>JADMLD010001407.1:0-1200000 GCA_017589585.1 Phylloscopus whistleri | reverse complement strand
AGTGAGGCAAGAAGAGGTCCAATCTGTGCCTCTGTGCTTTAATTTTATTGAATTCAAATATTTCAATAGGGTCTTTATATGTGTTTTCATACGTTTATACATGCTACATATGGCTTGAAGACGTGCACTGAAATTGGTTTAGAGTTTGTGAAATAAATCTGAAATTGAAATTAAATTAATTTCAGAGATCTCAAACATTCAGGGTGCCTCCACTGTGAGTGTTTTCTGAGTGACAGTTGCATACCAAAAAAAACATATTAAAGATCTAGGCCCAAGTAGCTGGGTGAGAGACCCAACTATCCCTGAATTCCATCCCACCACAGATGGTGTACACTGTACAGAAAAATTCAGCCTAATAATCTGCTTCACCCACTTGCACAGTAGTCAAACACAACATGCTGAACTCCACTGACCCCTCCTGCAAAGCTGAAACTGGTGCACAGCAGCAGCAGGACCGATTCAAGTGGTCCCAGAGTGGAATCTGATCTGACTGGGACTTCACATATGTCCTGGGACTAAGACATCCTGTGTAGCATAGTTCTGTGCTGTGCAAGATGATGTGGCTGAGAGGAGAATCAGCCACTTGGTTTCAGGGCTTAAAGCCACAGATTTTAAAAGGAAGAGGTATTTCAAAAACGAATAAAAAGATTTTAGCTGCTTTAGCCATCAAGGAACCAAAGCTACCTCCAATGGTCACTGGAATTTACTTCTAGGATTTATTGGATGCTATTGGAATGAGAAATTCTTGGCATCAGATTTTGAAAAGGAAGGGGAAGTGCTGTGGATGCCAAAATAGTATTAATTAAGGGTCTTCAAGAAGTTCTCGTTTCCCTAGGAGCCACTTTCTCTTATAAACGCTTGGAAAGATATAAAATCTTTCTTTTTAAGAGAACCTCTTGCCAAGAGATTCTTAAAGTACTTCACCTGCACTACACCCATTAGTAACTTTGCAAATTCCTTATCTGATTTTATAGAAGGGTGAAAGTATGGACATAGAACGTGTGAAGTCGCAAATTCTTTATCTATTGCCAAAATCTGGAATATCTTCTGGGAACATAGAATAACTCCTGCCCATCAGGAGATTGCTATTTTTGCCCCAAGGGCTAACTCAGTGCAAAACTCAGTCCAAAACATATCTATCTGCTGCCTACAGTGGGCTTTGAATTGGACATATGGCATGCAGAGATGACTGTTTTCTTTCCTACACATCCTTTACACTCAGCTATTGCCCTCATTAAAAGGGAGCAACCACAGCTGGGCATTACGTAACTCATTCCTCCACCAACCCCTCCTGGCATGTTTCAGGTCAATACTGAAAAACAAGGTGGCTCACTCTGGCAGCAAATCTTCACAAACATTTGTTTCAACCCTGGCAGCCAGAAGCTGTGTCAGAGGCTAGGATGCCACCGGACTATGGGCTGCACTGACACTAAATCACACCCTTAGCAGCCACCAATGGTTCTGTGGCCAAGGGTGGCACACAGCTCTAAAAGTGGCCACCTGGTTCAGCTGGCAGGCACTTGTACAGTGCATGCCACAGCTGGACACAGCAACACATTCAGTCCACACACGGCACCGTGAAACACCTCCCTATAATCATCTTGAGGCTCAGTCTTAAAAAAGGAAGAAACAAATATAACATCCCAGAACATGACAGTAAAGGAGAAGATGGACATTGCTGATGCCACTGGTACTTTAAAGAACAATGCATTTATCTGAAAAATGCCTAGATGATCCTAAGGTGCAGCCCATCCTTCTGGGTATAGTCAGGCAAACCGATTCAGCAATTCCTGCTAATCTGACCTGGAAAATGATCTTAAAGCTGTTTGACTCCAAGTCAATGTGAAAAACACATCAATCTGGCACTTGAAAGTAGCTATAAAGAGCACCAGCACAAATGGTGCTACATCCTGTTTCTAGCTCTGGAAATCTCTAGTTCTTCAGAAAGAGATGCGGAAATAAACCATTCCCAAAAGCCAAGTTATGTAATAAGGGTGGTAATGGGAAAGTTCATCCTGGCCCCTGGAATCAAATAGTGAAAGCTTAGGGCTTGTAATGAATGTGATGAAATGGTGATTGACTCCATTTTGTCATTGCAAAAGACAAGGAGTGAATGAATATTGCTGAGATACATAAAACAGTTTTGGTTTGGGTTTTTTTTTTTTCTTTCTGGGGCACTCAATTGAGCAGAACAGCAATTCAGCCCTTACTAAGTGTTTGCACTGCTGCAAAGAGGATTTTGAAGAAAGGTTTTGAATAAAAACTTTGAATTAGCTTCACACCAAAAGGGGATGTCCAGGGGAGTGATTAGAGTGCCAGGGAGAGTGTTGATGGCCTCAGACAGAAAATAGAGAGGAAGAAAAGAAATGCATTCTGACTCTCTCTGGTCTCAAGTGTAGTAGTACTCATCTGGGAGGTGGCAGGGAGACTGTTCCTCTCAAGAATTCCACCAAAAGTAATGACTGTTCTGTGTTCACTATGCAACACTAGCAAAGCCAACCTATTTCTTTAAATGGTAGACAATAGTACCTCTCAAATAGTCTCATTTTGAGCTAGAACACGAGAGAAAGGATTTGGCAGTGAAAGGGTTAGTGCTCTCTAGGAGCCCAAAGACCACACTGCATGTCCTAATTACAAGGCTCATCAGCCCAGCTGCAATGAATTCAGGATTTCCTTATCTTGCCATACTGGGGGGATGGGGAACCTGGTGGTAAAACTTAGAAACTGCCTCAGTGGGAGGTTCGAGCTGATAATGTAAGTTTGTCTGTTTGTTTGGGTTTTTTTCCTTCCTATGAAACTCGCTGATTTAATTGAATGTAAACCAAACTGAAAATCTTGTATTGTATTTTCCAAAGGTAACCTCTCTGCTGGGTAGATCTTTAAACTGTATCTGTTGATGGTGTTGGGAAGTGAAGTTCCCTTTGTTATTTGTTTGCTCAGTGTTTCCAGTTAAAGGGCACGTAGCCTGTAAGGTTGCAGTATGATCCTGAAAGCGGCAGCTATTGTCTTCTATAGCTTCCTCACCCTGATTTCCAGTTGGGTAACATACGTGAGTGACTCAGGAGTTCCAGTATCTAGTTCACCTCTAAGATATTCCTAGTTACGTGAATGATTGGCTAATGCTCTTGATTCCCTTGGCTGAGTCCTTGCCTTTCAGAAACATCTTTTGGGATTGACGTGTCAAGAGGTAGAAAAAGAAACCCCAAAACACTGGCTTTATCTCTTCAGTTTCTTTTTTAGCAGTGATAGAATCTTGAGAAGAAAGACAACTGTTGTGCATACACAATGAAACATTGAAGCAAATAAGAGGCAAATCGTACTTTCCAAATTCCCCTTTAGTATGTATAGCTACTGCTTTACCTGTAGAAGTATTTTTTTAACAGGGACCAGAAAGTACAGAGAGTACAAGAGCCTCTCAATTATGTATGAGATGTATGTCTGAGCATCTACCACACCAGCTGTTCTTAATAAGCAATGGCAACTTGTTTATGTGGGAATGGTATTTTCTTATTAGGCATGGACTGGAAAAGTAGAGGCATATCTGGGAAAACCAGTTTCTGCCCCAAGTTCAGTTTGTGGTTGCTGGACCCTTAAGGCAGTGACAAAGATGAACCTATCCACCAGTTACATAAAGCTAGAACGGCTGGTTGATGGGGGCTGTATCTGGCCAGTGCATCTGTTTGATGCTCTAGAAGTTAGTATGATTTGTGCTTATGGTTCTCTCCACATCTGCAGTAATTGCACACACTGAAGTCCTGTAGCACTTCACTGTTCCTACAACCTGGTCCAGTCATTAATGCTTCCACAATATGAAATAGTCTATAATTAACAAGCGATGAGCAAAGAATTTTTGATGACTTATTTTTGCATTAGTATGTTGCTGACCTAATAAAGCAAACAAAAATATAGCAGCCTTAATGGACAGAGTTAAGTTTAAGTCAACAGACACCATGGTTGTCTGAAGTTTTTAGGAAAAGAGAGTTGGATTGCCCTGTCATCAGTATGGAAAAAATAAGGTTTTCCTACACTGTAAATTGTAAATATTTCCCAGCCTGTATGACAGTAACTAGAATGGCCATGCTAATCATTAGCCCTGTACCAAAATATCAAAAGGTGTTGAAGTTATCAGCTTGGATTTTCACAAAGATAAGAAGTGAGTGGTCCCCATACTGTGTCACGGATAAAACAGTAGGATAGACAAGTCATTGCCCTCACTCAGTTGCAACTTTCACGTTGGAGGAGATGGCTTGTATGTGTAATACACAGAACTTAACCCAAAGGCCTATAGCTGTCCTATCTGCTAGTGTCCTAAGGCTTGCTTTTGGTGTGGGCTTTATCCACGGGACCATGCAATATGTGTGAAAGCACAACAGTTGTACCAGGAGACAACCATGTTTGGAGAAGAACACTTAAAATCTGTGACTTCTCTGTGCTTCAGCTCTTCTCAAGTGGTTAAAACAGTTCCCTGTTTTTGTCCCCAAAGAAAACATCCAATGCAGAATCACCGAATAGAATCAAGGAATTGTTTAGACTGGAAAAGACCTTTAAGATCATCATCAATGTTTATGGCCAACCTCAAAGCCTTCTGAAAACAGAGGGATTAAGTGAAAATACTGTAATAAATTTAGTTGTATTAATTTGAGCCAGAAGAAATAGAGAAGTTTAATTACTAAGGCCAAACTGGAAAACCTCAGAAACTGCTCCTGTATGGCCTGTGTCTGCTTCAGCTCCTCTGATAAATTGGATACTTTTACAAAAAACAGCTTAAGAGTTTGCTCAGTAACATTTTATCATTGGAAAACTGAAAGCCAAGCTCATCACTCAGTGAAGAAAATGTTTGTCTGGAGCAAGAAAAAAAGACTCAGGTTTCTGTTTCCTCCTGAAGTCAACCTTTAAGTCAGCTGTCAAAAAATCTGGTCTTTGGCTTGACTTCTAGTAAAATCCAAATTATTCAAGTTCTCACATAAAACCCCAGATAAACGTAGATTAGCCAAGTAAACCTTAATGCATTCCTGGCTAGTTAGACTAGCCAATTATACCTTAATTCATCCTTCTTCTGTGGGGGGTTTTAGACAAATATATGTTTATATTAAACTGCTAACACACAAGTCTACTTCTAAATATTTTCAGAGATGGCACTAGGCCTTTTCTTCTGCAGAAACAGTATCTTAAGGAGACAACTACAAATGCAGTGTGACCTGCCAGTGGTTGTGGAGGGCGATGAATCTTTAGTCCAGCATATAGATCTCTCTAATCCAGTTATTCCAAATCTGACAGCTCAGCTGGCTGTGGCTTCTCAGGTTGTAACTGCTGAGACTCTGAAGAACAGCAAGTGGGTGCAACACACCCCTCTGTGCATGACTGGTGTGTACCTTCAATCCCAGCAAGGCTGGAGAGCAACACAAGCTACCACCTTGCCTTGCTTGAGATCTGCTGGTCTTTAACACTTGTGTGCAAAGCTTTCAATGAGTTTCTCAGATCTTAAAAAAGAAAGTACATCTTCTCCCTATGTACTGTGCAGTGGTAAAGTTATGCTGACAGTTCAGGAATTGCTCAGTCACCATCTCCAGGCTTGCTGGAGCTCAGTAGGCCTTTTGGCTTTCTGCTAGTAGTGTGATCCTCCTTATTTCAGCCTCGGGGAAGGGTTTGCTGTGAATATCACCGAGGACACTCATTTTACACAATGTACAGGCACCTCACAAAAGCTTTTTAAAGGCAGATATGGGAAAGGCAGAGATTTGCTCTGGTCAGCGGCATGCAGTCTTGAAGGAACTTTCTAAATCTTGCACCAAGTTCTGCAGGGTTCCTTTTCATCTGCTGAATGCCCAACAACTGCCCACTTATGTTAAAAAAAAGCTCTAACACATGGGCACTATATTAGGGACAACAGAGACCATTCATGCTGCAAATTACTTTAACACATCCCCCAGGAGCCCTGGGTTCCCAGGCTGTCCCCTGCCTGCCTGCAGCTGGGTCCCCCCGGCTGCCAACCTCCCTGACCTTTGGGGAGAGGCCTCAGGGAGGGCCCCTGCCAGGTCCCAAAACAAGTCCTCTTGGTCGAGACAGGGTTCTCCGGCGAGGACGAGGTTCTGAAGGCTGTATTGCATGAAGTGAGGGGAGAAACGGATGGACGTGTTTTGATCCCTGCACTTTCTGTTAACATCTCTGCTTCCTGCAGGAAATCTTGTCTCAATCTGACCTGCAGTCTGAAAAACAAGAGTCGAGTTTCCTCTCGTTTGGTAGGTCTTTTGACACTCCAAACGCAAGAAAAATAACACCCGGAAATAGATATGTGCCTGTTCAGGGCACACTTAGGAAAGCATTTGCCTCCTGTGCAGCTCTTGCGTGATGAAAGGTTTTGCTAAGAAATGTCCATTTTGGGTTAAACAGAACTCTAAGTCTGAGACAGTTTTGTTTATATCATTTACATTCAGTAATGCCTTCTTGGCACAGAAACTTCTGTGATGGCTGCCAAAGTTTAAAAGAGGCAAAGCTGAGGTCGCTGTCAGAGGTAGAAACAATACATCATCTGCCCAGAACGGGCCCCTCGCAATGCGCTGAGGGCCTCAGTTCCTGCACTCACGGGAAGACAAAAACTTTTATTAAATTGAATATAGTGAGGAAAATAAATTATTTCTATGTACTAAATGACAGGTTGGAATTTCATTTTGTGACTCCAGCTTTTAGATAGTTTTATCTATGTTTAAAGCTACCCTCTTAATCAACTGTGATACAGCACAGCTTGAAGTGTTATATCAGCAAGCAAGCCTAAAACATCACAATACACTTCAGATAAATTATAAAATAACAACTGAGAAATCTGGTTTCAGAGTAGATTTGAGCGGTTTTTTTTCTTCCCAAGCTGTGACTATTAGAGGAATGAATCTGTTATTCTACTAAACTCAGTTGCAATGTATATTGGAGAAAGATGGTTATGTAAGAACACCTCTGTATTTCAAGGATCACTGATGCTCAAACCCTCTTAAAAAGCCTTCCTAGTCCTCTATTTTCAGGATGCAATGACTGTACAATAGATCCTTTGCTTTCCTTTCAACCACAAGTGTCCACAGCCCTAATGACTACTTAAAATAGCTGCCTAGCAGGCTCCCTTAGTGGGAAGAAATACAGGCTGCAACTCCCCTGAAAAATCCCTGAGATACCTGGAACTCCTTGAAGCAAGAGAAATCTATGAGAACAAGCTGATCCCCTTAAAGTGTTTGGTTGGCAGTTAGCTGGATGAGATGTAAATACAGATTTCCAGGTACCCACAATCCTTCTGTGTAGGGTATTGCATTTGTGTTCATTGAAAAGAGACACCAAATCCTGGCACATGCAGGGAGTAGGCGTGGGTGGCCAGTTAATATAGCAGGAATGTATCTCTACTTTGCTCAAGTCCTGGATCATGAGGGCATTTGCTGATCTTCAAACTAAACTTGTTGAAACACAAAATGTATTTCATAAGAAACAGGTTTGGAAGACCACGCAACAGTTGAAAGAGCTAAGAAAAAGGGTCCATGTGAGACTCCTTAAAACTCCTCTTAGTCAAAGTATTTGACTTGTTATAAAAGACTTGGATTTGCTTACACTAAAACATATGACAGAAAGTAAGGGGCTAGGCTTGTGATATGTTTAAAACTTAAACCCCACCAAAACTCCCCACAGCTGTACTGGCCTGGCTAGGCAGTGAGGGACATGAGAAAGCCCCCGGGACTTTTAAGTAATGTTACTTAAAAGTAACCCTTTTAGTATATCACAAATGGTTTGCTATGATTCTGAGAATAAGAACCAACCTGCAGGAAAAATTAAGTGATCCAAGTTTTTACACTTATGAAATACTGTCTGTCTGAATTATGTCAGCGTTACTGTAAGATTTGAATAGCTTTGTAAAATTTCATTAGTTGCTTTGATCTATTATAATTACTCTGGAACCCACACAGAACCTAAGTAAACCAGAGGAAAGGACTTACATTCTCTCCATTTAATTTAATCATTTCATTGTGGCTTTCTGAAAGAGGAAGAGCAATTCCAGAGGGTAGCAAAATGGGCATCAGGCTGTTGGCAATTCCTCTGGGGAGAGGTACAGGTATTGATTGTGACATTCCATTTTCTGAACAGATAATTGAAAGGTGATACCCAGTATCATTTTGTGGTAGCATTAGTATGTATGCATCTACTTTGGGTAACAGGATACAGTTGCTTTTGTCTCTATGCAAATACATATTATCAGAAGCGTATGACTTGGCTTTGTGCCTGCACAAACTGTGCCTGCACCTTTTGGCAACTGCACTGTGCCATTATTTTTCATGCTTCTTAAAGCAGCATGGAAAAGATTCTCTGGTCTTAGATTTGAATTTCACTTAAATCATGTTTCAAAGTCCTTTTATGGTGCACTTAAACTCTGATATAGAAAACTTTCCTTGGCATTAATCCTCACCTAGCATCTGTCAGTAAAATGCAATCTTTTCTTCTAGTTGTCAATTACCAAAGTAACAGGACCATCCCTACAAGTTGTTTGTTATCTATCTTGTAGAAGTACACAAAATCCCCCAAACAAAACAACAAAACCAAAAAGGCCTGGATGGGGGGGAAGAGGGGGATTGGCTTGGCGATAAAAGCACTTTAGTACACATCTTGGTTATAATTCATTCCATAGACTTCATAAATTAATATATTGGTTCAAGTCAGACTTGGTTGTCTGATCATTTGTGCAGTTCACTGGAGAAGGATCTTCCTTTTCTGTTCTGAATAACTGAGTCTGTGTCTGCAGAGCAAAAGAGGAGTGGATGAAAAATCATTACCCAACACACAGTTACATCACCCCTTTGTTTGGGTGCTTTGGCATGGAAGACATTGTAAACGCATAAAATAACTGTAAATGAAAGCTCTGTGTATAAAATATAATTGTAACAAGAATTCTACATCCTTTTGCCTCCAATTATAGGTTGGTGTGTTTTTCTTTTCTATATACTGCCTGACAGGTTTTTTTCAGGTTGTGAATGCATTTGTGAGGCAGAAAAAGCATGTCAGTGCTTCTCTCAATGAGGAGTTTGCATAGATACAAAATCCCAAGCAATTTAGAAGAATTGGCGATGATTTTCAGCTGATCAGGAATAATAAATATAATTGGTCTATTTTCTATTGCTTGATTTTATCTTGCTTTTCAAGCTATCAAAAAGAAATCAACAGCAAAGCAGAAAGGGCATATTCTCCTTCTTGAAGACTTGATTTACTTTCAGCAATTAGCATTTTAGTTCTTGCCAGCTTTCCAAGCGTGGTTCTGATTGTGATGTGAAAGCAAGTAGCTGCAGATTGCTATAGTGGATAATACCTTCCCTATAAATAAATTAAAGCCCAGGTGTAAGTCAAGTTTGAATTAGTTAAAGCTCGAGGTAGGGCAGGTGTGCTGCAGAGCTACAGCAGCATGTGCTGGGGGCAGGGGCAGTTCGTGGGTAAGGATGCAACACAAGAGGCTCTGGCTGTTGGTGTAAATTCAACAGATTTTCTTCTTCCTTCCAGGAACTTTCTGCTGTTCTTAGTCAGGTAAGGAAGCCATAAAGTAACATAATTATATTTAGAACTCTTTCCTGGGTGAACCAAATTTGTCTTTTGTACATTTCTTCCGGCAACCAAATAGCTATTAGGTAATTCAGCCTAAGAATCAAGAGTAAAAAGAGTATCTGCTACATGCAGCGCTGTCCACTTATAAAAACACAAACCAAACACTTAATCCTGGACAATAGAGAAGCCTAAAGCCATACCTAGGTGATACAAATGGAAGACTGTAATTTGGATAATAATTTGAGTTTCATGCTTTTTATACAAGATATAGCTCTTATTTTCAGACTCCACTTCCTATAGTACATGGACACACGGGGTTTTTATTTCCCTGGGTGTTTTCCAAAGTCTACAGAAGTAGCAAAGCAGGAGGCCACAGCTGCAGAGATCGGAACAGGTAGCAAAAGAGAATGCTTATAGACATAAACCTCTGAATTTTTGCATTTTAAAGCATATGTCCAATTGGAATTAGGAACAGAATAATTGTTAGCTCAAATACCTGTAACAGGATCTGAGATTTTGAGACCAGTATACAGTGGGCTGTGAAAGCTGCACTTTGTGTGCCAAGGCAGCATCATCAAAAGGGCTCTGGAGCTGGCTGTGTTGGGAGGGCAGAGGCTGGTGTTGCCAAGATCTCCAAATGCACGTTGTCCTCTGATAACGCAAGAGATTTTTCTCCCTGGAATCTCTTATGAGGACTGATGTGACAATTGGTATTTAACTTCCTGAAAAGCATTTTGGAATTACTTGTCTGGCACTTTAAGTAGCCTCAAAATATTATGAGTGTACAATCATCCTGAGGCAGAGAGCACAAGTTCCTGCAACACAGGAATTGTTATGCTAATGCCCTTTCAATAAAATTTGGAGAAGGTTAAGGGCACTCCAATATTGGTACTTACACAAAGAATAGTGAGAAAAAAAAATAAAACTGGGAAATAAATTGAATAATAATCGTTGTTATTAAAGAACATGTTCAGGTACTGTAGACTGTGCTACTCTGTCAGTCTATAGCTGAGAAAGCAAGAAGTCCTTGAGTGCCTAGCACATTAAGTACCCTGTGGATCAAAAACATGCTCTGTGTTAGAATAACTAATAATGTTAACAAAATTAAACAAACTGGACTTGTTTCGGAGCATATGGCAATTTCTGCTAACCTGCAACTCTGCTGAGTTTGCCTCCAGACCATATTGGTTGTGAGCAGCCTCTTCAAAGGCATTTTGTTTTCTCTTTTAAATCTTTTAATCATGGCTGTTATCAAAGATATTGTATTTAATTTAGAGAGCCAATGGCCTGATCTGGTATAGCAATCCTTGTATTTTTATGATACTAAGAGAATGGAGATTTTTTTTAATCTTATAGTTATCCTCCAAATTATTTAATCTAGGCCAAATAACAGATCTTTATCAAGGATCAGCCTAGTGCACACCCCCCTAATTCTATGAAAGACAGATGGACAATGAGTTTGTCTGATAAAATAGAGTTTCTGTAGAACTCTCAATTTCCTTTCCTATTTTTTTGTTCTTCCAGTGTTTCATCAGTTTTTGTTATTAGCTTATGAGTGTCCCTGTCTTCTTTGGGAAGTTACCTAACCTATCCCATTGCTTTAGACCTGCTTCTGTTTCACAGGGATTTGAATGTTATTTTCTGCAGCATGCTGTAAACTTTTTTTAACTCCACACATTTTTCTTTCACACAAGCAAGTGTTCCATACTTTACTGTAGCAAACTGAACTAGCTGGTGTGCTCTCATTCTCAGTTAGCTCCCCTCCTTGCCTACAAGGACTGGATCTGTAAGTCTCCAAGTCAGACACATGCAAATGGTGATTATTTGCTCATCTAGTATGTGCAGTTATTTGTGCTTAAATAAAATCTGGTTTAGATCCAGAAAGTGGCTGCCATAGAGGCATCTAGAAGGAATTTTGCTCTTGAAAGACACAGAGTAGAGAAAAAAGTTTAACTATTATATTATGATAATTTCTAGTTACTGCTTGCTGTCTCTTCTTGACCAAAGACAGCACTGACCTGGTAGGATACCTCCTGTTAGTGTAGAAAAATACCTTATGAGTCTTTTACCCCCTTACTCTAGGTTTTTCAATTATACCTCTCAATGACAAAGCCACAGATACCTGGCTGTGTCTCAAAGGCGTTAAATTTCATGTAACCAGCTTCACAACAAAGCCTCAAATACTTGGCTCTGATGGATGGTGTTATAATGAGGGTGGAGCTCAGTTCAATGGCCAATTTATTGCATCTTAATGGTCTAACATGTTTTTATTTCATATCTAGGACAACAAATGCTGCCATAAAGTTTGGTTTAAAGCAGGTCTGTTTTGCAAAATGAGTCTTGCATACGGAACAAAACGCTCATTGTTGTTTTACTGTTTAAACCTTTATTATTGCTTTTTTTTTCTTGGTACAATGGGCTTTTATGCACCAAACAGCTGTGTTCATCATGTTTATTTAGAAGGCATCCATTGTAGTGGAAAAAGTCTGGAGGACAAAAATCTTGAAGTACAAGACTACTCTGTGGGTGCTGGCACTTTTTTTCTGTCCTTTGGTCAGTATGCAAGTCACATACACAGGCACTGCCATGCAGACTTGCAAACCCTGTATAATAGCAACTTTTCACAAGTACTGTCTCTTATTCCAAGTGTTCTTCTCCAGAAATTTTCAATTGCAAGGCAACATACAGGACACACAACTATTTTACACCCTATGATCCTATCATTTCTCAATCTGTTGCTATTTTGGACCCTCATTAGGTCACTTTCCAAATATTGTGTACAGCTATGTGTCAATCATTGTCACAGCTCGGCTCCAGGCTAAGCCAACCCAGGACAAAACCATGAGGGGGAAAAAAAAATGCCAACCAAAGCAAGCACTGTGTAGAAAACAGTCAACAGTTTAACTGTTGAAAGCTATGTGTTGTTCCAAAGATAGCACAAGCCCACTTGCTGCAAGAACAGCATAGAGCAACTAATGGTCTCCAAAATAATTTTACGTGGTTGAAATACGTAGTGTATACCCAATGGCATCTGCAAATAAACAGATGTTAGAATCTCAAGAATTAAGAGCATGACATTGTCGGAAACTCTTGGGTGAGTCCTGCCAAAAAGCAGTCTAGTTTCCAGTTTCTGGAAAGAACAGAGCATCCAACATATTGACAGAACTTCTTTTGAGCAACAGTATCTCTAGCACCTTCTAAACCCTTGAATGAAAGCTGCTGTATAAGCAGGCAGTGTTAGCCTGGGAAATTAAAGGGTTCCCTACTTCCTTCAGGGTATATCCAGCAGGGCAGATGCATTCCCATGCCATAGGGGATAGCTGTGCTCCTTTCCCTCTCTTCAGGTTACCGTGTATTAAGACATAGTTTGGGTAAATACTGGAAACATGGAAGTGTCTCCACCAGCCACACAGTCAATGCTATCATCACAGGCTGGAAAATAAATGGCAACAAACTAACATGCATTATTTTTTAAAAATAATAAAAAATCTGTATAGAATGAAATGGCTTCTTATTTCCTGAATGGTGAATGCTCTTGGCTTTCTACAGACCTGGCATTCTCAGTTGCTGCTGCTGTTCATGTGCCTTGGGAAACTGTAATGAGGCTAAAGCAGAATAAAGTCACGGCTTGTGGATGATAGCAATCCACACAGAAGGTGACTTCTGGGACCTGAAAACAACACAGCTGGGGGAGGCTGCACAGGGACTGACTGCTTTAGTTGGGGCAGAGACAGGGGCCTGAAGAAGGCCTGGCATAGCAGGGAAATTATTTTCCAGAAGAAAAAAGGTTAGGGGGAAAAAATGGGAAGAACTATGAGCCAAGTGGAAAGGGAGTGTGACAAAAGGATTAGCCCCTACTTGCACAGAGTATAGTAGAAGCCGAAAATGAACTCAGGGACCTGTCAGGAGGAGAAAACTGTTTCTCAGAGACTGTTTCAAAGGCTTCCTGAATGGAGACTCCATTTACTTGTTTCTTCCTTTTTCTCCCAAAAAAAAGAGGACTGCTGTGAGCAGAATGTATCCCAGCTTCAACAAACACAGGCCTGAACAGAGTCCCAATCTGGCATCCATGCTGGCTGAACTCCTGGAGTCTTGCTGCTACCTGGGTACCATAAAGCTTGTAAGCCAAGCAGGAAGGGGCAAAATCTACAGTTTGTCATCAACAGGTAGGTAGGTAATAAATTGCACTGCCTGCTAATCTTTTTGGAAAATCAATGTGCTTGTTAGGTCTATATATTGTTAAAATGCCTATGTCATGTTATGCTTAATAAGACTTAATCAGGTTGAACGGGTTTCAAAATACATACTCTCAAAAATAGTGCCTATTTTGAGACTGGATGTGCTTTGTTAAATCCTTAAAGGATAAAGAATTTCTAATTAAAGGAAAACGTGTCAATATACCTTTGGCTCTCAACTGTTAGCAGCTCTATTACGAGAGCAGTTGGGGAACTTGATTTGGTTTTAATTAATAACTCCATAACTTTCTGACAGAACAGGAGGGTGTATTTTGACTGACAATACATTTTAAGTGGATGTTCAACATAAAGGGCGCTGAAAGGACTTTGCAGTGTCATTCTGTGGGAAGTGCCAGAGCAGGTTGGGATGTATAGTCCATCTGACCATATCAAACAGAGTTGCTGTTGAATGCCTCCGGCAAGAGTCCCACAGCAGGGTGCAGAAGTGTAGCTGGATCTTTTCTGGAGAGGCTGGGAGCTGTGGTGTGTGAGGTGCCACCTTGCAGTATCTCCACACATGTGAAATCCCTCCAATGCAGAAGTGCTTGACCTCAACAACTTCCTGTGACAGGGAGTTCCACAGCGAATTGTCTTTGCATACCCCAGTTTTTTTGTTTCCTTCCCTTTGGTTGCATTTAGTCTTGTTTTGCGTTATGAAACGTGCACAGAACTTTTTTCGCTGTTTTTATCACGTTCCTGTTTATATCTCTTCCTTTCAAATAGTGCCTGCCTTTGATCTCTCATAAGCCCTATGTATTCTTGTATCAAGCTTTTAAAGTAACACTTTAGGGGGGGAAAAAAAGGGGGGGGGGGGCGGGGGGAGAGGTGGCGGCGGCGGTGGTGGTATTTTTGCACGTAATGACGGATGTAGCACTTTTTGCGTGTCCTGCCCTCCGTCCCTCCGGCCGCGCACGGGAAATCCGTGTAACCATTGACCAGACTGTCAACACGGGCGCCCCGCGCCGCTGGCGGGCGGCGGGAGGAGGCGGCGGCCGCGCCAATGCCGCGGCGGCGGCGCCTCGCCCCGGCCCGTTAGCGGGACGGGCAGCGAGGAGCGCCGGGCGGGAAGGGGCCGGCCGGGCAGGAGGACAAGGAGCCTGCGCGGGCGGCCGAGCCGCCCCGGAGTGCGCGGCGGGGAGCGGGGCTGCCCCGCTTCGGGCGGGCTCGGTCCCGGCCCGGGGAAGGGGGCAGGAGGCTGCCGAGGCATCATGGCGGTTGTGGCCCGGGGGGGCCCGGGGCTCAGCGCCGGGCGGCGCGGCGGACTCACCTCGCTCCGCTGGAGCTGGAAGAAGCTGTTGAGATAGCTGGAGCTGAGCGAGGAGCCCAGCTCCGGGGTGCTCTTGGTGTAGCCGAGGTCGGGGTGCTGGGATGAGGAGGGCTCGGGTCTGAAGGCATCGAAGGCGCTGGCCTGGTGCGTGTCTTGCAGAGAGAGATAGACCCAGTTGAGGAGCTGGGCGGGCTGGTACACGGACGCGGCGCTGGTGTCGATGGTTGACAACAAGCTCATCTTTCCCCCCGGCTCTGCCGGCGCGGCTGGCCCCGCGGTGCCGGTCCCCCTCCCCGCGCTCCGGCAGTGCCGCTCTCCCGTCCCTGCCCGGGGCGCTTCCTCCTGGCCGCCCGGAGGAGAGGACGGGCCGGGGGCTCGCTGCCGCGCCCCGCGCCGCTCTCGCTCCCCTAAGGCCGGCGGCGCCCGCGCAGCCCCAGCGCTCCGCGCAGCACGGGCATCGCTGCTGCCGCCGCCCGCGGGCTCCGCAGGAAACTTTGTGCGCGGTCCGTCCCGCCCGCCCGGCCGGTGCCTGCCCCGCTATCTGTCTTTATTCCCACTCCCGCAGGCAGCGGCGGGGAGGGGCTGCCGGCGCTCCGGCGGCGGCGCCGCGCCCCCATAGGCCTCCCGGCCGCCGCGGGGGTGCAGGGGCGTCCCGGCGCCGCTCCGCCCCCGCCCTGCCCGCTGAACGCGGCCGGAGGAGCGTGTGCGGCGGAGATCCCCGCGCCGCCGGCCGCTCGCCCGCTTGGGTCGCGCCGGCTCCCTCGCTCGCTCCCCGGCCTTCCTTTGCCTCCTTCCTGAAGATTTTTGCGCCGAACGCGCGCAAAGCCCTCCCGAGAGCTCCTCGCTGGGCCCTTTTGGGCTTGTTTTTAACTCGACAAATTTGTCTCGGCTCTTGTTAGCCTGCCCTCTCGTTTTGCTCTCATTTCTGTTTTTTGCTGGTGCTGGGAGATCATTGCAATCTGAGGTTCCTTCTCGTTAAATCTCTGTCAGAGCTCCAGGTTTACGAAGCCCTGCGCGGGCGCCGAGGTTGTGCCAAGCCGTGCAGAGTTAGGGTTTTCCAAATAAGGCAGGCAAGCGGTGCGATGCTCTCTTTGAAATCCATCTAGGTAGCCCTGGCGTGGGCTCTTGGGGAGCCTGGCTGTGGTGGGATACCCGGGAGTTAAAGCCGAGTAGGCCTTTTAAGGAGTCGGTAGCACAAAAGAGGATGATGAATGATTCCTGTTTTAGGAAGGAGCCTGAGTGGGTAAGCTGGTAATTACAGTTCATAAACTCTTCCCTGCTGCCTGCCCTGCGATGAGTGGAACAGGGCAGCTATTTCTTGCTTTGGTACAAGCACCGTAGTAGTCAAACTAGGAGTTTTCAAAGGAGGTAACTTAAAAACTTGATCATAGCTCCTTGTGCTCTTTGCTGAGTGACAAAAGGGTAAAAATTAATGTGTCTTCCCAGTATGGTTTTGGGGAACAGAAATGCCTTCCTTACTTAGATAACAGAAAAAAAAAAAAATCCTTGAAACATCAAAGTTGGCATCTTGGTTTGCTGTAAGAATCTGTATGTCTCTGCAAAAATAGGAGAAAAGTCACTGTTCTGAAAAGGCATGGTTACAAGCAACAGAAAATGAGGATCAGCATACACAGTAGAAAATGCTGTTCAATTGTCAGTGGCAAACACCAAAGATGGATGCATTCAACTTTTGAGAGCTGCTAGGTAGGGTGGGAGAGCTATCTGCTTGCAGGAATTTAAATGCAGGTGAGGATTCCAACTTTCCAGAACTGCAAGGTCAAGCTTAGAACAGCCGAATTCCTTTAGTAGCCTTAGTGAGGCTACCTTTTTTTTTTTTTTTTTTTTTTTGGGGGGGGGGGTGGTGGGGAAGATTTTGGAGGGAGGTTTTTTTAGTGACAAAGTCCTTGCAGCACAAATGCAGTTCATTCTTTTGTACAGTCTCTTGGTTTAGAATTGTATCCCATACTCAAACAGTTGCATAGTGTTTTCAAGAAGGAAAAGGTGGATGAGGCTTAGTGACTTAATAAATTGTGAAGGAGGATTTTCTATGATTTGGTGGTAAATGAGGAAAAAACCTCAAGAAATAGTTACCACATCTGAGGAACTTGCCTTTCTGGCAGATGGTATTTAAAAAGTCAGGATATGGTAGAGAGTCTAGAAGGGGGAACTAGCCTGAAGCTGCTTGTTTTGTTGTTGTGGAGTTGTTTGGATTTTTTTTTTTTTTTGTAGGCATGCTAATTCCTTCCTTAAAGACAATTTCTATTCTTATCACTTTCCTCTTTTACTTGCTAAGTTAAATACATGTATTTTTATTTGGTAGCTCCACTGTTCACTCTGTTTAGTAAGATGCTGCGAAGGAAATGGGAATTCTGAACAGGCAGAAAAGATAACAGGGTTCTTGGAGCAATAGCAGTTAAAAGCAGAGATCAAAATCAAGAGTTATCAAGGTGATGCAATGTCTTGGATGAAGAGTTTTTGGGGTTTTTTTTGATAGTTTTCCTCCCTATATTGAATATAGCCCTCATTGTAGGTGGTTGGATTGCTTTATTTAGACAACACAGTAGAGATTGCTGCGGGGCAAGGGAAGGTGGAATTAGGGTGCATTTATTGCAGCAGCTGCATTCATGAATGCAGCAACCCCTTGTGATGTGAGGGGCACCGTGCGCTCCACCAGATGCATCTGAACACAGAGAACTATTGGCTGTCATTGCCCCTTGACAGTAGCCCTGGTGGCTTCTAGTAACCACGCAGAGGAATGAGTAAATTGAATAGATGCTTTGTTTGGCATATCAGGAAAGGGAAAGGCTGCAAATGCATGCATAATGAGGAGCTTAACGAAAAGCACCCACTCTGAGGTTCGGTTGTCATCCTGGTCTCTCAAAAACAGTTTCAGGCAGTTCCTTCCCATTTCTGGATTTAATACTGCTCTTAGTTTAGCAAAATGCTGCTGCCACACTTGTTACAGTCCATTTAAGTTCAAGATGGCAAATTTTTTTCATTGGAAGTCAGTCCACTCTTCATCTCTGGGAGTCATAGATAAGTGAGGAGAAGATTTATACAGATGGTCTGTTTAGCAGAGACGTGACAGTACAGAAGAAGGTGCTAAGGTCAATTGCGTCTTTTCTTCTCAGATGTACTTGAGACAAAAGTGCCCAACAAGCTAGTCTGATGGCTTTGAAATATTTTCCAGACATGCACAATATCTTCCCATTGATTATTTTGGGCTGGAGTACAAGTGACATCAACTATAGGGATTTTACATCTGCCTTATATTGCCAAAACATCTATGAATCCTCTTGGTTTTATTTATGACTACTGCTAATGAAGTAAAAAAACCACTGGAACTTTAACATCAAACTTTGAATAAATGGAATGGCTTAAGTGACTTGGAAAATAGAAGCCTTGAAACAAGGCAAAGGCAAACACAGAGACAGAATTCAACTGCTTCAGTCCTATTGTTTAAGTAGAGGGTGATCATGTAATTTATCCAAAATCTCCTTATAACTGCTGGCTCAGCCTGTCCCCTTAGTGATCTGCACATCTTGTGGCTGCACCCTTCCCATGGCATCTTTGCAAGAGTGAGGAATGTAATTTTCCACTTCTGGCTGGGACTTGTTTCATAATCTAATGTATTTATGTTCTTGCTTGCAATGTTCATACCTTTAGATGATGTCAGCCTTTAAACTATATACATCACTTAATTTGTTTTAAGAAAATTTTTATGGTCCTCCATATTTTAAAAATTAATGTGACCTACTACAAATATCCTGCATTCTTGTGCTTTTAAATGTGTCTTGGTCTGAACTGCTGCCTTCTTAGCCATCTTCTAGATTGGATGGGGCTCCAGGAGGAAAACAATGAATTCCCAAAACTGCCAATAAGATTAGAGAACATGGGTAACTTGAACCCACTGTATTCTCCAGTTTCTGTAATCAGGATATACATAATGCAACAGGCAGTTCATCTGCAATGTAGCTGGAATATTCCAAACAAATGTTTTTCATCTGCTGCAGCAGAGATTCTTATCTTATTAGGAAATAATTTTACTATGCAGTGGAAACTGTGTAAGCACTCTTCGAATTATGAGAAAGCATTTCAGCAGAGTTGTAAACTTTGAAAGCACATCTGCATGTGGCATTTTTGAATTATGGATGTTAAAACCACTTGTGCTCGTTGTGTAGGTACAGCAGTTCCACTGCCAGCAGCAAAATGTAGCATAAACCAGAGTTTGTCAAAGTGAGTCTGGGAAATGCTTGCGCTTGGGTATGTAACACCATGGATTTTTGCACCTATCTAAAGGATCAGCTGCAACCCTGTGCCTAACCAGTGCTTAGGCACAGAAGTAAAAATTCCTGTTTTCTTCCTCCTATAGCATTGACATAGAAAATCCTGGAAATATATGGATATGAAGGTACAGTTCATCCATATGTAGTAAATATATACCATATGCAGTAACGATTTGCTGTGGATAGTGTGTGAAGCACAATTCCTGCAAGACTGTCTCAAACCACCAAGTAGGTAATTGGTGTAACAGATCCTCTTGGAGCACAGATTCTGCACCTGGCCAGCTTGCGGTTTCAAGTCTTGGGGCCTTCTTGCTTGCTCTCTGTTAAGATGTCAGTGCATTACTGAGTAATTGCATGAAACAAGCCCTGGATCTGAGTAGCTGTGTGAAAAATAGTGGTTTGATCTATCTGTATTGTTTTACAAAGCTTTATGTTCCTTCTTCAGCTGCAGCACAGTCATCTGAATTGTTCCATTATTTCAGTTTTGAAAGGCAGTATCTCCTTTTTTCTAGTACTGATCTACAAGTTCAGCATCCATGTCCAAAACAGTAGCTGATGTATCTTGTTCCTTCTCCTTAGCCCATCCTAAACCCTTTCACTTTCTTGACCTGGGATCCAAGAGAGAGTCCAAAAGAGCAGAGCAGATGAGAAGAGCAGTAGCAGTTAGGGAGAAGGGGAGCCCATCTGCCTTACCTGGAAGTGTCTGCTTTGGAACAGCTGCTGATGCTTGCTTCTGCAGCCAGAGAAACAACAGGCAAGTGGGAAGGCCCAGGGATTTTGTTTCACCTAGGGATCCCTCAAACCTGCCTTATGCTGTAGGAGACCCTTAACTGGGGGTTAAATGGCCTCAGTGCTTTGTAACTCATTGCCAGCTGAAGAGAAAGTTAGGTGCTGTTTGTGGAGCCCCTTAAAGGCCTTGGTGTTAAAGAATGCAGTAAAAATCCTCAAGCCACTACCCAAGGAGGGAAAGGAGGACTCTTTACTTGATCTTTTTGAAAATGCATGGAGGGTTTCATTTGCAATTTTTTGTCTGTCCCTTTACTGCATATAGTATCTCTGACTATCTACTTCTCTCACTGAATCTATGGTACTGCAAGCTCCAGGAGACAGGGATAGTGCCTGAGTGTTTGCCACTTCTCTGTTTTTCCCTAGGAGCTCCACCAGATTTTTTCTTCCAAAAACTATAAACCCTGCTTGCTGAGGTAGAACAAGGCTTTGAGTTAGAGCAACTGCAGGAGACAAAAAAAAAAAAAACAATGTCAGAGATAGAGGTATATGAAATGGTGATTAGAGGATGGCACAGCCCACAGTGGTAAATAGGAGATGAAAATGACAAGAGGGGACTGTTGAGACCTGCAAAGAGAGTGGCTGTGGTGGGATTGGAAGCTGAGATTGTATCTTTTGATTAATGGAGTATTTGTCTGCTTTTTGGGATTGTCCTTAAGTCAGATCAGGTCTGGAAGTAGTATTTTATTCACGGTTATGGCAGTCTGCTGGCACTCCAGCCATCACAGAGCATGCCACTACTGCCTGTGTCAGTGTTGCACTCACTAATTTCTTCTCAATGTTTTCTTTACATACCCAGGATTGTCTGTGGGTTTGCTTTTTCTGTTTTATCCCCTCTTTCTGTTAGGCTGGATAACAGAATGACTTATTTGTTCATGAGTATATATATATACCTTATCCATGCTGAGCTGCCATGTTAATTCTAGAGTAGCCTAGAATTAGTTGCCAGTCTTAATTGGCACTAACCCTGTTGCAGGGAGGGTTGTTTCCTAGGTACTTTGAGTCAGCACAATATTTATATCAGACTTGGAAACTCTCCAAGCAGGTTTCAGGCTATTCTTTAAATAAAAGGAATAAACTGCAGATGACTGAAGACACAAGGTTTTGATTTTCTGGAACTTGGACCTCTGTCTCACACAAGGGCTCAGTTCTTGCCTCAGTCAGCACACCTCACACACCTACAGATTTTGCTAGGACCATCTGCTTTTGAGCTGTCTGATGCAGGCAGTGGAATGGCTGCATCTTCTCGTTAGTCATGAGAACAATGACATTGGTGCAGACATAAATATGGACAAAACAATCTTAGTAAAAACCCCCTTTCTGTATATATTCATCTGTCAATCATAGATAAAAATCACAGTAATATTACATAAGCTAGCACTGCTAATGGAACACCAGAACTACTGTCCTCTTCATTTTTAAAAACTGTCCTCTTCATTTTTAATCCAGGGTTTTTTTCCACCTCAATTAATACAATTGACAAACATCATTCTCTCTCACATATATATCTTGTTTAGTAGAAGCAGTACATTCCAGTCACTCACCAAGAAAAAGGAAATATTCACAAGGAAAAAAAGTGCTCTTTCAAAGCCTGTGTAAAAACAATTCTTGGTATAAAGTTGCTTGTCCCTGCTCAAGTCTCTACTCATGTTAACCCAGTTTAATTCAGCTGAAGGCAAAACATGAATTTCTAGCGAGACATTTTCTTTTTTTCTTCAATGCAATCCTAAATAAGAAAAATGGAGCTATAGTGAAGATGACAGTAAATAAATGAACCAGAAGGGTATAGGCACGCATGCCTTAGGGAAAAGTATACCACGCTTCTTGGTGTAAAACTGGAATATTTTGAACCATATCATTCTTATGGAAATTTTTTTTGCCTGCTAACATGAAACTTTATTTTTACTCTCTGTGTTGGCCTAAACCCTTATAATGAACCTCTTAAGTTAAGACTGGTGCCAACCCATGAGTACTGACCTGACCCTGTCCCATGCAGTGAGATGAGTAACTACTTCTCCTATAAAGGGCTGAACAAGCCTACCAGTGTCTCTATCTGAAACATAGCTGTTAATTTGGAAGTGTTAACATGTACCACCTGGTCCTGTGAGGATGGGATTAGCCAAGGGTATCATTAACACTAATAACTTGTTGAATGAAAAATAAAAATGAAAGCTGAGCAAGTCTGCAAGGGTGTAATTGCTCCAAAATTAACTTTCCAATATTTCTACCTTATGGAATGTCATATTTGCTCAGAAATGTAGACAGCCAATGAGCAGATAATATGTTTATTGATGAACAAGTGAAAAAAGTGTAGCATTTATTTTCCCACCTTTAATATTGATTGCACCTTGTTTTCTTTCACTTGTCTCAGCCCAAGCTGTAGGCCAGCTGAAGTGTGTCCACCTCACTGTTTCTGCTGCAGTATCCCTGTCACTGAGTGGAAAACATTCATCCCCATCAGCACTGTCAGAGACATTTATTAAAAGTGTCAAAAGTGAATTGCTAATTCACTTAATGAATAAGGACAAATAAGGACATGAAGGAATGGGTGGATATCCCAGTGTAATCTTAGTTCTCACCTTACAAACCTTAGCAAAAGGCCTTGCACGTTTTACCCTTTAAATATCAAGGGTAAGTATAGAAAATCATAGTTTAAATATTGTCTTGATGGCTTGCTCCTATGCTGGTTGCCTTTCATGCCTTCAGGTGAAACATCTTTCAGGAAAGTGGCTTCAGGTCACTAGCACAGACACCAGTACTGTCAAAGGTACTGTGTGTTCCTGCCATTGCCAAATTTCAGCTTTGCTAATGGCACTGTTATGTATTGCATTCACAAAAAAGTATTTTTCCCATTCTTGAGAAGTTAATTAAAAATGCTACAATGAAATTATATTCAGCAAAAATGTATCCAGTTCTCTAGAGAAATGGGACAGTACTTGAGAAAACTGAACTAGTTTTGTTACATTCTTTTTGAGTTAGTGAAATTTCTACCAAAAACTCTGTTCATTGCTAATATTTTCACAGAAAAAACTAAAATCATACATGTTGAGTCTGTGGGTCCCCATATCAGTTAGATTTTTCCAAAAAACCAAAAAAAATTTGAAATTTTAGATAGTAATTAAGTATTTCTTTTACATTTGTGGAATATGCAGCTTGTTTACTACCATTTCTAGTAGTACAGATGAAATTACTGAATATATGAAATTGTTGAACCTGCTTTCTGTAGGTCTAGCTTGTTTCTGCTTAGTTGCTAATATATCTTGAATCAAGGACATGGCAGTGAGTAGGAGTTGTTGAGCTGCTAGTCTGTGTTCATCTTTGCTATCTTAGGTTCAGAGGAAAGGAGAATTAACTTAAAAAAAATCTTCAAATGCTAGAAATGTGTTATTATCTACCATTTTAAGAGTTAGAACACTGTCATGTAGAGATTAGTTCCAAAGGAACAGATGCAAGTTGTTTTTTATGCTCTGAAAGTTGGGGTGCAGGGTATTGGCCCTCATTAATGAGAACCAGAGTAGTCCAGAGCACAACTGAAGGCTCTGCAGAAATAAATTCATATTCTGCTTTATCACTGGTATAATTTAATATGTGCTTGTCCTTTTGCCTCTGGTGTAAGCATGTGTGTTTTGACTGTATCTATATCAAAATACAGCAAAGTGGGGATGACAAATAGTCACATCCCCAGTGAGGCACAGCACAAGAAAGGATCATGCTTTTCAGCCTGTTTCTTTCTAGGTCATGAATGACTTGCATGAAGATGTCAGTGTCCTGCATCTGGTTCCCTATTTTGCCAGATGTCTTGAGGTGAGATAAGAGGATTCATGCAGCTAGGAAAAAAACCCACAACCACTTGTCTGTATTGTGGTTTTTATTGTGTTAGCAGAAAAATATCAAGCATCCCTTGGCAAACTGAGTGTTACCAAAATGTTTCACTTGTCTTATGCTTACCTAAATTTAGTAATAATTCAACAATATATTAGAAATAAAATCCTTTATTTAACTTCTTTTAAAAATTTCCCCTTGATGAACTGAAAATATGACTGTGCTGCAATTATTGCCAAAATTATGATTCTCTTTAAAAAGTCTTTTGAGAAGAACCAACAGTGACAACTAATATCCCCAGTAAAATGTTGTGGTTTGGCTTTGATTTGTGGTTAACTGTGGCTGGGGTGTCAGCTGGAGTAGCAATTTGCAGAAGTACTTCCAAAATCATAATTAATTTTCAGCTGTAGTTGGACAGTTTGAACAGAGTTCAGATTTGGTTCTATTCTCTGTTTTAAAATACCTTTATCTTGTACTGTTTGTACAATTCAAAGGTTCTCTTTTTCCTTCCACCATCATAGCTATGTGACTGTAATTCTTTCGTAAAGAATGGCTCTAGAAGATCAATAAATAAATAATTCATGCTATACCCCATAAAGATCTCATTCTGGATGGTTTGATGGCTCTGTGGTAGCAGGAGACTTGGGTTACATTGGGACATTTTTAAATTAACAGTCACACTTTTAACATGAATAATTGCTTTTCACCATAATAGCAGCCAGTCTGCAAGGACTAATAAATTCCACTGAGTTACCAGAGATAGAGCTTAGTCTCCTTGGGTTCTATAATGCATTTTTAATTGGACTACTATGGCTCTGTGGTCCTTGCATATTCCATTGAAAGCTTGAAAATCACTCAGTTATAACTCAGCAGAAATTGAAAGAATCATATATCTTGCCTAGGTGTCTTAAATTTTTGGCTTCTGGTAATTCTCAAAGTTTGGGAAAAGCCTAATTGTTTTCAATTTGCTTCTCTAATCATTCACTTTTCCTTACTGAGTTATTCTTTGTCAGTAAATTCTTTGTTCCTTTTCTTGGCCTGTAATAGTTTGGGTGATTATTGTTTTGAATGTCTGTTTGGAGAAGTAACAGTCCAGCCCAAGGGGTGGAAGCAAATAGGGTTATATCTGTGTTAGTGATCTAGGGTTTTTTAAAAAGGATCAATGGATCTGGTGTCCCCATCCTACACATTTTTGTGGTTTTATCTCCCTAAGGCATGATGATATTCTTGCCATCTAGACTAGCAGTCAGAGCACAGATTTGTTTAGCACATGCTATGGGTGCTCTGAGATGTGAATAAAAACAAGTGAGAAGAGCCCCAACAATATTTATGACAGGAACTGGTCCTGGTCTTGACTATAACATTGGCATAATGTTCTCTAGGTGAGCCTACCTGAGACCAGAGCATGAACTCCACTGTTCCTCTGGCTTTCCTCCTTGCCCTTAAGAGAAGATGAAGTATATTTCTGTTACTTCTGTGCTGGCCCTGGGGCTAAAAGCGAATTCCTGCCTTTCTTCTTCCCGTCCATTTAGGATGTATTATAGTAGTTCTCCCCCTTGTGTGGGTTTTTGTTGTTGTTGCCGGGTTTCTTTGTTTTGGCTCTTTGTTTTAGGGGGGGTTTGTTTGCTTCTGCGGGTTTTGTTTGGGTTTTTTGTTGTTGATTTCCTCACCCAGTTATACAGCTTTTTGTGCTTTCTCTTCTGTGGAGGCTTGAAAGAGAGCTCTCAACCAAGCATTTTAGTTAGCAAGAGTTTCAAAATGGTAAGATGACCACCTTCTGTGTTTTTGAAGAGCACAGAATATTACATGAAAGCTTGCCATACTGGCATTTCAGGAATCACAAAGTGTTTTCATGCTGTGATACCTTGAATAGTTTGTGTTCACTTGTACTATTTTTATGTTTCTTTCATTATGGAGGCTATTTATCCTTTCTGTGAGGCTTAGTGACCCAATGCAGTACTGATTATTTATTTGCTTGAAATGGAATCAAAAGTATGTATTATTTGTCACAGGACACTAAACACCCATTAAGTCAGGATTTTGTCAGTGGTGTGAGACAAGTTTCAGCCATCAAGGGAAAAAGAAAATGCCTCTGTATAATTATTTTCATGCTCCAAAATAATGTTTTTCTTCGGTGACCCTCAACTTAATGGTACTCTTGAATTGCAAAGTCCTTTATCAACATTAAATAAGGGTTATTTCATACATTTGTTAGGTGTTATTAAAACAAACTCTGTAGGTATATAAACTTGGACCAAGGAACTGATTTGAATGTGGATAAATGTGAACCCCTAGCAGGAAGAGACAGCCAAAGCTCTGACCTGTAATTTCTGACTCCAGTCAGTAACCCACATAGCATGGACTTGATGAGTGTGCTTTAACAGTGAGTATTTTTGAAATGCATCCCCTTCCTTGCAAAAATGATCTACACTTGGGATGCAAACTCTTACCCTGCCTTTACCTCTGAAATGAGAAAAATTTTCAGTTAAAAAACATCCTGGTCAGCTAGTCTGCTTCCAGAATTTTTGTCCCACTGAATTCTAGTCCTCTTTAAAGGGCTGACTAAAATCTGGACGCATGAAGAATATTTCTCTTCTGGTTCATTGTTTTGTTTACATTTGAACTAGTTTTCTGCCTTTCTAATGAGCTGACTTGACTCCTAACGCTGCTGGCATCCCCCAGGACCTGAGAGCAAGGAGGTTGTCTGAACCCTTCGCTTTAGTCTGCTTTGCCACATGAATTTCAGGGGAATGGTTTCCACTGTTTATTGGAACTGGGATTAAGAGTGGCTGTGTTTTGAGTGACAGCAGCTACTGGGGAACTCTAAAAGCCTTCATTTAACTTTTTCCTTTCTTTTCACAGCACTCAGACAGTGCTGTAAAGTTGCAGCACTGTTAAGGCAAACAACTGCACTGCGAAGCAGTGAATTTAAAGCACCCGTCTGCCTTTTGGCACCTCAGCGTTCAGGCTGGGAAAGG
This sequence comes from Phylloscopus whistleri, assembly GCA_017589585.1. NCBI lineage: Eukaryota > Metazoa > Chordata > Aves > Passeriformes > Phylloscopidae > Phylloscopus > Phylloscopus whistleri. Next base: position 1,173,068 of record JADMLD010001407.1, on the reverse strand, counting down.
CTTTAAACGACAGCCCCACCCACTGCCTGTGGAATACTTGTGAGGAACAAAAATAAGGTTTTTCTTGTCCTTCCCATGATCAGTGATGTCTGTTACAGACACTTCACTGCGCAATGTCAGCTAATACTGATATCCCTTCAAGCTAAACAGATTGCCAAGAGAAGGCAATGAAACCCCAAACCTTCAGCCGTGGCTTTGGATCCCTGCAGCAGCCAGGGTTTGTTTGGCCACCTGTGTGTTTGTGGCTTTTAAGTGCCTGCCCAGGCCCTGAAGTTTCAAGCATAGGCTAAGAATTTATTATGAGCTTTGCACTTTAAGCATTTTTTTTTTCACTAAAAGTTCTTCCGTTACTGTTCAACTTCTGCTTATGCAGCAATATAGGTACAGGTTAAACTGGGATATTGGTGTTTTTGGAGGACATTGTTAGAATTAATACAAACCAAAACCCAGTGAAAAAACCACTTTTGCTATACCTTACCTGGAGTATCTCCAGCTCCCTTTTTTTTCCACTGGCTGGTTGTGACAGATTCCCAGAACTAATAAGCCACCCTCTTCTAACAAGAGGAAGGTTCTGAATCTGCCATAATCACTCCTAGCATCCTGGCTCTATGTGGAATTCTTCCATGCCCTGGAAGGAGTCCAGCATCTGCTCTGCAAACCACAGTGCATAGTTTTGAATGTTATAAATACTTTCTCAAAGATTTACTTTCTCAAATATACCTGTATAAATGTTCATGACTTAACAGTTCTTACTGGCATATAAAGCAAAGTTATTTGGTTTTGACTTTACACTTGATGCCTATTAACATTTTTCTTGAAAAATAATATTTTTAAATAATTCATTTAATAGTACTAGGCTCTGCCTTTTTGTGTAATAAAATTTTAAGTATTGATAGGATATTTCAATATAAAGCAACACAGAATGTACTTTTCCTCTTGCTCCTCCTTATTCCTCTGCTTCTCTTAAAAAAAGTGTTCCTTTGCCTATTTCTTCAGAGCCCCTTCATTTCCTGACTCTCTCCTGCTTTCCAATCTCTAATAAATGTATCAATAATACAATTAATAAATAGAGATTGGGTTATTCCAGTATTATTTTTTCTTCCTCTGTTGAAGAATAAATTTATACAATTTCTTCCCTAGCAGGAAGAGACATGGATATCTCTGATTGCATGCATGTGTGCTCACGACTATTTATTTTCCTGGTTAATATTTGTGAGACAGCTCTTCACAATGCCTTGTGAAAAAGCACATAAACCCATATTATTGGCTATTCTGTTAACTTGTTAGTGTAGTCAAATTGTTGAAGGAGGGAACAGATTTTCTTTAAAGAAACCACACTGCTTTGACTAAGCAGCTATTGCTTTTTATCTCAATGGTGGACTATGCTGTCTTCAATAATTTTTCCCTAGTTTCCCAGTAAAATTTTTATGATTACTAAAAAGGAATTATTTATTATAGACTGTGGTTAGCTTGAACTTCTCAAGTATTGTACACTGTAAGTCTTCTTCGAGTTGACTGAAGCTGTAGCTCTGACAAACTTTGTCCAAGCAGACTTCCTACCTCTAGCTATCTTTTTTTGTCTTTTTTTTTTTTTTTTTCCCCAACACAGAAGGAACATGGTGGTAAATATTTCAATCACCACTTGATAAAAACTGATTTTGGTTATTCTAAATTTAACAAAATGAAACATATAGGATGTCAGCATTTATCTCATGATGCTTCATGAAAAATTTACAAATTAAAAATTTAAAGCAGATGCTAAATTTTTATGTGCATTGTTAGCATAGTTTTGGGGGTTTTAAAACTGTTATTTGCTTTCTTTAAACTCCTACAGAGTACCTTCTGCTTTGAAGAATTATATTTTGAAATACCTGCATTTGCTGCCTCCTAGCTGAGGCTGTACCTGGCTTAGGAATAAAGCAATAATTGCTCAGACTTTTTCCAGCAGCAGTTACTGTAATTATCAATTTGTTTGCTTTCAGGCTTTAAAAGTGGCTATTGGAATGGTGCTTCCCACTTGTTTATTTTAACTGCTGGTTAACCAAGACCCAGTGATTCTGTTGCTTGCTCTACATGGACAGTAAGTTCATTTCCTGGAAGGCTTTTGATGATCTGTTAGCAGATAACACAGCTATTCCTTTTAAGCTTTCACCCAAAAGAAATGTGGTATAAGTGTAAAGGGCTGTGGTTCTTTTTCATCTTTTCAGTAACTTCTGATGACGTCAGATTCTGTGGGAAAATGATGTACAAATATGACTGGAAAAAAAAGTCTAATTTTTAAGAGAAAAATAGTGTCTTGTCAAGGACAAATTACTAAAATATTATTTTTCTTCTTTGACTATCCTGTCAAAGAAGAAAAATAATATCTGACACCTCTTATATTTTTGAGATTTAGCTTAAGCTAGATTGTCTTGCAGAATTTGTTCAAAAGCCCTTGCATTAACTGCTCACCTGGGGTTCTCTAGGGATACATAAGGGAATTCATTATTCACATGACTGTGCAGGAACTATTTTTTTTTTCTTTGCAGGTCTTGCTCTGTTATCTTGAAAATAATCACTGGTTAAAGGTCCTCAGTGCTATCCAAAAGCCTGAAATTTTAGCTATGGATTTGAGATGTTGCCAAATTGCCTAGCTGTTGAGATGAAGGGGGTTAGTTTAGTTTAGCCTAAGTACACATGTCAATGGAGGCTATGTCTTGGCAGACTAGGAAACCATATATATTTATCCTTTGGCCAAGGGTTGGCCACAATGCAGCTGATATAGACAGTGACACAGCAGATCTTTCCAATCAGGAAACCACAAACCTTAGTCTTCCTCTGTAGGACCACACTTTTCCAGTCTAAAGAGAAAGTCATGTAATTCTGTTTGTCACACAGCATCTGTACAGTATGACCTGTCTTTTGGAGTTCTGACCTTAAAATATCTGGTTTTAACTTTAGCTACAGTAGATAATAGTCAACAAATTTCTACATTTAATTAGTTTGGCTGCATGTTATTCTATGCACCTATTAAGCACACTGTTAAATATTTCTTGGTGCAGTGTAACCTTCTCATAATTACCTATTGTGACTTGCTGATGTCTTCTTTATCTAAGAAGAAAATTCTCTTTACTTTGCTGTAGAAGTAATTATGTTCATAAGCAAAACCAGGGTGAGTAAAAATCAGTACCTATATGTTGAGAACTGAATTTTGGTGTCAGTACTACTACAGTGGGCCTCTGATAAATGATTGCCAGTGTTTCTAAATGGTTGCAATTAAAAACACAAAACAAAACAAAAAACAACAACAACACACACAAAAAAACCAAAAACAAAACAAAAACAAAAAACCCACAAACAAACAAACAAAAACCCAAACAACAACAAAAAACCCCCTTTGCTCCTCTGCAGGCTGTTAAAAGCACTTTGTGTTAGTAAAGCCTGCTGTTTTGAATGAGTTTCATATCAAGACCAGAAAATATGTGACCTGGCTTTATTAGTTTTGCAGCAAGTCAGACTTTGGGAATGTTACTGTTATCTTCTTTGTGCCTTGGATAACTAACCTGCAGGGAAAAGACTACCCTGACCTATTTCAGAAGATGGTTATAACTATAGATGTTACTGTCTGTAAATAAATTTGAGACCCTATAGGAACACTTTTAGAAGTCTGAGTTTTCACAACTGATGTTTTGACCATTTTTCCCTTTATTATTCATGGCCAAAACTTCTCTTCTTTGGGGAATTTATTTTCACTGCTGAATCTACCAATCTTTTCTTTCCCCCAACCCTCTTAAAGAGCTTGACAAACTAGGAAATTTTAAACCTTTTAGCTGCTGAAGCATCTTCTTGGAAATGAAACTTTGCAAAGTATGTTACTGCTTGGATTAAGAAGGGCTGCATTGTTGGTTAGAGAGCTCCCATAAATGCTGTGTGGAAACATCTCATAGCAAACAATGGATACTGGGAAGGAAATTAACAGTGATCCATTGATTTCTTACTACACTTCTGAACTGTTTGTCTGTTTTCAGCTTCTAAATAGTGAATCAATACACAGTCAAGTCTTGATCTCATAGGATAATCACTGGTATGCAGCAGCACATCTTGTGGTTAGGGCAATAGAGAGGACTTGGGAAGAACTGTATTCCCATTACTTGTTCAGCCACTGAACTACTCTATGGCATTAGAAAAACCCTTTCACTTCTTTCTGTTTACTTCCTTTATCCTCTTTTTTGTTGTTGTTGTTAGATTTTGTGGCCATTTTTCTAGGGACATTTTATCCTTTGTTCCCTTCTGCCAAGCTTAGCACAAGGCCTTCCTGGACAGAGTGGTCACATCTATGTAACTCCATCCCTTGTGTCCATTACTGCAGGAAAAGCAGGCTAATAGGTTTATATTGTTATATTGGTTGTACTGTAGAGGAAAACTTATATGCTCTTTTAACTATTTTCAGGTTAATTCCTTGGCTTGACAGATGTTGCTGAGTAATTTCGTAGTGTTTGAGAAAACAAAATCTATGGTGAAGAACACAAAAAAGTCAGAAGTTCTCCTTGGAAAAAAACCAAAACCAAATAAAAACCAATACCCAAGCCAAAAAAAAAGAAGAATCAAGGTTAGAAATAGTAACTAGAAAAATATGGTGAGCAAAATAAAAAGGGAACACTGTATATTATACCCAGGAAACACAAATGTATGAGTTTTGGTAGTCAAATATAGGTGTTTGGGAGGTGTCTGTCAGCAATACATGTCTATCTTGCCTCTTACTTGTCTCTTCAATTTCTTAGAGAAGATATTTTAAACCTGTAAAGAGGTTTCATGATGGAACTCTGCTTAGTTCCAATCTCAAATACATACTTTTTATTATTTCATTTATTTTGCTCTGTATTTGCAATAGAATGTAGCTTTGTGCAGGCACAGCAAACCTGCTGATGAAGGTTTCAATGGTGAGTTTCCTCATGAGTATTTTCTGCTGTATTTTATCGATGTGTGATTTATTCCCATTCAATGTACTCAATTTTTCTTGGGATGGAATAGGAAGAAAAATCCCTGTTAAATCCTTGCCAGCTGTCTACAAAAAGACTCACCTTATTAGTTGACTACTCAGCCCTACAGACATGGCTGGAACATGGCTTGCTTCTCTTGAGCTTGCATTTTAGCACTGGGTTTAATAGCTTTGTTGTGTGTGCTCATATTTCTTCTCTTCTACTGCTGTGAAGCAGCAACCTTGTTAAAATACAGTTGATGTTACAGGATACCTTAGTGGATAGCAGGAGTTTGTGTAAAAAACTGAATAAGAACCTTCACCTCAAAATGATTTGAAGAAGGTCTACAGAACTTACAGAATTAAAAGCTGGAAAAGGCTATGGAAATGTTTGTTCTGAACAACCCTAGTAAGCAAGATAGTAAATTTTGCCAAGAATTGTATAATCTTTCTAGTATCTTTGGCTAAAAATATCTTCTTGATCGTCTTCTTGATCTGAAAAACACTACTGCAACAGAAAGGGCATCAGCTCCAGTGCTTAATCACTCTCCAAATTAAAATTGTCCTCAGCTGCTAGTTATGAGATTTTTTTGGGTGGGGTTTAGGTTTTTTTTTTCTGCTGACACTGTGCCACACTCTGGGCCAATATGTTTGGGGTTTTTTAATTACTTGTTGCTTTATTTCTCTGGAGGTTCTTTTGTTCCATAATCACATTGCCTTTTCATTTTACTATATTAAATTGTTTGAGGCCCTTTATTACCGAATAAAAAAATTAACTCTAGATTATTGTTTTTAAATTTTTGAAGTGTTTCCTTCCTGCTACCCTGCTCTCCAAACTACATCTGGCCTTATTAAAATGTGGATGTCATTTGTACACAGTATTCTAGTTCTGATACCATATATAGAGATAAATCACTTTCCCACTAAAAATCAACACATCTGCTTTTGTTTGTATATTCAAAAAACTGGATTGCCTGGAGTACATGGAAGGATCATGCTGGTTCCAAACTCCTTTTAATATGAATTGCAACTGCATTACTTGCTCTTGGATACCACATTTTGTGTACCTTTTTGGACTTACAGGAATGTGGCTTTTTTCTACAGGTAATTAAGGGATTTTTATCATCTGCCTTCTCAAAAAAACCTCAAAGTAGAACTTGAAGTCTCTAGAATCAGAATCCTTTAATGACTTCCATGATGACTTCCTTCTCTTTCCTGTTTCCCTGTACCTGTATTCCCAAAGCTGAGGACAGACCTTCTCCATGTTACCAGTTCAAGGCCAGGTAATAAATAACAAGGGTTGAATTCCACACCTGCAAGAAGTGAATGGAACTCCAGGCAGGTGAATGATGTACTGCAGAACGTGCAGTTGTTAACTTTTGACACTGTTATGTTTATAACAGTTGCTAGGTTTATCACAGTTGTTAGGTTTATAACATTGTCATGTTTATAAAAGTTGAAGACAACTCTTAGAGTATAATTGACCAAAACTGTACATACATGGGTAACAGGACTTGAGTCGAGGTTGAAGCCAGCAGTTGGAAAGGAGCAACAAAAGGCTGCCAGGGTAGAGCAGTGATATTCTACCCCTTGGGGAAGATCCTATCAATCATGTTCTCACTTTTCAAGATGCTTCCCCCTCACCCTACCTACTCCATTCCTCTCTTTGCCTTTGGTGTATATTACTTTTCATGGCAATTTAGCTCATGAGCAGTATCATTAGTAGCTTGATTCTTGCTCATGTTTTGAGATGGCCTCAGTTTCCCTGTTTCTTCAATAAGACATTTTTACAAACTTCTGTTTGAAAGAAGAAAATGGGTTAACCTTTTCCAAACCTGACTGTTGTTCTGTAGGTTTCCATTTGGAAAGTCCATCTATGCAATAATTATGCTCCTAAAAACATAAAAGAAAGCAAGCCTGCAGGTATCTAGTGACTAATTTGCATGTTTGAATATAGAATAATGGAGACTGATTTTTTTATTCTATTTTTTAATTCAGTTTAGTTGCTCCAGAAATTCCATTTTAAAGGTTGAAAAAAAGCAGGAATGTCTTTACAAGCAATAAACTAGAAAGTGCTGGCTCATAGAGCAGTGCAGAAATGTAGGCCTATATTCTCCAGAATTTGATAGATGTTTTAGTCAGAATAACACCTAGATACTACAGAGCTTCCTTAGAGGAGAACTTAAGTTTTAAAGCTGCACTTTTCCAAGCCTTTTAATTCTTTTGTTGTAGTATTTGATACCCCTTACACACAGAATGCAATTATTTGGTGTATATGAAATAACTACAAAGCAGAACTTGTCAGGAGGCATTCCTGCTGCAACAGCATTCACTGCAGCTAACTCACAGCTAACTGCAGCTCTGGAGGTCTCTCCTGAGTTACCTGAGGTACTACTGTACATCCTAGCAGCCCTGGTGAGGTGGTTTTCAGGAAAAACCCTAACAAGAGACTAGCTCACATTTCTCTAAGATGAGCAGATATCCATAGAAACAGGACTTTGCCTAGCTCTTATAACTCTTGGTTCTTAATGAATTATGAGAGGTAAATAGTTTGATATTTGTGGAGTATTTAATTGCTTGGGACAGGAATACTGGAAAATGTAATGCAAGGGGAAAACATGACACCACAGCTGTGCAAACAATGCTAAGATGTTCTTCATACCCTCTCCTCACTCACTGATTTGGATCCTCCTTCTCCCCTCACATTGTCAGAGAACACTAGGTTTGACATAGTTGATGTGCAAAAAATAGATACACTCTCATGTGGTTTATTATGGGCATAAGTTATTAATGATTGTTTAAAGAGCACACTGAGACTCATTCTGTTACAGCCCCTGGGGCATCAGCAGTACTTTGAGTGTCCAAGAGGATTCTAAACTATGATGAGCACGACACATACCAGTAGGTGTATCTTCAACAGAGGAATTGCCATGGGGCTATTTTTAGTGTTGCTATCAGATATCTTAGGGTGGAAAATTGTAGAGCTCTCTTCCAAAAGATTCTACAAAGCCAGACAGGACGACCACAAAAATATATGTAGATTTTTATGATTGTAGCAAGCATGAATACGTCCTCAGAAGGATGAAGGGGAATTTTTGCTAGCTGCACAGGAGAGGGACATGCCTTCCTAAAATTGTGGTAAATTATGAGTTCTTTACAGTTCTTTCATAGGTTGTTTCTTTTTCTCATGCTTCACAGGGTCAAGTCCTAATATCTTCCTAATTTACACCTGCGTCATGTAATCCTCTACCTATTTTGAGCCTTGGCTGTACAGACTGAGCTGGTACATTACTGCCACGTAGAGTTTAGTGCCAGACACTGAAAGCTTTTTATTGAAATTTATACAGCCTGTGGTAATCAGGAGATCCTTACACAGAACTGCTTTCACTAATCATGCAAATAAATCAGTGCCACTTTTTCTTATTATTTTATATAAATAATATCCATCTTCCAAACAATAAAGCAGGATACCATTAGTCATGTACAGCTAATGCTAAACTTATAACTCAAATAGCAAGTATATATGGTAACAGCCACATTTGTTTGGAACATAGAATGCATATGCATATACAAATGCATAGGCACATACTCTGTGGAGCTACACTGAATTGCATACTACTGAAGAAGTATCTGCTAAAGATTGTAATGAGAGAAGTAACTATGCTGCAAAGCATGACATGTGGCCCCATGATCTTAATTTTAGTAATATCTAATCTCTCTGTGGCAGTAATGCAGCAGCTCAGTTTCCACAGTCAGGTGTAACTTCTTGTTAAAGTCAGGCCTGACTACATGAGAACAGAAAAAACCCTGAATATATTCCTTTAAAATGTGAGGATGCTTGCTGGAATGAAGAAAAATCAGTTTATTTGAGAATAGAACTTAAATAGTCTTACTTCACCAGCACTATGTCACTGATTGTATTTTCTGGAAATATGCTGGTGGAGATTTTCTGAGGTTTTTCTACTTATCTTGGATATGGAGGAAAAAAAGTTGGATTTACTTTTGAAGTCATAATCATAACAGTTGAGTGGCTGCAAGATTGCAGGTCTCTATAGGAGTTTCAATTGCTTAGCCCTACCCTTTTTATGCAACAATTGATACAAACTTTATTCCAACCCAGGAAATGATTGAACAAACCTCAGATGCTGGTGAATGTCAGCAAAATGTTACCTGAAAATGCCTGGAGTCTGATGTGCCTGCATCCCACTTCAGTGAGTGAAGTGTGTAACTGTTTCCTGCTGTTTGCAGATGGTGATCCATAAGGGTTCTTGCAGGTTAGATGTTCTATTTTTTTACTATTCACAGTATTACAGGACTGTAACTGTTTTATTGTCTGTCTGTCCCTCTCTGAAAATCAGCATTTTGATGGCAATGTGATCTCCCCATTTCCTGTGCAAAATCTTTTACTGTGCTCCCCAGCTGGAATTTCTGCTCTTTCCTGTTTCAGGGTGTTCACATACGGTGACTGTTGGTATTTGTAAGTTTGCCTTTCCCTACCCTAAAGATTCTGTTGATAAAATGTTAGCACTTCTCTGTTGCTTTATTTTCTTCCTTGTCCTTTGGCAGCTTTCCACAGCTTTTGGCAGTCCCAGCTCTTTGTCCAAGCTGTCCAGCAGGAGGTATTCTCATTCTGGGTACATTTCTCAGAAAGGACAACTTTTGTTGCCTCTCACAGAAGCCTCATAGAAATCCACACAATGTTTCCTTTTCAACCAACAACCTACATAAATCTGTAGGTTCTAAAGGAATCTTCCTGCTATCAAACTGTAGCAGAGGTGAAAGTCATCTCTTTTACCTTACCCTCGACCTTTCATTACACACCACGTTGAGCAGTTAATTATCAGTTTAGTGCAATTACACTGGGGACTGAAATCTTTATTTAATTTTTTTTTTTCTGCCAGAAGTGCTGTGCCCCAGTCTTGAACTGCAGACATTAGATGGCCTGTTGAATGGAAATCTCAGTGCTGGTGGAATTATTACATATATAAAGTGGCTTTTGTGCTTAAGCAGTAATAGGATCAGTAGTTGTGTCAATTTAAATGATAATTTATTAAGGACAGGATTAGTAAGAGCTCACTTGCCTTTGGGAGTAGAGCTAGAACCTTGCTCAAAATCCCATCTAAATCTTCTGTGCTTCTCTTTAGCCTGTCCTTGTTTCATTGTGCTCAACTGATCATTCAGCAGAACTTAAAATTAAACACACAAAATTAGGCATGGAATTAGAGAGTTTATTTTTATTTTTCTTAAGTTAGTAGTGCTTTCTAGTCTCTTGCAATTTTCAAGCTGTCCTGCAAGCACAAGTGTATTGCAGTCATAGTAGCAGCTGCTATTTTGTCTTGTTTTAAGCAGGCATTCCCTGTCACTCTGTTCCTATGCCTCTGCATATTCAGTTTCCAAGCAAGAGCCTGTTAAAGGGTGATCTTGAGGGAAGAGTTCCCCTACTTCACTGGGCCTTTCCTGTCTAGAAATCCAAGTGGATTTTGAATGTAAACACATCAGGCAGTGTTTTGTAGAATATTCTGAAGAAGTTCTCTTATTGATATAATTCAGCTCAGATTTTTGTAGGTTTGCTCATGTCAATCTCTTAGACACTAGTAGCTAATATGAATACTAGATTATTTTAAAAATAAATCATATCTATATATATAAGAAGGCAAGTGATTCCTGTTAATAATTTGTATCTGGTAAAGTGGCTGAACTACTAAAACCTGCCCCCCACCTTTCCCCAAATCATAGAAAAAGGATTTTAAAAAAGAAGTTGCTCAGTTCTTCTATTTCTGGCCGTAGAGGTAGAAAAGTGAGGGTCTAATTTGACACAGATGGCAAGTAAACTGTTTCTTTAGTTTCCACTCTTAGGACTGTAGAGTTTCAATTGATAAGCTTCAAACAAATTTTAAAAGCCTAGAGTATAATAAATTTAGAGTTGAACTCAGGGTTAGAAGCAATAGATTGCAAATGCAAGGCATAATGGGAGACAACACTGAACAAATGCTTACTCTTTTTTTGTTTTACTCTTGTGTACATAGATAAACTACTGATTTAAATACATTCATTGAAAGTACATCATGAGCCTATTGTAAAAGACAATAGGAACAGCATATTAGTAAAATATTTATATAATACCAGATTTAGAGAAACTGTAAATGTTACAATGGGCTGAGAAATAACTGTGGAAATACAATCTCTGAATAAGCAATAAACAAAGCTGTTTTGCCATGGACCATGCATCTTATATGGTGTCACTGTTTTATGGAAGGATAGTTAGAAACTAAAAAATATGGGAGGGTGATAATAAATCCATAGCAGACACAGGTTTATTCAATGTTCTGGCAAGGAAATACATATGATGCAACCTTAGAGTTGTAGGTGCAGAAGGTAGTGATCAAAACTGACCATTGAATTGATAGTGAGTTATTCCATTTGGAAAATATGTGCAGAGCTAGCACTTCATATAGTACATTAGTAGAGCCATGAATAGGGAATGTAATTTTTTTCAAACACTCAAGAACTGAAGTCCCCCTACAGAGAATTCAAGGTAAATGCCAACAAATACTGGGTGAACTCAAACATCGGAGAGTGAAGTGAGTAATTAAACAGTGGCATAACAGAGACTAGCAGGTTGTAGTCAGAAAAGGGAAATTCCAATACTCTGTTGAAGGTGAACACTATGAGACTGCAAAGATGAAGGTAGTGGAATTTTTTTTTTCACATACAGAGTAGTTTGGCTGGAACATGCATAAATGCACAGTTGAGATCAGATTGGTTTAGGTATGGAATACGACTAGATGAATCAATTGTATGTGTTCCCCATTTTTAACATCTATAATCTCACTCCTTCAAAAATATTTAATGATAGGAAAACAGATAGAAATCTCTCCTTTGATATACTTTTTCAGGGTACTCCAGGGTTGGAAAGTTACCATGCTGAGCTGTCAGAGTCCTGGATAAAACCCTTCCTTTACTATGCACTGTGTGCCATGGCAGGCCATCACACGGGCTGCAGTGGTAATTAGGTTTTATAGCATGTGTATCTTTGCCTTTTTACAATCTATTGCCAGACTGTACTATTTTAAGAGGTGAGCATGTGCCTGTTGAGGCTTGATCTGAGCTCACTAGCTGGGGCCTTGCACGCTACCAACAGCTGACAGAACAGAGAATTTAGCTCCAGTCCTGTACTGAATTTCATGCAAGCAGCCCCTGCACACTGTTTATGGATCTGCCTCCACAGATCCCACAGAGGGATTCAAGCAGGCATCAGATTGTTCTCTATACCTGTTTTTCACTGTGTGTGAAATGAGATGGTCTATCTTTGTAGCTGGAACAGGCTGCTGGCTTACTGGGGAAATACTAAGTTGCCAGGATCCTTGGAAATACCAGAAAGGAATTATGATGATTCTATGCATTTTCTTAATTTCTTCCTTTAAATTGTTTTCCCAAATGTGAAGTTTAGATACCAATATCCTGCAGGACAATGCACTGTTGTGCATTCATTCTTTAATGCTTTCCATTCCCGATTGCAGGAGCAGGCAAGCCAGGCTCCTCCAAGGCAGAGCTTCCTTTGGGGTGATAATAATGCAGAAATAACCAGAGGGAAAGGAGGACACAGCAGTGACTCCATCTCAGTCCTGCTATGCCTGGGATTCTCTGCTGGCTGAAGCTCCTAAAAACGAAGGGTGGTTTGATCCCATCTTGCTGTTCTGTCCATATACTGCAAGCATTTTCTCACAGGAAAGTTTCGTGAACTATGAAAAACAGTCCCAGTTTTGAGGGCTATTGGATTTTATCAATTAGTTAAAAGCCTTCCTTCATTTTTTTTTCCTCTGTATGGAGAATGGTATTATTTCAAGATCATGCCAGGACAAACTTGACCATTTCAGACAATTTCTTTCTTTACTTTGAGATGCTCCAAAGATGCTCTGTGGCAGGACAGCAAATAGAAATGTGCATGAGGGATGCAATGTTCTATTTGAACTCTGTTTTCAGCAGTTGTAAAAAGTGAGAGCTATGTCAAGTCTTCAGGTATAATTTCAGTGATACTTAGCTAATATAAACCATTTTAAAATTACAGCACTCTCCTCAGTTCCGTAGATCATCACCAGGACTTTCAAATGGTTGTCTGTGTTGCATCTCCACTTGAACTGGTTAAGAAAACCCTAAAACTATGTTTCTTGATAGTCATTTCCTTTACACATCCCTTTGTAATTTCCATGCTTTTGCTGTTGCCATCTCTTTAAAAAGATCCTTTTACAATACAACATATTAACAGAAAACTCTTGCAGATGTTAGTTCCTTTGAAAAGACAAAATGTATCTTCGATACAGCATAGTTACTAAAAAACAACCCCTAAATAACTTGGAACTTTCAGAAAATTGTTTGGGGTAAGGAGCTGTTTCAAGCATAGATGAGGCAGTGAAAAAGGAATAGTGATGCCAGTTTTTATCAGCTGGTTCAGGAACTGCTGAACCCCTGGGTTCATTAGAAAGGGTGTATCTGTTCTGAGTCTCAGGTAACTTCACCTTACCAGACTTGACAAGTGCTGATGCAACTACTCCGACACAGTGAAAACTGACTTGCCTAAGCAATGGACAAAAGGCAAAACATAAATGCTATATTTGATTACTTTACACTCAAGGTTTTGAAACCCCAGGTTAAACCCTAAGGTGGTTGCTCTTTGAATTGAACTTCTTTGAGCAGTGGGCTTGAATTCAGGTTCTGAAAGACTTGATAGAAAGATGGGAAAGGTTTCAGTCAAGAGTTCTTTGCTTTGTACTGTCTTACTCTTGCAGTAGTACAGTAGTAACTCTGCTCAGAAGGCTTATACATCCAGCCTGTGTCTTTGAAAAAGCTTACTGTGTTGTCGTATGCAAAACAGGAAACGTGTAATGGTACAATCCCCAGAGGAGCCAATCCAGGGCAAACTCTTCTGACCTCGTGGAAAACACATCCAGCCGAAACTCACAGTGAAATGGAAACATACAAGTTAACCACAGAAGTTAAGAAATATCCTCATCTGCATTGTGTTGCTTTAACGTGGAAAGTCTCTACATGAGCAGCTGAGCAATGACTAACACAGCCTGCAAGCTGATGCCACTGTGAAACTCTTCATGTTGTTTTTCTTCTTAGAAGCAATATTGTACCCCAGCTTGTTTTCATTTTGCAAGCAAAGTGGTATTTTGGAGTGAATGACATACTTTCAGATTTACACACTAATAGATACTGTTGCTGTCCCCAAAGAGTAAGAAAAATGTAAATACCAAGGAGAGAGACATGATTCAAATTAATCTTAGCAGGCAACAGCTAAGCTATTTAAAACTGAGAAGAGATTTGATTAAGAACAGATATTTTGGTCCAGAAATTCTCTTTTCTGGACCAGACCAGTTCTCTGCTTTATGAAGTTTTGCACGTGTTAGGGTAAACTCTTGCCCTGCACAGGTACAAGAGTACCTGGGTACCTTGGGTCCTATAGTAATAGGACCCAAACCTTGTTCTGAGCAATATCTGAGGCCATGTTCCTTGAAAAACATGGCCAAGGATTTATTTCACATTAAACTAGAATTAGGGGAGGATCATACTATTTGAAACCCAAAAAGCTACAATCTAATTTTCATAGAAGCTAAAGGCTATAATAATTGTTTTCGAAGGGTCTGGAAATAGGTTTAAAATTAGAAACCCAGTAAACTGTGGCAGTCTTACATATTCCAACTATAAAGCCTACTACATACAGATGTATCAAATATTTATGTACAGACTAGCATAATATCTTCCTTTAAAATTTTGGTTATTTCAGTAGCATGTGTCTTCACCTACTGATTGAAACAATATTACTTTAGCAGTCTTTCTGTTAAATAGAATGCTGAAGTTATTCAGTGCAACATAAACATTTAGCTCTAGAGTTTAGTCTGTAAACACTTAAAAAGTTGGAATGTTTATCTAAAATGGCCAGACGTCCAAAACTTGCAAAGCTGATCTGTTTGCAGTGTTAACAAGAAGTAGAAAACAAAGAACTTTACCCATTTGAAAATGAAGAAGAAAAAAAATCTCAATTTTACTCCCATCGATAATTAGGCTCAATTCTGTTGCAGTTCTGAGTTTTCTTGGCACTGGTTTACCTATCCTGAACTCATTTTAGAAGATAATTGTTGAAGTTAGGACTGCTGCTAGAATCTCAATGTAAATCTGGGTCCCAGTAAAAGGACAAAAGGGGATGGAGCAGATGCAGGTAATACTGATTTTGTATTTTTATTTTTCTAAAAGACTCACTGGGATATATCAAGCTGAAAAAGCCCAGAGGTTTAGGAGTTGCTTCATGCGCACTTCAGTCTTGACTACCATAAAAATGGCAATTTCTGTGAGAAGGAAGGAGCTACTGTCACACAGATGTGATCATAATCTCGTATTTTTGTCCTTATGCTACTGCTAGTAAACCACCATACCTGATCGCTGCTCAGTCCTTGGTTTGGTTACTGAACATTTCACAAAACTGTTAGCCCTGACAATACACTGCAGTTTTAAAGTGTTTACTTTGATGTAGTAAGTATAATGTTATTTCTGCCTTTTTTTTTTTTTCCCTTAAATGCACTAAAATGCTATATCCAAGCTAATCTGGAACATAATTCATGTCATTATCAGATCAGCTGTTGAAATCCTTTCATCAAGTCATAAGGGAACTGGCCACTTCAAGTAAGGGCTAAGCAGCAGAAACTAATTGATCCAAACCATGGCTGTAAAATAGTAAATTAGTATTTTCATAGTTCACAAGAAAATTTGATTTATTCAGTGATGAAAAAGCAAGTGAAGTTCTGAAGGTCTTACTGTATACAAGTTAGTTCAGTTGGGATTAAAATTACATGATTCCTTAAGGAAATCACAATGTAGAAGAAAGTCTTGGAGTGTTTTTGTTGTTGCTGTTGTTGTTGGTTTTTTAAAATTATTTTGTTTCCTCCAAACCACAGCCTGGATAGTTGCTGTTTGACAAGCTATGGCTACAACAACAGGAAAGAACTCAAAGGAATTTTGCAGCTAAACCTTGATTTGCAGACATAGGGGAACTATATGTTTATCAGGCATAATTCATCTCAATATATTTAAGAGTAATTACTCTCATAGATATTTCATAGCTCTGCCCATAGATATAATTGCTGTAATAACACAAACGGCCACTTGAATCCTCCAGTGCACTTCTAGTGATTGGGTGTCTGATATTTCCCCATGTTTTGATTTGCTAAATACTCTGAGGTGACTGTTTAGCAAACCTTTTCCATCCTTGCTATCAGTGTGATGATAGCTGCTCAGCAGGGGCACCGTCACTTCCACAAAGCTTTGGTAGACAGTAAGAGGACTCCCTCTGTTGGCAAATCTATGGGTAACTGTGAGATAAATAAGAATTATTTTGTGTGTGTATCTTCCTGGGATACTTTAATTTTGTGAAATCTCAGCAATTTGATTAATGATGTTGTGCATGAACAAACAAATAAAACTAACTAACCACAATCTGCAGCTGAACTGTAAACTCAGACACGTGCATAATTCTGGTCTATTTACATCTGAGCAGCATTGTTAAATTTTTTCTCTTAAAGCATTTTTGCATTCTCTGTTGTATAAGCAACTTAAAATGGAAGGAAGAAGGAATATCAGTGGCTCATATTTATGTTAAGTGTTTCTGAGGTGAAATAGCATAACTATTTTAAGAAAAGAAAAGAAGAGATGCCTTTCCATATTTCTAGGAGAGGGCTCTGACTCATCATGGAATGTATTAAAATAGACTGAAGTTCTGAATCTTAAATGTTAGCACTGAGCTGTCATTCCTTTGTGCTTTGAGCCAGCTCAGATAATAGGCTTTGCTGATGGCAGTTGCTTTGTAGAAAATAACATTTTTTTTATTATTATTATTGCTTCTAAATATGAAAACGAAAGTCTAGTTCAGAATGCAATGAGGCTCCCTTCCTTAAAACTTCAATTAAAGGGGGTTTGCAGCATTCAAAATAAGGATAAGGGGAACAAAACAAAAAAAAAACGAAAAGCAAACCAAAAAGCGTTTGAGGCCAACTGTAATCACCTAGGACTGACTGAGCTGGAGAGAGAAGAAAAGAGAATTCCTTGGCAAGGGTGGAGGACCATGGCAGTGGAGCCTGTGTTTTGCAGCGCTGCAGGGATGGGGGCTGTTGGGGTGCTGGGTGCAGGGGGAGCTGTGCCACCCGAGGCTGCACCGCTGTGCACTCCCACACCACCAGGAGACTCTCGCTCCCCGCAGTTGGAAGGCGAGCAAAGAAGTATGTGCTGATTCAAAGTATCAGCTAGGTGGGCAATACTCGTCGGAAAAACGCTTACTCAGGTCTGAATTTACCTTCTTCCTTTTACACAAATGCTGCCTCGTTGCTGTCAATACCAAGAACACAAATCTGACTCTATTTAGTTTCAGTTAAATACCAGCTCTCTCTCAGGTTCTGATCCCTATTCTGTGGTTAGGGTGCTTACCTGCAAGCAAGCCTGGGCTGGGACACCTATGAAAGGCAATCTTTCAGTGCTTGCTTTTCTAAATAGTTACAAAATATTTTGAGCAATCTTGCTTAAAAGGTCATCTGTGCTAAAGATGGCTTGCATGACATGATTTTCCTTAAATGTGGAAAAGGCTCCTGGTGAGTCAGGGCTGAGTCATGGGAAGATTATGCTACTTCTCTGTATGAGACTTGGTTTATTATGTTCCAAGAGTTATGTCCCAAAGAACTGTTTTGCCACAGCAGGACGCTGCTGCTGGAGGCACGGTCTGAGGAGGTGCTGACCCGTATCATTAGTGAGGTGAAGAAGCCCCTCAGAGCTTGCTGTGCACAGATGACCCACAGGCATGAATGATCAGAACCTCTGAAAAGCTACACTTTTAACTACGGTTTGAACTCTGTTTTTTGTAGTCTTGAGAATTTTTAATTTAATATTTTAATTCTGACTAATAATTACAAAGAAGTGTTGTGCATGTAGGATATTTATTTTTATGTAGTCCTCTTGGTTTTTATCATAACACTGAGGATTGATTAATGATATTTATTTCCAGTGTTAGGGAAGGGAATTTGAAGAATGAACAGGCTAAAGTCACATACTGGGCCTATAGTGAGCTAAAATTACCCAGACCTTGATGTTTACTGAGTAGTTGTATTTTCAGCTCCATGACAGTTTTGACATATTTAATACCCATGTAAGCTATAGGCACTCCTTTCTTCACAGAAGTACCACACAGATATGAAAGAGGGGCATACAGCAGATGAAGGAAAAGAAGAAGAGTTCAATATGGTGTATTCTGACATAGAATTTAAAGGTGAGGAGAGCAGAACAGAAGATACAGGAGAGGGTTCAGTTCTAATCAATGAGACAGTAAAGGTAAAAAGCTGTGGGTTCATGACTTGATGGGAGGAGCTAAAAGGTGTCAAAGCCAGAATCAAGGTTAAGTGGAGCTTTGTGAGTGACTCCAAACCCCACCTTTTTCTATTAGGAGTACAACAGAAGCATTGCTGTGAGACAGAAGTATGAACAGTTAAATCAGAGTGAGGGCATATAAGAATTGAGGTATTTCTTTCCCAAATCCTTTCCCATACTTTCTTGTATAATGGGCACACCTGCTCTGTGTCAGTGCTACACCATTTGTTGGCATCACCAACAAACAGGCTTGGCTGAAGCCAGCCCTGCTGTGCAAGCCCTGAGAAATTATGCTAAGCAGTATCTCTTCACCTAAAGAATTTGGGTCTTAGCGGGAGTTAACAGGACCAGCCTGAACTGAGACCAGACGTATCTAAAACTTCTATGGCTGCCACCAGAGAGGAGTTTGACTGCAAGCCAATCACTTTACAATACAGATATCTGCAGCCCCAGAGCCAGACCTCTCCTGCGTGGCAGTGGCTGCACAGTGGTGACCTCCCCTTGGGCAGGGGTGCCTCCCCAGGCCACTCCTCAAGGTCAAGAGATCCCTTGCCTGGCATCTGGTATCTAGAGCAAGGTAAGTGACATTTTATGTTAAATCTAAAGCATACTCTATATAAGCTAGCTTAATTATTAGAAGTGTGGTAAGTAGTAGAGTGTTCGACCACCTTGTTGTCATTGTTTAGTAATTGTTTAATCATCATTGTTAAATCACTCTTTAATAAAACTTTTTGGTTAACCTTACAATAATGACTTCCCTTAATAGCTTGAAAACTCTTTGATACTGCTGAATGCCTGAGTTGCTTTGCTCTCTGCTTCCTGGAGGAGAAAAAAAAAATAGGTAGGTAGGTCTTTGTAATTACATCATATTAAGTTCCACCCAGAAACTTTGTAGGGCTGGAACGTCATTTACAATAATGAAGCAATCAGTTCAGAATGGTATTACAAACTGCAACAGCTGACACATAGGGATAAATGGCTCATCCAGAATGCATTCAGATGGGGTTCCCTGTCAACCAACTGAATTGCATTCAGCAGCACTTAAAAATACTAGCAGATATTTATCTATTTCCTCATACTGGAAGCTTAAACTCTGCTGGGTGTAGGTGAAGTGTGTGCATGCCAGGGCCAGCTCAGTCTGCTTCTGTGAGTTCCTTTTCGTGTTGGCTAACTCTGTTACCTAGAATTAAATGTTGATTGGAGTTCAGAATTCAATTTTACACAAGATACAATGCAAAGCAGAAAATCTAAAGAAATGGTAGAAAATCTGATCCATAAAGGGGTGAACTAGTGACTTCTAAGAGTGTATGTGGCAAAGTGTCAGCCCACCAGAGTCAGCCAGGCTATGCCCACCAAGCAGGAAAACGCAAAGCTATCCAATTGTAACGCTTCAAGAGTTTAATGAGAAATTTCTGTTAATACAAAATGGAAACTAAAGCACTTCCATCTGTTACTCCTTGATGAAAATGTTTTTTTCAAGGCTATATTCTGCTGCATGTGAAGGGTAATGGTTTACATACAAATGCATGCTCAACACTCCAATTCAGTCTTAACTTAATTTGAATGCCTTTAGTAACAATGGAAGATGCTCAGATTGACAGCCTCACAGATCAAAGCCCACAGCATGATGATTTGGGAGAAAATGCAAGATACATACAAGAAAATTATTTCACAAAAAATCTTTTATGCTAGAGACCTACCCAGGTCTAAGGCAGATAGCCCTTGATAACAGAGTTTGTATTCACAAACTCTGGCCCAGCTATGAAATGGCTGTAGTGTTGCATTCCTCAGCATAGAGCAGGTCGAGCCATAGGCTGTATTACCTTTATTCCAGCCTAGTGGCAGTGCAGACATTAAACACTGCAGTCTCCTATTGCAACACAAATGCACTGGGGAAATGAGGCCGGAGTGCAGAAGTCATTTCAGCTAAGCCTGCCTCTGAGCAATGGATTTTAAGCAGTAAAATTTTCTCAGGAGTGTAACACAGATTAAGGATAATGCTGTTACCATCAAATGCTTATTATCTTCAAGTCTAATATGCTGGCATATACAAAGAACCTGTGGAGGAACAAGCAGAGGAGGCAAATCCAAATACAATATATTTCTTGCAGGGATCTGGTTTAACTGAAAGTTATGAAGAAGGAAAACACGTGCATAGAAGAGTTGCAAGCTGATGGAGTTAGAAACCATCTCAAAAAAACCAAAAAAAGTAAGTATAAAACCTACAAAATGCTCAGGAGCAGTAAAAAAATAAGGAGGGAAGTTAAATGTCTTTTGTGGCTAAAGTGGAGTGGAAGGATTCGGGCAAATGTCTTTCTAAAATCTCCATCAGCTAATAGGACTGTAAAAAACCCAGCAGGCCTGTGAGAGAACACCCTTTTCCATAAGAGGGTGAGTTGACAAATGATGTGTATCAGTTCCTTAGGGCTCAAAATAAATGTGGGCTGTATGTAGGTGTATCTTCAGAGGCTGCACCTAATCAAGTTCATGCAGGAAACCTCTGGGGTAACCTGGACCATTCAGGTTCCAGGCTAGAACTCCCAAAAATGTCCCTCACACTGACTGGTATTTGAGGTTCTTAGACTGTCTGAAAGACTGTGCTATAATACTTGCAGATTTTATTTTACGTTTTCTTTAGTATTTTCTGCTTGCTTTTACTGTGTAAACACTCAAGATTTTTCTTTTTGAGTTTTCAATGATGGAATATTTTAGTGATAGAAATGAAATGCTGTAAAATGAATATGGAAAAATGAAGAAGACAGTACCTGTGAAATCAGGCATGTGGATGTTTTGTTGTACTAGTTTCCACCACTCGGTTCTGGTCTGTGTGTCACAATGGCACAAATCCACTTGGAAAACTACAGGGCTGGAGCTCATAAGCTTGGAAGGGTCACTAGGAAAATGCAGTGCTTGCAGGAAATGCTGTTGTGATTTTTGTGGGTTCTCCCACAAAGGCTTCTCTGTTTCAATTGGTACTGGGTCAGTATGGGCACAATGTCAGAAAGCGGTTCAGCTATGCTTGAGATGATAGGCAAGCTCTCACCTATCCCAACACCAAGGATTCTAGGCCTCATTTCTGCTTCATTTCTGACTGTGGCATCACTGTCTATATGAATTTGGTTTGAAATCCCAATACAGAGTGGAAGTTTTTTATACCTCTGTTCAATTGCACAGCACATGATGCTTTGGGGTTCTGTCCTGGTTAAATATGAGCTAAAAAAATTAAAAACCAAGAGGCTGGGAAAATAAAAAGATATTAAAACTTGCTGGTAGGGCTTCCTGGAACTTTAGGTGGATTCTGACAAGTACATATGCTGTCCGTAGCAGTTTTCGCAGTAAAAGGGTTTTATTCCAGCCAGATTTCCTAAAAAGCATGGGCTCAGAGGTTATCATTCCTGTGGAAAAATTTCCAGAAATAAAATATGTTAAGCAAATGTCTCAGTCCCTGACTGTCTGAAAATGGCAGGTAATGAGGTTTCCATACAATGATTTCTTTGTCAGAAGAATATTCCATATGCTGCCATAGCTAGTCCAGTTTTCTGTTTATGAATGCAGCATCAAAGATGTGAGACTTCCAGTCACTGAGCCTGGATAAATAGAGGGATTCATAGAAGTAAGTCAAATCTAGACGTTGGTTAAGCCCATGGATGATTGCAATTGACTTCAAGGTGAGCACAACCTGGTCCGGAATGAATACAAGGCTGGTAGCAGCAGTACAAGCTTCCTCATACACTCCCTCCAGCCTAGGCATTGATACTCAAAGGGCTTTTCTACATGAAAACAAGTAGTACTAAACTTAGAGAAATACAAGTTGGAAGAAATCCTGCTGGAAGAAGAAATAATGCTTTGTAGAAATTGCTGTGTCCTCATCTGATGGGGGTAGCAGTTCCTCTGAATGGCTCCCAACCTGTTTCAGTCAAAGCTACTCTGGTTAAGAGAACTCTCATGAGTTCTGTTAGAGCTAATGTGGCTCCTTTTGGCTGACACAGGTGAGAGGAGTTTAACTCCCAAGAGAAGCAATACCAGCAGAGTCAGAGGACACATATCCCTGGCCTTCTTTCCACCTGAGCTTCTCTGGGCACAATCTTTATTTCTCCACCTGCTTGCATAGTGGGCATCAGGCTACACTCTGCATCAGAACCTGTGTTGATGTTTAGTTTTGCCTGTTAATGAGAAACGTCTTTATCAGTGAAGCTTAAGATAATCCGGGTATAAATTTATAATTTGTGCTAAACCACAATAAGCTAATGTTCTTCACAGTGGCTAGTGGGGGGCTATGTTTTGGATTTGTGCTGAAGACAGTGGTGATAATACAGAGATGTTTTTGTTATTGCTGAGCAGGGCTTGCACAGAGCCAAGGCCTTTCTGCTTCTCACCCCACCGGTGAGGAGACTGGGGGTGCACAAAAACTTGGGCAGAGACACAACTGACCCCAACTGACCCCAAGGGATATTCCAGACCATATGACATTGTGCTCAGTATATGAAAGCAGGGGGGACATTTGGAGTGATAGCATTTATCTTTCCAAGTAACTGTTACATATGATGAAGTCTTGTCCTCTTGGATACTACTGAACACCTACCTGCCCGTGGCAAGTGGAGGCTTAATTCTCTGTATTTCTTTGCCTGTGTGCATGGCTTTTGCTTTTCCTATTAGACTGTCTTTATCTCAGCACACAAGTTTTCTGGCTTTTACCTTTCTCATTCTCTCCCTGATCTTGCTATGTGTAAGAGAGGCTGTGTGGGGCTTGGCTGCTGGCTGTGGTTAAACCACCACAGCTGTTCTTATATTCAAATATACCTGTTCACCTGCTTGAGACTACTTTAACTATAGCTTTTCCCATGAGTGCAGCCTCTGTGGTGCCAATTAAAATTTTGATGAGGGAGAGGGAAAAAAATGGCAATTTCTTTTCTTTAGTCCAGTCACAGCTGTTGTATTTCAATGATTGGCCATCGTGGTATGTGAAAGTTGTATGGAGGAGAAAAAGCCCAGGCCCTCCACTGAAAACTGTTGGTGGATGAACAGGATGCCTTAAGAAGTGTGAACACATCTACCCAAATTAGTTTCATTCTAAATGAAATTGCCTGTTACAAAGCATACATATTAGAGAAGCAAGTGTTGGAAAGGAGGTTCTGGACTCTGTTCACAAAATTCCCAGCTGTAAAGTCAAGTTCATTCCCCACCCAAGTTGTATAATGCTGTGATTCAGTTAGATAATGCTGTGTTTGCTATTTTGATTAGTGTCTTGGCAAAAGAAATTTAATTGGAAAATACTAGCCCTTTTTATTTTTCATTTTTATTATCTTGGTTTGTCTCTCTAAATGCTTCCATGTGAGCTACTTCACTCATCTTTAAAGAATGCATGTAGGGGAAAGAAAAAAAAAAAAAAGATGCTTCCTTTAGCTCTTCATGCTTGTACTAGAAAAAGTCGACACGAACAGTCTCCTTCCTCTTTTTTGTAGAATTTTACTTAAGGAAAAGTATGTTATATACAAAGGGGGGGGGGGGGGGGCGGGGGCGTGTGTTCTGTACCACCTTGTCTGGAAAGCATGTTTTCTGAAATTTGTTGGTGAGAAGAGTCAGGCGTGGTTTGGTGTTTAAATCCGATGTTGTACTGAACGCTTACAACCTTCACTTGAACCGTCCCTTCCTGGATTTGGTTGCGCCGTGTCCGTGTCACCTTGTCCCTCAGGGCACGCTGAGCTCTTGGGGAATGCCCAGGCTGCCCACGTGACGGGTGGAGTTACCTTTTTTACTGCGTGTTTTGTTTTTTATAAAATGGGCCTCTCGCTGAAGCCGCCTCTTGGCCAAACCTGTAGTGCGGTTTTCACCCGCTGCCGGCTGTGCCTCGGGCTCCCCGCGCTCCGCCGGCCAGGACCGCCCGGCCCTGGGCCCGCCGCCCCCGGCAGGTTTGCACCGCCCGGCCCCGGCCCTCCCTCGCACCGAGGCCGCGGCGGAGCGGGCGGAGTGAGCCGGGGCTGCAGCGGCTCCTCCTCCTGGCGCTCCCCGGCACCGCCCTGCAACGCCAGCGAGCACCTGGGACGGGCGGCGGTGGCAGCGGCTGCAGAGGACCCGCGGTAGGCGCGACCCCGCGGCGGGACCGGGGGCGAGGGGCCCGGGGCCACCCGGTGCAGCGGGGCCGGGCGGGGCTGTGGGCCGGGCCGATGGCCCCGCGGGGACGGAATCCTTGGGGCGGCGGGAGCCGAGACGCCCGCGGGGTGACGGGCAGCGGCTCAAGGGCTGGCGGAGGGGAGGTCAGGGCCT
Source organism: Phylloscopus whistleri (assembly GCA_017589585.1). Lineage (NCBI taxonomy): Eukaryota > Metazoa > Chordata > Aves > Passeriformes > Phylloscopidae > Phylloscopus > Phylloscopus whistleri. Next base: position 1,148,443 of record JADMLD010001407.1, on the reverse strand, counting down.
GCGGCAGTTCCGCGGCTGGAAGGAAGAAACGCCTGTTTCCTGGGGAAATGTGGTTTCAGAGGAGAGGACGTATTTTGCTGCTGTAGTTGCAGTTCGGTCCTTTCCTGTGTCCGTAGTTTATCTTGAGTTTATAATTCTGGTGTGTACAGTTGTCAGGAGAAAGCAGCCTAAGATGGTAGGCTGGCCATTAGCAGTGCTCCTTTTTTTTCCCCCGAAGGCCCCTTTCTCTAAACTGCTCGTAGTATACTTTACCTTTTCTTCTACCATATGTACTTCGAATGTCTTTAAGTGTCTTCAGGTCACTTTAGCTGTCTTAAAAGCAAAACTCTTAAACTTTTTCTGTGCTGTAGCTATATGTGTGACAGAAAACAGCACAAACATCTCCATAATCAGAAAAGCAGTTCCTTCTTGTCTCTGGGCAGTAAGGGAGTATTTCTGTGGAATATATTTTTCTTTTTAAATAGTTGTAGTAGTTCCTGGAAGCTTCTTCCTGTTCGGGAGGAACTGTCGAGAGATAAGGTTCTGAAGGGAGTGGCAGAAGCATGGAAGGCATCTCAGCCTGGAACGGGGACAGATGGCGCTGGGATAGAAGGTGTGGAGAGAAAACAGACTGGTGAGAGAGAGGAAAAGTGCTAGTGCACTGTGTTTTGATGAAGGAGCTGATTATGAGGGTTATGCCCTGCAAGCCCAGCTGCTCTCGGAGGTGGGAGGTTCATTCCCTGATACCTCCCCCAGCATACAGCTATTTTCTGTGAGTGAGTCAGTCCTTTACTGTAACACCCGTGGCAACGTCAGAAACAATACAAAACCAGTGCAAGTGTATGGTTGCTGTAAAGCCTGAGTGTATGAACGCTTTCCCCACAGCTTGGCTATTTCTGTAATTTCCTGTATTTTGAGTTGCTCTAAGAGTCATGTGGACCACTCTCCTCCCAATGATGCAGCAGATTAGAACTGAGCATTATTTACATGTTTGCCTGTAGCCTGTCCCGAGTGCATTTCTGCTGAGTGCCTAATGATTTTATGTCAACCATATTTATGATATTTATGTTCCTTTCTCTCCTGCCTGACCTTAGTATAAGGTCAGAGGCCAGAATGTCTGTACTTAAAATTTCTGGAGTAGCCATCATATTCATTCATATGATTTGTCACTTCTTTAGCTTATTATTTATAGTCCCCAGAAGTTTTGAATTGTTAGACTGAAAATTCCATGAAATCTCAAAAATCACTAAAAGATATAACAAAACCAGCAGTGGGATGGAGTTACTTCATGGGGGGTATTTATGTAGTTAGAATTGTAAAGACATAGTATTAGACAACAACTTGAAATACATAACCTGATCTGCTATAAAAATCAAGCCAAGAAGTCTGTCTGATGTGAAGATTACAGAAGATGCTGTTTCCTAGACTTCTAGTGAGTTTTGGAAGATGGGGCTTCCATTAGTGTCTGTTCAGTAACACTGCATTAATGAGAGCCAAGACAGAGCCAACCTAATTCTAGTTCTGTGATAGCAATGTAGGTATTAGAAAAAGAAAAAGAAAAAGCTCTAGTTAAAGCAGCGATATAATTGAAAACAGCATATGGTTTCATTTTGACTGCAGAAATAGTAGGGCTCTTGAACAAACTGAAAGTTTCATTTATTTTTAGCTAAGCCTCTATATAATCATTTGTAGAAACTTCTCTGTCAGCTTCAAATTGCAGTTGGAAGCTTCTGTTATATTAAATATTCGGCTGAGTAGTGGCACCAATGTAATTTCTTTTGTTTATTTCATACATTTATGTTTACTACCTTGAACCATGTTTCTTCTTGGATATATTTTTAAATGTTTTATGTAAACTGTTGGAGATAAGGATGGGGACTTGTCAGCTGTATGCAGTGCATTTTGTTTTGAGCTGCTTTTGAAGGTGGCAAAAGACTTTTTAAAAGAAAGGAAGGGAAAAGGCTGCATGTTTACCCCTCAGCAAGGAGCACTTTCACCTATTTGAAACTTGAGCGGTCCCTTTACTTTTGCCAGTTTATTTGAAAGCGGGTGTGGTTGATAAAAATGTTGAATTTCCTCCAGGCAGTTCCCCAAGGTGGGAAGAATGTAAAGTAGATAAGCAACCTAAGAACAATAATAGGTATTTACTGTGTAGTGCTTCTATTGTTGCTCTGTGTTTCTTCCAGATTTTATCAGCACTCAGTAGAGAATCTTGATAAGAAGTTAGATCTTGAATGGGGTAAACCAGGAATCAGTTATGGGTCAGAGCTGGGACTCAGCAGTGTCCTAAGAGACAGTTTGATCACATTCTTGTGTGATTCTTGCTTGGCAGCTAGTTTTTTGTTTGTATGAGTACAATTGTATCTATACTATTCAGCTGTCACAGATGCTGAGTGTGGACCGTGCCAGTTGTTCGATTGTGGCAACAGAATAAAACAAACACAGCTCCACTACCTGTTCCCTGTACAGTGCGGTGTCACTGTGCCTGGTCAGTAGCAATGTTCTTGTCTAAGATCTCCAAAGAAAGGGAAACAAGTTCTTCCCAGATGTTGCCTCCTTTTTTCCCTTATTTGCTGTCTGTTTGAGAGAGAATACAATGTCTTACATGGTAAGGGAAGGTTAAAAGTCTTTTGGGATTTTGGTTGGTTTTGCATTTTTTTCTTTTACTGCAAAGTGTGGGTGGTGAGGGTTTTTTTGAGGGCATTTGGAAAGTGTTCACCAGTAGGAGAGCTGGGCTTCCAATTCAGGCTTTTGGATCTTAACGTCTGGTGGGCTTAAGAACTGTCAAATACATCAGTCCCATATTAAAGACCCAGATAAGTTTTAATGCTTCTGAAGGTCTCTTGTTTGTGCTAAACTTTACTATAGCCATATAGTCAATATATATGTGAAGTGATACTTGCTATAATTAATTCCTGTACCCCAAAGACCTCTGGCTTGGCTAGAAAAGCATGTCTGATTTTGAACTTTGGCTTAGTGAGTTGCTCTGCATTAGGTGTTTAAGTTGCCTGAAGCAGACAGGGTGAATATTCCTTTTGTTATTGCTAGAGATAACAACTTTAAGCTTGGGAATTTGCAGTTTTCAGTAAACAGCATACTTATCTATAGTCAAAATAACTGGTTGTTGGCTGTGCTGGCAGTGTTTTAAAAATACTTGGTTCTCTATTAGCTAGGAGAATAAATGCTTCTTACAAATGTTAGGATTTAGGGGGAAAATTCTTTTCAGTAGTAAGCTTTAAGAACTAAAGCTTGCTGATCTCAAGTGCAGACTAGATTTGAAGACTATAGTCTTGTTTTCTTTTTGCATTCCTTATTTATGGCTGCTTTGAAATGTCTATTTTACTACTCTAAGTTGGTTCTTGAATAATTCTGTTCCTGGAGAGAATTAATCAGCTGAAAATGAGCAATTCCTTATAGCCTGGAATGGATGAGGTTTGTCCATTTGCTCACTGAGGGGTAGTAACCATCCCAGTGTTGCTGGACAGCTGAATGTGTAATTTTTCCCTGTCTAGAAAGTGTGAAAGTCATTACTGGTAAGAAAATGTTGATGTCTTTGGACCTCTTGTTCTTCTGGGGAGTGCCAAGGCTGTCAGCAGAGAGGTTTTGTCGCAGTGTGGGGTATGTCCATAAGGAATTTAGCTAAGGTCCCATGCAGCTCCTGCCATGAACCTGACTTTGGGAGTTGTCACTTGAACATCTCGGTGCCAATCTGGCCTCCTCTGCAGCCCAAACAGCTGCACAGCTGATGGAAACCTTTTGTTGTCCTTTGGTTCCTGTTGTTCCTCTGCCTCTGCAGCGGGGCCACTCCCTGGCTCTGCGCTTCAGGCTTGGCACAGCAACTAATTAAAAACTGCTGGTGTGAAATGAACAAGTCAGATATTTTTTAGTAATTATTTTAGAGTACTGAATACTACACTATCGCTGTAGTTCATGGAGTAATTGGTATTTACGTATTCTGATTAGCACTAATGGTGTACAAATTTATTCTTTTGTGAAACTTAAAATAGAGGAGTATAAATCCCTGAGGCATTAGTCAGCTAAGAACATAGTTTGGACTATTTATAGTATATTTTTTGTTTTTCTTTTTCAGCAAATGATTTTCTGTGACAAGTCATGAGTTTGAAATACAACAACCTCATACCATTACTTCTTCAAATATCTCATGACCTTGGGTTTTTTTCTTTTTCTTTCCTTTTTTTCTTGTTTTGTTGTTTGGAAGGTGTCTCTGTGTTGTCATAAATGTTTTGACTGTGTGTTTTATATATTTGAAAGTGAGTATTGAGATGTGTGCTCCAAAAGGAAACACTTGTATCAGGGCAGAGTAGGGATCCAAAATGAAACTGACCTCTTGGAATTGATTCGGGTTTTTGCTGTCCATAGATCTTGAAGGCCTGTGCAGCTCAACTAAATTCTTTGGATTTTGAAGCCCTGAGTGTATATATAGGGCTTCTGTCACTGGAAGGGTTACAGGAGTGTTCCTAGTAATATTTTTACAGCTCAGTTGTGGCTTATGGGTGTGTCTTCCCATTCAGCTTTTCTTTGTTGGACACGGCATCTCTTTCAAGTTCTATTTTATTTTGACTAAAGCTTGCAAGTGCTACCTTTCTGATGCTCTTCCCCCCTCACCGCTCCCTTGCCCCAGCAGGTCAAAAAGTGCTAGATTATTTTCTGTAATAAAAAAGATTATGGTACTGAATTAGAAGGATCATCAAAACTGGCAGAGCTCCTGAGTCGTAATACTAGCAAGCAATTCAAATGGATAGTTTTTAAAAAAACCTCATATTTGAGTTTGTTTATGTTCCACCATCTATTCAGAGCCGTGAGTTGGTTTGGGTTTTTTGTTAAGGAAGCTTTTCTTTGTAGGAAGTGGATGATGTGTTAGTAGTCTTTAAATATACATTGTTGGATGAAGTCCAGTAAAGGTTTGTAAAGGTGAACAATGAGGGATAATATCTATCTAAAAGAGGTTTCCTGAGTTTTGGGTGGCATAAACTCAGCCCTGTTGGAAGATAAACTCATTCTACTAAATTAGTTTTTTCATAGTGAAAGGAAGGCTAGATAGGAGTCACACACATACACAGAAGACTTAATGAAAAAAACAAAATTGCACGACTTTTTACCTACAGGATGAAAAATATTACAACTGATACAGGAGAGAACAACTTCTATGCTGCTTTGCATAAGTCAAAGATAAATCTTGCTCAGGCTGGTAGAATAGCAGTTAGCCAGTTCAGTGCTGACTGTGGTTTGTCCTTGTCTTGGAAAAGCACAGTGGTGGATGCCTCAGCTCATATCTGATGAAAAACGACAGCATATTGTAAGGTGATAAATTCTGTTCTGCTGATTTCACAATCAGGAATCAGTCTCAGAGCAGGTACTGTAATTTATAGCTTCAGGCTGCTTTGTATCCTGGTAATTAACCTTGTGGAGGAGTCAAGGCCAAGGGTTTAACTTATTTGGTGTTCCCTGTAAAATGGGCATAATTAAACAAATAATTTTGAACAAATAAAGGTTATGGCTTTTCATCCATTTTTGTTCTCAAATTATTGTACTATGGCATATCTGGAGCCTGAATAGCATCCACTAAATAAATTCCGGGAACGTGTGTGAATTCAGTGACTGAGCTTACTGCTATTGCACCTTGAAACAGAAGTTTTCTGGCAGCCTTGGAATTTTCTTCTTTATTTCTGCCATCGTTATGGAATTTGTATTTTTGTTATAAATTTCTCGAGTTGTAGTCCTTTCCTTCTGTGCTGATCTTACAGAAGTGTATTTTCAAGGTTCCTGTTGAAAGTCTGTCACAGATTTAATCTTGCAGCAGGAAAATGCTGAAGAGCCCGAATGGTTTATAGCTTGCAGTGTGAAGCATGATAGTGATGTTCAGTGTGGGAGTAAAGCCTCAGGTCTTTAAATAAAATTCTGAGGTGGACCTCTGGGATTGAAGACTGGGAATGGGGAGAGGACCTTGACAGTAGTTGTTCTTTATTTTCGTCAAGGCGCTCCCTCTTTCCGTGTGTGGTTTGGTTGTTTGGATTTTTCCCTTGTCTTATGCACTACATTTTTTATGACTGAGCAAACAGAAACCTAGCTGTTCCTGTGTCCTCCCACGCAATATTTGTATAGCAGGGTGGGTTTCCATATCATCTGTTCCCTTGCCTGTGTCACCCCTTTGTTATCAGCAGGCAAGTGCTGCTCATCACAAACAATTTTAATAAAATATTGTGAATGTAGCAGGAGAAGGTCTGGAAGATGAGATTAGAAGATGAAATGTAGGCTGGGTTGAGGAAATGGCTGGGAAAGGTAACTTTCTATGTTAATACTTCTAAAATTAGAGTACTGACCAACAGAGGCTCAAATGAACTGCGGAAAATGTGGTGATCAGGGAAGTTTCTAAACATGAGAAGTCGGTGTGTTTGCAGATCTAGTTTGCCTGGAATCAGACCAGTCTGGAAAAATTTCCCCTTGGAAAAGCCCTGGATAAATACAGTGTTCAAAAGAAGCAAGTGGAACATTTTTATATAGAAACTAACATTTTCTTCAGATTGCTGAAGTTGGCTGTTTTTTCTCAACCTCAGCTTTCATTGCCAAAAGTCTCTTTTAATCTTGGGGTTTTTTCCAATTTGAAATGAGCGTTCTGTATGGGATTAAAAGCAAGCAAACAGCCTTGCTAAGAAAAACAAAACCTATCCTGTTGCTTCTCACTCTCTACCAAAAAAAAAAAAAAAAGCCTTAAATTTGTACCTAAAGCTTTATTGAAAAGGCATCATAAAACTTTTTAAGTACCCTGTCTTTATTGTAAAAAATAACTAAAAATTTAATTATGGTTGTACCTGAAGAAATATCACTAATTTAAGTGCTGTAGTAACTTTTATATAAAAATGTACACATTAACATTATGCATGCTGAGAATCTAGATTGCAGGGGTTCATTGCTTGGTTTTTGAGTGACATGGTAATAATTGTTCTTTTTTGGTTTTCTGTGCTTTATTACGTAAAGCCCATTTCTGAATTAGAGAGGCTCTGAAGTGTGCCAGGCTGCCTTTTGTTAAGTTTTTTTTATGTTATTTTTTTTCTGCTGGCCTCTGCACTTCCATGCTCGGGTACCTGCCCAGAGGTGGCAGCGTGGGCCTGAGGCCCGGCAGCTCCCTCTGGCAATTGTGTGGCCGAGTGCCAGGAGGGAGGAAGCTGCCTGCTTCTTTTTCCAGCAGCAGAGGGAGAATACGTGTTTTGCTTTTTGTTTCTCGGGCTCATAAGTTTGAGGTCAGTCTTTGCATGGGTAGCAGCAGGCATTGCTTTTCTAATGCTGAGAAACTGCGTTCATTTATTTATTGATTCAGTTGGATGCTACATGCTGGAGCAGAAGGAAGGTAGGGTTTTAACTTTCGGTGTGCTCTGTTCGTTGCAATTTCTGTTAGTTCGTTTCTCTCTCTTTAAATTTAAATGAGTATGTGAACCATGAAGTCCAAACAACTTTAGGAAATTGCAGATTTCCTAATCGTATTTCCTTATTAAAAAAGAAAACCACAAAAAAGGTGTTTCTCCATTTCAGTGTTGCTATACAATAGAGCCATGCAAACTAGAAAGGGAAGTTAATGTGATCATGCAAAATGAAAACAATTTCAAAAGAATAGTACTCCTGCCAACTTAAACCAAATCCAAAACAAAATTCCGCAGCTGAAACCCAAAACACAGCAAAACATGCCAGTTGCACAAGGTAGTGCTTTAGGGGAAAGGGAGGGGGGGAGAAAGGTTAATTTACACAGCGATTCTAAAAATAGACACTGAATTGTCATTAAAAATAGCCTTCAAAAAGTTAACACTCATTATGGATATTTTCTTCATAGTTACTTCTGCTATTCTTCCTGGTAGTTATTCTGTTTAAAATAAGGCCCTTATATTCTGGAAGCCAGTTTTCATTTTGTCCTTCATTTAGCTGTTCTTCCTTTTTGACCTCTGCTTCTATTTTGGACAGCTAATGACTTTGTGCACTTCTGTGCTGACAGAGGCACTATCCATTTTGAGATACCCAATTTGTTCTAGTGATTTTATCCTATCAGTAAACCCTTCATAGTTTATGGCAGTGCTGTAAGCATGAAGGTGTATCCCTTCTGCTTCTTACACTGACCTTGCACTTCTGCAGACGTTTGCATTTAGTTGCCTTCTAACAGCTTCTCATAGTTGAAGATGTAGCTTCTTTGTCAGATGATTTTCTACTCTTCATTGATAAGATAGTTCTGTATAGGCTGGAAACTTTTGGGCATTTTAATAGCACAGTAAAGGAAGTATGTTCATGTAGTACATCCCAAACAACATAATAGAGAAAGCAAACAGTAAGTAGCAACTGCAGCAAAGAAGAAAAACAGTGTGAGGAGTGACTCTGCAACTGCTTAGCTATCTGTGTATTAGTCGGGAAATGGGAAGAGGTTTCTAAGGGAAAAGCCGGGACAAAGTGTGCAGGTTATGCTTAAATTTTGGTAACTGGCATCTGCGTGGATGTTGCCTCTTAGTGTTATGTGTGTAATGAGTGAAGCATTACAGAAAATAACTGTATCACACATACTTTCCAGATCTTTGCAATGAGTTACCCGGGCTATCCCCCGGCGGGTGGATATCCACCAGCTGCCCCAGGTAAGTTGTTCAGATGAAGTAAATGTTAAATGCACTGGTTGTGCTGTCTTGAGTGGAGAGCCAGCATGGATGAATAACAAGACTGCGGAGGGTTTCCTTGACTCACCAAAAGCTTTCTGTACTCTATTGTTAAGTCCTGTTTTATCTGGGCTGGAGATTCTGATTTGTCTAATATGTGTGTTGTGCCATGTGCTTATACAGTAAGGTCCAGTTTCATTCATCTCAGATAAAGCACAGAACATTAGGAAATGGTCTTAACTTGATCTAATCCAATAAATGACAAGGATCAGTGTCCGGTATATTCTGATTCTTCAAGGTGGGTGGTGAGACAAATGAGTATGGGGAGAAATCATTCATACAGCTTAAAACCATATCCCCCAGAGAAATAGGAAATTATCCTTAATTCACTATTCTTAGGCAGATGGTTGCATTCATGAGGCAGAGCGCTGTTAAAAAGGGTAGCACTTATGACAACATAAAGCTGATTAAATACTCATCCACTGCTTTGTTGTCAAGCTGAACTTCACAGTTGTTAGTATTGTTGAAAGGTAGAAAGAAAGGACTGGAGTCATGCAGGTGTGATGAAGTGTGGAGTTAGGCAGGCTGGCTTGGGAAGGGGAAGCAGTGTGCAGTGAGAAGTCTAACTACCTAGGATGATAAAGCCTATTTCTCAGCAGAGTGTTCTGTCTTAAGTTAGACTATACTGCTGTGTGCAGACAAGTTTTATGACTTTGGTGTCTGTAAATATACTGTTGTGCTCTGTTGTGCTAGCATTTTCTTCAGATTGCTGAAGTTGGCTGTCTGAGTTTGCTCTCAAATTAGCAAAATGGAATTAATAATATCGTCCTACTGGAATACCCAGAAAATTTTGTACTTTAGATGCTCTCAAGTCAAAATATGGTGTTAACAGCTTTAAGTGCTAACCTTCAAATAGATTTAGAGTTGTTTTAAGAGAGAACTTACAGATTCAATGATAACTAACATGATTAGAAATACCCAATGAGGCTTCTCACTGCTACCCTGCACCTCTTCCGTTGATTTTCCTGATAGTGTTGAAAATACGTTTCATTAGAAATTTAAGTAGTAAGAACTTTAAAAAGGCATAGTTTCTTGTTTCAGCACATCTGTGTTTGATTTCAGGTAGCAGTCCTTGGGGTGGTGCTGCCTATCCACCTTCAAATCCACCTCCCATTGGTCTGGAAAATGTGGCTGGCTATGCCAACCAGTTCAATCCCAGCCACATGGCTGGAATGGTGAGTTTGCTTTCATTTAATGTGTTTCATTTTGATATCCTTAAGGGCACAGTTGTGTTTCTGGCATTGTCACTGAGAGGTTCATCACTTGAATTCTGTGCCTTTATGTCTAATCTGTTAAGATGTTGAGCATTCAATATTGCCTATTGAAGAAAATGGTTACTCCAAGCTGTTTCTATTTTAGGAAAACAGATCACTAGTTAAATGTTACTAACAGTCTAACTTCAAAAGTCGTGGACATAAAACTAATATAACTTGACATTTACTGTGTAGAGGAATAGGGAACTATTAACACAGTGTATCCACTGTTAATATATTCACATGGGCAAACACAGTCTGGATTTGGCCTATTACCTGGATTTTGACCAGTCAGACTAAGGAAAAAGGCTGTGTAATTAGAGGTATCAACGATTCATCCTTGAATATGGGATCAACAGTCTCTTACAAACACTGATGTATAACAGATGGAAGTAAAAACCTTTTACACTGACTGAAGAAAATGTAGACATTTCCAATTTGATGTTTTTCATAGAGCAGAAGTGAGTGACACTTCTGACGACTTTAGTCTTCAGAAATCTGTTATGCTGCGTAACGAAGGTAGTTTGTAGGAAGATATTTGCATTATAGATGTCTTTCTGAGGCATTGATGAAATGATTTGGCAGCCAGCAGGCAAATTGAGCAACAAACTATCTAGGGTGCGGGAGGCAATATCCACAGCAACTACTTTTTGACAATGCTGCTATCATCAAATGTCACTTCTGGTTTCTCTCTAGAAGAGGGTTTCAGTGGTAAGATTTTGATTTGGAGTGCAATATCTTCATTTAAGCTTCTACAGAAGGCTTTCCAAATATAGTTCAGGAACTCCTGATAGTTTTAAACTACTAACACATGATAAAATAGCCAAAGATTGCTTAAAGTCCTTGCACCCAGGTTCACCCTTGTGATTACAGAAAGCAGCCATGGGCAAAGAAGGGATTATTTGGTGTCAAGTTTTAGGCAGATTTTTCCATCCTGCTTGCTATCTTTTGCAGATAAAGAGCTATCTGTCTGTGTTGGTGGGGAGGGGGGTTGTAGTGTATTAAGCATGTTACTGAAACTCAGCTGTTTGTATTTGCTTCCTGTCTCTTGCTTTATTGCTGTCATTGCAGGCATCCAACCTGGCAGGAACCTTTGGAGGGACAAATGTACCACAAATGTATCCTTCCACACCTGGGGGTTATCCACCAGTTCCTCCAGGTGGCTTTGGGCAACCCCCACCTGGACAGCAGCCCTCGTATGGAGGGTATGCTCCACCTGGAGGAAATCCACCATCCGGAATGCCACCTTACCCAGGATATGCAGGCGGCCCTGTGCCAGGCCAGCCCACACCACCACCTGGTCAGCAGCCTATGAGCTATCCAGGACTTCCAGCAACACACCCAGGGCAGCAGCCCATGCCAAATTATCCAGCAGGTCCAGCTGTGAACCCATCCATGCCCTCTTATTCAGGAACTACAGGGCCTGCAGTTGCTCCTGTAACAGTAAGAGCGTTCACTGCTTTTCTTTTGGGGTGTGACTGTATATATGTTCCTCTGCTTTTTCTTTATATGTATTAGTGTAGACTGATCATAAAATTGAAAAGAAAGTTATGAAAAGAAGTTTGAGTGAAGAGAGGGATGGAACCTTTTTAAAATGCAAGCACTATAGGCTCATGTGTCTTGAAACACATTATGTTTTAGCATTTTATCCAAGAAAAAGATTTGACATGAATTCAAATTAAATAATCTCGCTGTTCCTAACTTTAGCAAGTATTGCCAGTCATATATACAGTATCATCAAACTTTAATTAATTGAAAAGCAGATTTAATGTCAGCAAACCTCGATCTTGCATTTTCTTGTAATTTGTGTCTAGAAATTAACAAATTGCTTAAGGCAGGGTTGGTTTGAGTTTTCTCTATTACTTTTCTCACAAAAAGAAAACTGGTAACAGTGATCATCTTTCCTAAGTAGTAAATCACAGTATTTCACTATTTAATACTACTACTGTTTAACACTATTGATCTCATTTTAGCAGGGGAACCGGGGTACAATCACCGATGCACCGGGTTTTGACCCTCTGAAGGATGCAGAAGTCTTAAGGAAGGCCATGAAAGGATTCGGTGAGCAGACTAAGGATTTACATTTCAGCTAAAAGCAGAGCTGCATCTCAATTCAGCACTGATGTTTTCCTATTGCTGTGTGTGTACTGAGTGGGATAGTTCACGTGTGATTGTCCTTGGTTATCAGAAATATTACTGGGACTTCATGTGGGCATAAACAACATCATGCGTTTGGGTTAGGTTTTCTTTGTATTCTTACTGTGCTTGTGATTGGGAGTAGAGCTCAAAGTTCTGTGGTTGTACACAAGAGTAGATACTGGAGATGAATTCAAGACATTCATGTCCTGCTGGGTTTAGAATAGGATGAAATAGAGACAGAAAGCTGAATCCTCACATGAAGTGATGCTCATTCTGTGGTTTCTGTGTGTGTACAGGAACTGATGAGCAGGCAATCATCGATTGTCTTGGAAGTCGTTCAAACAAGCAACGGCAGCAGATAATCCTGTCCTTCAAAACAGCTTATGGAAAGGTAAGTACATTCTGAGAATACAAGGAAAAAGAAATAATATCCCTTCAGTGGAAGTCAGAAGACTTAGTGTTGAGAAAAAAAGATTGGGAGGTGCATTAGGGGAAGATGGTTCTTAAGTCATAGCCAGTTCAGAGTTCTACTTTTAACCCACACTTGACTTCTTCATGCAGGATTGCAGATGAAACATGTAAAGCAGTTTCTATGCTAAATGGTTGCTTTGACTCTTAGATCTGTGCAGTCTATTTAATTGGACTTTAAAGACCTTAATGTACACATTCCATTATGCTGGTTTTAGTGTTAAGTGTTCTAAGTTAAGTTAGCTATACTTAGAACATATATTACTGGTGCTTATGCATAAAGAATTCTTAGAAAAATGCATATTTTTGGTGCTTGCTTTTCTCAAGTTTGGTCTTTACACGTTTTTTCCCTTGTTTTTCCTTCTTGTTAGGATTTGATCAAGGATCTCAAGTCTGAGCTATCAGGTAACTTTGAGAAGACAATCTTGGCAATGATGAAGACACCTGTCATGTTTGATGCTTATGAAATCAAGGAAGCTATAAAGGTTTGTGTAGGAGATACAAGTTTATAAGATAGAGGAAAACAGTTGAGCTGATAAAATATTTGGTTGCCATTTAAAAGTTTGGACTTACTTGGGATTACTTGCTTTGACTTCATGTACAAGGTTATATTCTGAAATTTTTCATATATAATTTTATTACATTTCTTTTATACTAGGTTGTAGAAATCAGGAATCTGAAGTGTTTCTCCTTGCTTGTTTTTTTAGGGTGTTGGCACAGATGAAAATTGTCTCATTGAAATCTTAGCTTCCCGCAGTAATGAGCATATTCAGGAACTCGGCAGGGTCTATAAAGCAGGTTAGAGCTGTTGCATCAAAATTTTCTTCCTTTTCTTAATCACTGACAGATAGTATGAATTTAGGAATTGAGTGGGGTTGTATGAGGATTGATAATTATCTCTTTTCCAGAATATAAGAAAACTCTGGAGGAAGCAATAAAAAGTGACACGTCTGGACACTTTCAGAGGCTTTTAATTTCACTTGCTCAGGTACTTACTTGCTGGGATTTTGGAATTCGTTTGCCATGTGTTTGTAGATGGTGTGGATTTGGTTTGGTTTTGGTTGTTTGTTTTTTTTTAATTAAAAAAAAAAAGCGCCTATCAAAGCCCATCAGTAACACTTCTGGATCTTCTAATTCTTTCAGGGAAACAGAGATGAAAGTACAAATGTTGACATGTCTGTTGTCCAAAGAGATGTACAGGTCAGTAGAAATGCTTCATCATTTCTAACTATAGTCAACTCAATATGCTGAGGTTTGACTGTGTAGATTCTGCTTACTGTTAGTTTTGAATATGTTGTGACTTCTTCTGATGCAGTGCTTATGTTTGAGTGGATGGAAGAGATATGAAAAGCTGTGACAGCATTAGAGCCATGTAGGTGTAATACAGAGATGAAGCTCTTGGGAGTACAATCCATAGGATATTTTACCTCCCATTCTGTCAGGTCTTTGTCTTTTCCAAGTGTTGGATTGTGCTGCTTACTAAGGAAATTGTCCAAAGAGATTTGAGGTGATACATGTGTGGATGAAATTTTAAAGTACTCAACACCTGCATTAGCCTTTGTGTGTTGTTTGAGGAAGTCTGGAGTTTTGCAGCAAGTAAGGCACTTGGATTGAGTAATGCTTGCTCCATTTCTTTTTCTATATGTTCCATTTCACTACATAGCAAAGGGAAAACCCTGGATTGTTTTAGCCATACTAGTGTAATTTAAATAGTAATGTCATTAGCTTTCTGCATAGTGTGCCTTAGCCAAAACACAAGAACGTCCCAGAACACACCTAGAATTGTAGAAGAAATGCTAGATGTAACAGTTTTCACGTACTTTTTGAGCAATGTCCCCTCCTTTAATAAGCTCCAGCTCTTGTGTTTGAGCACTTGTGCATCAGCAAGCCAGGAAGACTGCAAACATAGCATATTATAGGAAGGTTAGAACTAGTTGCTGTTTATTGCTTGCTCCTGTTTTGCAGTAGTACACAGGCTAATAAATAATTATAAAAGGAGGAGAGGCTGCCAGAAAGCAAATCTGTAACTCAGCTGTTCAGCCTCACTACTGTTGTGAGTAATGAAGTGTGAATTCCCTTCTTTGTTCAGGAGTTGTATGCAGCTGGAGAGAACCGTCTAGGAACTGATGAATCCAAATTCAATGCCATTCTGTGTGCAAGAAGCAGGGCCCACCTTAGAGCAGGTAACGATGTCCTATGTAAACAGTAACTTGATTCTGTTGTGTGTAAGGATAAATATGTACAGCACTGCTCTGTGCCTGAATTCCCTCCATCTGTAAAATGAGCCCAGTGAGATATCAATGAAAAGCAGGGTGAATTCTGCTGAGGAAAAGGAAGTCACCTTTCTTAAATATCAGAGCAGGTAGAGGTCAAACTTGTTCAAATGATCCTATGATTAAAGAATTGAAAAACTAGAATTGTTTCAGTCTTGCATGTGCAAGACACTTGCAGTCCTTCCCTTTTTACTTGCTAGCATAAGGTGCTACGTCAGTCTGTCGTGGTGGAAATGTTTCAGTAACTGCATAGAACTTTTACGTTGTGCTGTTGGCATGCAAGGTACTTACGTGGAGGAAAGGGGTGTGTATGAGAACCTGAATATTTTCTTCTTAACTTTATTGAGACCTGAAGCTTTCCTAAAAAACATTGCCATTCTTTCTCTTACAGTGCTTTCTTGGTCTAGCCCTTTAATGAAAAGGACAGATCTAGGCAAGCTAGAAGGAGCATAATAACATGCAAATGGTTGATAACACAGTATTAATCCTTGCGATGTTCAAACTAGTCTGAGTACACCATAGTGTCCAGCTGAGACGTGCCATTGAAATTAAGCCATCCAGCACATTGCAGTGCCACCTCATGCTGCAGAGCTGAAATCTTTGTGTTCCATTAACAGTCTTCAGCGAGTACCAGAGGATGTGTAACCGGGACATTGAGAGCAGCATATGTCGGGAGATGTCTGGAGACCTGGAGAAGGGCATGCTGGCAGTAGGTATGTGCCACCTTAGCAAGTTCATTCCTGCTATTCTGCTACAGCTGGCTCAGGTGGTGCTTGTGACTTCAGCTAAGGATGTTCCTATTCAGTAGTAATTTCTGTTTTCTGCTTTTTATGTTGAGCTTTCTGTGAAGTCATTTGTGATTAGTAAAGTGGGGCATTTAATTCACCTCAAAATGACAGATGAAGCTTTTTTATTTTATGCAACTGCAGAATTTAAATTTCACATGTTAAAATGGCTATAATTGACTTTGTTTTAAGAAGTGAACTTGTACCAACAGCTGAGTAGAGAATGGAGTATTTGGGACAATTTTGGAAATCCAGCAAAATACAGGCATTAAACCTCTAATTAGTTACCTCTGCCTCTATTTAGCAGAAAGTAAATATCAATTTGATTGCAAAGGGGTTATTTTATCCACATTTCCCGTGGCTGCAATTTTATTAAATCTTTGTTTTTAATTGCCCCCAGTACTTCTGAGGAGTGAGAACTCTTACCTCAGGTCTACTGTTGTCTCTTAGAAGCAGTCATTTGTTTCCATGAGGTTGGAACAAGGCCTCAAGTTGCTGTGCAGTAGTTTTATTTAAAATGCTTTATAATAGATATAACTGTGAACCACTTTACTGTCTTTTGTCTTTACATCTCAATTTATTTTTCTGTTTATTACTGTAAATACCCTGAGGTATCTAGAGCTCGTGCTTCGAAAGTGTTGTTCTTCGCTTTTGAATATGGTAGTGATGTCACAAAAAATACCTCCTCAAAGAACCACATACACAAAACCCAAAAGCTCCTACCAAATTAGGAAAGAGGAACTTTGCATCAAGTGGAAATGAGATAGAAGAGGATGTGTGGTTCAACCACAACAAATTTTTTTCACTGAAGTTTGTAACAAAATCTTGACAAAATGAAAATCAATTTTAAGAGCCTCATTTTTTCACTCCTGTCTTGTGCATGTCTGAACTATGTAACTACTGTTATTCTACTTGGCCACACTGTCATTGTACTGATCTTCTAATGACCCAAACTGGGTCTAGCTCATTGTGTTTGATTCATTTGCTGACCTTTTACAGGATTCAGACTTTGTCACCTCAGAAACTATTGTTAGAAAACCAAGCTTGGGAAAAGAGATTTCTCTGTTTGTAGAAAAAGATTGCCTTGGTAAAGAAACTGAAGAAACTGCTCAGAGTTTAGAAGCCAGTTGACTTCATGAAGCTTCATAGTGACTTGACAGGTCTCCATGTAGATCCAGATTCAAAACTGAGAATGTAGCTGGCAAACAATCAATAGCCTTTTGAGCAAGGCTTGTCATTAACATTCACTGAATAACTCCCTTTATTAAATAGATTCGAGGTGGGTTTATTTATATGGATATACACATATATCTGTATCAGTAAATGATATTAACATCATTTGTTCTGTGAATCTTATTTGCAGCAAAAAAGGGGTTTCTAATTGAAAATATTTAATTTTGCTTTCTTTAAAGCTTTCTGGATTGTACAACTGGTAATTTACAACAACATATTTAAACATCTTAGAATGCAAGTGTGTTGTGTTAGCTAAATACAGTGATACAGAAACATACATTTCATTTTGTCATTCGTTTTTGAATAGTATTGTACATATCATTGACAGTTGTGTGGTGAACTGCTATCTCTCATCTACATTTTCCTACTGAGAAAAGCACTTCTTCCTATAGAGAATGTGTGTTGCTATGAAAAACATACCTAGGTTTACACCTTTAGTTCTGTTATCCTATGTGATTGATTTTGATACCTTACTGTGCTATTAAATGTCAAGTGTGATCTGTTTCCTCTGTAGTTTGCCACAGTTTGCATGATTGTTTACTTGTAACCAACACTGCATCAATAGATAGATTTTAATTCTGATCAGTGATGGAGGATTCTTTCATTATCGTGATTAACATGACAGTAATTTGACTTAGATTTTGCTCTTTCAGATTTCTAATGAACTATGCTAATTAAATATAATATCCAGTCATTACTAAATGAGCATGTTAAAATTTTTTCAGGAGTCCTGATGAACTTTGTGGCTAAAATAAGACTTTAGAGTAAGGGTTGTGATGACTCACCCTTAAGGAGAGGGAACCACCTAAGATTCTCTGCTGTCATAAGTGGTTTCCTAATTTGTACTAGGGCAGGACTTGAATTTGTCACACTTTGCAGATGCATGGCCTAAAAATTTAGAATTAAGAAGCCAGGAGCACCACTACCTATGTGTTCCTTCAAGTCTTCTGTCCCCTCCTCATCCCTTCTTTTCCCTGCATAAACAAGAATCTGGTCATTAGAATTCAAAGGTTCATTATGGCTGCTTTACACAAGATGGTTTCTAGTGACAGAAATGTTTGCTTTGAGCCATGCAGTATAGGTTCTTTAACTGTATTGCAGCTATTGTTTGGATTAAAAATAATTTCAGTGACTAATGGAAGGAGTGGAAGCTGCATTGTATCAAGTGTGTGTTTATGTAAAATTCAAGCATGTGACTGTGTTGGATAAACTCAAAAAATTACTAAGTTCTGATTGAGGAGGAATGCCTGATTTCTGTAATACTGTTCCTTTTTGCAGTTAAGTGTCTCAAGAACACGCCAGCTTTTTTTGCAGAGAGATTATATAAAGCAATGAAGGTAGGTGTTTGTGACAAGTTACATAAAATTGTAGTGTGGGGCTTTTTAAATGCTTGTATAGCTCTTGGGAAGGAACTGTGCAGCTGAAGGGATTACATTTTCAGTTGGCAGATGACTAACAGGATGCAGTCATTATTAGGAAAGGCTGGAAAAATCCAACTAATTTGATCCAACTTAACAGAACAATGAATACAACCATACATAAAACAAAATCTTCACTTGATGAAACACAAATATGCTTAAAACTCACTGAAATTGATACTTTTTAAGTAGAGAATTCTAGCAGAAATAAATAAGTAGGCCATTTAACTCACCAAATTTTCCTGATCCCATACCTTTGTCAATCCCCCTCTTTTTCTCGAGCTGTTCTTATGCGGAGACATTAGTGTCTTACCACTGAATTTAATTATTAAAGCATGATAGGCCAAATTCTGTTCAAGCTTATTAAGTCAGTGGGGTTTGGTAGTAAAGAAGCATTTTATTTTTTTACTAGTGCTGTATCATACACTTTTCAATCCATTAAACTGCTGCTTGGTTTGTGTCAGGGAGCAGGAACAAAGGACAGGACGCTGATCCGGATCATGGTGTCGCGCAGCGAGGTTGACCTGCTGGACATACGTGCAGAGTACAAGCGGATGTATGGCAGATCTCTCTACTCAGATATCACTGTAAGACTTGGAGACCTTACCTTCCCTGCCATGACACCCCTTATGCTGGCAGAGCACTGCTCCTTGTGCTGAACAGCTGTTACTGCACTGAGTGGAGCTGGCTGTGTTGGATCGATGCATTTACCAGGAGCATGGAGGCTGAGGGCCAGAGGATTGAGAGCACTTGGTTTTGCATGGGGGCTAGATGAATTAGAGGCAGGGAGGAAGCTAACAGGCAAGGAAGGAAAGGGAAATTGGTCCAGAGCGGTTTCTTAGACCTCTCTATCCCAATCTCCTTATTTGATCTTGTGGGAAGCAGTCAGTCCTCCAGTTGAGTAACAGTGGTGCTCTAATTCATTTGTGTGTTGAAAGAATATAAAGCTTCTAAAAGTCTTCTAAAGGATTGCCTCTTCTTTCTCTTGAAAGTACAAGATTTTGCAAGTAGGCTAAACTTCAGATTCTTTAGCAGTTGATCCACCCTCCTACTGCTATTAAGAGCTGTAGCAGCACCCAAGAGGATGCCTGGCCAATGGCAGGGTAATAAGAGCTGGAGGAGAGTGAGTGGTGGTCACTTTTATTTCCCTTGTAATGAGGGTACCAAATCCGTTAAGGCCCTGTTTATTCCTCCTGCTGTGGACGTTGAGGGGCTGTAACTTGGGTGTTTGGAAAGAATCCTGTAGACATTCTGGAGGTTAGCATGTGCCAAATGTTTCTTCTATAGTAGTTGCATGCCCTGTAACCACCAATGTATGAATAAAAAGCAGTGAGACATTGGTGGAAAAGCTCTGTATTGCTTCTTTCCCCCGTTCCTCTATTGATCTGGCATTATAAGTTAGCATTCAGAAGCAGAACTGGCTGTGTCCATTTAATGGACTGAACTTGGTCAAAACTTGCCTTCAGTAAATATGGGGTGTGCATATCCACAGTTAGGTGTATGTGAACTCAGCTGCTTATTTCTGTAAAAGTAGAGCCAAAAATGTCCCTGGAAAGAAAGTGCTTAGTTTTTCAGCTGTGGCTTCATCTCTTTTGGTTATTCTTCAACTTTTCTTTTTCTGGGTTCCTTTTCAGGGTGATACTTCAGGAGACTATCGGAAAATCCTACTCAAGTTGTGTGGTGGAAATGACTAAATGGAGCATTGAGCTTTTCTTTAAAAAGCTGCTATTTTCCTGTACTTACTGCAAAGCATCTTTTTTTTTCTCCATAAGTAAATACGTAATGACCAGTTTCTTCTAAAGCAATTGCATTTTAAACAATAATATTGCATATATCTTCAGTTCAAAAGTAGTGGGTAATAAATGCCAAAACCCCCCAAAATACCACGCTTATGTGCCATCTACTCAGGGTTCTGTATAGCACCCTCAGTAGTCAATGACTGATAGGCCATTATTTCTTTTCTGCTTATATCATGCTGAAATAACGTTTGTTTTATGAAACAAAAATCACAGTTGTATGATTTAAGTTGTTCTTTTGTATAAACACTGAGTGCCATTTTAATGCAAGTTTTGTATCTATTGTATGCAGAGTTGGTTTCAGGCTAGCCCACTTCCTGATATGTGCAGCCTCGAGGTTTTGTGTCTAGTTAAGACTGTTTTAAAGAAGTTTTGTCAAGTCCTGTTTTTTACCTTGATTCTTTTCAAGGAAGATGTGTTCCACATTTCATTCTTGCTAAGGCAGACTGTCCTAAGGCAGTAGTAATGTTGACAGTAGTAAAGATTCTGTCATTAATGTTTAAAGGTTTTGGATTGTGCCTTAAATACATGTATGTAAGAAGAGATTATGAAATTAAAGCTGTCTAAGTCTTTGCAGACTGTGCCTTTTGGTGTTCATATTGATGTATGTGAGTGATGACTCAGTTCATGTAACTTAGTTTTTCCACAGAAGTTCTTTTCCGCAGCATTATTCATAAATTGTTGTTTTGATGAGAGTTTGGGAGTTGTGTGCTATTGATGAGCAGTTGTCTGTACATGATATATGTAATCTGTAGTTATTGCTCAGTATTTTCATTTTGCTTGTCCTAATTTTTCTTACTCTTGGAACTCTGAATTTTTATTCCCTGCTGGCATGGATCACATCTCTTCAGCTTGTTGTTCTCAAAATAAAAACACGTAAAGGTAAAAAGTCCAAAGTGGAGGAAAGGTTTTCTAACTAGGTCAGTGAAAATAGACTGCTTGTTAATCAAGAATGTGCAAACTCCCCTTACTTCACACACATATGTAAGTGTGTTCTCTCTGGTGTGTAAGGGTTAGGCAGGTTCTTTTTCCTTGATGTTGTATTGGTGTTTGTCTTGAAAGAAAAAGTCAATGTCCTAGATTTAATTCTGGATTGCATTTGTCACCATGGTAAGGGAGGGGAATGTAAAGATTACAGAATTACAGTAGCTGTGTGTCCAAATGATTCTGAGTGGGACTTGCTGACAGGACTCCCATTTTGGTCACTGGCAGCAGAGTGTCCTTTGTCCAAAGGCAGACCATACACTCATTTCTGTCAGACAATCTAGGATGTTTTGAGAGGAATTTGCAGCTGGAAGTCTTGTTGGCTGAAACTAATAGCAGGAGTTCACTTCTTTGCAGGGGTGGGAGGAAGCTTTTGAATTAGGGAAAGTTTGTTAGCTGTGCTTTAGTCCTGAACACCACCTGATCTTAGTTTCTTACTGACAATGCTGTATTTGAAAGGCAGTTTTGATGAAGTAGGGCTCCTGAAAGACTTAGAATGCAAAGTCTGAAACAGTATCTGAAAGCAAATACGTTTTTATTATAAAGCACAGCAACACAGAAGACAAACTACAGCTGAGGGTTGTTCAGCCTGCACAAATTCTGGAAATACAAGCTTATTAAATGATCAGAAGGGCAACTGTTTATGACAACCACACTGTTACATTCAGCTGTCTTCTGTCTTCACAGTGCTCAGCTGGTATCTGTATAGAGAGGAGTTGATGTAATTATTTTTGGTTATGAGATCAGGATCAATCTTCGTGGATAAATCTCATTTAAAACATGAATCTTGCCACTCTAAAGTGGGGAATTGTCACTTTGATTCACAATATCATAAAAGGAAGGTCCAATCTGTAGTTCTTGAGCAATTTGGCAGTTGTTGCAAGATCCATCTGAATAGTACTTGCTATAGATTTGCTGCCAGTGTGCTGATTTCCGTTTTAAATTCACTGCAATACTTTTACTGGAATACCCCCTTCCATTGCAGGGGAGTAACTTAATTGTTAACCTATTAACTGCCCCTCACAGAAAACTGTAAACTTCAATGGATAACAAAGTTGGTGAGGACATTATCAGTCATGGTGAGCAGATTCATACAGCCAACTGCAAGAACCAAAACCCAGCATAAACTCTATTGCTGTCTACTTCAAGCTCACTTCCAGTATGTAAGTGCATTGTAGTGTGCCCAGGTACAGCTACCTTAAATGAGCAAACAGCCCAGCACTGACAAAACTGACTTCATAAACATATCTGTGAATGCTTATATCTGTCCGTAAGTGGTTTATTTTCCACCAAAGAGTATCTCACCTTGTTAAATGCACTCATTATTGATATTTAGGCAGAGGATGAAGAGCATAGGGCATTATAAGAAAGTGAGTAGAATGGGTGGTCTTATCCAACTAATATCTATTGTGGTTTAATTTATTCTAAAAACATTTATCCAGGAGCATGTTTTGTGTGAGGGGCTTATGTGTCAAAGTTGGATTTAGGATATCAAAGTGGGAATATCTCCAATTTTTTTTTTTAATTTTGTTGCCCTCTCTTACTTTGTTACACATGAAGCTAAAGAATCACAGAATCTTAAATCTGAAAGCAACCTTGAGATAACTTCATCTGTCTTGCTGTTCTAAGGTGAGTTGCTTTGTTTTCTCCCACCCCTCTCTTTAGTGGTTGTTGCAATCTAATTTTCCAAAGTGGACCCAGAACTGGGGTCCTGAGGCCTTAGCTATCCTGAGCTGAATGAAGGAATTAGTTCACATCTTGAAAGAGAAAATATGGCACATTTAATAATAACATATATAACCCTTTTTTTTCAGCTTAGATTATACCTGACCAGATACTGACCATCAAAAATGTCTATAAGTGGAGTTGCTGGAACGGTGGGGATGTTCAATGTTGTCTCACTGATGATGTTGAGGAGCGATTTCACTTCTGATTCTAGGTGCTCCACTGTTTTTATTACCTTCTAATGGAGACAAGGGAGACAAATGGAGAAAGAAGGTAGTCAAAGGGTCAAGGGGAAAGAATTGCACCAGATGTGTTTGCGGAAATGCAAACCTCATGTCCTGTACTGCCAACAGCTAATTTAGTCTGTGTTGCGCATTGCAGGTTTAAACGTTTCTTGTGTTCTGCTGGCCTCTAGTGGCACCAAGTATTAGCACTTGGTTTTGCAAGAGTTACGTTACAGCATCCCTGTATAAAGAAGAATTTGACTTCTTGGAGCTTTGCATTAGTTTGTTTTTAATTCTTTCTCATTTCTGAGAGAAATGCAATTTATTACATGCAATAAAAGAATCTACATGGATGATGAGAGGAGCTGATGGGGTGGAAAGAAGAGGGCTGGACTCGAGCAGAAGAGAGGTAATGTTGCCATTTGAGAACCACAGCATGGAGTGGCTGAGAATAGTTAGCAGGTATCATGTGAGTGCTTAGGACACCAGGGGAAAAAAAAATCAAACTTTGCAGCTTTGCTAGAATCCCAGTCATAGAGCTCATTTAGCTCTTTCTTAAGTGTCAGTAGGGGTCAGCAGAAACTCCTCTGTCAGTCTTGGAGTTACCTGCAGGACTCTCATCTACTCATAATCCAGTGTGAAACTTTACTGGTTCTGAGATTTTTAGGTTAAAGGCACAGTTATAAACATTCTAGAAAAGGCTGATATATAATGAATTGTTAATAATTTTTTTGGAATTCATCAAGATGTTATATTTCTGGTGATAATGGCTTTATGGATAGTTATAAATTATGGTATCTGAAAAAAGTAGTCCAACCTTGACTAGAATAAAGTCAAGAAGGGACACTGTCTAGAAACATCTTTCTTTGGTCAAAAGGATAGGGCAGAGGTCTGGTAAGGTTCAGGATCCAGCACAATCCTTCTTACCTCTTCAATAATATCTAAGCGTTCGTGGAGCATATGTTCATTACACCAGCTTCCTCTCTCCAAACTTCCAGGTACCATACTGACAGGATCTGCTGCAGCTGGAAATACAGACACGGTTAATTAGCAGAGGGTTAATAGCAGTCCTTGCCTTTCTGATTTCTGAAATCGTGTTTTGCATGCTACACAGCATTGTTTATGAACCAAATGTAGGATTTGAGCTTCTTTTCCAATAGCTACAGCTGTGCCCCGGTGCTGTGAATGCCTCCTTGCCTGCACATGTCATGTTGGTTGGAACAAGGTGTTTTCTCTTGCCATAGGTGTTTGTTTTGTTTTGTTTATGCGTTTGTTTTACATGTTTTAAATCTATATAAAACTTTTTTACTACCTGTGTAGGATAAGTTTACAGGCTGTAACTCTAGCTCCCTTAAGTGTAAAACCTAACTGTTGGGAAGATTTGGCTTACATGGCAGTTCCTTGTAGACTTTCTTCAGAAGCAGCTGGTGCAGTAAAGCTTTGAAGAGTAGCTAAGCTTGTTCACTTTCTGAATGGATGCTGATGATGGCTGATGATTCCTCTGTGCCAGAAAGTTGTCCTTGACAGTCTGACTTTGCAATGGGAAGGGAAACAAAATGTGCACATTCGCTGACTCGTATATGAAGCTACATACAAAGTCATGTATCTCTGTCAGTTTATCTGTGTTTACCTCTCATTACTCATGAGCTCTTGCTCTTTGAACTTTTCATTCTGCTGGCTGTGCTCCATGAAAGGTCAGTAGCTGCTGGTATCCATGCTTTAGTGGAGCCTATTTTCGTAATTTCTGTGCAGCATTCGCTAACATTTACATTTTCACATGTGTGCAGAGGACTGTAGTGGAATATTTTAAACTGTGTTAAAGTGATAACCTGTCTTCCTGCATGTAAAGTTAGATTTTACTTGTTTGATGCTTGAAGCAGCTATGATAATGAGGAAGTAGCAGTAACTCATTGTTTGATTGTAACATTGTCATTGTTTGATTGTAACAAAGACAAAACTAAGCTTGTGTTATAATGAATAGTAAGACACACAAGAGCAGTAACTAATTCTGTCTTCAGTACTGCTGTGCCAGAGCAGTGGTTTGGAACTGCTGCAGTGCTTCATCTCAAGCCTGTGCAAAGACTTCTGGGGTGTAGGCATCAGGTGATGGCAAACACGTGTCACTAAGGATCATTGCAGTTCGGGGGGGGGATGATAGATGTACTCTGAGTTGGAACGGCATCCTTGGAACTGGAGGGTGGAGGATGGAGAGGAGGAGGGATTATAATGTGGCCTAACTTACTGGGCATTATTTAGAAATGGGTTTGGCAGAGATTTGGTTGGGTGGTTTTTTTGTTTTGGTTTGGTTTTTAGTGCAGCCACCAGAAGGTGGTGCTGTTAGGACAGAATCCAAAAGACTTCGGCTACCTGTTTACAGGAGAGTGCTGAAATACAGCAACTATTTCAACGCCAACTGCTTTGCAGCTACCCTTTTTTTCCTCTTTGCTGCTGGTGGTGATGGTTTATGAGTGTCGTTACTCTCTTAGTGGTCAAGTGAACCATGCTATTTCTCAAAATTTTTGCTTCTTTACATTTTATTTCCATTATGACTGGAACAGTGTGTGTATTCACTGGAATTGTGCTGGTTGATTCTCTAGGCAGGTGTTCATGGGTGAGGAGGTTAGATACGATGGATGACTGACATTTGTTCAAAGCACAAGTATATATAGCATGATAGGTATGTAAAGCCAATGTAAGGTTGTTGCATCTTACTGTGAGCTTAGCAAAGCACAGCTTTGTGTGCGTCTAGAGAATGAGGTAAAGGGGTTGCTGTGAGACACAGGACTCAGTAGCTCTTGGTTCCTTGGGGTGCTGGGTTCCTCCCCTGACACAGGGGGAGACAGCTTTCTACCACTCAAAGCACATTGCTGCATTATCAGCTGTAATGGATGTACTGAACAAGGACAAGGTGTCTTGTCCTAGTTTGACAGGGCTGTAAGGTATCACTCAGAACCATAGAATTAGTGCAGTGCCTAAAACATTTGATAAACAGGCCAAGCCTGAGTGTCTCAGGAAGCACCTGACAGCTGATGTTAGCAAGGCTAAGGGTTAGTATAACCAAAAGCAATAGTTATAGACCTCACAGTATGGAGCTGTGAGAGGGCTGAGCTAGGAGAAACCCTCTCAGGACCTGTATGTCCATATCTTCTAAGTGACTTTCACACCAGAACAGAGCTGCTCAGTCTCCTGCAATTGCCCCTTCACCAGCACGCCAGAACAGGCTATTTCAGCTGCTGCTTGCTGGGCAGCCAGTGCTTTGTCAGTGTAGACTTCTTTTTTCTGAGTCCTGGCTTGAGGCTTTGGCTGCCCAAAACACTCATTGTTATTCTGTTGTCTGGCTTTAGCTCGTAAGCCACAGCTTTATCTCTGGGATGGGCTGTTCACAGGACACATCCGGCCCCTTGTAAATACGGCACATATCTGGGTCACTATGGTCAGGCAATTCAGCCAAAGCAGTAATTTCCATGTGCTCAAAGAGAGCACATGGAATGTTGCTTATGAGCACTGCCCTTCTTTATTGCAACTGGTGGAAGGAAGGGACACAATCTGCCTTTGGCACTGACATTACTCCAGCAGCATCTCTACTTCATGTAGTAATAACAGTCACAGTGTAAAGGAAGCGAAGAGTGGAAGGCTGCAAACTATGTAAGCAAAAGACTAATGACCTTTTAGGATACTTCCAGGTACTTGCTCTCTGAAGCTACTGAAGAAACATTTTTTAAATGTAAATTGGAATTTTTACTTGTCTGTGTTTCAAAGCACATGCATAAATACAGGCAACTTTGGTAGTAAGTTTTGAAGCTAACCAGTTTTAAAAGTGAAGTGTTCTTTGTATGCCATATAAATTACATATTTAAAATGTGTAGGTGTTTGCAACTTCTGACAGCTTAGGCAAGTGTGTAGGAGGCATATTTCAATGTCTTAAATCTCTCATTTGAAACTTAATAGATTATTTCATGCAGACACTTGTAACATTTCAGTATGGCAGAGAGAACATTACCTTTCAGTTAATGTCTCATGAGCAAATTTCCACCTGATGTTTCTTGCAAGTGAGATGTTTAGTTAAATTCTTGGAATCCATTCTATTTGATATATAGGGTGGTTATTTTCCATCAAGAACCTCTCCTGTTCAAAATAAGAAAACGACTCATGCCTTTTTCCCTGTGATTAAGTCCTCTGTGCTACACTAATGGTGCCCATAAATCTGGATAGTTCTAAGCACCCTGGATTGTGATGCAGTCAGACACCAGCAGGCAAATGGAGCATCTCTGAACTGGTTGTTAATAAGGATCTGTTTAGTAGAAGACCATGCTTAAAGTTTGAAAGAAGTAGCACGATGAAGAGTAAGATCTGTGTATCATGGTCAGCCTGACTGTACAAAACTTGATCTTATAGCGAGGGAGAGAAAGAGCAATGAAGTAAGAATCAAAATAGCCTTACTAAACAGGTTAAGAGCAGAGGCCTTAGGTTAAGAATATCCCTCAGTTAAGCTCTTCTGCCTCCTGTACATTTGATATATTCTCCCAACCTGCAAGATGTTGCTTCTCTGTGCTCCCTGACAAAGTTCCCTTCTAGGACTGTCAGGGTTCTTTCTGTTCAGGTGCTGTTAAATGGTTCATTTTGAGCATCCAAATAGTTGCTAATGGTAAGCATCAGAATAAACCCAAGCAACTGCCTCTCTGCTCTCCTTTTCTGTGGTTACTGGGACTGCCAGAACTGAAGTATGTGACCACACAGATCTGCTAAGTCTTTTAAAGTATCCTTCCTAATGACACATTGCTGGTACAAATGAAGTTCCAGGCTTGATCTAGAAATTGCTGGGTTGGGTTCTTTGGTCTGCATTACAGAGAAGGTCAAGGTGAGTGACCACAATGTTCCCCATTGGTCTTAAAACCTGTAAAATTCTTTTGCTTCATTCTGTGATCAGTGTGGTTTTGAAAGTTGACTGCAAGCTCATTTGTGCTCAGTAGGGTGGGAGGGGTAAAACAAAGCAGGCCACAAGCCAAGTGAAAGACATGAGAGATTGAAACAGGAACCAGATGGCAAATGAGGAAGCCTGAAAACATGTGATAGAACAAGGGGAATAAAGGAGAACACGTCTAACTCTCCAAGGAAACATGTTGTGCTGTGTGTTTTTGTTTGCACTGCCCTAGGTTTAGTAATATCATTTTATTCCTGGAGCATATAGCACAAGGTGGCCAGGTAGCCTTTGATGAGAAAAGGAATGGCTGTAGTAATGATTTATGTTCCAACAGGAGAAAGGTCATGAACTGGATAATCAAGTTCAAATGATGAATCCACTAACCAATTTGGGTTCTGAATGGATTTGCTCATCCTTGCTTAAATTATTTTTTCTCTAAATAAAAGTGCTGGATTCCACTTTGAAATTGGCATGTAACTTTGAAATGCTGGCTCAAGAAATCACATCGTTTTCCAAAGTAATTGATGAAGATAACTTGCAGGAAAGATTCAATTGCTTTGAGTATTTTTATTTGTATTGCTATCAGTATTAGTGCTTTCACATTATAGACTATGTTAAGCTAAAACTTAGTCATATTTAATTTTGGGGGCTGTTTTTCAAGGCATCAGAGTTAGTATCCAGTAATGTCAGCTCTTAATTACATTGGCATCCTTGGATATGGAAGTACTGAATTAACTTTCTGTGTCACTCCCAGTTTCATTATTACCAGTATGCCCAAATTAATTTTAAGCTGTGATGTATAACTCAGGCCATATGAAACTTTATTGTTAGGACATCAAAAACAATTGATCTGGATAGCATCTCTTTAACTGGACATAGAGGATCCTTCTGGCTGTAATCCATAAAATACTAATGCTTAGCTGTGATTTAGACACTTCTGAATCACTTCTTCGAGTTCAGTCTCATTTTTCTTAAAGATAAGGGAAATCTTACCTTTAGTGGCTGCCATAAAGACTGCAGGAATTGTAATAAATATATAAAATTCCTTAGTAACTTACACACTGCCATATGCTTCGCACTAGAGGTAACTGGATGGGTTTGATTATATTTACATGCAAATATATACATATACGTGTAAATAAATACATATAAATGTAAATATTTAAATGTACACACACCTTTCCTTTCCTAGGCTCTAGCTTTTATGGCAGAACGACAAAGGCAAATTTCGTACAGGGTAAATCTGATCTATCCAAAGTGGGAGATAGAAAGCAGGCATTGTATATTAGACAGCAGACAGTATAGGAAGAGCTGAAATTTAGGAGTTGTGGGAAGATTGGGTTTTTTTGGTTGGTTTTTGGTTGGTTGGTTGGTTTGGGTTTTGTATTGTTTTGGTGGGTTTGTTTGGGGTTTTTTGGGGGTTTTTTGTTTGTTGGTTTTTGGGGGTTTTTTTTGGAATTTTTTTTTAATTTCAAGAAGGTACATAGAAAGTTTTTAATGCCTGATTAGGGATTAATCTGTAATCTATACATTCGCTGAGTGCTTCAACTGCTGCCTAAATGGCAAGTCTTGGATAGGTTTCAAACATGCTACAAAATCCAGGGGATTTCTCTGGTATTCAAGATTTATGATCCTCCAATAAGAGAAACATCCTGAAGTTAGTTTTTTCCATCAAATTATTTATTTTTAATATTAATTTTAGAAGCTAAATCAGCATATCAGAAAATCAAGTTCCAAAATTGCAGAGCTGGTTCATGCTCTCTTTATCAGGGTGTAGAATATGTTACTATGAATATTACTTCAGATCCTACATCAGTTAAGGTTGTATTTGTTTTAATTATTTTACCTGAAAGAGAAAAGGAGCAAAGGGGGAATCCCATGGGTTGTGGAATGTATTAATGAAGGTGGGTGAGGCACCAGCCCACGAGTTCTCACATCTCTGCCTAGTCTGTCCCATCCACCTGTGTGTGGGACGTTGTGTCACGGTGTGTTCTGGTCTGACCACGCATCACTTATGCTTGTGAAATGTGCAAAACCAGAAATGGGGCCTCATGGAAATTGTTCCTGAGGAGACAGCATGTATTTCTGTGTAAAATTACTTCATTTACAGGGAGCTTTTGCTAGTGTGACCCATGTAATTCTCATTTCATAAGAGGATCCATCTCTCACCCAGCAGTGGAGACAGAGGGAATGCACAAGGCCAGGGAGAGTTTGTGCTTCCAGTGGATGGGGTTTTTTAAGGCACAGAAGAATCTGGCCCCCTGCCATGGCTATGTGCCAGAAGTGAAATTGCTACTTGAAAAACTACTTTCCTTTTTCTGTCATTTGACCGTATCTGTGATTGTAAGAAGCACTTAAGTTTTGTGTATTTGCATTCAAAGGAAGAAGGACAGCAATTAAATGTTGCTGTGAGGGAACTGTTGACTTGGAGTGTATTTTCAGCATGCTGGTCTTCTGAACAAGCAGCCAGAGAATATCCTCTTGCACTTGCTGCTGCAATGGAAAATGACTACAGGGAATTGGACTGATAAGAGACATGAGCTACGTAATTAGCAGGTACATTACTCTAATTCATGCTGTATCTTACAATGATGCTTTGGGCTGCAGAAAAGTTTGCCTTTATTATGTATTTACTTTTGTGTGAATATATCTTTGTTTATGAGGCTAAATGTTAGGAGGATTACAGCTAGAAGCTGTATAGGACATACTCATGTGTAGAGAAGGGGAAGCTGTTTAGGAAGAAGAGGAGCTGTATCTTAGTATACATAAAGAATCCAAGTTGTGCAGAATTAGTGAGCTTAAGGCTGGCTTGAAAGTGGAGGATGTGAGATACATAAAAAATAGATACCCGCATCGATTTGAGGATAACCATTGGTATCAGGGGTTAAAAGAGTTTCTCAGTTTTTTGAGGACATGGCTTTTAGTCTGTGTTTAGTAATAGAAACTATGGTCATGGGGAGTAGGTGAGGTGAGTCTGTGACTTATTAGTCAGCTCTGTGATTGTGTAGTTTTCATATGTCTAAGTCATGGTAGTAGAAAGAAATAAGTACAATGAAAGAATACAATTTTAGGGTTTTTCCTAATATGTAAACAAATCTGAGAACTTGCTTGAACATATATTTTCTCTTGGAAGACAGTTTGTGCATTCTGCAACAACTCAGGAAGTATAACAGTGAAAGAAGGGGAGATACCTACACATATACATACATGCATACATACATGCATACATACATACATAGTAGATCCTGACATTCAGGCCCAGGACTTCTACCTGCTTCAACCAAAGCAGATCAGCTGTGTTTATGAATAGAGCCACATCCTGCAGATGAACAACAGGAGTCCTATATTTCTAACCTCCTGATTTTTGGGGAGAGTTTGATATTAACTTTTGCTTTACACTTGGGGGTTAGAAAGTCCACAGAACTTAAATTCCTTTTAACTAAACATAAGCAAACATAGGGCTTTACAGATATATAAAATCTCTTTGTAAAAGAGATACTTCTGTACTGAATCCTGATCTCCAGATGCCTCACAATCTTAACACTTATTTCTGGGGACACTTTGTTGTTACAAGCATTAGTTCCCCTTCCTTATTGGAGCTCAGAGGTGGCTTCTGCAAAGACTGTAATCCTTGCATTGGAGACAATAATGCTGATAGGTTTCTATAAGGATAGAAAATAGCTATAACATGGAGTATAGGTTAAACCATTACTAATTTGTTAGTAGAGAAATAGGAGTGCAAGTCTGGTCTAAAAATAGGATATCTATCATAAATTTTTACTGTGACTTTAATTCTACAATGCAGCAGTTTAATCTCCTAAAGGAAAAATGCTCCTCAGTGATAATGCAAGTGGTCAGTTTGGGGCAGAATCTGGCTGTTCTGAAAGGATTCTTTTTTCCAGTTTCCAGATAATGGTCTAGCTTATAGATCTTCCCAGCTTTGATAGTGCATGTGAATATCAGAGGATTCAAAAGATTTTGAGAATTCAAAAAACTTTAGATGAATGAAGAAAAACATTCATACGCTTGGTTTACTTTAACTTGTAGCTAAAACCGAATGGAAGTTCTGCTGTTTAAAAGCAAATCAGGCCACAGTGTGGAGCAGCAGTGCCTCCACTGGAAGCTGTCCCTGGTAGAAGGCTGGGTGCCCTGCTAATGGCCCGTGTCGCGGGGGCAGCCTCCTTGCCAGGGACTTCTTTACCCAAGAACTCCAGGTCACCTCTCTGCCACGCATAAACACGGAGCAAATTCTTTGCCGTTGGGATGCCACACCCCTCAGAAGGATTTGCCTGGATGTTTTTGTAAGGGAAACACATTTAAATGGGGCAGGTATTGTGCTCCAGGCTACGTTGTGTGCTGCATTTGAGCAGCACCCCACAAATTAACCCAGCACCGGCAGCAAAGCACTGTAAACTGTGGCAGGAGCACATGGTTGCATCCAGAAGGGCCCCCATGCCAGTCTCTCCTCCTGAATGATTTGGAGGCTGAGCTCTTTAAATACGAGATTCTTTATATTAATTATATTAATGGTTGAATTAAAATGTAAATTCTAGTGTGGCTGCATAATTTTTAAGAGGAGTTAGGGTGGGGGGATCTGCAAGGAAATCAAAAGTTACGTTCCCCAACTCAAGTGTAGCAGAGGGAAAGTGGGGAGGGCTTTTTAAAGTAAGGCAGGGTGCTCCCCTGGCCATGACAGACACAAAATTTCTCATTTTGCATAATGTACACCACTAAAATAGTAAACATGGTTTGCTGGCTGAGTAGCTGCCACTTGGTATGATACTGGGTGCTGGGCTCCACTGCAGTTAGTATTGAAGTACTATTCTGATTAACTGGATTTTAGCAAACTGGAGTTTGCTAGTGATTTGAGGTTAAAACCATACTTCTATGGGAATAGACCAAGCCTTCTTTTATTTTCTTTAATTTCATATTTCAAATTTTTTATTTTGGTGAAGCTTGCAAAACTCACAAGAGGATAGTGAATTCTTGTGGAGTGAAAACCAGTTAGAGTGCTCTTGCTGTTGCATTGATGTTTCAGTTCATCACTGAGATAAACATCACAAAGCCAGTTAAGTAGGAGGGAGGCAGGGCAAGGAAGAGTGACTAGAACTTGGGGGCAGAAGGGGCTAACAGTTTTTCAGGAAATGTTTTGAATGTAATAGGACCTTGCTGCCTTGCCATGAAATACACCTATTGTGTTGTCAAGAAAGTAGGACCAGAGGGAAAATAAAGCTGAGCCTCAGCAAGCAGAAAAGATGTAGCACAAACAGGCTGGGAAGCCAGGTTTGTGGTTACACAGGGACTGTAAACACTTGAACTAGCCAAATTGAATAGCTTTCAGTCACACTACAATGTGATTATGGGTTATTCTGTTCTAATCTCTTGTTAATGAAAGTAGAATTCAGATGCAGGCTTATCAGATGTTCTCTGTTTATACTTTGTTCTCACAAGGCTTTTGGAAAAATCATTATGTACCTCAAAATCTCGGGAATACGCAATCCTAAGCAGAACAAATAAAATTGTGATGCTGTTACCAGGAAATTTAAAAAGAAGGCTTTGAATAAAGGAGAATCTTTCTCTAATCATCTTGAACTTCAATCTCATTTCCAAGTGGATTAGTGTGATATTAATATGGCTGCCAAAACAGTAATTATGGAAATCCAGAGCGCTGTCTGCAGCACCTCAATGTGGTTCTAAATTTCTGAAGGCAGAGTGATACTATCTCCTGTAAGAAGTAAAAAATCTCTACTAAAGTAATATGCCTACAGGACCGACTTTAATGTCACAAAAATGGGGTTTTACCTCTTAAAATCAATATGCCCACAGAATTTTGACACATACCTGTGTCACCTTCACATAAAATCTATAGAGAAATTAAGGAATTATTTGCCTCCCCCTCCCACCCCATGCACAGTCTTTGACCATACTAAGATTAAGCTATAGTTTCTGCTTTGCAAGTTCAGAATCACTTACCTAAAGGGTCATGCTCCTGCAGGACTAGAGCAAATGCCAGTGCCCAGAGGAAAAGCATGGTTTCAGCTGTCCGGGCTCTGCCGTGGCTGTGCTGGAGAGCCCCGCAGCCTCCCTCCCTCCCTCCCCGGCTTCCTATCGGCTCCTGGTCCAGCCCTTCGTGCTGAGGTTTAGCCAGAGCTAGGCGGAAATATGCCCAGCCTCAGCCAAGATTCTTAAGCTGTTCTCTTCTGCTTCCCTCCTTTTCAAAAACACCCTTCCAGCTCCATGCACAGCCCAGCTATCCCGGCAAGCTGGAAGTGGCCCAGGCTCCGCAAAGTTATTTTTTACGCTTGTATTTATTTACACAGATTACAATGGAATGCGATGAAAAGATCCTGTAAATACAGCAAGTGGGGCAAGGAAAGGAAGGGAGAAAGCAGGAGGAAGGGGTGCTGGATGTTCCTTTCCCTGCAGAATTTCATCTGGGGCAGGCAAAGCAGAAGCATTGGAAAACACAGTATCTTTAGATCTTTTGAGCTTACGGGGCTTTTACCATTATGTGCTCTTTTTGAAGAGCGCAGAAACTTCTTCCTTGGGCAGTGCAGTGTGTGGCCATCCTTTGGGAGGTGACAACTGTCTGTGGTGCTTTATGTTTGGACAGTGTCATTTGATCTCCTGAGGAGCCATCTGAGCTCTTCTCAGTTTGGCAGGGTTTTAAAATTGATTTGGCTTGGTAACATCACATGCAAAAATAGCACTACTCATGGTAGTCTGGCTACGTGTGTGATTTTTAGCAGGATCCTGGTTGAACATTGTCGTGCAGGTTCCTAGGTGTTGACTGATAAGCATCAGTCTTTGACCCCTCTAGGCCAGTGTTAAAATACTTAAGGTATCTCCTTCCTGGTGTTGTTCCTCATATTCATTTGAGTTATCTTTTCTCAAACTATTGCAAGAAAAAATGAGAGGCCAGTAAGGCATCTTACTTAATCCTAAAAGCCATTGTTCAGGACAGACAATGTTTTAACCTTTGAAAATAAACCCCTGCAAACTAGAACAGATTTACCATTCCTGTAGCAGTCAAAAAAATCAAGTTTTTTGAATATCTGAAAATGATCCTGTAGAGATGCTATCTTAGAGTTTAAAGTATAATCGTCCTCAGTGACTTCTGTAACAAGTTATGTTGTAAGCTCAGTTGCAAGGCAAAATAACCTCAGTAACAGAGATTGTGCCTGGAATTTAGCTGATAACTTTGATGAGGCATAGAACAACTTCAGTGTTTACTAATCCCTCAGGGTTGGTTTGAACAAGTTAACATTTTTATGAAATAAAAAATTAAATTAGCTATGAAAATTGGAGTGGCAGTGTTTTTCTGAGTGTTTTGGCTCAAATCACTATGTAGCATTCTTACTACATTCCTACTACTACTTAAGCACAATTCTTACTAATTCTTGTTTTGAGAATAAATTTGATTATGCCTGCTGAAAACTTACATAAATCCTAATTTTGTTATTAACAGGTCCTGAGAGGGGAACTGCAGAAGGTAACAGTGAGTCTACCCTCAGTTTTACCCTGTGTTTCAATATGAGATGCTGATGTAGTAGGCTATGATTTTGAAGTGAGACATTATCTGTGTGTTGTCTGTGCTTTGAAGAGAGGGGACTGGGGAGCTGAAGAAGAATATTTATGAATAGTTGGCTGCTGTTTTCTGAATATGTTTGTCCTTTGCCTCTGTCCTTTTTTAAGCAGAATCACCCAATGCATTCTCTGTATTGCAAAGGGAACCTGTTCATGGAAGGTTTCTGCAAGCTCTCTCTGCCATCCTCTATGCCACAGACTAAAAAGCAGTGAACATTCACTGAAACAGTTTTCCCTTCAACATACTGTAAAAAATATGG
This sequence comes from Phylloscopus whistleri, assembly GCA_017589585.1. Classification (NCBI taxonomy): domain Eukaryota; kingdom Metazoa; phylum Chordata; class Aves; order Passeriformes; family Phylloscopidae; genus Phylloscopus; species Phylloscopus whistleri. The sequence goes on along the minus strand of JADMLD010001407.1, from coordinate 1,112,693 downwards.
CAATTTCAATTCCAGACCACCTTTGCTGTGGCCACTAACCCCCTTGACAGCACAGTTCCTTGAGTTCCTCCTGAATTGCTCTCAGGCTTCTGGAACAGTTCAGTCCCTCTAAGGCACTTGCTGCATATTTTTGCATACTGTGTTATGTTTGACTATAGTGAGGTGCTGCTCTGATAGTCATGGAGAACTAAACAAAATAGTGTGGGTTTTCTCTAGTATTATCCTCCAGAGGTTGTTTCTGTAATCAGAGAGTAGCTTTTTCCACTGCAGGGAAAGGCAGCCAGAAGGAATATTTCTGCCAAGTGGGATTCTGCTTTTCAGTAGGACTACCTGTCCTGAGATTTTTGATCATCTTGGCTAATTACCTCAGACTGCTTTGGTAATTTTTAAATACTCAGAAGGAAGCTGCAGGGTAAGACAACTGGAAACTAAAGTACTAAAAATCTGGGGATGTGACAATGCCCATTAAATTGTGAAGCAGATTTTTCAGAAAACAGATGTGAGAGCAGAAGAAAGAATATGATGCAAACATATTTGTGTTCTGAGAAGTTAGTCAGTAAGTGATTACCATCAGAGAAAGCATTCTTTAATGTATTCATCTTGGAAATGGCCATATATGAGAACACAATGAGATCATATGAATGTAGGTTTGCACAAAATCCAGCTGTTGAGATGTTCCCAAGATACTGGCAGCCAAAAAAAGCATACCAGTGAACAGGGATGTGAATTTATGCCAGCAGGCAGATTGGGGAAAGGGAGAGCAAACATAAGGATTAAGTCTATTTTGGGAGGTGCTTTTTTGTTTGTTTTTGGTACAGTCTTTCTGTATCTCTTTCTTGGACTAGTTAAATGCTTGGCAAAAGCAATAAATAACTGCATAGTGATCCCACTGGGTGCATGGGGAGAAGGAATGGACTAAATAAAGGGTGTATGTTGACAGAGGACATATGTGCCATTTTTATTGGGCATGAAAACCTGCAGCATGGGCTGACAAAAGACATAGCTGAGCAAACTCTTGGGAAAAAAACAGGACTTTGTGTGAAACACAGAGAAAATTAAGTGGAGATTACTTCAGGAGACAAAAATATGGTAGGAAACCAATCCTTGTAGGGAGAGGAAAGTGTCTTACCCTCAAGAGAAGGAAATGAAAGAGTGAAATCACCTCCCTGGATTTAACATTGCTGGATGATGAAATCAGTGCAAGGTTTGTGTAGCCTGCCTACCTGCCCCTTAGAGAAGATTAGTCTTCATTAAAGACTGTGGAGGTACCTTAGGCTCTTGTCACAGGCTTAGCTTCTGTCAGCTGCTCGTGGTCAGAAGTTCTTGCTACTTGGAGGCTGTTGAATACCTAATGTAAATTAAGACTTGTTACATGATCCATTTGGAAGAGGTCACTTTCACTCCCCTATTTCATTTGGTTTCTGACTGCTGGGTTTGAACAATTGTTGAACAGATGCAGAAGCAGAATTTTATTACCTGGAGAGGCTGATTTGTGCAGAGCAGGTATGCAGGGAAGCAGAAGTCTGCTCTGCAACAGTAATGCTGTTTGGTGAACAGATGAAGGGCCTCTCGCAGTGGTGATTTCATTAGAATGAAGTAGACATTGCCATTTAAAGCTTTGGATAGATGTGATTCTTAGCACACATCCCTGGCAGTCTCCACGGAGCCTCCATGCCTCTGTTGTTCATGGGGCAGCCTCTGTTGGAGTTACAGGTCTTGTGGCTGCACCTTGAATGAGTGATCACCTTCACATTCTGTGCCAGTGCAAGCCCCTCTCTGCTCTGTTGTGTATCAACTTGTGCTCATGCTTATTATCTCAATTTGGAGGGGACATCAGAAAGTGTCAACTTCTCCTGCTGTTATCGTAGAGGCATAATCTCTGATGCAGAGATTAAAAACCCATATCACATGGTTCATAGTGTGAAGCACTGTGAAGATCAGCTCTGTCTCTCCCTGGAGAAGTTAACAAGCGTGTGTGTCATGGAGCAGACAACTCTGATCCAGCCTTCTTCAAAACAATACATTTTGTGCTACACCTAAAGCCAGCAGTGAGTCAGCTACAGGAATTGGCTCTCTGGTGTCATCTTGGTGCCAGCACACTGGGCTGGATTCTGTTTGCCAGCATTAGGTAAGCATCCCATGGCTTCAGGCTGTTTTCAGTCTGTGGCTTCAGCTTCCTGAGCAATGATGCACAAGGAAACTGAATCAGAAAGCTGAAGGAAAAGGTGGGTCACATGGAATATTAGTGAATTATGTTGTTTGTTTTGTATTTTAACTAGTTGTTAGGTCCTTTCATTTGACAGATTTCAGCCATTTTATGAAGCCTGGCCATACCTCAGGAATCCTATGAAATATGATATGCAGTGTGCCCACCCATTTTAGTGAAAAGAAACCTTTGTCCTTAGAAAGTTGGATTAACTATATTCCCAGCAAGATTAGTGATTCAGGAATAGATGACTGCCACTCTTGTATTGCACACATGGTGATCTGATGGTTGCTGTATTTTTTATTGCAGAAGGTTGTGGCCCTTTGCTGTTGTAACTTTATGTGCACCCTTTTGCGTCACATAAAAATGGGAAATAGATCTGTGAGTCTGTGGTGGATAATATTCAGGGAAAATAATACAGGGGAAGTACTTGATTATTCCCAAATTAGAATTACTCAGCCAGTGTCTTTAGCAGATCGGTATTGCAAACCACACCAATTAAATGAGATAATTACTTGCAACTGAAGCCACAATTTCATTCCGTGAAGGACCTGCTAATATTTGAGAAGCTATTCATGCATTGAGTGGCACACACGAGGCATGACAAACAGCACTATAGCAAAGGTCTGTTACTTAACAGCTGTGTACCCTTCTCCATTAGGGAAGGCATCAGCCATGTGTGTGAAGCCTTTGAATATACGTGATGTTTGCCATGTGAGTGGAGATACCTAACAAAACAGAGAAACAGCTGGAAATAAATCCCATTTTTGTTTGCTACTCTGCGTGGTCTCCTTTCCTCTTAATTACCACAAGGTCATGGAGACTTGCAAGGGGAAGAATGACTTGCCAGAGAGAGAAGCCAAGCTGATCACTCCACTGCCATTTCTCTGAAAATTTACAGTATGTGTATAATTTTAAAGCCAATGCAGTAAAAATCCCTGGTTAAAATTCCTTTTAAAATACGTGTGTGAGTGAATATACAATACTGTAGCAGGATGATAATAGTTCCTTTGTTATTACAGATCCCTTAGCTGCAATCTTTCTTCAAACATTCTTCCAATACATGTTTCCAGGCAGAGAGTGAACAAGAATGTGTACGATTTTTTTTCATCCTGCTGCCTGTGTAGTTAATCACATGATGGATCCTGTCCAACAAGATTCCCCAACAGTACAGCTAGTTATTACTGTATGGTACTGGCTTCTCACCTCTTTAATTCCAGCTGAAAAACTGCATTAAAAGACAACTCAAATACTTCCATAATGCCACTACTTAATAGGAGAATTTGTGGTAGTCGCCATAGGGAAATAGTATAACCATAAGAAGGAAGAGAAGGGCCTGTGAAAAAAATTCTATTAAAAGCTGATCCAAGGCATGAAAAACCTTGTGAGCATATGAGCAAATGAACAGATTAGCACACTCCACAAACTCTAGAGGCAGAACATTAACTCCAATTGTTGGAAAACAGATGTGAATTCGACTATTGTCCTCCACCCCTTTTCTAAAATTTTTTTCTAATGAGTTCGTTAAAGTGCAATTGGTTCCAGATGTATTTAGGAGGGAGCCTGATGGTGGCTACACTTTCTATTCGTTTATTGTATCTGCATGCATAGTTTAGTTATTGTTAGGATGAAAGGTGTAGGAGCAAGAATTATCACCTGAAGCAGCATCTATGTAGGAAATCGGGATAGCATGGATGCTGTTTCCAATGTCAGATTTTAGGACATCCTTCCTTGTCTTAAGAGACCAGTTGGCTCAAAGTAAGTTAAAAGATCTGTTGCAGTATTCTGTCCAGATGCAGTAAAATGCTTTAGATTATCTGTCCCAAATGTTCATTAATTCCGACCCACCACTGGAACTCTTTGTAAGAATAACAGAAATATTATGTTTTAATGCAGTTATTAATCTATGTCATTCTGTAAGTGCTACCTGTTTTTATCTTTTGGAATACTACTTTTTGCCATCTACACAATAATGAAGGGATGACTTTCACAGTGGTGACTATCTAATGTCTCTTCTCATTAAGAGCGAGAAAAGAGGAAATACAAGATTAGGGGATAAAAAAGTCAAAGGGGAATGGAGGGCTCATTGCATGTGTTCGAGGAATAAGAAGCATCAAAGGTGAGGACAGGAGTCAATTGAATCATCAGGATGCTATAAATAATTCTGAAGTAATCTCTTTATCATTAAAAAAGTGAATTAGGAGAAGCTGATGGGGCAAAAGCCTATAGTTTGAAGTTAGAAGAAATTATAGCAGTCCAGGGTGCACAAAGTGTTCTGCTGGGGCCACAGGGAGGGACTTTGACTGCACAGCGTTGATGGGATTGTTGGAAGGAGAGCGTGGGAGCGGGCGGAGGCGAGGCAAGGTGGGGCAGCAGCCCGGCAGAAGGGCGGGGCAAGGGGAGAGGCTGCAAATACGTGTGAACGGCCCCTGGCAGCTGGGGAGCCGGGTGGCACTGAGGTGACCTATTTCTGGCCACCAGGTGACCCCGGGGGCCGCTTCGTCTCCTGCCCCATCTTTGGCTCCGGCGGCCTCTTCTGTTTCCTTCTCCCACAATAGCGCTGGGCACAGCCCAGGTGAGCTGATCTCCGGCACAGCCTGAACTGCAACCGAGAGTTCAGAGTTTTAATTAGACACAGCAGGAGGGAAGAGGATTTGGCTCAATGAGTGTTGGGACAGAGTAACAGCCCCGACTGTTACGTACCTGACCTTGAGCTTGCTTAGGCTGTGGGGAAGCAGAGTTCAGCCCGTGCCCTGCTGAGGAGGCTGGTGCGCGGCATCCCGGCAAGCACGGGTTTGCTTCAGCAGAAACCACCAGCTGTTCTCTGCTGCTGGCTCAAACATCTTCGAAGGCATTTTAAGCCTCTGAAAGCATCGTGTAGTAGTTATGTATAGGCTGTGGCAAAGCAGAATCTCTTTAGAAGTTAAGTCTGTTAACCTCCTCAGACTGTGTTTCATCTCACGTTCACTTACTATTTGAATGCCTGGTGATCTCTGCTAGTGAGAAGAAATTATTGCACTAGTACTTTGAAATTACATGGTGCCATTGTGATGGTCTAATGTGTCTGGAAAAGCAGAAGTGAAGCTGCTGATCACAGTTGCTGTTCTCTGCACAGAAAATCACATGTGGATTTTCAGTGATTCCCTGTGTGGGCTTCAGCCAGTGCACTTCTGTGTGAACACAACTGCATGACCAGTGCTTTAGACCCAGATGGACAAAAACCCTGCAGCAGTGATAACACAAGGGATGTCATGTTATTCAAAGGTAACAGGATACAGTATTTGTTCATTAATATAATTGTGTGAGGTAGCTTAGAATAGAATATTGGGTACTTTCATGCATCTGCAGTGCTAATCTGCTACTTCTGCATGTATTAGAAATGTTATCCTACCACTGGAAACTGAGATAAGCAGGATGTTATAGTTAAATATTCCAATATCCCTTATCAGTTATTTAGTCTCAGTAGAAGAGAATGTACATTTTTTTTTTGTAACAGCAAAAGCACAAGCTTTGTGCCACCAGTTTTTCCTCATCTGATGCTATTGGTTCAGCATCTAAGTATTAGACCTCTTATGGATATCGATACTATTTTGAGGAGATAATTTTTGGACTCTAATGTAAACTTTTGTCTCTTTGCCTTGAGAAATATCTCATCTTTTCTGCAAAACGTTTACATAAAACAGATGCAGTCTGTCCCATATAAACAGATACAGTCTGTCCCATAACTTTAGATAAAGCACATCCAGGCTTCCCCATTGAGTCTTGCCCCAGCAAACATGTTCTTTGAATTGATGCCTGCCCTTTCTTTCAGGCTATGTGAAATACAGCTTGAGGAAGCTACTTCTGTTTCCACTGATTTCAATCTACCTTGTCAGCCTTTTCTGAGATCCCTAAGATAGCAAATGGGAACCTGACATTTTACTGCCGTGGGTCAGCTGCTGTCTGATAAATATAAACAAATAAATATATAAACACTAGGGGCTGAAACTCCAGTCTGCTCTATGAATATTAATTTATGAAAAATCTGAGATGGCAGTTAAATTAGTATCTTTAATTAGAAGGAAATGGGAAACGTTTTGATGCCTATTTTTTTCTTTTTTTTTCTTTCCTTTTTTTTTTAGTTGGAAATTCTTCATGAGTTGTCTGTACTTCTTTATCCATACTGATTCAGTGGTTTACCACCACATTTGCATCAATATGTTTCATAATCCTCAATTATCATTTTGGTTTTCTGAGTTGCTATTCTCTGAGAAATTTTTATTGTTTTTCTTGGCTTAACTGCAGACTGTCTCCACCCTCTTTCCTTCTGCAAGTGATCAAATTCTGTAAAGAATTCTCTGCTTTGGATAGACTGTCACTTCCCACCCATGCTGTTCTCACTGAGGTTGGAAATGTTATTAATTTTATTTAGTGTGGGGAAAAGCTTGGCTAGCTCTTCAAAACAGTCTTTCAAGTCCTGTAATTCAATAAAGTCCTTATTTACAATGGCCACAGCTATTTTTCTCAGTGCTGTCCAAACTGAGTTCTCTCTGGTTACAAGAAAATGAAGCATTGTTTTCCATTCTGACAGCAAAATGGTTCTATTTTATTTTTTAGTTCAGCTAAAGTGCAGTATAACATTGTTTAAAAGGTTTTCTAGAAAAAGAAGCAGCTGTTGCTCTCCACATTATGCTATTTTTAATGGGTTTTGCACCAGGGACTGAGAGAGGAAGGCTGGCAGTTATATATGACCTGGTGAGAGTAAAACTGTTATTCTGAGACTTGGATTTTCCAATTCTTTCCAGTCCCAATCATTGCTTTTTCTTACACACCAGCACATGAACACTGAATTTCAGTTCTGTCCCTTGATTAAAGTGTGTGGTTTATTTCTTTTTTTTGACTCAAAATCATCTAAGTAAAAGATAATATTTTATTATGATGTGGATAAAACCACTTCCCAATAACTGCCATTTCAGATGTACACAGTGCCTCTGACTGAGTCTGGTTTTGCTGATGTCTCGGCCTAAAGCTGGGCCGATATGAATGATGATTTCCTTGCACAAACACACACAAAGTGTGAGTGGTGGCAGCATGGAAGTTGTAAATGAAACCTTTGGAAAGGTATACAGCACTGACGCATTGGCTTCCTTCCCTGAGGACCCACCAAAGAGCAGCTGGGAAGGAAGTAAGAAACTGTAGATTTGAAAAGAAATGTCATCTGGGGTGACCTGTAACTTAGTGTTGTCCTTGACAGTTTCATGGTAATTGTGTTAGATATCACTTGACTCTACCAGCCATACAATTATATCTTATTTATCCTTTTCTGCCACCCATATAAAAGAAAAAAATTGAAGCTGAAGGCTTGTTTTTCCTTCCTATGGTAATTGTGGTGTTTTTTAAAGCACTGTGAACAGGTTTGGAAGTGGCAAGGGCTTTGAAAGAATGTTTGACATGGGCCGAAATCTGCAGCAGAAATTCCCAAAGATCCTTTTTCTATAGTTGGCTGCTTGTTTGGGAGTGTTTTACAGGGATAGCAATTCAGTGCTTCATGTACTTCTGCCATGCAACAGCTTGGTGAATTTTTTTCCAGCTTCTTGACCTAATGGTCCTTTTACCCAAGCAACGTGGGTAAAAGTGTCAACAAGTGTCAATCACAGATCAGAGCCTTGTTTGTGAGGAGCTGAATTCATGTCAAGACTTGAGTGCATCTGGGGTCTGGACCCCCAGATACCCAAAGGAATTGCCATTTTCACTGCTATGAAGTTCCATTTCCTGCCCACCATTGCAGTTCAGATGTGTTGTGAACAAAGTAGTAGCTCTCCTTGCCTTCCCCCTGTGCTTCAAGGCACCAGTGAAGTTGGCTGAAGGTAACTTGGTTGGAGGGCTGCAAGTGCTGGCAGCAGCTGAGTGCATTTTTATCTCATCCCTCCTGGCAACAGCGTGCTGCTGGGCTGTGGCCACTTGCAGCATGTGGCACCACCACAACCTGCACATCCACCACCTGGAAAAGGAAGAACAAGAGGGGTTTGTGTGTGAGGAACTGGAAAAAATGGTGAATCTGGAGCTTCATTGGTACTGATGAAGTCAAGAGAACATGGGCCTGCCTGCCATGCCAGTGTAGGGAAGGCTCCACCAGCACAGCTCAGACTTTCCAGAGATCCCAGAAGACTATTTGAGCATTTATTCTGACTCTCCCATGTAAATCAGATTATAGTATTTCCCATGATATCCTCTGGGGAGAGTTAGGTTACAGCTGGGTTAGATTTTATGACAGGTCTGTTCTCTGTCTTGGAGATAAAGATTTTGTATGCTCTCAGTAGAAAGCAGGGGGACCACTCATACCTGGAAATGGATACCTGGTCCACCTCCAGGCAGTCTGGAGATTGCACTCCATCAGGAACATATTTGAGAGGAGAGGTACAGAAGGACCGGTACCCCATCCCTGCTGCACAGCCATTCTGTATGTGGAACTGTGACTCTGCCTTTGCTAGGGCTCTCTCAGGGCAGAGAAACAGATTTAGATGGAGTTATATACATAGTTAGATATATACAGACATATATACACATATATATTGCTATATAGATATATAAATCCCATATAAATAGACATAATTAATAGGTATCTACACAGATACAGCTAACTGTTGCTACAGTGCTTCTTAGATGGTCTTTTCTTTTTGATTTAGATAGCTGCATTTTTCTGCTACAGGGACTCGTGCCAAGAGAAGACCCCAACAAACTGAGCTGTCTCCTCTGTGCCTCGGTCATAAAGACCTGTGTCCCTTGGGGCTGCCTTAAAGGATCCCTACAGAGACTCAACACCCCAAACCTGGCATCCCTTCCCTGCTGCTCTGCCCACCAGAGTCCTGCTGCTCAGTTCTGGGCCCTGCAGCTGGTCAGGATCATGCTCCACAGCTAAGCAGTAAGTAACTAAAGCTTCAAGTGTCCTGCTAACAGAGCGTCACCCCAGCGTAATCCAGGCCCTGACTCAAATTGACAAGGACAGGTTGGGCTCTGAAATAATCTCTTTAAATAGCAGCAGCCATCTCTTTCAAAGGCACTTCCCCCCCAGCCAGCACCGAGAGCTGCTTACAGCACATCGCCAGCTATTTCCCACCCAAGCAGTGCAGGGCTGACACTTCTCACAGGCAAGTGTGTCCCCTGCCAGCAGTCTCCAGCTTTGCTTTGCACCAGGAGTTACAATGAATTTTGCAGCACAGTTTATCTATTTCAGGGTCTTAAAAAACAGAAGTCCCAGGGACCGCTACAGGGAAGACGAAGACTACGATCCTTTCTGGCAAAGGTTGGAGAATATTGCTGTCTGACTTAGAGCTAGAGCGCTCCTTTATCCCCCTCAGGGGTCATGGTCAGCCCTCGGGGTCCTCCCAGGGCCAGGCCCACGGACATGGCAACCCCTGGACCCCTCCTGCCTCCTTATGGTGTCGTAGTTGGAGTTTTGCTTCACCTCGTTGTTTATTTAGTCGCTGTGCTGTATAGGTAATGCTTTCTTTTTCCTTTCCTTACTTTCTTAAAAAAATCTAACCAAACAAAAGAGCCAGGAAATTGTTTGTAATTTCCATAGTCTCCCAGGGTTCTGTAGGTATGAGTTGCTCTTGGAGTTAGCCACTAGAAATGGTGGAGATTTGAATATTTTTAGCCCTCAGAGTTCAGCTTTTTTATTTCTTCATGAGTATGGTATCAGAAATAACCCTAGACAGACCAATGGACTGCTGAAAATTTCTCTTGGGATAGCCCATGCCAGATGCTGTTATTACAGCTCTGTGGTTCTCTTTGTTATGGTGCTTATGGTGATCTTAAATTCCTGTTTTCAGATTTGGATGGTGTAGATGGAATTTAAGAGTCATCTAGTGTGTTTGTGTAGCATGAGCTGAGGCTGTGTACACTCACGGCATAGTGGTGTTGTGCAACCTCATTCTTAACCTTTTCCATAGTTTGTTTGTCCCTCAGTTTTATTATCTGGACACCACTATTGAGATCACCCTCTGGTTTTGCTAGATGTGGTGCAAACAAGGAAGAATTCTCATTTCCTGCATCTCCTTGTCACAGATGTTAACATTTAAGATCTAAATTGTTTTAGTGGGCCTGATGCTGTTAATAAAGAGAAGACAAGGTCTTCTGCTCTGCAAAAAGAAGTTGCCCAAAGTCACCTGCGATATGACCTGTTCTACAGTTCATTGTGAATCTCCTTTCAGGACCACTCTTTCCTCTATTTTGATTTTTTTGTTCCTAATTGGAAGTGAATTATGGAGATGCGTTAGTCACCAGAAAACCTCTAGACTCAGAATATATTCAACTTAGGAAAAAGTTTAATTCCTTGAAGAGTTTTAGCTGTCAAACCTTGTGCAGTGTTAGATAGTGATCATTTGGCATTCACAGTTGTGAATGTCTTATAAGAACTTTTGAGAGGGATGGGTCTGTTTGAGAGACAGTTGGTTGCCTCTGCTTCAACATTTCCACGATGGGTGGCCTAGTGAACTCTTCTTGCTTTCAAATTGCTTTTTCTAGTGTTATCTATTTAGCAGCTGACACCCGGTTGCCATTGCCAGCAGTAAGCGATGACGTGTGCATAATGTGTACAGAAAAATGGCAATGGATTATGAGCACAGATGAAGACATGTATAGTGCTAGGCTCTGGCTCTGGTAAATCTGACTTGCTAAAAGTAAGGAGAGATTTTATCAGAGGTGACAGCTTGGTTGTTTCCTGCATGAGCTTGAGCTTTGTGTGTGTTGCTGGTGCAGCATCACACGGGTTTGTCAGACCTATATGTGGTGAGTAGAGTTATAAAGGCCTGCTCAGTCTCACGGCTTGGTTATTATGTATCTCTCTGTGCTGGATGGTCACAGTGCTTACACTTTTGTCATCCAGGCTGGTTGCTAAGCCCTGATCTTTTTGTGTTTAAGACACTCTGATAAATAGTCCTGCGGAAGTCTTAGGCAAGTCACTGGATCTGTGTCCCAGTTTCCATCAATAAAGTTGAGCTAGTATTTGCTGAACTTGTCTTTCTGCTTAGGGGAAGGTGTTGGTGATTCCTGTGTGACTTAGGAACAATCACTTTGCATAGGGTTTTAGGTATGTAAATTCAGACATGCATTTTATATCTCCATCCTGTATGTGCCACTAGTTGGAGCAATACAGTCTTGGATGGGTGTTTCTAAGTACTAGTATTACACAAAATACTGGTAATTCAAGACAATCATATTTACAGTGCACTATTGTCTTAGATCTGTTTTAAATTTATTGTCAAAGAGAGATCTTGTGCTCCTTCTCTGTGCCTGCAGGAATTTACTTGTCACTTTGTAGTGGTGTGCAGGGCACTTAGACACTATAGAGTGCATGACCTGGAATTCCTGGTAGTGAAGATGACATTTGTTATGATCCTTCTTGACACTTTAATCTCAGCAAGCCTCTGTTTTTCTACCATTTTTTTTTCATAAAGTCCCACTTGCACAAGTTTCTGAGATGCTTTCAAGAATTGCTGCTATTGCAGTATTTGGGGATGGTAAAAAGGTAAGGGGAGTTGAGATGGAACAGGAATGTTTGGGGCTACTGGGAACGGGGATTGCAACAAACGAGGAAAGTATCAGAGGGGTCTGGGAGGCTCAGGCAGTGAGAAGGGTCAGAGGAGACAGTTCTGGGACATGGAATTAGAAGGATTAATGGAGCTGGAGAGGTTCTGGGTAAAAGGGATTTGGATGAGGGAAAGGGCCCTCTCTGTCATATCCTGGGATTGCCTCTCTCTCACTCCTGTAAGAGCAGATCCCAGCCCAGTCACATTGCAGTCATAAGCCAAGCAGACTGCTACCTGCAGCAGGCTGCTCCCCCTGCCTTGCCCCCTGTACATGACCCATCTCTGCTCAACACTGAGGAAAGAGGCAGGAGTGACTTTAAAGGGGTCATCTTTTGCCTAAGTAGGTGTTCTGAACTTGCAGGCGTAAGATCTGAGACCAGTTACCTGAAAACAGATGACAAATACATCTAAAGCTGTATCTTACCAATGTCTCTTGGTCAGTGTGCTCCAGGAAAGTCTTCAGGGAGCCTGAAGACGATGGCAGCATATAGGTATGAGCTTAAGAAACCCCTACACCCAAAACATTAAAAAAGGACAAAATTAAAATCCACATGTAGAAAACGTGCATATGAGTTTGAAGTGGTATTCAAGCTTAATACTTTGCGACTGCTCAGCCCAAACTGGGCATTGGAGTTGGAACTTCTTGTCATGACAAGGGCTATAAGGGTGCTAAAGTATTCCACAGAACTTGTGCCATACTGCTGCTGTCCACAAAAATCAGATTCCTTACCTGGTGTGCAGCAAGCCAATAATAACATGCTGAGAGAGCCATTCATTATACTTGAGTTCCAAAAGCCTGGGTGCTCTGTGGATTCCACAAACCAAGCACACCAACTATCAATGCTTTTTACTATCTCTACATTTAACAAACAAAGGAATTAGCTTTCATTTGCTACAAGTTCTCTTATTAATTAGTATTCTATCGTCTATTGATTAATGATTCTCTTATTTCTTATGCTAATTAGTCCTTATGCTCAGTCCTTCTCTTCTCTTGGGTCAATGGTTTCTTGGGTTGGTGGTCGCAGTCTGCCCCCACCAGAATCACCTCTTACCCAGTTGGAGCTGATTTCAGCACAGCTGCTGAGTTGGCTTTGTTAGTTTCTCCTTTGTCTTGGGAATTCTGTCAAACATCTTTGGGGCCCATAAAGTCTGCATTTTTTGTGTCCACTATCAGTGGTACATCCTTCTCCCCAAGCTGTTAACCTCCTAGGAGGTCCGAGATCATTGAAGCATGTCAAGCCCTAAACACTACTGAGGCAATCCTACCAACAAGTAATTTGCTTTTCTAGCACAAAACATCACTTAGAGCTTGCTAGCTGCTGTTCATGGATTAAATATCCCTTCTTGTTGATTAGGCCTGAAAATAAGCAAACATCAAACATCAAAAATATCCTTGCTTGAGAAAATTTTTACATTTGCACATTTTGCAACTCTGTCAGTCCCTCTTAATACTGAATGTGTATCTCTATGAATGCAGATGACAAAAGCTGCTGTAGAAATGACAAAGAAAGGCTGAGTTTTCAGTCTTATATTAAAATTAATTTCCTTTTGTGACAGTTGAATTTCCATCTGTGAACCAGTACATGGTAACATCTGTCCATAATTCTAACTTCACGCCTGCCTCAAAACACGTTGTTGTGACTCATTTTGAAGGTGTAAAAGCTGCCAAATGGGCCAACTGCTGACATTGGTACATCTGCAATCAAAATGGCAACACTGGGTCAGGCCAAAAATCAGTCCTCCTCTGTGTCCTCTCTCTAGGGGTGGCCAGTAACAGGGCTGGGAGAAACATAAAAGCCACCTAAGGCACTTTCTCACATATGCTTTCATGGAGTTTGCCAAGTGCTCAGGAGCTTCCTGAATCACAGATTAATTCTTGAATGATGTATGTATTGCTCACTACTTCCATTTAGTTGTGCATTTCTTTAGGAGCCCATTTACATTGTTGTTCTTCATAAAGTCCTCTGGCTTTATGAGTTCTGTGAGATAATTATTTTCTCTAAGAAGGGAAATTTTAAATTTTCTACCTGTTACTTTCATACCATCTCCCCGTAACACTTACACTGGGCAGAATAGTGACTAGTCTTTCACAATTTGCTATTCCTTGGACATGTGTGATTTTGCAGATTTTGCTCTTTGAGTTTTAGAAGCTGAGGAGATCCAGTGCATCAGTTTAATCTGTTTAGTCTGTTCCATGGGTCCTGAGGAAGGCAATCAGAACGTGCTTCAGAATGCTGTCCATCACTGCACACTTGGACACTTCTTTCTCTGTCTAATGAAGGCAACAGCTGTGGTTTTTAAGTATAGTATTCATTACTGCCTTTTATCTTACCAAAATTATTTTTGCTGGTTTTATTATTTTCTTCGTTTGTTAATATTACTATTTATGTTTTTATCCCCTAGTGCTGTTTAACTTGATGAATATTATAAGTCTGTTCAAAAACCATATTTTTCTCTTTCCAGTTTGTTCAAAAAAACAAACTGGAAATAGAAAGATTATTCATTCCAAGTTGTTGCTTTTTATTTTTGTAGGAGTACATTTTGGTGCACATTGGTTTTGCATTTACTTTGAGACTTTAAAATATGTAAAGCTATCTACTTAAACAAATATATTTTTTTCTGTGCCTTAATTGTTTATGGAATGTCTGCATATGGATCTTCTCCTTTTTTTCCAGTTATGCTGAGCAGCTGTTCTTGAAAAAGTAGGTTTATAAACTGTATTTCATGTTTGCTTTTACTAATCACTTTAAAGGTAAAATGCTGTAATTTATAACCATGTAACAAAGCTTGCCATCTGGGTATTTGTTTTATGTCTGGAAATAAACAGACCTTTTAATGAAAACTTTTGATAAACTCCAAAAAAGGAAAAGCTCCATTTGAAAAGAGCAGTGCTTTATAATGCTGAGGTTTGTATTTATATTGGCTCAGATCTTCATCTGGTGGACATGATTGCTGGAGTAGGGGCTATATTTTGTTCCTGTGCTTGAGAAGTCACGTGCTGTGTTTCTGTGAGCACTTGCATGCTTTGCTGCCTGCCTTGCCTGTTCCTGTAAAAGAAATCCATACAGATCTGTGCCAAGCATGTGGAATGCTTTTGAGACAAGAAATGCTTTTGACCCAACAGAGTCATTAGTTGCCCATTTGTGGTATGTGATCAAACCTCAGCCACTGTTTACCTTGGGAGTTTGAGAGCTCTAGGAGGGTCTGTGGCACATCCAGGTGGGCTCAATATGGGAAAATGTCATTCTCTAATGTAAATGAAACACGTGGGTGTAGAAGAAAAATCAAAGTTATTCTGAAATAAATACATACAATACATATATATACAATAGAATGATATCCCCTTATAAAGAGGCTGCTGACCTTTCAAATGCAGATGTATGATAGTTTTCATATTAAACATTAAGATGCTAATAATTCAGATGTGCTCTAAACCTAGCTCAAGCCTGAAAGGCCTATACATATTTTGATTTCTGTTCCTCTTTTCCAATGGTCACAAGGTGTTGTCTCCATTGGAGTCCTGAGCAGATACTCACTGGTCATGAGAGTGGTACTGCACACCAAGGACTGAGCATCTGATTTACATCCCTCCTTTTTTTTTCTGACAAAAAAGGGAAACCTGAGACTAGGGCAAAAAAAAAAATCAATATACCATTTTGGTCTTTCTATTTGCAGATACAAATATTTGATGGCACTAGTGTGGTGAGGCATTTACCATGCACTTTTACTTTCTCGCACAATCCTGCTTCATCAATAAACATCCTACGGTTATCTTTGGCTGGGTGTTCTTATAGACTTCTTGATTGCAACAGATGCAATAAAAAATGAGAATTGTTCTTTCATCTCAAATGCCAGTTGGATAAAAAATTTGACCCATAAAATCACAAATTTTTGATCTGCCTATTTTTTTTACCCTACATAGACTCCTTTAACCCATTTCCTGTGTAACGAACATAATTCATTGCTAATGCTTGCTAAATGTTTTAGACAGTATGTTCAGAAATGATGTATCTGTTCTTCCTTTTGGAGGGGTTATGGGAGTCTGTGACATGGAAAATATTTTTTTCGGAAGGGAGGAGTATGGAATGAACTCTAACAGTGCTGTGGCCTCTTGGATGCTGCTGCTGTTTTTGTGGGGGCTGTGCTGTAACAAGCTCACAGGGAGGCAGTCTGACCTGGTTCTCAGCTTTGCATTAAGCAGACTAATGTGCACCCAAATGAACACTGGAAGCTTAACATCTTTATGAAGTGTCCCAGCTGTCTAACCCCAATGGAGCAGAGATGCAAAAAAGGGCAGAACAGAGCTATTTAATAAGTTATTTGATTTGAAAGCAGAAGGCCAGGTGTTAGGCTGTATCAGCTGTAAGATACAGTATTGGCAAAATACTTTAGATCACGAGTTTCAACATAAAAATGTTACAAATGTGTGCATACTTTATTTATCTTAGAAAATTAGTGTTCTCATTAATTTTAGAGAGAGAAGATCTTTCTTCAAAAATTTTGTCCTGTGAAGATATGCAGAATGATTGATGCTACTGGTATATTACTTGATTCTAATAATAAAACATTTTATGTTGCCCATATTGTTATGTGAATTCCTCAATGAAAAGTTTTGAAGTGTAATAGGAACCAGAGCTGCTGGCACAGATTATTGATACCATTAAGGAAATGGATGATACTGGCCAAAGTGGGCAATTGCTCAAAAAAGAGATGTTTCTAAATATTTTAAAATTCTTTTGGAAGTTGCTGCAAAGTATATTATGGTGCTGATCCCTGCTGTAAAATGTGCTTTAGCCAGCCCTGCTGATGAATAACTGCAAAACTTAGACCCAAATTATTTTAGGAAAAAGGTAAATATTTTTTGTTGGAGATAATGCCGGAATCTCTGACATAATTTAACATGTTTGTTTTTTAAAAAAATTCTACCAAATAGATTAATAGTGACTCATGCAGAGGAGCTCATACCATCTGTCTAATCACAGCCACAAACCAGGGGTGGTATCAGCTCTTTTCTAGATCACTGATCTTCTGCTTAATGCTCCTTTCCCCGTAATAATCTCCAAATTCCAAGAATTCCTAGAAGTTCTGCATTTATCTGTTAATAGGACTGCAAAATCCTGCACTACAGTGCATTGTTCCTTGTGAACTGAAGGCTACGGACCACAGAGTCAGGCAGCAAAGGTAGCAAATCCAGTAAATCTTTCTAGCGGTGTTGTTTCTTGTAAGTCTCTTGGGGAAGGAGAATTCTGTGCCACCACATCTCTGCCGTATCTACACATGTATTTATGTACCCGTGAAATGTTATCCCACAGATCAGAAGACCTAGTTCTTTAGCTCTGCAGGAGGGTATGATTATTATCCCTTATCAGAGTCATTTCCTTCCCGTCTCGAGGCAGCTGATGGCTGTCAAGAGTACGCTCTGCAAGTATGCAAGGACAGAGAGCAGATCTCTTGTGTACAATGTAGTGGCATTTGTTACTGCTATTAATAGGTTATGGGAATGGTCTGCAGCAGCTGCTTGCCCTTTTTGAAAAAGATAGAATTGCCTACAAAAAATTACAATTCCAGTTATTCCAAAAGTTTTGACAGCACTGAACTAGTATCATTGCTGAATACTGAGTACTAAGGAAGGTCTGACTATCCAGACAACACAGATTATATATTTCTTATTTTCTTGGTTTTGCCCACATGATGGGTTATTTGTGGCTTTTCTAATAGCTGGAAGGTTACAGTGTCTTTCAGTGCACCTACAGGTAGGTGATATAACAGTAGCAACTCACTCTGCTTGTTTGAGGCTTGCAAAGAGCAACTGAGATGTGCATCCTTCTAAAATGCTAAATAACAAGCCTTTAATCATCCAAGTCTTTCTAATAAGTTTCTTTTATTTGTTTTCAGGGATGACAATAAAATAAAGAAACAAGATATGCCAGCAGTTTGTGATCTTCACTGCTGTAAGGATGTGCCCGTAAGAAATGGCCTTATTGGGCAGAAGCCACCCTCTATCAACCCCGAGAGACTGAAGGATTTTGGTGAGGAGGATTACCTGAACGGGGATGTGAAGACCTGGGAAATGAAGATAGTGAGCCGAAATGAGGAGTTACTTAGGGATGCCCTTTCCTGCATCCCTCAGCCAAGCAGTAGGGCCAGCCTGTCAAGCTGTAACAAGCTGATTCAATTTGAAGACATTAGCGCAGCAGCCTTCAAAATCCAGTGTGGTGTTCAGAAAACCCCCTGCATGGTAGGGAATCTTTATGGTTTTTGTATTCTCTCAATGCTTCTTTTATTTTTCCTTATGAATGTTGGTCAGAAATGAAGAAAGGGTATGTGTGAATTGCAGCAGATAGATCTGTGTAAGAGGACTCATGTTCATATTAATTGTACTTAACTGTCAATAATAATTGTCTTCTTATCTGTTTACACTAACCTAAATCCTCAAAGATTGCAGTGACCTGTAAACAAAGGATAAAGCACATTAGGCATAGACTTAATGCACTGTGATATTGTGCTCCCAGTGACAAACTCCTGCTATAAGGAATGTGAGTTGGAGGTGGCAGACTGCCAGTGTTTGGGTAAGCACTCTTGTGGGAGGGCCTGGTCTGGAACCAGTCCTCATATTTGGAGGGTTTGAAGGTACAGATTTGCCTTCTCAGTTAGGCCAACCAGGAAGGGCTGGATATGTTCTGTAGCCAGGTATTTCTGCCACAAGTGTCTTCAGGAAAATGAGCATGTTAAGACACACAAACATGTACCTGTTGATCAGTCTTGGTGTAGAAATGACTGAGACACCCCCATCAATGTACAAGGTCTGCTGTAAGAGAAGTACAATGGCAAGTTGTACTGTATTTCTATACATTTTCATTGAGTATTTCGATGTTGGGACCTCTTGAAGCAGGCTGCTCTGGGCTCTCTGGGTAATCTCTTTTCCTTTTGTTGGGTGAAAAGAGTGTCTTTGCCAAATGGCAGTTCCTAGCAGCAGCCCCAAATTGTGCTCTCAATGAATCCCTGTGGATTGTTTTTCTGGCAGGCACAGGGTAAGAACCTTGCAATCTACTTGGGGCTAGCAGTCCCTGGAGTGAAGTGGTTGGATCCTCAGTGTAGCAGTTGTTCTTGTTCCCATATGATGCCTGCTGATCCAGAGATATCATAACTACTTCCAGTGTGGGTTTTTTAGCCTAGCATTCCCAAAATAAGGATAGCTGTGCTTTTTGTAGCACATTACTGAACAAGTGTGTCATGTCAAAGGACATGGTACAAGACAGTTTGGGGCTGTAAGGTGGCACAAAAGATTTGGCTGGAATGCATGGAAGTTTTGGCTAGGGTAGAGTTAATTTTCTTCACAGTAGCTGGTATGGGGCTGTGTTTTGGATTTGTGATGAAAATATTATTGATAAGACAGAGATGTTTTTATTACTGCTGAGCAACTCTTACACAGAGTCAAGGCGTTTTCTGTTCCTCACTCCATCCCACCTGTGAGAAGACTGGGGAGGTACAAGGAGTTGGAAGAGGACGCAGCTGGATCTGCTGACCCCAACTGACCAAAGGGACATCCTATACCATATGATACCTTGCTCAGCAATAAAATGAGGGGAAAAGTTGGCTGGGGGCCTGTGGCTCAGGGCCTGGCTGGTCATCAGCTGGTTGGTGATGAGCAATTGTTTTCACTTTCATAAGCTGTCTCTCTTGGGTGTTATTTATCTCTCCTTGTTATTCTCCTTTTAATTACATTGTTGTTGTTATTATTTTATTTATTGATTGATGTATTTGTTCTTACTAACTGTTCTTATCCCAACCCATGAGATTTCTCACTTATACCCTTCCAATTCTCATCTCTCCCAGAGCACAGGGGCAGGGAAATGAGCAAGTGGTAGGATGGTGTTTAGTTGCCAGCTGAGGTTTACCATGACACCCCTCAACTTAAATAGCTTCTTTCTCCTGGGTTTCCCTGGCAAATTTGTTGCAACCCAGTTGTATCTCCTTTCTGCATTTACTGTTTCAAGCTAAATAGTCTAACTTCCTTTAGTCTTTTTTTAATGAACCATGCTTTTAAAATTATCAGAATAGTAGAAAACCTATATCCATATAAAACCCTGCATATTTCAGTGTGAAAATAGCCTATGACAGTTGTTATTTAAAGTAATGTTCCTGCAGAAGTCATTAGTGCATTTCATGCATTGTTTCAAAAGCGCAGAGTGGTGTCAAGAAAAACACAGAAAATCCTTATTTTAACTCATCGTTGAGGGGTAAGAGCCCTTTTCAAGGACATTTGTTTAGACTAAAAAAAAGTGAGTGTGACTATAATCCATTTAGTTAATTGAAGGGAGAAACACTTTGCAGAGTGACTCCTAATCTGCAGGTAAAACCATGGATGGAGCATCCTGGTTCCTCAGGCAGGAGTTTGCCGTGGAGCTGAGATACACCATCATGAGTGATTTGTAACATGTCAGAGAGGTAGTGAGCATAAGAAAAGTAGGAACTGACATTAAATTGGACACCTGGTTTGGCTGCTGATGAAGGAGCTGTAAGGGTTGTGTTGTGTTAGCTTTGTGGATGCCAGAGGGAGGCTGTGCTGTGTGTTGTACCTTACACATGCTATCTGTAGTCCTTAGATAAGATCACAGTGACTAAAGGGAAATCTTACAGGCTGGTTCAATGAGTCTTATGAGGTCACACATCAGGTCAGTTCAGCTGCAAATAGCATTGAAGCCTGCTCTGTTAGAAGTAGTTGCTATATTTAGGCTATGTGAAAAAATCCTCAGTTAAAGGAAGACAAAAAGGATAACCTAAAGAATTAAAATCCTGAGTATCAAAATTAAAGAAAAATATCAATCTAAAGTACACCACCCCTGTGGTAAGGTGTGACTTAATGACACAGTTTTAAATGTAGGAGACTTAGCAACTTTATTATTCACAAGATTCATCTCCCTAAATCCTCTTTCTGATTGTTTGCTCTAGAATTCAAGATCCTCTACAAAAACAAGTATGGTATGTGAAGAACTAGCAGCATTTCTTTTCTAGTGTTCTTGTTCTTTTATGCATAGGCATTCTCCATAGATTAGTATGTTTAGGATATAAACTATTATCCTATTAGTGTGCTGAGCACTTTCCATAGTTTCAGTTTCTGCAGCCAGATTTGCAAAGGAGCAGCAAGTGGTTGCTCTTATGTCAGGATTTTCAGAGGCAAAATAGGGAATCTGTCCCCACCTATGGGTGAGGAACTTAACACATGCTTGGAAATCCACTAAAAAGCCTTGAAACGTTCACCTGAAATATGTAGTTTAACTGTATACTTAAGCAAATATCTATTTCAGATATATCTATTTCAGATATATTTAGTTTATGTAAATTCACTTGGAAAGTCCCACAGTCTGAAAAACATGTCAGTACATATTAGTGTATACACTAAATGTTGTATGTATGACACTGCCAGATATTGCTCGAGATAAATATTTTGTCATGCTGTTCTTGGACCTGTCTCACTTTGTGACTTATCTTAAATGAGGACTTGATCCCCTAAATCACCAGGGCCTCATTTCCCTTGGCAGCCAGTAGAGGAGATAGAGCCAATTCTGAAATAGAGCTGCAGTAAGCCTGGGGAGCTGGTACCCACAGGCTTACTGCAGCTTTATTTCACAAGTTATCTTGTGTAAGGCTCTTGGTTTAGTGAATATGGTAATGGGAAATTAATATGTTGGTGCATGCTGGGAGTGTCTTATTATAAAGCTTAACAAATATTTGCCATTATTTTTTTTTTTAAATCATGTGCTTGAACACTGCATCACATGTAATGTGCTTGCTAATTCTTTTCTGTTCCAAACACTAAGCTTTTCCAAACAGCTGCTGCTTACACTTGCAGTCCTGGGAAGTTGTTTTTTATTATCTCCGTTTTTCTTTGAGTAAGAAATGTCTTTACTAATGTTCTACTGGCCTTAGGATGCAAAATGTACAACACTCAGTGGTGAATCAGTGGCAAAAACCATAGCAGAGCCATAATGGGGCTCAAGGAGGTGTTTTCTGATGGCTTCTGTATCTATTAGATGATGACCTTACTTTTGGGGCATTCAATATCCAGTTCTGGCAAGTGCTGGAAGTATGGGTTTTGAGATAATTGAAAATATTTATTGTCATGCTTGTGTTTGTAGAGTAAGAGCCAAAGCAAGTGCTATTTTCAGAGTTCTTAATGGCATGTGGTCCATATTTTACTGCTGAGTTTGAGAATCACTTCCATAAAGCAGAAGGATATGGTAGGTAACAACACACTGTTGTGTATTTATAAAGAACCAGAAGATGAATTTTACTTTTTAGAGCTCATATATAGCAGTAGAATTTATCCCTCCACAGGCAGCTGATGGGATGTCGAAGATTTTTCTTTAATAGTAGATCTATTGACATAATATTATTTTTCTACTCCAGTATTCTAGGCTATCCAAGCAGTATGGAATGGACATCTACCTGAAGAAGGAGTTCCTCCAGTACACGGGGTCTGTGAAGGAACGAGGTGTACTTTACCTTCTGATGTCATTGCCTCAGGTATAACAAAATGTCAGCATTCAAAAAGAAGTAGATTAGCTCTGCTTCATGAAAATGGAGCAGAGTTGAAGATAAATTTGCCTCTTATCTCCATGACATAACAGTGTTTCTTGTCTTTAGAATCATTGTACTGAACACAGCATGTGAACAGAGATAGGTCTGAATGTAAAATACTTCTTTATTTACAATTGACTGATCTGTGGGTGAAATTCTTAAAAATGCTTGAAACAAAAGCTTGCAAAATGGAAACATCAGCATTTTCCTGTGGCATTAAGATGCAAGTGTTTTTATGTGTACTGTAGTTCTGATATGTTGAAACCACCAAGCTCATGAGCGATGATGAAATTGAATTACAATGAGTGGTGACAAAGATCTAGATCACCAATTGATTTTGTAATGAATTTCAGTTTTCTTACATGAATAGCGTGTTTATCGTTTGTCATAGGAGGTTGTTGCCATTGTCATAGGAGTCTCTGCAGTAATAATTGTTATAATAGGCATGAGACAGCAGCCCAGAGCAGTGGTTATTCCTGCCTTTCGTAATAATATAAATTAAATCTTCTGTTAAAAGGAAGCCTGAAATGAAATAATTTCATACAGGCAGAGCAGAGATGTATCAGCTCTGAGGGGCCAGATATCTGCTCTTCTGTGATCAGTTGGAGTTTTTCAGCTCCTTCCAATGGAACAAGAATTGAACCCAGAGGAGTGCAGGCACAGGGCTTGATCTTGTGCTGTTTTAGCTTTGTGTGTAAATCCTGAGATCACACCAGACATCCATATACTGTACCATGATATCCCGATTCAATCAGCTAGCAAAGGAAAGAAAGGAAGTCAGATCATTAGATGACCCAGGATCATACAGGACAGCTATGTGACACTGTACAATGTGCAATAAGCAACCCTCTTTTTTTAGGAGCAGCAAAGGAAAGGGGTGATCGTGGCTTCAGACAGTAACTTTTCCATGGCTGTTGCCTACCACGCCTCGGAGCTGCGTGTTCCCGTGTTTGTCATCATGTCCACCAGCACGGCTCCGGGCAGGGTGCGGACGTGCCGCGAGTACGGCGCCATGGTCATCTCCTACGGCACCACCGCCAGGGATGCCCAGGTGCACGCCAGGAGGCTGGCACAGGAGAATGGCTACCTCTACCTCGAAGAGTAAGTGAAAGCCAGGCTCATTAGAAAGGTCTGATCGGGTGCTTGCACAGCTCTGCAAACACAATTAGTTTCATTAGAATGTCATCACAGCTCATCAAAATGCTCCTCTTACCTGGAATGTGGACAGTTATGTGTTCCCAGGCACAGATTGTATCTTTCTGTAACACCTGGGAATGGAGACCAGAATGAAATACCCTTCTCTGCCCCTAAATTAGGTAAACTCTGTGATTAGGGACTTCTGTGGCCTAATATGATAATGGATATAGGTTATTTCTTTAGGAACTCTGTCAGAAAGCATTAAGACTAGTGTTCATTTCTGGTCTCTATTTGAGGTTAGGTGGGTAAAAGTTAATCTTTAATGCAAAGGGTTCAGTGGGATAATGTGGAACAAGAGAAGGTTAATGCTCTAAGACTTTCACATATCTGGTATGAGGAACAAAACTGATACTGCCTTGAAAAAAAGATGATTAAGAGGCTACAAGATTTAAAGTAGCTAAGGTTGACCATAAATCTAAATGTGAACTATTTGAGGTCACTGGACAAGGCAGATCTAACAAAAACCTGAATAAGTCAGGCAAAACCACTTAGAACTGATACCTTTTCCCCTTTCTCTTTAATCTTTGTAGTCTCTTACGCATTGCCCCCCCCCAATTGTTTTTACCTTTCTTCAAGAAAGATTTCCAAAAGCACAGAAGTGTGAATCATTAACAGAGGTCTCTCTGATGCCCTGAGCTGGAATGTTATTGCCCCCTACCACTGCTGCTTCAGTGCAAGTTTCATCCTGCTCTTGGTGTTTGTCATCTCCTGCAGGGAGTGCCTGTTCCCCTCCAGCTCCCAGGCACTGCTGCCTTAAACACGGTAATGATGGGGGATGCTGCCTGGAAAGAAGATCCCAGAGTGAGCAGAACAGAGGAGGTCCTCACTTCTTTTCCAGCTGGTGTATTGGGAAGGCAATAGTACAAACTGTATTGTTCAACGCCTCTGCCAGCAGCCAGTGACACCCAGGGCTGGTTCATGTACTTGATTGCCACCATGGGCACAGTCTTATCCCAGACTGGGATTTTTGGTGGGGAATGAGGTGCTCTGAATCCCAAAGAATTTTAAACACTTTTAGGCTCCTTTGAAAACCACAGTTTTTCCATAACTTTGTGATTTCCAAATTTCTGTCAGCCATTTTTTCAATTGATGTTAGCTGGCTTGCATCAACTATCACGTTCACACATAAGAACTAAATGCTGTTGCTGTTTAATCTTCCCCTCCTCCCTACATAATGATTTAAGTTACATGAGGTAGATATTCTCCAGGTTCATGAAGCTCCAGAGACAATGCATGTGTAGAACTTCAGCATCCAACACTGAGGAACTCTAAATGTACATACTACCATTAATAATACTAAAACACTCTGATTTGTTTCAGGTTACAAGAAACAGAATTGCACAATCTGTGACTATACTTAATTAAAACCTCACAGATGCAATTTTTCACTGAAGAAAGAAAAAAAAGGAAGAAACTCCCCATTTCAGTTGTGAGCCTTTTCATAATGGGATATCTGAAGAATATTTTGTTAGGTGTAGACCTGGAGAGATTTCCCAGTGTAATGCATGCCTTTATGGATAGCCAGTCTTCTCCAGTGTGGGTCTGACACATTCTTGTCACTTGCCAAAGCTGCTTGTAAAATACCAGCTGATCTCCCAAGTGTTAGAATGGAACTTCCAAAATGTCATTTTATTTCAGTTTAATTCTAGCTTGGATACAATCCCTAGCAATTTGGTCTCTGTGTCTCCTCACCCAGTAATTCCCTCTGCCCTTCCTGAAGCAGACACTACGTGTCTGGGTTTGGCTGTACCTGCATGGGCGATGCCCTCCAGCTGGGTGTGTCACTGTCAGCTCTTCCCATTGCTTGAGTGCAATTAAAATACTGTGTCATGAAAATGACCAGGCAAGAATTCAAATAGATGAAGGACACTTTTTACTCAGTTGCAACTTCCTGGGAAATCCCAGGAAGGAAATGTGATTTTTCAAATTGGAATTCAATCATTTAGTCTGCCTAATTGCTGCCTAGGTGCCATGAAATTTTTACTAACTACAGGGGCCCAGGACCTCATTATAGATGCAATGTGACTATTGCCAGTAACTAACTCAGTACCTCTTGGAGGATGTGAGAAACATTCCTTTGTGAATCAAGGAGGAAAGAGTTTGAATCACACACCATCCTTCCTTGAGAGCCCATTTTTTCTTGTGTAACTCCATATCTAAATGCTGATCTGGTTAGTCTGGTACTCTATCCAACAGACTCTGAGCCCTTTACTTGGAACAGATAGGAACATAGCCTTCTAGCTGCCACACCAAAACTTCATTGGAAAACTAAAGCCTGACATCCCATCTTTGGTTGCTGATGTATCACACATTTCAGAAGACAAATAGGCAAGTTTCTAGCTCTGGCTCGAAAATGCTTGTTTCAGTCTATAGTCTTTAGATTTATCTGCCCTAGTCCTTCATTCTGCCTCGATGGCATATGATACTCAGAGATATGTTTGGTTTCAAAAAGTCAGAGTTATCAGTCACAATGCAAAGAAAATCACCCATTTTATTATGAAAGCTGACAGCTGATCAGTGAACCAGTTGAACATCAGTGAACTGATGTTTCAACTGGATGTTAGCAAGGAAAACATGATGATCTGAAATGTTGATTCAAATTGCTACCAGCTCTCCATGCCCAGAGCAGTCTCATTTGGAGAGACTCATTTAGGTTTCAGTTGTTAGAGAGGCTTTATACTTTCATTGACTATCCCAAGCCTGCATTCGTTTTTGCAGGTCCCCTTGTACCCCATGTAATTATGGCAGGGGTAGCTCCACAAACTCAGATCTGGATCTGATTTGGGAATAAGTCTCCAGAATTGTTCAGGAGGCCAGTGATATATTTTGTCACCTATAAGAAGGAGGAGAGAGCTCCTTCAGACAGTAAATACAAGGATTCAGTTAGTCATTCCACTGTGACTTCTTGCCTTTGTCTTTGGCTGTGCTACAGGAGTAGAAGTTCATTAATCCTATCCTTTGTTATGTAATTATACAGACCCTTGTCCTGAGGAATTTTCTGTGTCTTGATATATATGTGAGGTAACTTCTCAAGGGCCTTGGTCTCCTCCTTCCAGGAATTCTGTGCTCCTATGCTGAGCCTCTCTGTGCCTGTCTAACAGTAATAAAAACAGTTTCCTAGTACCCAAACATCCTTGGGTCAAGTAAATCAAGTACAGTCATTGGATCTATAATTCTGTTTCCCAGAAAAAGCAGAATGTACAGATAGCTCATATTTCTTTTCTTATATATAGTTCTACACTTACATCATTGCTAACTTGTAGATAAAATGCAAACCAGCTTTTAGAAATAGATCCAAGTCAGTCATGTGACTGTAGAGTGGGGTTCTCTTCAATTTTTTGGTGCTGCTTGTCCCTATTCTTTATACTACATTTGCCTGAAAGTATTTTACCAGTGAATATTTTGGCATGACTAAATGCTGCGCTTAATGCAAAGGTATCAGATATTGGCCCTGGACTGTGGAAAGACAGCTCTAGCAATCTGTTTGGTATTTGTGAGGTTGAACACACTGCTTAAATCTCATGAAAATTTCCATTCATCACAAACACTAAATCCACTGATAAGTAAAGAGGGGATTTCTTTTTGAGGCTTTGCTTGTAGTTTGGACTGCAACATTTAAAATTTATGAAGCTGAAGGAAGTGATGGCAATGGAAACATGACTTCTCCCTGCCAGTTTTGTAAACACCTGATAACAGTGGGAGTTAAGTGCTCTGCAGTCTGAAGGCTCTTTGAGGGGCTTGTCTACAGCACAAGTTTTCTCCCAGTAGGCAGCAGCATGCTATGGTCCACCTGATGGCACCATCTTGTTTGCATCACCTCCTCCCCTTGTGTGCTGCTGATTTACTCTCACATTTATCTTTTTTCTGCTGAGCAATGTCTTGAAAGTGGTAGATGGAATTATTACTGCACTGAGGACTGTGACCTCTGCTGATGTGTGCCCTTCCTTCCCACAGGGAGGATAGTGCTGTCTACCTGTCAGGCCTGGGAACCGTGGGGCTGGAGATGTACGAGCAGGTGCCAAAGCTGGACGCCGTGATTTTCCCTGCAGGAGGCCACTGTGGCTTGCTGGCAGGGTCAGCTGCTGCACTCAAACACCTCAACCCACATATTTCTGTAATTGTAAGTTGCCTTTCACCTATTAAGCCTTGTGTTTGGGTGGCTTTCACCACAGCTGTTTACAAAAGACACTGGTATCTAGTGACACTTGCAGAGACTATGCTGGGGACAGAACTATCTGATCCCATGGGCTTTGCCTCAGAGAAGACCCTGTAAGAACCAGAGAAGTTCCTGTCCCTTGGCTGTTTGGCTGGATTTAAGAGAAAAGTGTGGGAAGACTTTTCCTAAGCAAATAAAATCCAGTTCTGTGTTTTGAAATAAGTTCTTACTGGAAAAATTTGGTCCTAAATAAGCTACAGAATAAGTTTAGTGGTGACACAGTTGTTTTGCAACTTGAAATTAATTGTTAATTTGAAGAGGAACTTTCTGTAGGTTTTGCTATCTACTTTGGTGGCAACTTGCGTTATAACTGGTTCAAGAAAGAAGTGACAACATCTCTCTTCCTCAGGGAGTTGAATCTGAAAGTTTCCCAGTATTGCAACAGTCCTTAAAAGCTGGCCACCCAACTGATGACCAGGCCTGCAACAATCATCACTTCTATGGAGGTGAGAAAATGCCTCTTTTGGAGGTAAAATAAAGGTTGTAACAGAATTCTCCAACTACATTGTTTTCTTATTATTTCAGGTCAAACATATTTTAGGGGAGTTCTTTGAAGAGTCATAATTTAGTTCAAGCTGTAAAAGCAGCTTCTGCTGCATTTCCCCCCACACCCTGATGGGGTAAAATACTATTTCCAGTGCACATGAATACTCAGGAATATGAGAGTGTTTATCTGAACATTGTGCTCACATGCAGCATCCAAACCAGTGGAGTCAATGAGAAAGCTTTTGTGTAAAAGACTAATTTGGGAAAAGGCAGGAAAATGATGCAGTGCTTAAATATTTAGACACAAAACTGTTCTCAGAACAAAAGTGTTTATAAATGGTACAGTTGTTTCCATATAATTTGCTCAAAAAACCTCAACTGTTAAGCAATTTAAGAACATCCTGTTTGCCTGATGTTCAAATCTCTGGAAGATTTGGATTAAATGGGAGTTTCATAAGAAACTTCTAATCTCTCTTGGTTAGCTCTGCCTGTGTCTGCACTCTTAGCCAGCTGTCCTGCTGGAGCTAACAAGCCCAGTGCCATAAAAGCACTGAGCTGCAGGGTCACTCTCACACTGCAACAATGCCAGTGAAGTATCAGAAGTTTCTTGAAGGGGTCCAAAATGGCAAAGTCTTCTTGAGAAATTTGGTCTTTCATCACCAAACACATTTCTGTCACATGAAAAAAAACCCAGCAGCTTAAGGTCATGTAACAGCAGTGTGCTGCACTCATTAAGGGCAAAAACCAGCCAGGACTCTAAAAAATGTTGAATATGTCTAAAGCAGCCAACTTCATATTTTTGTCCTTTGAAATCTGCAGATGTGAGTGGCGTTTGCTTTGGCAGCAATTCTTTGCAGCTGACTGGGAAGCTTGTGGATAAGGTTGTTGCTGTGAGGTAGGTGAAGAAAAGCAGTGAAATAAATAATATTGGATGGACATTGTTGTGTATGAACAATGTGCTCTGCCAGCAGGCTATGGTGGTTCTGCTGTGCAGTGGAGAGCAGGTGGGCAGGAGCTGCCATCATGCACAGACTGGGGGAGTGTGGAGATGGGGTACCTTTCCTTCCAAGAGAGGCACTGAAGACTTTGAACCCAGACCCACATACCACAGAATCACAGGATATCTCAAACTGGAAGAGGCCCATGAAGGATTATTATCAAGTCCAACTCCCAGCTCCTCACAGGACTACCTAGAACTAAGTGATATGACTAAAAGTGGTGTCCAAACTGACCCTTTGGCCAAAACTTCACCTGCCACCACTACCTGGTCATGCTCTAGGTGTAAAAATTGTCCTTGTGGTCTACACTTGAAGGCAGCCCTTGAAAAACCTCTTCTAAATCTTCACAAAAAGTCCACATTTGCGGAATGTACTTATTAGTAGGATTTAGGTAATATTTCTAGTAAAAATCCATCCTGTGTTTCAGTTAATAATGAGTCTGAGATGTACATCCTCTGCAGCACAGCATTCTGTACCACCTTGGGGGTCATATGTATCTGGGTGGAAGGCAAGAACCCAGTTACACATAACTGTATTATCTTCTGGTTTGGGGAGCCCTTTTGATTTGATTTGTTCTGACCCAAGTCTCTTGCTTTCAGGGAGGAGGACATCCTCATTTCAATGCTGAGACTGCTGGAGTACGAGCGAGCCACGGTTGATGCAGAAGGGGCCATTGGACTTGCAGCATTGGTGGCAGGGAAGCTGCCTGAGCTGAAGGGTAAAAGGTACAGCAGCTATTGCAGACAGGGAACTCCAGCAAAAACATGGGACTGAGCACCTTGGTCCTAGGAAATGGTGAAAATCTACCTGTTCTGTGGGTGACATGGCAGTTCCTGCCCCTGCACTGGCAAGGGGCTCATGGGTGGCATAAACTTCAGACTGACTAGGCTGGTCACAGGTGGTAAGATTGTGTTGAATCAGACAAATGCCAGCCTGGAGACCTGACCAGTCTTGTCCCTTTCCTCAGTTCTCAGACATTTGGGGGAAAAGCAGTTACAGCTCTGTGAGGCATCATCACACCTGCCAGGACAGTGTCCTGCTCTTGTCAGCCTGTTGTCTCCTCTCGTTCTACTTGTGGAATGCAGCCCTGTCTGTGGTGGGACAGGAGCTAGGCTGTCTGCTGCAGTGACCCAGTGGCACCTGCCTCCCAGTCCTGAGAACTGGCCACACAGTCAGAGGGATTATCCTTGTGCTTAGTGTTGAACGTGTGGCTGAGTGCTGCCTTGCCTCTCAGTTGAGGACTCAGTCCACTTAAGTGGATTGAGCCTTGGCTCAGGTCATAGTCCAGAATGTATTTAAACATATGTGCCCTCAAGAGAAAATAAAATTTCTAGTGCACAGCATTTTACACTAAAATACTGCTGAGGCAATTCTTCAGAAGAGGCTGACAGTACACACAGAGCAGCAACACATTTCAGTACAGCTAAAATGAAAGGGAAAATGCAAAGGTTTGGTCTCAAAGAGGTTGGGTTTGACTCTGCAGGGGGAGATTTTCATAGACTAGTCATGTGACCCTTCACCTGCACTTCAAACATTTCTGCACTCATTTTTCAGAGTTGTGATGAATTTAATCAATGGTTGCAGCAAGCCTTAAATATACACATTGTCTGATCAGTAAGAGGCTGAAACTTAAAACTTCCAGGGGAGAATTATGTCAAATTTTTAAAACTTGAAACCTAATCCTACAGTTCCCCAGCTAATTATCTCTAACAAAACTCAAATCTTCAGGAAATGCAAAATGAAAGCAACATTTCAGACCAACTATAGCTGCTAACTTTTAGGCCTCCCCTACCTGCTCACAATGGATACTGAGAGGCAGGAGCCCTCTGACATGTGATACCTACTGAGGGGAGGTTCTAGCAGACCTTAGGCTGATATTGATGCAGTGTTTATGATTTATGGTTCCTTTACACGGGCAAGTGCTAACCAAAACTCCTATTTTTCTGTCTGATTTCAGAGTGGCAGTTGTTATATGCAGTGGAAACCTGGAATTACATTTGCTGCAGCAGTGCATAGCTCGTGCCCTGACCCTGGATAACAGAGTGTGCAGATTTTCCCTCGTGATTTCCGACTGCCCAGGAGACATGGCAAAGCTTCTGGAGGTTTTAGCTCGGGAAGAAGCAAGGTAAATCAGACTAATTGTTGGGAAATATAATCATAGACTAGCACAAAGATAATTAAATATTGGGAAATGTCTCCAAACATCTTTGAAGCCAAATCTGTAAGTAATTGATTAATTAATCAAAGGTTTTTTTCTCATTATGTTGCAGATTCATTTTTGTTCCAATCTGAAAACACCTTTATAGCTTAGAATTGTGTCTAATTCAGAAAGAAGGAAAGATATTTACCCTCCAAACACTTACAGAAACTGTTTTGCAGACAGGGGATTGTTGTGATCTCTAATTTGTCCCTTATTTGATCTAGAGTTTTGGATATCAAACAAGAACGCACATTTGTGACATCTGAGCTCTTCACTGTCCAGGTAAGATGAGATGCAATTTCAGTGTCTCTAATAGCACTGGCCTCCCCTGATTTATTCTGTTTTCCTGTCTCTTTATGCCTATGTTGAAGAAGTCCAACAGAGTGTGCACAATGTCAGATTATTTCCTCTGTGTTATACAGCTTCTTGCCAAACACTTAGCAGGCATATAAATAACACAGGACCAGTTTTACCTGCTGTTGCAACACCCTGGTGAAGTCCTGCAGGTGTTGTATTGCACTGTTGCTGGTAGGAACCCTCCTGACATGTGTGGCAGGGTGCTGGAGGAGGTGAGCAAGCTGCAGCATCCATCCAGAACTTGAAGAGCCAGCTGTGTAGGCTGGCTGTAATTGTCTGACATGTTTGCCTTAAAGCAATGTGGAGAACACCCTGACTCTTAAGGAATCCTGGTTTTTAACTAGGGACTCAGTTCTGTTTCTCATCCACCAAGAGCACAGAGGAAAGCCTTTGTTAAGTATTGGATGCAGAAACAGTGGAGGTGATACCAGCTAATGGTGTCTCAAAAAGGAGCAGTTGTCTCATGGCCTATCTCTTACTTCAACTGGTTTGGCAGAGGTGTGGTCCTACTGATTCCACGCTATCGCTGTCCAGGGCCAACCTGACTTGGTTTGTGAAACCTCAGGTGCAAGTCAAACTGGAGATCTTTGCTAAACAGGCTCATAATTGGGGTACAGAAATGTTACTGGGTAAGCAAGTTTTTTGATTTTGGCCTTTAATTTCCTGCCTGGATGCAAAAGCCTGTTCAGTACTTTCCCTTGCAGATATAAAGAAGGGGTAGATTAAAGATCACTATTGTACATGATATCATCAATACTCTCAAGCATCTAGGGCTCAACCCACATTGTTCTGCAGTGTTCCATAATGACAGGCCAGCTCACAGCTTTGGGTGGTTTAGAGGTAGTGTGACCCTCGCTGCACGAGGTGGATAAATCCCTCTGAGTGACTAACTTAGCTCTGGAAACACCTTTCACTGGAGGCTGGATTCAGCAGAACCTGTAACTCTTACAAAAAGTTTTCAATGCCATTTTTATGGAGTGAGGCTTGTAGGTTTTATTAATGCTATTAAGTAAATTAAAATCTACTGTCTTAGGTGGGTTTGGGTTGGTTTTTTGTTTTTGTTTATTTGTGTTTTGGTTTTTTTTGGTTAGGGTTTTGTTTTTTTTTTTTTTAGTTTTTAGTAAATACAGGCCCTGAATGAAAACAGTGCCATGTGCTATTTTCTGCACTTTAAAAACAATGTGTTTTCATGGACTGTCCACTTCAAGAATCTGGGAGTGTTGTACAAAAAGGTTGAAGGGAGGAATTTGCATCCCTGAATAATTTAATTGGATATTGGATTTGCGTGATGGCTTTCAGTCAGTCTGGGAGAGGCTATTGGATAGATAATTAGATGTGAAGTACAAAGTAGTGACCCAGACATACAGACCTCTGAAGGCAGCTCTATCTGGTGATATCTAGAGGATTGTGAAGCTTTCTTTGAAAATTAAAACACATGTAGTAAAAAAGGGTAAAATATATAGTTTGTATGTAAGCATCAAAATGAGTTTTCTCTATCCAGGTACAAGAAAAAAAAAACGTATTTTCATAGTAAAGCTAATACCTGTGAGGGATGTTTTGTTTTTTTCTTAGTTGTTTCTAACAGCCAAAAACCTGTGTCATCAAAATATTTTAAGCATATTTTAAAATATTTTAATTTGTTATGTAAATCACAGCACATAAAATAAAGCATGAATTTAAACCTGGATCAAGAACCAAAATTACCACCTTGTGTAGTACTGGCAGTAATAACAAGAAAGGCCATGCAGCTGTACCCATTTCATTCTGACTTTAATGTGTACTTTTGGCTGTGGATATGGATTAGGTGTTTAACAGAACAGAGCAGAGATGCTGATTTGAAACACTAAATCTGTCCTGTCAAGATTATTGCCTCAGTATTTAATCATCTGTTTAGATTTCCCCTTTTATCTCTAAAGAAGAGAGACTTGGCTTCTAGTCACTTATCAGGATGATAGAGCTGCTTTGGTTGCATTTTTTTCATTCTAGTGCAGTGCCTTTCTAGGTTAGTGTTTGTTCATCTAGTGCACACTTGGAACACTCTGTGGGAAAATCCTTGCTGATAGTCTGATTTCATGAAAAAGTAAGGACTTTCTAAAATTAAATTTTATGTTCAAACTACACTTCTGGAAAAAAACCCCCAAACTTCTGGAACATTTTACTGGCAAAAACAAGAGTCTTTTTTTACTAAAAATAAGGAAGGAATATATCTATATTAGAGTAGGTAGTGC
The DNA here is from genome assembly GCA_017589585.1 of Phylloscopus whistleri. Classification (NCBI taxonomy): domain Eukaryota; kingdom Metazoa; phylum Chordata; class Aves; order Passeriformes; family Phylloscopidae; genus Phylloscopus; species Phylloscopus whistleri. Next base: position 1,078,655 of record JADMLD010001407.1, on the reverse strand, counting down.
AGAGGGATCAGCTGCTTGTGTTGCTTGGAATATTATGGGAGTTTCTCTGGGATTCTGCCTGCTCATACCTCCAGTTCAGATTCTCTTCCCTTGTGGCTCATTCTGGATTTCTTTCTCACAGAGGGCTACACCCTAATTCACTCTTACCTGACTGGCTAGGAAACTACTGCCAAAGTCCCTATATTGAAATGGATAACTCTTAGCAAATCAGACAAATAACCAGTTTGGTAGGCTTCACATTTTACAGCTGTTGAAGGAGATTAGATGACTGGGAATATCTAGACAGAAAAAAAGATCAGAGCTAATGAAAAACATCATCTGGTATTACCAGTTAACTAGATACAGAGATCAAAAGGACTACCCAATCCATGGGGGGAGGCTTCAACTTGCTTCTGTGAACTTTTTCTGTTCTCCATCAGTAATATTCCTCAGATTCAATTGGGACAATTTATCACTTAAATTGCCTCCATCTATAAACCTATTTAAAACCATTTAAGTCCCTTTAATTTCATATTACTATTGGCTCAGAGAGAAGTCAATGGGCAAAATCAATAAGCAATTCAATAAGGTAAGGGCATTCTCTGCTATGAAGTAGATCAGCACCTTGCCTGCTTAATAAGTGTCTTTTTTTTGGACTCAAGCAACCTAGTTAAAAAAAAAAAAAATCTTTGAGCTCATCAATCTTCTAGAAAAGTCTTCTCACTACTGAAACTACAGCATAATCAAACTGGCAGGTCCAGGAGGGTTCTGTAAGGTCTTGAATTGCCCCAGTAGCTTTTCAGTGGGTGGCTTTTGCACTGCAGTGATGGCAGTGCTGCCTCTGAGCTCACTCCTGTCTGACATTATGGGTTGTCTGGTCTGTTCACTTCAGACCTCTTGGGAACTTCACTGTGTTGTGGTTTTGAAGAACTTGGAAGGGACCAGCTGTAAAAAGAACATCCACCACATTACTTCTCCCTCTTGTCTGTGCACAAAAATGCTGAATCATGAATCAAATATCTCCTTTTCAGTACCATTACACATTGTCCCAGGGGTGCTGGAATTCCTGGCTTTGGGTGGTGTAATACCTTTTTTTTTTTTTCTCATGCAGTTAATTCAGTTCAGGCTAGAACTCAATAAATTATTTTAGTCTGCTCTGGTCAATTTGAATAAATTTGTTTCAGACAACTTGCATTTTGTGAAGGCTGGAAGGGAATATTTTGGATTAGAGTCCCCAGTTGCCAACATATTGCCCTGTGAAGCAAACACATAGGAGCAGGCAGCTGCACAGCTAAGGAGGAGGCTATTGTTCCCAAAGCATTTCCTGCATGACCCTGGGCAAGGCTCTGTTTCCATGTTCCATTCCCCAGCTGCAAAGTGGAGACACTGGGATTGGGAAGTTCAACTCTCCATTTCCTCCAAGGCCCTCCAGAAGAATTTGGTCGTGTTCTTTGATGGCATTCCACAGCAGAGTGTGGAATGGCTACAGAGTAGCCTGGCCCAGCTGGAGAAGGAGAGCCTGGCTCTGGGGAGGCTCTGAGTGTTGCTGTTGGATTATTACCTGCCTTGTGTAATGTGGTGGTGGCCTGTCCCTGCTGGTGCTCACCCACCTGAATGCTCCAATTGCCAAAAGATAAGGGCTCAGGTTGCACAACCAGCTGACAGCTGCTGCACTCTTTCTCAAGCATTCCATTGCTCTGACCTTGGTGACAATCTGGCAACTGATCCCAAACCATCAGCTGAGCTGCTGTTACCAAATAATCTGTAATGTGAAGTAATCTACACTGGGTGTTTACCAAATAATTCAGAAAATTGCCCAGTTGTTGATGTTTTAAAAAGAACCCCTTTTTCTAAATACAGAAGTGAAACCAGTGTATATAAATAAAGTTTTCACTCTTAACTCCAGTGACTTTCATGCAAACAAACCTATAACGTTGCTAAATGTGGTGTATCATGAACACCAAGTTATGCAAATCCAACAACAATAGCTTAGGATGATGAATATGATTTCTAGAATTAAAGAAGCAGGATACAAAGGTTGAATGGATGCTTCATAGACATAAAGACTTGCACTAGTTGCTTAGGATTAGCTTACATGGAGCCTGGAAAAGCACAAAAGACTGAAATCTCTTGATTCAGCAGTACTACTCACATTTCCTCTGCTCTCTAGCATTGGCTCAGCATGTCCACCCACTATTTTTATTTGCACACACAGCCTACAGATAGTAGGCACCAGGGAGCTGAGAGGCATGCCAAATTCATTTTTAAAATCTAGGAAAATATGATCTAAAAGGCAAAGTGCCTCCATTATGAGAACTTGCAGTTAAAAGGGAGTAGAGGTGTCTGCCCTATTCAGCACAGAACTTTACAGATTTCTTCCTTTTGTGAAGTTATGAAATTTCCTCTCTTTAAAATCAGTGTAATTCCTAAGAGTATTTGGATTTGTGCATCTGGATTTTGGTGTTGCACAGCAACAACTTGTAATCAATTTTTTCCTTTAATTTTTTTTAGCTTTGTCCTGCTTCCTCAATTATTTCCAGTCATTAAATAAAACCCACAAGCCATTAATATTCAGTGAAATCTCTTCTGTCTTTAATTACTTGTAGGCCTGCTCTGAAAAAAACTTACAGGCTGATTAAACCCTTTGGCTGAAATGTATTTTTAGATTACCTGTCATGGGGAATGGAACTTTAAATGCAGTAAAAGATCCATCTGGCTGGTTATTTTAATGGTCTTACTGGACCAGACAGTTATTTATTTATTTGTTTGTTTATTTATTTATTTATTTGATGAATTAATCCAGCAAAGATATGATATATAGGAGAGAAACTGATGAAATGCACTCTGTTGTTGGTGGGTTTGTGGGATTTTTGATACACAGAAAAGAAAGGTGTGCTGTGCACAGCTGGTCCCGCAGCCATTTAGAGCTCTGCAGGTTCCCAAGTCCCATGTGTAGTTCTGAGGGCTTCTCAGTATGAAATAAGTTTAAAGTGAATTTTTCTGTAGTTGACATAAGTTACTTTGTCTGGTGTACAAGAAAGATCAGGCGATAGGTCCTGTCATTTATTCTTAAATAAGAGCATTTGGGGGCACTTACTCTTAGGTCATCAATAGCTATGCAACCTCCTATAGAGAGTGGTACTGGGGTGCTTCTGCACCCCACATAAAATACAACCTCATAAACCTCCCTATGGATGTGAGGGTTACTCTGTTGACACTTGTGTAAGTCATATGTCCCAGGTGAAGCAAGCAAAAGAGAGCAGTTTGTGCAAGTAAAACTGCAGTGTAATTTGGTTTAATCTAAGCAAGAAAGTAAATTCTTGCCTTCTTGCTGCTGAGATCTGTAGCTGTCCTGAGGTGGTGTGTGATTCTCTCTTCACTCCTGCTGGCACCAAATGTTCTCTATTCCTCTCTCTGACAGCTGTGAAGAATCAGGTGAATTTCTGGAGTTGTTTGTTATCACTGCTGTTGCTGTAACTACTTCTATGATACAGCATAGTATCTCCCATATCAGCTGTTGGTTGTGGTGCATGCTTAGAACAAAATGACAGTGTTTATCCAACCTGTTCATGAGCTCTCTGGCTCCAGTCTAGTGAGGTCTGTCTGGTTCCCATCATGAGCACAAAGGAAAGGGCAGAGAGGATAATAAGCCATAAATCAAAATGCTTCCCCATGCTTGCTCCCAGGGCAGAGCAACAGCTTGCTGCCAGACACTCAAGGCTGAATCTGGTTCCAAGAGCACATCCAGACTGGATCCAAGAGCAGCAATTGATTTACTCAAGACAAAACAGGCATGATCACTATGGAAGAGGGAAAATCTTGCTTTCTTTAATTACAGACTCCCTGTGAGATGCATGTGTTCCCTTGAAGACAGGATTGCAAAGCTTTAGGGATTTTATTTGAACCAGGGAATGGTTGATGGGTGTTTGGTATATTGGCACTCTCAGGTACTTTTCCCAGTCTTTGTGTTTTCTCCCCTTTCCTCATTATTACTTGCCCTCTGTGACTGTCCTTCTCTTGAGGTTAATCCCACTTTTTTGAAGAAGAAAGAAATTAACATCCAATTTGCATTACAAAGAACCAAACAAATAGAACTATGTGCTGCACAAGAGGCAAAGAATTACAAGACCAGATCAGAATTGTGGCTTATTTCATGATGAATATTTGAGAAGCTGTAGCCAGTTTTCTAATTAAGTGAGCTATGGCTATTTAGATTAACTTGGAGTGTTAGTGTTTTATATTTTCATTCAACAGCTTTGCTAAAGGTTTATTGTTATTTTAAGACAGTTCCAGAAAATATGAATTCAAAGTTCTTATTTAGAAATGTCCTTGTAAACAAATTAGAGTATTTTTTGCCTTGTTGCTTTCTAAAAGGGATGCAGCTCTGATAGGAACATCTTGGCAGGGCATGTCTGGAGCAGCCCACCATCAGGTTATCATGGCTCATTGTTTCTCTGCCCTCTGTAGATTTTCCTGCTACAATGAACTCTCTGTATTTGCACCATGACTCATCTTGGGTCCATGTTAGACCTTACTAGATTTCCATGTTTCTATGAGGCCTTTTTTCCATGTGGCACTTCTAACACCAGTGATCATCCTGCTAGCAGGACTAGCAGCAATGGAAGTCTCAAACTGTGAAGTTTGAAGTCATCTTCCTTCTGCACCTCTACATTGGTGCCTCATCTTTGCTAGGGCCCAGGCTTTCAAATGATGGGGCAGAGATGTGAGTATGCAAAAAAGAGAGATTATAGAAAATTTGAAAAAATGCCATTGAAGTTATTATCTTTAGTGGCTACATGACAGGATTTCAATAGCACCTATGGAGGCAAGTGAAGACTTCAAAAAAACTATCAAGATTAGTTTTGCCCAAGTTGTTTTATTAAGCAGCAGAACAACCATAAAAGAAAACTAGAAGTTATGTAATAAGCAAACAAAAACCAGAATGAAGCAAGAAGGTGTGTGAGATGTGAAACCAGCCAAAATACTGCAGAGATGATAAGCAACTGGGGAATAACTCCATGACAGACAAGAGAAGGAGAATATAGAAAGCTTGAAGGATGGAGTTTCTGGAACAAACACTTGCTAGAAATATGGAAATGTGGCGAGGTAAGATTCAGAGGTGGGTGAAGTGGCAGCAATGCCACGTACATACCCCAGGGAACAGAAAAGAAAAGCTACTAACAGATGTGTTTAGGGGAGCCAAGAGCAGAGAAGTACCTTGCCCAGGAGCCAGCAGAGGATCAGCCTCTCTTATTTAAACTTTAAAGGCAATGGAGTAGGGTTTTGGAAGGTTTTTGGTCATGCAGATGGATTGGAAGAGCCCCAGATATCTGCAATGTCAGTTTTCTTACCTGCATAGAGAGTAGATGTGAGGGCCAGTTTTTATTTTGAACTGATTGTTTTTTTGAGTGTATTTTAGGATTGAGTTGGAAATGGCTTTGTCTGAGATGGCTGCCATGCCATTAGGAATGGTCCTAATTCTTTTGCCAGGTCATCTGCACTGTGGAGACCAGAGACAAGATCCACACAGCCCAGCTGAGGAATGCACTCTTGGAACGCTACCCCACAACTGCCTGGACGGAGCGGTGACGGGCACAGCGCCGTGGGGGCACCAGGGCCTCTGACAAGGATTCTGCAGAGCCCCAGCCTTGAGGCTTCCACAACAAATATTATCTTTCCAAGCTGAACAGTTAGCAAATAGTTCCAGGATATTTATTTCCTGCTCAAAATGTAGTAAATGTCTTTGGGAAAAGAAGTTAAAACTCGAAACTTTAGTTTAGCTGAGGGATGCTCTTAGTCTCTGCTGGTGTTGGAATTCCTCAATTCATTTTCAGCTGGCTGCCTGGATTTTAGCTAGTTTGTAGAATCCAATGATATTCCCTAAACAAACAGGGAGAAGGCATTTCTCTTTACATCTGAATATAAACCTCTCAAAGGTCTTTTGATTTTGATGCCCCTTGTTAAAGTAATGCAGCTCCTTCTGCTGGACTTAGCCACATTACAAGTACAGAAGTTTTCTGTTTCCAAGCCAGAAGTAGTTTTCTGTTTGCTAAATCTTCTTCAGGAGGTGTATACATGAGTGTGGGGTTGAACACACTTCTGATCTTTTCTACCACGTGAGGAGAAATTATGCTAATAGAAGGTGATTTAAACACCAACAGAAAAACCCTTGGAAGATAAAAGCCAATATAATGTTATTTTTTCTCAAGGGAAAATGATCTTATTTGCAAAATAAAATTCAACAATATTTTGCAGAAATTGAAAAAAAAATTGAGTATGGTTAGAGCTCATAAACAGAACACAAATGTATTTCTTGCCTCTGCTTTTGGAGACTGAGTATAAAAAGCAGCTGGCTTGTGTTTCTATACGAAAAGAGGTCTCACTACCCATATGAATTTTGTAATTAGCATTCCACTGATTATCTTAGTCTATCTCAAAAGAGACTCTATCCATCTCACCTGACAGATTAAGCACAGTGTTAATAGTGACATATATTTAAAGACCACATATTAATAGCCAAAGGCAGTGCTGGAAGAAGAGGAAGCCTCAGTCTTAGGCACATGGCTAATGCAATTAACAAAGAACACATTGACCTAAATACCATTTTCATCACTACAGGCAGAGACCAACCAATAATACAACAGAATGGGATGGCAAGAAATGTAAGAGAAATTCAGGCCCTCTACTGAATGTGCACACAACACAGCTGTGCCTTTTCATTTGGGCAGAATTTAACTTAAGCCCTGGGAAGACCTTATAGTACCTTCCAGTACCTAAAGGGGGCCTACAAGAAAGCTGTGTGGGACCAGGGGCAATGGCTTTGAAGAGGGCAGATTTATATCAGGTGTTAGGAAGAAATGCTTTATTGTTCAGGGTGGTGAGGCACTGACACGGGTTGCCCAGAAAAGTTATGGATGCCCCATCCCTGGGAGGATTCAAGGGCACATTGGCTGGGGCTTTGAGCAACCTGGTCTAGTGAACAGAACTCCATGGCAGGGAGGTTGGAAGTAAATGGTCTTTGAAGTTCCTTCCAACCCAAACTCTTCTGACGTTCCATGATCCACCTCCCTCTGTAGCTTCTACAGGCAAGATGGGATGAGAAGGGCAACACTGTGGCTGTCTCTGCAGTATTATTTTTCTGGGAAATTATCTGTTTGCTCCTTTTTATTGTGGTTCACAAGGAAGCAGGAGTACAGAGTCTGACAAATGGTGGACAAAAAAATGGTCTGGTTTTGGAAGGACCTAATTGGTTTGCACATGGAACTAAAAATTATTCATGCCCCAATGGTTAGTTTTGTTGCCTTCTTGCCATCCAGAATGATGGGTATAGGCCTTGCTCCTGTAAATCACAGCTGTGTCCTGTCACAACTCCTTTCTCCACTGTCAGAAGAGTTTAAGAAATCTGTATGGAAATAGATGACAGAGTCCATATTACATACCTGCTACTTCCATTGGAACAAGAAATGAACCACACCACCAAAGAGCAGATTTGGAGATGAAAACCCACTATAGGTAAGGGTGTAATTACCCTCTCATGTTTTTTTGGCAAAAGTCTCAGGAAATTTTCAGGATGTCTCAGGTACCTACATGAGAAGAAAATGGAGCTTTATAACCAAAGTTCTCAGTAGTGGTCAACAGGTTCTTCTGTCTGGATATTTGGTTTAAAATTTTGTATTATCCTGGACTTTATTGTTTAGAAGCTCGGAGCATTAATAACTTCTCTCCTCATCAGTGGGAACTGCATTTAGCAAGTCTTCACAAACCTGGGGCAAGAAGGTGTAGCAGACAGGGCAACCAAAAATCAATGCACTTGAAATCACTATATGATTTTGGGAATGTGTTTGGGGTGGGGGGAAGCAAGGTGATGTCCAGAAGGTGCTTAAAATGTCAACTATGATATTTGCAGTTTGGTTTTATTTTTATTGTTTTAAGTATAAACATACTTTAAAGTGTAAATCACTCTTCAGTAATAAAGACTTTATATGTGAATGTAATAATACCAGAGATGTTTGTCATTCTATTTGCCTTTATTGAAGTCTCATTAGCTTAAAATATAACATGAAGATCTTCCAAGGGAAAAAAAAATCCTCAAAATGAGACATTTAAATGAATGTATGCTTGGAAAGAATAATGAAATACCTGTGCTGCTAACCTTTTCCTTTTTGAATTATGAAGCATAATAAGATCTATGGCATTTCAAAGATCTAATAATGTGATTTTGAATGTTTTATTTAAAGAAGTATTTTTATATAGAGTGTTCTTATGTACCTTGAAAAACAACTTTAATGATTATGTAAAAATTTCACTAATGGTTAAATCAGCAAAATATAAATCTAAGCATTGTATTTATTTGAAAAATAATTAAAATTCTGCTATGCCATCTCAGCAATGAAAGATTTGTCATTCTCTCGTGTGATACTGATAGCAGCCTCACTTTAAAAAATCAGAGTTAATATTTTTCTTTTATCTGTCCTTGACACTGGCTCAAAATCCACATGATTGATGCAAGGGGGGAGCTCTGAGCTTCCAGGGAGGAGAGCTCAGCTGGGCAGGATGGCTGCTCTGGCCCTGTGGAGTGGAGGGAGACTCGTGGCTGGCTCCCCAGCATGGTGGGAGTCCAGCGTGGGCTCTGCTCACTGGCACAGAACGAGGTGCTGTTCCTTGCCCTGGGCCTTGGCTGTGCCTGCCTGTGCTCCTGGGCAGTGGGAGGTGTGGCTGGGCTCAGGTGGCTGAGAGAATCCATGAGATGGGCTGAGTCAGCTCTCAGGGACTCTCACTGCAATCATCACAAACTTTGGAGAACCAAACCTTCAGCTCCAGGGTGCAGCAAACCTCTGGCTAAGACACACAGCTGTCTCCAGAGCAACCAGGTGCCTTGACCCAGCTAGTTCCTGGGTCTGTCCTGGGCACACACTGCTGGTCAGGGGCACAGCACAACTTCTTCCCAGGACTGATGCAAACAAGGTGCATCTTAAACTCAAACAAAATCTCTTCCCACACTGATTCCTTAATTTTTTCAGCCAGGTCCTGTTAGCTGGGGATTAACATCTAAATCTCTGCCAGTACATGTTTTTGCAGCATCAGGAGCAGTTTATCTCCCCGTGCAGCTGGCATGTCCTCACAGGCAGCACCTTGCCTTCTGACCTACTGCTTTTGGGAGATTCATAAACTCCCCATCCCACAATGCAGTAAGTGCATTTGACATGTTATTGTTTAAGTTTTGCTGGACCCAAACATAGGCATGTGCTTTACTGAATGGAAAAGTAAACTGCAACACTCTGGGGTTGGGCTGTAATTCTTGCCAGTCATGTATTGGATGGCCTTAGTTCTCCTGTCACTTTCCCTGCAGTTTGTTTACTGTAAGCAGTTTGCCATGTATAGGGTGTTGAAGTTTGTAGAGTTTTCTTCTATTACAAATCTTTGCTTTCCTGTGTTCCCAGACTTTTGCTATATTTCAAAGGAGGAGGAATCCTTCGCTACATTGTGCCCTCCTGAGCTGATGAATTTCCCATTGTTCAAAAGCTGATTTTGTTGGGTTTTTTTAAGCTGCAGCGATAACTGGTGGCAGTATTTGGAAAATATTCTAATAAAATATGAATGTTTTGAAGTATGTCACCAATGATCAACATCCCATACAGCTAAGCCCATACAACCTGTCAGTCTGCAGAAACAGAGAGTCCTTAAGGACAGGGCCAGATCAGCCACATCTGAGTGCATCCACACAAAGGAAACGAGGGCTTGTCCTGTGCTGTTGATGTCTGAAAGCTCCTCTAAATGCAGGTACTCTGATCTACTGATTTACCAGCCTGGTGTGGGGGATGCAGGGGCAGATTGCCACTGTGAGAATCCCTGTCCTTCATGCTTTTGAAATTTTGGAGAAGGACGTGGCTTTCCTTTTGGTCAGAGGCCTAGAGTATCTTTAGAAGGACATTTTAAATTGTGTAATTGCTAAACTTAGTAAACTGATCACTCTGTGTATTCCCACAAGGGGCACCTGAGTGGTTTTCCTTTGTGAAAATGGTCTCAAAGAATGCTGATAAATGATACAATATGACACCTTATTTCCTCTCTTTCCTCCTCTCCCCTTCTTCCCCTCCTGCATGTGCTGTAGGTATGTTTGGAGTTGCAGGGGCCATGTCAGGTCTAGTACAGCACGTGGATTGTGCTGTATTATTACTGCTCTTCTGAGGAGCAGGGGTAAAGGAAATACTGAGGGATTTTGGTTTTTTGCTTTCAACAAGCTATGGTAATTTCTTGAGCTGTTCATGTAGCTCTTGCATAAAGAGGCTGTACCAGAATGCCCACAAGCATCAGACTGTGGGACCTCAAGGGTCTTGCCTTGGTCAAATCCACTGCAGACTCCATGGCAGTGACCAAGGAGGCCATTCCCCCAGCTTCACCAGGGCTCTACTGCTCTGCAGGGGACCAGCTGCCCAGCCCCAGAGCAAATTAAATGTCCTTAATTAACCAACACTTGGGTATTTCCAAAGTCTGGTTCAGTCAACTCCTGTTGTGTTTAGAAAAATCTAGGTCAGCATGAAAAAGAGGCAAAACAAGACAACATACTGAGATTCTGAGAAAAGTTTTTCATCACTCCCTCACAAAAATCAGCTACAGCCCTGAAGGCTTTAAAAGTAGTTCTTGAAGATGGGTGGGAGATGTCTCACTGCTTCTGTTCAGGCTCAGCAGTCTTTCTGAGCTGATGCTGCACATCCAGATCTCCTCAACAGAGTTTGGTTTGAGCAGTGGTTTGCCAAACATGCTGATCTGGATAACTTGCCTTTAGGGAGTAAATCACACTCATTTCCATGTATTATGATTTAAGGGTGAAAATGGATCTGGGTGGTTGTTTTGCTTTCTTGTGCAACAAAGCTACCAAGCAATCCCAGCATAAAAGTACTGTTTTAAGTGATGTGGTTGTGACTTGTATGAAATTATTTCTTTTGATCACCAATGCAGGTCAAATAAATAATGAATGGGGGTGGTTTTTTTAATATGTCTAGAAAAAACAGGCATGGTTGCTTTACATTTTCTTGGCATCTACTTTACATTGTTAATAGAATGCATACCCAGTCTTGCACTTAGCTTTCATAGCAAGGGTTGTTTTTTTTCCTTCTTTACAATTTGAAATGGATGTCTGAACAGCATTTAGTTTTCAGTGCTGTCACCAGCCTAGCTGGCAGAAAAATCCATCCTGTGAAACCTTTATTAATGGCATCTTAGCTTTCTTGGTGATTTACCTTTTTATTTAGTGGTCTTTTTCAAAAGTAAAAGCTCTTTTGTATGTTTCATTGGGGTTTCCTTTCAATGGGAAGTGATATTTTGAAATATTTTGTTACAGTGAATTGCTTAATTTGCAATTTGTATTTTCCTTAGGCAAGCAGGGTTGGCTGGGTGTTGCTGGGGATGGTTTGACACCCTGCCCAGCCTTTGGGAACACAAGGTGCACTTCTGCTGCTCTGCTCTTCTCTTGTGGAAAGGGCATTTTGATTGCAGTGGAAAGAGTTGCTCTAAGTGATTAAGAGTAATCCTTTATTGCTGCTCTTGGACTAGCCTGGAGAAAAGCTTATGCCTGGTGTAAGCAGCAGTGTTTCCAGAGAGTCTGTTGAAGCCAGGAATGTGTGTCTTTGTGAGGTGCCGACCTGGATTCGGCTCCTGCTGGCTTTTAAAAATAATTTTGTAACGTGTTAAGGGTATGTTTATCTTACTGTGATGTTAAGGGCGCTATAAACACTTACTCAGAAATGGTATCTCAATATTATTTTCAGTCTTGTCATGCTGTGGGTTTCTTCCTTTCCTCAAGGCCAGGCAGCATGGCTTAGCCCATGCTCCTCAGGTTTGCAGGTGGGATCTCATTATGAAGCCTTCAAAACTTTAGCAAACAGGCATCTGGGACAGAGGCTGACAGCAAACACTGGTTGGTTTTTGGTTGGGGTTTTATTTTCGTGGGGTTCTTGTGTTTTTTTAAACAAGTGTTAAAACTGAACTGCTGCCAAGCAACAGCTGGGGAGAGGAAGTGTCTGAAGGTAGATGGCCCTTCGGACACTGGTTCATACCAGGGGGTTGCATATTTAAAATCTCTGATAAGCAATGCCCAGCAACTTCCACAGAGAAAGCTGCTGAAACCTGTCATGCTAAACAAAGATCCCAGAGAGGCTTCAAAAAATGGTGCCGATGCCAGTGCCTGGCTAAAACTTGTTCTAACTTGGTCATTTTTTTAACTGAGGAAGTACATTTTTTTTTTTCTACTCTAGTTTCCTATAGCTTTCTACTGTAGCTTCCTTGGGCTGCACTGATGAAGCTTTGCCATTGCCTGTGTAAAAGGAAGTCCATCTAATTACAGGGAGCCTAACAGGATGTAGTTAACTGCTCAGAGCTGTGATTTACCTGCAGCCACTCCAGAGCCCTGAGCAGTGCCTGGGGTGCAGCCTGTCCATGGGAGGGGAATGCAGTGCAGTATCAGTGATGGGACTTTGGAAAGCTGATCCTGCACATTCCAAGTGTGAACACTGATACTGGGGTCAAGAAGCTGTCTATGTATTTTGTATGGGCATTTTATTTCTAGGATGTATTAAAAACAACTTCTTCACTTTTTAAAAATCTTTATTCCAGGGTCACAGACTAAGACAAAAGGTTACACAGTAAAATGTAGCTCAGGCTCTTGACATTTCTGTTGGATTTCTAGCCACCAAATGAGTTTCTCTATAAAATGTTTAACAGTTTGCCATTTAACAACAACAAAACCCAAACCACAAACAAGCCACCATTTCAAACCCTTCAGTTCTCCATGCTTTTAGTACCCACTGTAAGCAAAAACTTTATGTACCTGTGCTTGCATAAGGCTTCCCACATCCAAGTGTTACAGCCTGTAGGTACTGCACAAGGCACAGAGTTACTGGTTACTGCCTTCTGGAGCTCTTAGAGAAAGAACAACCTTTTCTTCCAGAACAGTATCATGGCAAGTGCCATGGTAAAACTTCTCCCCACACCAGAGTTAGTACTTTAAACAGTTATTCCTTTTGGAAGTGCTAAAACTACACAGGCTAAATTCTTGTTCAAATATTCAAAAGTAAAAGACAATCTGATGGAACTCACTACACATACAGGAAATACTCTTGAGGGGTGCTTATGATGGTCTCTCTTAGGTTTCAGAAGACCAGCATCTGGGAAACAGTGGTATATGTTTATTCACTACATCTAATTTCATTCCTAAATACCAACTTTTCAGCTAGATTTTTCAAACAATTCTTTTTTTCTTTGGATAATAAATTACTTCTCAAAAAAGCTGCCCTCAAAGCTACTTTACACTATAATAACAACTCATAACTTAAAATCTTCATTAAAAAGATGAGGTCATGCTGCATGAATTTGAAGGCACTTGTATTAAACCAAGTTAAAGTGCTTTATGTATCCAAGCTCACTGCACCTCAGCCTGAGATGTGGTCTTTTCAATGTGCCTGCAGCAGTACAGTGGTCTATCCTTTGTGGAACAAAATAAGCAGACAAAACAAAGTACAAAGAGCAGGCTTTAACAACAACAACGTCAATCCCTAGAGAAAACATAGGTAAATTTAAATCCTATTACAAAACAGGTGCAAGCTGCCTTGTGGCTGTCAATGAGAACAATTCTCCTCGTGAAAAGGTAATTTATCAATCACTGCTACCAGCTGTCAGTGACAGAGTATACATGTCAAAATCTGCAGAGGAGCAACTTTTGGCTTCTTGCATAATAAACAGGATTAAAATTTGGCAGTGCCAAGACTGAAGGGCTGATTTTCTACTGAACTATCCACAGGGCCCTAAGAATTTTAATTGTGTTGCTCAGTAAGAGGAGAGTTGCTTGGGTAGAAGGGCACTGCATCATGCAGCAGGAATGTAATTTAGCTAATTACAGCACCTAGTCATGTATGTGGGGGTCTTTTCAGAAAAACGAGATGGAGTATGTGAGAAGTGACTTCTTTCATTGTCTTCTAGTACTGCTTCTTGGCTGCAGGCTTGTAAGACACCAGGAGACCAAAGGAAGCATATCCAAACAAAAGGGTCTGAATGAACCATTGAAACTGAACAGCCGGGTCAGTGATTCCTTTAGCTCTGTAACATTAACAAAAACACAAAATGTGTCAAAAAACTTACACTCCTGCAGCTGTACTGGTACTTCTAAAGTAACGTTAGCTATCTCTACCCATCCTTGACATTCTGACTGGATTAGAACATTTCACCTCAGCACATTAATTTCCATCTACTGAGACATTTCCTGTGCTCACTAAACATACCAGTTCTTGTGGTTTTAAGATTTTAAGCTATTTATTGAACAAAAGTTCTTTCAGACATTCTATGCATACAAATTCCTCAACAATATATAAATTGCAATCTCTGTCTGTCCTATTTGAAATTACTTATCTCAGAAGTTTGTGTGCAAACAACCAAGAAACTGGACTAGTTTAATACTGATCTTAACACACAAGTCTGAATATAATTTCTTGTTGACTCTGTTAGTCAAGGGAGACTTTATGCTGGCAGGGCAGAGACCTGACAATGACTGTGTGATGAGGGATGGAGAAAAATCAATACCTGAATTTGCAGTTAGACAAAGACAGGTAACAGGGCTGAAGGCATTTCACTTATCTTATGAAGGACAGATCTTCCTATGATAGTTAGCTTTAATGTTAAAATGTGACTTTTTTTGTATATTACAGAAAATGTCATTTTCTCCTCCATTTTTCTTGAGAAGTACTCCTACTGAAAGGAACAAGTACAAACACAACAGCAAACCCAAGGGATTTCACATTTCCAGTAAACAATTCCTTCAGGCATAGCAGTGCTTTTTTGTTTATAATCCCAGCTGCAGTGTTTTCAAATTAGTGCAGAACCTGGAGAACAAGGGCTTAAGAAATTTACCTGTTGCTACAAAGCAAGCTTAATGAAAAGAACATATACAGCAATACAGGCCAAGAGCCAATGACAACACTACTGCTGATTAACAAATTTGTATCTTAGTCCTCATAGTTCTTCCTTGAGCCTCCTTTGTGCTGTTGCCAAGTAGACATAACTTTTGCGTAAGTAAAAATAAGTGGTGTTTGCTGCTCACAGAAGTACAACTGCTGGGTAATCTAAAGCACCACTCCTGATGAGATGATGATGGGCAGGCCATCTCTGTTATTTTTTTTTTTTTTTTTGTGGATTTAACACTACTCTGTAAAACTTCATTAGTAAAATTAATTACAATACACTCATTTGGTATGTTCACTGGTAGTCAAGTTTCCTCATACTTTAAAAGAATTGCCCGAGGCCCAGATACCCATTTATTTACATACTCAGACTTCAAGTTTTAACGTTTAAGCTATGTAACTTAAAATGGGAGTCTGATAAACAAAAAATTTTTACTAACTCTCATTCTGAAGGCAGAGATTATTCATCCATATTCTACTACCTTAAAAAAACCCTTATGCAGCATTCTGTGAAACAAAATCCTGTTGCTTCCAAGAGCTGTTACCTGAGAAGCCTGGGACAGACAGCAGCAAATGACCCAAATGAAGAGGAAACCCAGCATTTGTATCATGGCAGACTGGCCACCTACTCTGCAGAGCATGAGAACCTAATGAGCATCTACATTCTCCTGAATTACTGCAGCCACAAGTCAGCTGAACAGAAGGACAAGGTGTTTGGACAGCACTCCTTCCCAGGTGAATTGTTATCCTAACATAAGACTTGGATGGCCTTGCCTGGATAGTCTGATCAGTTCGAGTATTTTATCCCACTGATCTGCAGATGCAAGTAGATCTGAAAGAGTCCCCAGATGAAAGTGTCTAATTGTATTCTCACAATACAGATGCAATTGTTTAAGCAATTGTTAAGTGTAATTAGCAGTATCGCAATCCTGATGAGGTAAGATCTGATAAAATTGTAACACCTGAAGTTATCAGACTATTTCTACACTCTATTGCTCCCTCTGCCTCCTGAGCAGCACTGTTACCCAGTGAACAGCGAGTTCAGAGGCTGCCAGACAGGCTCTGGCAAACCTTGCTGCTGCCAGTTCTGCAAGCTGCCAGCCCTTGGTTTTGCTGCCCTGCACAACAGTCACCACTGGGAGAACTGGCAGCAACCAACTGTGGAGGACAGCAAACCATCACTGCAGTGAGAATTTTACCAGCATCCTCTGAACTCACTGCTGCTGAGAGCCACCACAATCAGTCTGTAGCCTACGTTACTTGAGTCACAAATCCTTTGCAGAGAACCTGAGTGAGAGGAGGGAACAACTTACTGGCATAACTTAATACCGTAGAGGGCTTCCACTATGTGAATCAACCAGGATATCCAGAACCTGGTGGAAAGAAAACATGGTTTATTTTGATGAAAATTAAGGAGAAGACTGTTGGATCCAAGATGCATTATGCAGAGAATGTAAATCTGGAAGCACTGAAGTGACAACTTATTTTAACCTAGAAAGGAAGGTGTGTTTTTCATCTTGAAAAAACCCCACAAGTGTACACTTAAAAGAAACTGAAGCCCACTGAGAAGATCAGAGCAACTGTAAGTTGTGCAATATGCCTTGACCTGCTATTTGAAGCATTCACTAGGCTTCCAAAACTTTCAAACAGCACTTAGATTAAGCCCAAAAGCCAAATGCTTAGTGAAAGCAGTACAAGTTAATCTTAGTTAAGCATGCAAAATCTATCCTTTTACTTACACAAGTATTTTTAGTGGTCCTAAGGAGCTACTTAAGTTTTTACAGATTTAGTTCTACAAAAACAACTGTGTGTATAGATTCAGAATATATAATGTGACTTGATAAGCCACACTTGGCCTACAAATTTTTATACAGAAGCTTTTGTAGAAAAAAAAAAGGATATTCAGTTAGGATCAATTCAATACCTTGCCAAAGCAAAAGATGCTCTGAGAAAAGATGAAGGTTCTACATGATGCATGGTAAAATAAACAAGAAAGCCCTACTGACTTCTGTCTTTACAGGAAGTCAGTGAGCTCAAGGAAGTTGTAACCCAGCAAGACTTAGCACTATGCAGGTTATTTCTTATGTAGATCAGGATTAGTGAGTACCAGGGTAGAAAATGTTCTTTAATTGAAGCTGGATAAAAAAGATTCCTAAAGAAAGAATTGGACTGCTCAAGTAACAACTAGAGAAAAAAAGGACTTTCAGTAGATGGCACAAGTATAACCATGGACTAATAACTGTCATCAAAAATAGTATCTTAACATTTTTCCCTTTCTTGTTAAACCATCAGTGATGCCAAATTCAAAGTCGAATTTTTAAACTATCAAACTGGTCTTAGCCTGTCTAGCCCTCTATGTACTTATTACCCCACACCCTTAATTGTAATGAGCTTGAAAGGAGAGCTCTTTAAATCTAATTAACAACTGGGTTACAGGAAGGCTTGTTAACACAGACTAAGTACAAGAGTCAGAGAGAGGCAAAATAATTACACAGTCAAATATAACTTACATGTAGCAGACCCATTTGTGGTGGTGTTCCACTAAATAATTAAGGAAGGTACCAAATAATCCCAAGTAACTATAAGGTATAGTTGAAGGCCAAAGTGTTACCCACTAAAGAAAAAAAAAAGAAAAAAATGAGTTATCTTACTTTAAGGTAGAAGTACTAGCAATTTAACATCCAAAATAGCTTTATTTTTGAGCCCCACTAATTTAGGGCTCATTTATTCATAGTACTTAAATTCCTTCATTCCATTAACCTTGTCCAAGGACCATACTCTTTCAGTAGCCTTTGAAAGATTCCAACTAGGAAATTTCTATTCCTTGACATACCAGATGCCAAGGGGATAAGTTGAAGGTTGCTGTCTGGGTACCTAGAGTGCATCTGCACGTTAAGTGGCATTTAAGTTGTAAGCTCATTACCTATTAGACATGGAAGCTGCAAAACCTACATTGTCTTTGTCCTGAAGAAGTTAATCTGAGGCAAGTGAACTGAAGAAGCCAAACAATGAATACACTTTTTAAGAGGAATAACTATTTATCTAAAACTAGGGGACCAGTCTTTCTCCTTTTGTCCCCTAAAAAAGAAAATGTCAGATTTTTGTTTCTTTTTAACAGGGCATAGAAGATAACTGAGCACGAATCCCAAGGCCAGAGATGCAGAGTTTTGTTCTAGGTTTCCTTCCTATCACAGAGCTGTCTACAGTGTTTACCACTGTGCACCCTGATTTTCACAAGCTGGGGAGGAGGAGCAGGCAGCGAGTGATGAACTGTGCACTTCAGAGTCCATTGGGGACATAAGGTGAGTGCTAGGCCAGGCCAAAGTTCACACTGCCTTATCTTGCTGCTGGTACCAACTGCAGTTTCTCACTATATGTAAATTTAGCTATGCCAGAGAAGTGACAAGGTGATGGGTATAAAAAGGGAATCTGCTTAAAGCTCATTCTGCTTCTTTTGTGAGTGGCTTGACATTCCTTGACCATCATTTTTACAGTGGTGGTTCTTAAGTTTAGAAAATCTGTGTAAACAGAAGGAAAATCGCAACACGTGAAAGTCAAGGGATGACTTTCATAAACTCGTCAGATACATCAACAAAACAGCCATTAACACCCCTGCTCCAGTAATCCAATCTAACTTAGCTGAAGTCTGTTTTTGGAAATTAAGACAACGTGGTAACCGAGCTCGTGTGTTTTCCAACACCACCAGTTCGTACAGCCTGCGCCTACAGCCCTCACCTGTAAATGCACCTTATGGCCTGACACGGCCCACAGCTGTCCCGGAGCGAGCTGTGCTGATGCTTAGTGCCCCAACTCGCAGTTCTGGGAATGCCACAGCCCCTTTCCCAGGGCACCTGCCCCGCAAATCCTCGCTCGGTGCCGCGCCCCGGGATGCTCTGACCGGCCCGGGACGCCTCCAGCGCCACGGCCTCGCTTCCCTTCCCAGGCCAAGCGGTCCCTCCTCACGCTGCCCTTCCTGCACGGCTCTGTGCAGCCTCCTCCCTGCCTGGCCAAAGCAGCACCCCGAGTTTCCTTCTCCTCCCCGTTCATGTCAGGGAGCGGCGTTTCCGCGGACACCGTGCAGGGAACTTGTTCCACGCACCCCGCGGCTTCTGAGCGATCTCCCTCCCTCCCCGCCCCGTGCCGCTCCTTACGCCGAGGAGGACCATGCCGAAGATGATGGCCACCATCCAGATGAGCCGGGATCGCTGGAAGTGGCAGCTGCCATCGCGGCCGCGCTCCGCCGCCGCCGCCATCCCGCCGGGCCGCGCAGTGAGCCGGGGCCGCGCCGCCGCCGCTAAGGCCGGGCTGAGGGGGGCGGTGCCTCCGCGCCGGGCGGGCGGGGGAGGCGGCCCGGCCGGGCCTGGCCCACCCCTGGGCGGGCACTGCCCGGGGCCCGGAGCCGCCCGGCACCGCCCGGCACCGCCTGCCCGGGGCTGCAAGAGCCCCGCTGTTACCGAGTGTGGGCTCCTGCGCTTGGCCTCTACGAGACCAGGCTGGGGGCAGAGGGGCTGGGAAGTGGCCCAGCGGAGAAAAACCGCTGTACATGAGCCAGCAGGGTGCCCACCTGGCCGGGAAGGCCAGTGACATCCTGACCTGGATCATTAATAATGGGGCCAGCAGGACCAGGCAAGGGATCATCCCCTGTGCTTGGCACTGGTGAGGCCACCCCTCGAGTGCTGTGTCCAGCTCGGGGCCCCTCAGTTTAGGAAGGATGTTGGGCTGCTGGAGTGTGTCCAGAGAAGGGCAGCAAGGCTAGTGAAGGGTCCAGAACACAGGCACTGTGAGGAGCAGCTGAGGGAGCTGGGGAAAAGGAGCCTCAGATGAAACCTTATGACTCTGTACAACTGCCTGAAAGGAGGCTGTAACCGGGTGGGAATTGGTCCCTTGTCCCAGGCAGCCAGTGCCAGGACAAGGAAACAGGTCCAGAACCACACTAGGGGAAGTTTGGGGTGATTAGACATTAGAATGGGCTGCCCAGGGAGATGGTGCCGTCACCGTCCCTGGAAGTGTTTAGGAAAAGACTGAATGTGGCACTCAGTGCCATGGTCTAGCTGACAAGGTGTTCGGTGATAGATTGGACTCAATGGCCTCAGAGGTCTTTTCCAACCTAATCGATTCTGCGATTCTGTACCGAACGCAGCGTGGAACAGCACAGAAGTTGGAGTGAGCTTTTCAACTTGACCCCTTGCTACTTTACTGCAGCGCTCTGCTTCGGGGTGGAGAAAATGCAGCAAACGGGACAATGGCAGCGGGTGCGGCCCGAGCTGCAGCCCCGGCTCCGGGCAGCCCCGGCTCCGTGCGCAGCCCGTGCTGCAGGTACCGGAGCGCCCTCCCGTGGCACCGAGCGGCGCCGCGGGGCGGAGGCGCTCCCGGGGTGTCCCGGTGCCGCCCGGGAGCGCGCGGAACGTCCCTGTGACACGCGGGAGCGCACGGGGCTGTCCCTGTGACACCCGGGAGCGCGCGGAACGTCCCTGTGACACCCGGGAGCGCGCGGAACGTCCCTGTGACACCCGGGAGCGCGCGGGGCTGTCCCTGTGACACGCGGGAGCGCGCGGGGCTGTCCCTGTGACACCTGGGAGCGCGCGGGACTGTCCCTGTGACAGGCGGGAGCGCGCGGGGCTGCCCCTGTGATACCCGGGAGCGCGCGGGACTGTCCCTGTGACACGCGGGAGCGCGCGGGGCTGTCCCTGTGACACCCGGGAGCGCGCGGGACTGTCCCTGTGACAGGCGGGAGCGCGCGGGGCTGTCCCTGTGACACCCGGGAGCGCGCGGGACTGTCCCTGTGACACGCGGGAGCGCGCGGGGCTGTCCCTGTGACACCCGGGAGCGCGCGGGGCTGTCCCTGTGACACGCGGGAGCGCGCGGGGCTGTCCCTGTGACACCCGGGAGCGCGCGGAACGTCCCTGTGACACCCGGGAGCGCGCGGAACGTCCCTGTGACACCCGGGAGCGCGCGGGGCTGTCCCTGTGACACGCGGGAGCGCGCGGGGCTGTCCCTGTGACACCTGGGAGCGCGCGGGACTGTCCCTGTGACAGGCGGGAGCGCGCGGGGCTGCCCCTGTGATACCCGGGAGCGCGCGGGACTGTCCCTGTGACACGCGGGAGCGCGCGGGGCTGTCCCTGTGACACCCGGGAGCGCGCGGGACTGTCCCTGTGACAGGCGGGAGCGCGCGGGGCTGTCCCTGTGACACCCGGGAGCGCGCGGGACTGTCCCTGTGACACGCGGGAGCGCGCGGGGCTGTCCCTGTGACACCCGGGAGCGCACGGGGCTGTCCCTGTGACACGCGGGAGCGCGCGGGGCTGTCCCTGTGACACCCGGGAGCGCGCGGGGCTGCCCCTGTGACACCCGGGAGCGCGCGGGACTGTCCCTGTGACACGCAGGAGCGCGCGGGGCTGTCCCTGTGACACCCGGGAGCGCGCGGGGCTGCCCCTGTGACAGGCGGGAGCGCGCGGGGCTGTCCCTGTGACACCCGGGAGCGCGCGGGACTGTCCCTGTGACAGGCGGGAGCGCGCGGGGCTGTCCCTGTGACACCCGGGAGCGCGCGGGACTGTCCCTGTGACACGCGGGAGCGCGCGGGGCTGTCCCTGTGACACCCGGGAGCGCACGGGGCTGTCCCTGTGACACGCGGGAGCGCGCGGGGCTGTCCCTGTGACACCCGGGAGCGCGCGGGACTGTCCCTGTGACACGCAGGAGCGCGCGGGGCTGCCCCTGTGACACCCGGGAGCGCGCGGGACTGTCCCTGTGACACGGGGGAGCGCGCGGGGCTGTCCCTGTGACACGGCGCTGGCCCTGCCGCAGCACACAGCGGTGGCAGACTGCAGTGGCGCTCGCTGCGGGGGTAAAACAAACAGCTATTGACCCTCCTACCGCTGAGCTGTTCAGTCGTTATCTAGAATAGTACAGAGCACCTTCCCTGTAGAAAACTAGCGACTCTAAGCGTGTTAAGTCCACGATTTTCTACTCTGTGCCCTTTTGGGAATGTGGTATTGGTGATGAGTCACCAGGGCCTTGGGACAGCTGCTCAGGGGTAGAAATGTTGGGGGGTGGGTTGTGCGGGTTTATGCTTTCCTTTGAGCTTTGCTACCTGTTTGCTTGGCATCACTGACAGTGTAGACACACTGTAAAATATTGACTGTGCTCTTCTCTCTCTTTGCCTGAAGGCTAAACACGCTGTTCTGTTAATTATGTGTTAATGACGTGCCTGTGCGGTTTTTTTTTTCTTTTTTTCTTCATTTTTCTGGGGTGTTCTTTGAGGTTACAGGAGAATTTGGTGAAAAATTCCTGCTGTGGTAAAACTGTTGGTGGGAATCCCATCTACAAAACCCAGTGAGGCTGGCTATGTGCAATTACACCTGATAAAAAAATTTCCCTGTGTTGCTTTGCTGATGGAGGAGAGAAGAGTGCATGGCCCCCACTTTCGTGTTAGTATCTGGGAGAAATTTGTAAAATTAAACTGTTTGTGGGGTTTGTTTGTTTGTTTGTTTTCCCTCGGGTTTGTTTGGTTTGTTTTTTTGTATCCCATTAGTTAATTTCTTCCTCTTCAGAACATTCAAGACAATTGCTTCTGCCTGCCTGTAATGCCATATCCAAAGGTGGTGCTGAGATGCTGAGATGGGCCGGGCTGTGTGGTGGGAGAGCCTGGGCCTGCCCCGCACAAGGAGCATCCCCGAAGGTGCCAGCAAGGCCCGTGTGCGGGAACGCAGTCAAAAGGCTGCTCGGGGCTGAAGGGACGGGGCTGCTGCGCGGCGGTGACTGCAGAGGGCGGTGGATGCACAGCAAAGGCACGGGCTGTCAGCGCCGGGCGATGCTGCTGCATTTACCTCGTCAGACTGGCCTTGGTGGCCAGGAGGGGTCAGAGACGCTGTCGTGTCACCCGTACTGCCACACTCCAGCGAGGACAGCCCGCACTGTGACATCGTGGGCAGAGGACATGGAGCTGGCTTACTTTTCTTTCTCTGTTGCCAAAAATCATTGGTATATCTTTTTATTACGTGATATTCTTCCGGCCTCATGTGTGGCAGCAGCCCCCACCTGCTGCCAGCCCTGTTGACTGTCATGGGTAGCTCTGCCAGCCCTGGGCGTCTCCACAGCCTCGGACCTGAATGTGAAATGGTTAATGAAGGCAGCTCCCTGCTCAGACCTTTTTGGGGGCTGGACGTTCAGAGATTCCATTTCTAATCCAAGGCAGAGTCTTTGACCTGACTTTTAAAAACAGGGTATTTCTCTTGACAAAGAGGATTATTTAGAGTATTTACAAAGCTGAATATAGTTCCAGTTTTAATAATTTAAAGCCAGAAGACCTGTAGCATCATCTAGTCTGGCCAGCACACACCATTAAATATTATCTCTGAATAGAGGGCGATGACTTGCACTTACTTGCAGGATGCTTTTCAAGGGGCATTTTGTCTCACTTTGAAGGTGTCATAAAACAGAAAGTCCACAGCTTTCAGTGGTTAATCTTTCTTGTGTTTCTTAGGTGTTGTTAGATACCCCTGATGACTAACTTTGAGGGAGTCATTTCCCAGAGTAGCTGAAAAGCTTGCTCTATCATATTTTGCGAAGGTTTGCAATTCTGCCCTCATATTTTTGACAGATTAGTTATCTTTGAGGCTTCAGCATTGAAAATGTTACTTTTCAGTGAATTGCATTTATTGACAAGTATGATCTAAACTGGTAACAAATTGAAAAAAATGCAGAACAAATTCACTTTGCAAAGTTTACAGAAAATTAAACTATTCCACCATAACTTCTGAGATTTCTAGTTTGATTTCCTTTCCTTTTATCCTAGTCAGTGCCAAAAAGTGAGTGAATGGCAAGCTGTTATGCTCTCAGCAGCATGCCACACCCCAGAACACCACCAAGGCTGAGTGCAGACAGCAGGCAGCTCTGGCCATGCTTACCAAAGCCAGATCTGGAGTTGTAGATTGGAACACACATGTCAGTTGTGACAGGATTGCCACAGCTCCCCATCCTTTCTCAGGCCTTTCCTGTGCTGGAGAACATGCAGATAATGGTAGGGAGCAATCCACAAACTGCCAGTCCCATGGCAGGGCTCTGTAAGCCCTGGAGAGGATGAGCTAACCCAGCTTCACCCTCTGCAGGCTGCACAGATTGCTACACTCAGTCTGTTTTGATAGTAGTCAAGGCCATAAAAAAGAGGGAAAGCATGATCTTAAAGAAAAAGTTGGAAAGGAAAAAAAAGCATAAAAAAGCATATTCCCTCATAATTGCATACAAACTTTTTTTCCTCGCATTTGTATTACTTGGTTTAGATTTCAAATTAGGTTGGTATTAAACACTCGAGTATTTATTAAGAATCTAAAACTGAAAGAGATGTTCTTTATGAAATCAACAGGTAAAGTAACCACATAGTACCATGAGGATGGGACATAAGATCCTCTTTGAGGTTTCAAAGGCAGCTACGTTCATTTTTAAAAAATATTTTTTTACTGAAGCTGTGTCCAGGGGGTCCCAAAGTCTCCACAGTGACTAGGTGTGTACACTGAGATGGGTTAATTCTGCTGAAACAACCAGATGAATGAATGTGCATTCTTTCTGCTTTGTCCCTGAGACAGAGCTGGCTCATTCCACATGCTGTTCACATCAATAGGTAACTCTCTTCAATTTTCAAATACTAAAGTTCCTGTTGCCCCTACTAGTGGAGAAAATTGTTCCCTCTTCAGTTTAGAAACATTAGCTATCTCTAACTTAGAGATATTTGTTATCTCACTTCCATCGGGAAGTACAAAGGGTATTTGCCAGGTAGTCGGCTTCTTTTGTTTGGTGTTCTAGGTGGATGCCAGAGAATAGATAGAGACACGTTAGTTCTTCTCTGTCGTTTAACATTCCTTAAAAAAAAAAAAAAAGGAGGAGGGGGCGGGAGGATTAGCCAAATTCAGAACAAATTTTATTGCATGAATCATCATGCTAGAGTCAGTGATGTGACCTGTTTAAACAGCAACTTTCTGTATAAGTAAGGATTTAGGGATTGGGCTTTTCTTAGGAAGTTACTTGGAAATAAACTGGAGCCGATTTTCAAGTGGATCTGAGGCTGGTATAAAAGAGATGGGATGCATTCAAGGAAAGTTACCTAAGGAAAAAGAATTATCAACAGGACTTTTTTCTTTTTTTAAATCAGAGCTAAATGGCACAATGCTATAATGACACCACTGCTAGCAATGTCTGGTTCCTAATGTAGCTAGTTAACCTGACTATTCCCCTGCCACTTTTAATTTTTAATGGAGACTCAGAATTGTATCACCTTAATCTTTTAGTTCTAAGACTAGAGAAGCTAAGGAAAAGTACATTCTTTAAAACATTTCGTGTTGCAGTTTGACAAGCATTACATTTTTGAGATTAATGGAGAAGATTTTCAGCAGATTCCCATACTTACAGGAAATGTTGAGTGTAATAAGACGTGCATAAGAAATAACAATATACTATAGTAATTCTGTTTGCTTTAATGAATAGTCTTTGCAACTTGAAGTGAGTTAACCTTTGCTTATATCTGTTGTATCCTTCTCATTTGTCATTGGTTTCCTTGGGTGTTTGATAAAACTGCTTCTCTTCTATCACATTTTAAACACAATTATGAGCATAATTCAAGTCTTGGAGATTGTCAGCTATAAAGGTCCCAGCCAAATACTTTATTCTTTGTAAAGATTACGAGCTAGGTAACACCTTTCAGTTATAAACGTTTGGACTTCTCATTGATTTTACTACAAATGCAGATCATGCACTTCAGAGGTGAATTTATGTCAGAGATCCATGTGCTTATCCGAACAATATCACTGGGGGGGGTTTCTGTTGTTAAAAAGGAAAAGGAAGGTGAAACAGCTGCCTTTATCGTGATGTGCTTCAACCAACAGTGCCCTAATAAGCCTTTGTAAAGAGACAGCCTAGGCTCAGCAGTTTGAAGCCAGGTTGCACAGAGAGCTTCAGTTTTGACCATAGTTGTGCAGTTTACAGTTCTCTGTTTTTACCCATATCTGCTGGAAGTCAGTAACTTGAGTCCTACTAAGAATATTTTGTGGACATCTCTGATGTCTTTTTCTATTACGTGAGGTAGCTTTGGAAGATGAAATATTAACAAGTAACATCCATTTGAAATGTCAGTTTATAAATGTTGGATTTATGCTACATGAATTTGGTGGGATTTTAAAAATTGGATATGAACTACAAGTATTTGAGAAGTTTTTTTGAAGGTATGGGAGCAAAAAAAAAAAGATTTTATGTCATTTGGGGAGGGTATTTAATTAAACTGAATGTACTTTGCAAGGATAAATTGTGACTAGACAGCCTCATTCATATTGGTCATATTGGAAAACCTGAGTAGCTTAGACTATTCAAAAGTGCATTTCCTACAGATTCAGGGCCATGACTCTGCACACCAGCATCCTACAGCACATACAGTGGTTATAAAAGGATGAAGGAGTAAATCTCCAGCAAACCCTCAGCATTTTGATGCCTTGTTCTGTCCTTTAACCACATCATGACAGTGCATGTGTATTTTAATACATGGTGGTTGGTATCTGACAATATTTCTTCTTTCTCTCTGAAGGAATTCCTAAGTCTTTATTATTGCTTCCTATTTGGAAAGACACTGTCTTTATGTTGCCAAGTGGTATGGCAGTAAACACAGAGTGCAGGGTTGAGGAAAAAGGAAAGGCTTGCATTTAGTTTACTGTTCTTGAGGGTCCATTGGGACCAACTAGTGGATCTTTTTTGTCCTTCCCAATTAATGAACAAGTCATGTCAATTGATACAGTTTTCTAGTCCTGAGTATTTTTTCCTATGTGTCTGGAACAGGAATATTGTGATGGAAAGCCTGAGTGCAGTAGAAAAAAAAGCCAGCACAGATGTAGCAAAGAAATGGGGTCACTCACTAGCAGATGGGTGAGATAGGTGGGAAGCATGTTTCACTACAGCCACATGGGTGGGGATGTTATTTGGGAGATGAGGAGGAATAGGATTGACAAGGGAGGGTAGAGCAATAGTTCTTTAAACAGGGAGAAGACTCCAGACAACTTGTCTCCAGTCCCAGCAGACTAGCCTTAAGGCCAAATTCACTCGTCTTTAGGTGACTAGTTATCATAATCAAGTTCAGCAGACTATGATGTTGAGATTTGTTGTATTGCTATAGTATCATGTGAGTGTGCTTAATTCTCTCAGCACAAGAAGCAGATAGTCCTTTTCCTAAAATGTCTGCAGTTCAGAGGTCTGATCCTCTCAGCTGCTTAGAGTCCAGTAGTGCTTCTGGAGCTGATCAGTCACAGGATATATCTGCAGTTACACAGACAGCATGGCAGACACTTTCTCACAAAGGAAAGGAGACAGGGAAGGAGATGGCACAGAGGACAGGGAGAAGGATTACCATAAAGTAATGTAGCCTGTAAGCCTGACTGTAGTAGCCATGAAATATCACTACATTTAAAGGAAACCATATTTATCATATTTCCAAGTAAAAGTACCAGTATGTCATTTACTGAGCTGGTTATAGATTCCTACCTTCCCATGGCAGGTATCCAGTTTTTGTCATTGCTGAAGAGTTAAGTATCAGGTGAGACAGACAGGTCCTGTAGGTGGGATCTTTTTTATGGTTATCCTGGATTTCAGAGCATTACAATCAGTCTATAAATTATTTAAAGAGTGAAATATAAGAAATACTGAAGTGTGAGATTATTCCAAGTTATCTCAAACTGGCCTAATGCCTTTTTTTGTCCTGAAATCTATAGATTTTACTGTGATCTAAGAGCAAGACTGTTGTGTCCCAAAACTGCATGGTGTTTTCAGCAATATTTTTGCCTCCACGTTCAAGCATTAGAAGCAACATTTATTTCTGGTAGGAGAAAAGGGTAGAGCAATGCTTTGGTATAATGAAGGTGTTTACTGTAAGGGACAGTCCAGTGTGGGTGACAGCTCTCTCAAGAGCCAGTTCTGGACTGGAATGAATGCTCTTGAAAAGCAAGGATTGTCATAACTTTTGCCTTCTTTTTGCTCAAGGTGCAAAACGTGCCTCCATCCTGCTTATCCTGCACCATGGAACTAGACATGTCTGGACAATGAACTACTTTTCAAAGCAAATGGGGCTGCTGGAAGTGCTCCTTTCCCTGAAGAACAGGTGAGAGCACAACCAACTTGTCTGCTCATGTTCTCTGGAGGGTTCCTGGCTGCCCCTGGCCATGAGACTACTGCTTTTGGTATGAAATCTTTGTGAATGAGAATCCATGGCCCTTTGCTGAATTCTACCGTTTTCCATTTGAACATGAAATCTCTTTGCAATTCTTCAGGGTTGCTTTCTGGCATTTTTATTTCAATGATGTAAGAGCTGCCTGTTACTGCCAAGCCCATAATTAAAGCAGTGTTGACCGGTAAGTAATGGGCTGCAAAAGGTGTACCAGAAGATAATTAACGACACATTCCAGATAAGCGGGGCATGAGCATCCTTTTTATGAGGTGTTAATGTCTGAAGACCAACTAGTGAAATTGATCTTGCCTTCTTCAGGTTGAAAGTTCTGCTCAAACATCAATAGCATTGTACTGCCCTAGAAAATGTTTGATGTAGGGATTTCTGAAGGGTGTTTGTCCTAAGACTCCCCAGGCAGTAGGGATTTCTGAAGGGTGTTTCTCCTAAGACTCCCCAGGCAGGCGCCTGGTGACAGAGCCCTGCTGCACCGGGTGATTCAGCATACCATTCATGCTAGCCGGACTTTGGTGCCACCTTTGCAACTGCTGTCAGGAGGGCAGCTCTGGAGGCAGGGAACAGAGCTGTTTCCAGTGCCCTGCATAGGATAGGTGCAAACCTTTTTTCGAGAGCCATTTTAAAGAGCACTGTGGCTAGTCCTCATCTAATAATTGTGTTGTCCTTCCTAAATGCACTTTACTTAGGTATACTTCATTTCTGTTCCATCCTCAGCATATCCCACCTGTGATTTGGATTCCTCTGGAGAAACACTTGTATCACAACTGGCATAAAGGAACCTTGGCAGAGTGGGTTTCCACATTTGGACTCTACTTAAATCTGTAACAAAATTCCGTGGAGTTTTGTGAAAGTCTGAAGACAATCCGTGAACCAAAGAGATGCTGGTTCTGTTAAGTATGCTGCTTTGGGCATTCCTGCCTCTTTGCCCACACTCTTCCCATTTCTCTATTTGTGAAAGGAATCAAAACTAGGGGTCAGAATACCATTTTCCTGATAGAATTCAGAGAGGAGATGGAGGAGCTCACAAGCAGTTGTTTGGATTATCACTGACATGCAACAGCATGAGGATGCCAAGGTAGCATGGGCAGCAAGGGCTGGTCAGTGTTCTTGATGGATCAGTGTATGGTCAAACTGTAGCTGTGGCAGAAATTAGCTCTTATGTTAGGCCAAGTCCATATGCCTCAGCAAAAATGAGGAAAAGGAGGGGGAGCAACGATTGTCATCTTCTTTCCTGGAATCTGATTTAAAAACAAAACTCACAATCTCTATCAATTAGCATTGCAAAGAAAATCTCTGAAAATGAAGGGTGTAAAGAGGCTGCCTGGCAGATGCCTCAAACAATAACTCCGGGAAGTGTGAACTGCTCTCTCTATAGCTAGGGGAGGTTAACAAAAGCGTGTTCTATTTGAGCCAGCTAGTAGTGATGGACAGTCAATGTTAGCAAGCAGTGCAAGTCTGTGCAAGCCTCTGCTGGCTCCTTCTTATCTCTTCTGCACTGGCTGTGTCTGTAAGGTGTGTATGTGTGTGCTGGAGGAGGTGGCTTCCCTGCTCTTTTGAGCTCAGTACTGCAGGCTGCCTACAGGGGCAGCTTTGTATTGTACTTAGTCCCATGAGATGATCTTTTCTGCCACGAAAACTGGAAATCCAGAAAGAAAAATGTAAGCATTTGTTCTAGCATTCCCTCTGTCCAGACTGAATGAGTAATTTCTCTTTGTACCCTGCAAACATCCTTGGTATCCTTGATCCAGTATAGCATGTACCCCATGGACAGTTTTATTGGAACTGCAGAGATGGAAAGGCCGTATGCAATTCTGTACTTTATTGTGCTTGTTCAAATTGAGGCTCCCCGAGTCTCTCTTACCCTTTGCCCCTGTGCATCCCTATCCCATGCTGATGCCTCAATAAAGCTTGCCAAAAACTGAACTGGGAAAAACAAAACAAAACAAAACAAAACAAAACAAAACAACTCAGCTTTTTTGGAAGGAGCAGCTGCATGAGCTTTGCTGGCCAAGAGTGCACTGGAGTGGCTTGTGCACGACTGTGTGCAAAGCCCTGTGGGGTTATCAGGGCAGCTAGTGTTGAACACTGCATGCTTAGAGCAAGAATCAATAGCTGAAGGTGAATTTGTTGTAGTGAACACAGTAAATAAAACTATGCCCCCAAGCTTTATAAGTCTGCTTATTGTATCTGAGCCTTCATCCACCCCTACCTTCGTATGTATCTGAATAACAGAAGTTAAATAAACCTGAAGGATTAGAAACACCCCTTGACTCTACCTTGAACTGCTGAACCATTTTCCACCTGACGTATTTTTTCCTTTCCCCCATTTGACAATCCTTGCTTAAATACACATTTTACTGTTTACATGGACAGGAAAAACTCCAAATTATCCTGGAGCTGAAGAGGAGAAATCATATGGGATGGTTTTGTGCTATCACAGTTCAGGCTTATGGGGATGCCAAGGTAGAAAGAAAGGGGAAAAGTCCTGAGGAATTGCTTGAAGCTGTTGTGTCCAGATGTTTTGAACTACTTGCTGCTGTCATCCCTCTGAAATTCTCCATGTCTTCTATGCACTTCTGCTTGAAATTATTATTTAGATGTAGTAGTTTCTGAGGGCATTTACCTTGCCTTATGGACTGAGCTGCTAAAGGAATCCAGTCTCCAGAGTACTAGATTCACAGGAGCTGACTGGCATCCCTGTGTGGAAGGACATTTATATTTTATTTTATTTTATTTTATTTTATTTTATTTTATTTTATTTTATTTTATTGTAATTTGTGAAGCACTGTGATGGTGTGTGTAATGTTAAAACCCTTGTGCAGTTCAACCCAGAAGTGGCAGCAGGGATGATGGGTGCACTGGTCCCTACAAAATGCAAACAGTGTGTACCAGATCACACAAATTTTGTCCTTGTACCCTTCAGCCTCACAGCAAGCTGGAGTGGGTCCCAGATTTGAAAAATGAATGGGAACAGGTTGAGATGATAAACACATGATGTAATGATGCTGCTGTTCTTGAATACCTTCCGTGATAGCCATTAATGGCTTCATTTGACAAATTATTACACTGACTAATTGATTTGCTTCTCTTCTAACATCTAATAATTTTCAGTGTTGTAACTGTTGCTCCTTGTAAATCCCTTATGTCACTCTTGGCTCTCTTAAATGATATTTCTGGCCACTCTTTTGAATTAATATGTTGTTCATGACTTCACCTTGGGCTGATAGCACAGACCTTGCTTGTTCTGTACCTGACTTGGACGAGCAGAGCTGTCTGGAGGGAAAAAAAAAAAAAGCTGCCCCAGGAAAGGAAGACTTTTTGCTGAGCTCTTCAGCATGCACTCCGGACAGGAACTGCTCCGTCTGACCTGGGTGACTTTAGAGTGTGCTGGGGGAGGCTTTGTCCTTCACTGTGAACATTGGGTGTTGATGCAATGTCTAGTAAAGCCACCAGCATGTTGTTTCCTGCAGTAAAGCTGATGAGAAATGTCCCATGGATGGGAATAAGAGCAGGGTAACCAAATGGGGAAAAGAAGTCCTTGTCACCTGGGTGCAGTAAGAGCTGGGATGGTTTTCCTTTAGTAGAAGGGTGGTACGGAGGCCTCCTTGCATTGGGGGACCACCGGCTTCCCAGCAGAACTCCAAGCAGTGCAGAGAAAAGGGGAGCTCCCTCACGGGGCTGAACCAAAGGTGGAAGATTTCTTCATTAAATTATTCGCTCTCCATTTGGATTAAAGAAAGGTGGATGGGTTGGTGGCAGCAGCGGGTACTTCGCTGGGAGACACTTCGGCTCCTTGGATGGGGCGAGCCCTCATTGTGTGTATTTTGGTGATGGGATGACAATGGAGGTGTGGGAGACGGCTCTGAGTCACCCTCGGAGCCCCGGCGGGGCCGCGCCGGGTGGGCGGGGGTCGCTAAGGGCCGGGGTGGAGGGCTCTTAAGGCACGGAGCTGCCAGTGCCGTTCCAGTGCCCGCAGACCTCGGCCCACATGGAGCTCGCCAGCCTGCCCCCCGCCAGCCTGGTCCCCACCAGCCTCCCCTCCGCCGGCCTGGCCCCCAGCCCCGCACCCGCCGGTGAGCCGCGCCGGGCGGGCTGGCGGCGGGGGGCTGCTGGTGGTGGTGGTGGTGGCGATGTTGGTGGTGTTGGTGGCGGTGTTGGTAGCGGTGTTGGCGGTGGCGGCGTTGGGGCAGGAGGACGCCGCCCGGCCCCGCTGACCGCCGCTCCCCGTTGTCTCCCCGCAGACGAGCCCCGGGCGCTCCCCGCCGGCCCCAGCTCGGGGCGGGAGGGCGGCCGGCGCAAGAGAACCACCTTCAGCAAGGCGCAGCTGGAGCTGCTGGTCCGCGCCTTCGAGAAGGAGCCGTACCCCGGCATCGCCCTGCGGGAGCAGCTCTCCGGCCTCACCGACATCCCCGAGTCCCGGATCCAGGTGAGAGGGGCGGTCCGGGAAGGGAGGACGGGCGGGTGGCGGCGCGGCTTCCCCGGAGGCCCGGGTGCTCAGTCTCTGCCGGTCCCGCAGGTGTGGTTCCAGAACAGGAGAGCCCGGCAGCTAAACCACAAGAAGAGCGAAGCCGCCGCCTGCGCCAGGCCGGCCAAGTCGAAGCCGCCCCGGTGCGCTGGCCAGGAGCGGCCCCCGGCGCAGCAGGGCCCGGGGACAGAGCGGAGCCTCCTCTGCCCGCAGCCAGGCCTGCCAGGAGGGAGCCAGAGCTTCTGTGGCCAGCCGCCGTCCTACGCGGGGCAGCTGTACTCAAGGCTCGACGTGCGTTTCCGGAGCCTGGATAACACTTTTGGAGCGCTGGGTCAGGCCCCCGCTGAGTTCGGTTCGGACTGCTCGGGAAGAGGGGTCCCACCAGGTGCGGGCAGCGTGGGGAGTGCCCCTCCGTTCTCGCTCCCTGTGCAGCAGGCACAGGAGTATCCGCACCTGAAGAAATTCTTCCCTGAAAGCTTCTACTCGGATGCAGATGTTTTCCAGCCTTGTACAGATCACCAGTACTCAGCAGCTAAAGAGAATACGTACAGAAAGCCTGTCTTAAACTACTTCAATGCTAACCAGGGCCTGGGTGTTGAGAGCTGTTTGTATGCCAAGTCAAGCACTTCTCCCTTTGGGAAGGGCTCCACTTTCAGTTATAATGGGGGGGAACCTGAGCTTGAGCCCGAGCAGATGAGGCACAGTTCACCTCTGCTTGCAGCTAGTAATGCTAGTCCCCCTTTGGTACTCCCAAAGCATGAAGGGGGGTATCAGAGGACACTTCCCACTCCATCGTACGGGCAGCAGCTGCTGGAGACAGTAAATGACTATGACCCTCATTGGCTGGGCATGAGAAATGAAATTTTGGGAGCAGGGTTAGATTTGCTGTTTGAGAATGAGCAAAATGCAGAGCAAGGTCAGACAAAAAGTTACCTTTCTGCTTTTGGTGGCCAGAATGCAGTCTGTCATTTGGGGCAGACATGAAACTGGCAGTGGGTCCACTTGCCTGATGGAAAATGTGATTTTTTTCTCAGTTGAGAGTGCTGTCTGAAGTGGCTAGAGGTTTTGCAGGTCTAAGTGCAGAGTGCTTGCTCTCAGTTTTGTGCCCTGTCTGGAAGGGAAATAAAGATAAGCCATGTTAGCAAGGGCTGCCTGCTGAATCTGAGCTGCCTCCCCACCCCAAGCGATCTTTCCCCAGCTGCTTGCAATGTTCCTGCATGTGTTTGGTTATGGGCAGCATTAACCTGCATGCACAGACTGACCTTCAGTCAGTCTGAATGTCAGTACTGAAGAGTTTTGTGTGCAGACTGTGCTGGATTAATTCTGCCAGGAGGCTTAGCACTAGGGTGTTGCTTTTGTGGCCTTACTGCACTGAGTTTTGTTTCTATTCTGGTCATAGTTCACTTATTTTAACTTAAGGAATCTTAGACAACTGACTTGTTTATAGCTTTTAGTTGAGAAAGCATTAACACAAGAGGGGTACAAGCATGGGAAAAGCAGCCTTGGTGGCAGCAGGGGACATCTCACTGGGTGTGTTTGCATTTTAGGTGTGTTCCTGATAAAGAACACTAGTGGTCTTTTCCTGGGTACTCAATATATAGTTTTTAATTTAAAAAATTACCTTTAATTTAAAAAATGACAGCCTTTTAAAAGCTTTTTGTGATTTTCTTTTGTGTAATTTGTTTGCAAGTTTTCTTTCTTTTAATTGTGATTGTCTCTTTGCCAAATTAATTTTTTTTACCTTCATGAAGTTGTAGAATTGCACTCAGCAGAACAATGTGTTTCATCTTTGCATTTGCACATTGAGCCTGTTTTTAGAATTCTCAGGATCCAGGCTTGTCTGGAAGACCACAGTAATCATGGAAGGTTCTTCATGTGTACCTCTGGAGAACTGCCATGGATGTGTTAAAGCAGTATTAGGCCTAGGATGCTGAAAACTCTACATGCAGATCTTTTTTGTTTAAAATGTGGCTCTGGAATGTTTTAAAGCATGCTTAGATTGTAATATATTTGTTATAAACGCAAAAAAATTGTTTCTAGAACAAGAGAAACAATGAGAATAAAACTTAATCACAGACCATTCTGTTATTAATAAAATTGATATCCCTGAACAAACTGTCTATGGAGGTGTGTACACAAGAAGTCCAGAAATTAGTCCTGACTTTTGTTGGTAATTTTTAGCTGTGGCTGTAACTTTTCTGCCTTAACCTAAAGGATTGGGACAAGCTCATGTACTATAGAAGAGCTGCATGGCTTCAGACAATAGCTGCAAGGCACTTTGAACACAAGTTGTATTTGAGAGTGAAGGACAAAGGGAGGATTGTATTTATCATTGTATATATGACTCTTCTAGTAAATTTTTGGAAAAAAATGCATTAAGACTTATTTGTTTGCATATACCCTCTCCCTCATAATACCTTCTTAATGAGAATGCTTATTCAACACATTGGAGCTAATTCCACAGCAATGGTATTGCAGCCTCCCCTGGACTTGCATGCCAACAGCATCTCTGCTGTCATATCAGTAGGTGATGCTGAGGAAGAGCTGGGGCAGGAACCAAATCTGTTCAGTAGTTGAACTACTCTTCTACTGCCTCTAAAATGCTCCTGTTTATAGAAGGGAGGATTTTTGCATGCTAAGTATCGAAAAAAAAGTATTTTCTTCTACATAACTTGTCAAGGAGATAGTGAGAACCCAAATTCACCAATGTCACCGACAGTCAGCCTGGGCCTACTCCACTGTGGGGTGTCCCGAGCTCCTCATTACGTGGGAATGTGCAATGACATTCCTTCACAGCCACCTCCTCCGGCAGCAGGGAGGTGTCACTAGTGTGACAGCCGCCCCTGCAAGCCCAGCTGGAAGCCACCTGCCCGGGAGGCAGGATGGGGCCAGCATCACGGAGGGAGCAGTTCACGGCCTGGACACCTCTCTGTCAGCCCTGCCCCTCACCGGCTGATGCCATAAGGCAAATCAGCCCAGACAAGAGGGCTCTTTAAGCTTCATTAGGCAGGGTCCGCACCTACAACGCACCTCAGGGCCTACAACGCACCTCAGGGCCACTGACCTTCAGGCGTGGGCACAGACCTGAGATAAAACAACGACTCACTTCTCACCTGGGGTACCCTGCCCTCTGCACGCCTGGTCTTGTCCTCTGTGGGTGCGGGGCTTGGTACCTGCAAAACGCCCTCGCTTAAGTTGTATTAGCGATAGAAGAGGCCATATTGTTAAGCTGCACCAGGGGAGGTTTAGGTTGGAAATTAGGAAGAATTTCTTCTCAGAAAGAGTGATTAGACACAGGGACATGCTGCCCGGGGAGGTGATGGGGTCACCGTCCCCGGAGGCCTAAGGGAACGTGGCACTCAGTGCCAAGGCCGGGCTGTCACGGCGGGGCTCGGGCACGGCTTGGACTCCGTGACCGCGGGGGGCTCGGAGTTAAAATCCCAGGTGTTTCTGTGATTCCGTCCGAGCTCGCTGCACTGAAAAGCTCTTCATAGGCTTTTACCCTCTGACTTGTTCGTCCTCCCATAGTACTTGGCAAGGATTTATTTTTTTATCTTTCTCACAGTGACCGCTGAGACCTCATCTGTCAGTTCGTACCGGGGCTGCCCCGAGCCCGCGAGCAGCTGGAGGTCCCCACGCCTCCTCCGCTCCGGGTGTTGTGGGGCCGGCCCCGCCGGGCAGCTACCGGGGGCTTTCACAGAGCTTGCAGGACAGTAATTTATCCCTAAACACGGCATAGCGGCGGACCCCCGGTTCCCGTTCCCGGTGCGGGCTGCGCGGCGCCACCGCCACCCTCCCGCCGAGGGACACCGTGTGCTCCGGCAATAGCGCTCCGCCGCGGCCGCCGCGCCCGGAACTCCGCGCGCAGCCGCTGTTTCCGGGAGGGTGGCTCCGCGACGGAACAGTCTGTGCGGGCACACGTGGGCCGGCGGCCGGGCCGGGCCGAGGGTACAGCGCGGGGCCGAGGGGACAGCACCCGACCCGGGGTACAGCGCGGGGCCGAGGGGACAGCACCCGACCCGGGGGACAGCGCGGGGCCGAGGGGACAGCACCCGACCCGGGGGACAGCGCGGGGCCGAGGGGACAGCACCCGACCCGGGGGACAGCGCGGGGCCGGGGGGACAGCACCCGACCCGAGGGGACAGCGCGGGGCCGGGGGGACAGCATCGGACCGGCGGGACCGGGGCCCACGCCAGGCACAGGTGTGTGGTGGCTGCTCGTGGGGAGCGGCCCCTCGGCAGGACCCTTGTCGAGCTGAGGGCCCGCGGTGTGCCCGGCAGCTCCCCGCCGCGGGGCCGCCGGCGCTCGGCCGCACCGCCGGGGCACTGCCGGGCCTGCCCGGTGCCCACGGCCCCGGGCCGGGAGTGCGGGGCCCGGGGGCTGCCGTGCCCCGGGCGGGGCGTGAATGAGCTCCGTGAGCTGGGTCCGGTAGTGCCTGCACGGTGCTCTCCGGCTGGTGTGCTGTGTACATGTGCCCTGTGCTAACTGCGCTCTCTTCCCGCGCCAGCTGCGCCCGGCGTTACGCGCAGGAACTCGGAATCTGCCTGGCTGTAAACAACTGTTGAACGAGTAAGATGGAGGAAAAAGAGAAGAAGAAGCATCGTGCGAAGCATAGCGGGCCAAAGGCAGAGAAGAAAAGGAAACGTTATCTCAATGACCTGGGAATAGGAGATGAGGAGAATGCACGGAAGAGAAACCCCAAAGCCTTTACAGTGCAGTCCGCTGTGCGGATGGCCAGGACTTTCCACCGGTGAGAAGAGGGAACGGGCTCCAGAGCGTGCGGAGGCGGCTGGGGGGCTGGCAGTTGCCTGGGCTTTCTTTGTTACTTTGTGTACAAATACACAGAGTGTCATTCTCACTGGTGTGTCTGCCCAGCGTTCCTCATTCACCCAGTCACCTCGTGGTTTATGTGTGTGTCAGAGGTGGGGGCTTTGTGCATCTCTCTTACACTGTACACTGTGTTAATCAGCAGGAAAACCACAGAGCTCCTTGGACTCAGTGGGAGTTCCTGGTGTCTCTCCTTGTGCTCAACCTTTGTGTTCAAGCTTTTGCAAACAGCAAAGACTTTCAAATAGTAAAGGTCACTATCCATGATGTTCCTGTATTTATTTATTACAAATTTCAGAACTCAGGATCTGAAGACTAAAAAGCATCACATCCCCGTGGTTGACCGGACTCCTTTGGAGCCCCCTCCCGTGGTGGTGGTTGTGGTGGGCCCTCCCAAGGTTGGGAAGAGCACTGTCATCAAGTGTCTCATTAAGAACTTCACCAGGCAAAAGCTGGTTGAAATCCGGGGTCCTGTTACAATTGTTTCAGGTGAGAACAAAGATAGGAGAAATGGAAATGCTTATTTCGTGCTCCTTGTCTTGCTTTGAGAGCTGGGATGTGTTCATGTTCTCATAATTTTTGGTCATTTTGAAGGAATCATTTGGATGTGTGATCTGGCATATGCACAATAAATGAAAAGCTGCTAGTTTAAAATTCAAAAATTATATTTTAGCAGAATTATAAACAGATAAAAACAGACACTTCCACAGTGATGCATGTTGGATGATTTACATGCTAGACCAGAAGCTGAGTCCCAGATACGCTGGAGGAACTTCAGGAATGCAACCTGAAAAGAAAAGTGTACAAATTGGTTTGCTCCCTCTGTTTCAGTTTTTGATGCCAAATTCTGTTCCAGGTAAAAAACGCCGGCTGACCATTATTGAATGTGGATGTGACATTAACACCATGATTGACCTGGCTAAAGTTGCTGATTTGGTAAGCTAACAATGGAATGTGGTTTCTACTGTAATTTATATTGAAAATACTACTTTTGATTGGACTGCACCAGTGTCTGATTTCTCTGCATATTTTTTTTGCTATCAAAGGCAAAACTGTCTTTGGTTTCAGAGAGAACAAGACCTGAGCTCTTTGACACACCTGATGTTCTGGAACAACCCCAGGACTTCCCTCATCTTGGGGGTGGGGAAATGTGAAGTGTGTTTGTGTGGTGGTGGGGAGGATGTGAGAGAAGGGAAATGCTGCTGAACTTCATTGCTAATGCAACTGGTAAACTTTTAGTGGAAAACATAACAAGCCAAGGTGACACAGTGACTTCTTGTTAAGGGATTTGGTTAAACCCAAAAAATATATAAAATCTGAAAATTATTTTTAGTCAAGAAGTTTTCAACTGATGTTCAAAGTAGAAATATGTATTCGTTTACTAGCTGGGTTTTATTATGGACTGAGGTCTCCATCTGTGAAGAACATCATGTAGTAATACAGCTGATTTCAGTGGAATGTGGTCACTGTTGTAATTTACTTGCAACTTTGGATCAAGAGATTACATCAACTGATCCTGGGGATCCAGTGCATGATCCATTTGTTTAGAGTTTCACTTTACATGTGGATTTGGAGTATATTATTCACAGCTGACTAGGTATTGGGATCCTTGTCTAAGTATTAACTTTATAAATATCTACATACATGTGTACACTGATCTAGATATTCTTCTACTTTCATGTTTTCTACTGAGTAAGGGAGATGTACCAAACAGTACAAATACTTCTGCTGGTATATTTGGTGAATGTTTCAGGTTCTGTGTGCACATGGTAGTGCTGAGAATCTGTTTGGATTTCTTGTTGGGGGCGCTGAGATTATGTCAGCGCTTGAAGATCGGTCATCGGTTCCTGTATGCTTTAAGTTCTTTACCATTAAGACCTTAAACAAGTTTTGCTTCCATTTTCATGTGACTGTTGGCTGCTGTTTCCCTGTGTCAGTGCATTTTAGTGATGTGTAAGAGCAATTGCAACAAGGGAAAAAAATTGGTTTCATTTTACCAAAAGACTTGGCCTTAGTGACATTAGTGTATCCAAGATACAGATACAAGAGTTTTATTGATTTTCTAAGATGTTCCTGATAATAATGAACTGAAGATGTTCCTGAAAATAATAAAGTTTGCATGTTTTAAATTCACCAGATAAGCCCTTGTTCAGATCTTATTATAATACTGAATGTTATTGCATTCCTAGAGCGTCTAGAGCATCTTTAGCAGCCAAGTTCCATATGTCAAATAAAAAGCCAAAGTTGGTTTTCAGGGTATATGAAAATAGAGTACAGAACCTTCTGCAAAATTCTGGTTCCTGAGAAGCTTAAAGAGTTTAAAAGTGTGGTCTTTGAAATTAGCTCATGTAGGCACTGTGGTATTGCTGTAGTGAAATGTGAGTATTGTGTTTACAGGTTCTAATGCTCATTGATGCCAGCTTTGGATTTGAGATGGAGACGTTTGAATTCCTGAACATTTGCCAGGTACATGGCTTTCCCAAAATTATGGGAGTTCTAACCCACTTGGACACATTCAAGAACAACAAACAATTAAAGAAGACTAAAAAGAAGTTAAAGCACAGATTCTGGACTGAAGTGTATCCGGTATGACATTTAATATTAATTTTATCATATTTTTTTTTTTAATGGAAGCTAAATTAAAAAATACTTGTGTGATTATTCTCTATCCCAGTGTGATAAGCTGCTAAATTTGCTACTGGGTTTGCTATGCAGGTGCTGTGCAAGGGGGATCTGCTTGTAGGTCTGTATGAGCTCTTGAGGATTTGAATAGTTTTCCTTTAAGATTTAGGGGACAATTTTCATGTTGAAGTAAACTGGTTAGTTTGATCTTTCAGAACCAATTGTAATGTGAAATTTTCAATTAAGATTTACAAATTAGTAATGCAATTCTATCTGGTTTTGTTAGTTTCATGGCTATTAAATTGAATGTTTTTATGTTTTTATGTCTTTTTAATGTGTTTAGGGTGCTAAGTTGTTTTATTTGTCTGGGATGGTTCATGGAGAATATCAAAAGCAGGAAATTCACAATTTGGGGCGTTTTATCTCGGTTATGAAATTCCGGCCTCTCACTTGGCAAACGTCTCACCCCTATGTTCTTGCAGACAGGTGTGTGTTTTCCTCTCTGTTCTTCATTCTCAGCATAGATAGCACCTCGTTGTTTTTAAAAGCTGTGCTATTAGCCCTCAGCTCTGTGTGAATGGGTGTTTGGTGTTCCCTGAGTGGCTTTGGGAAGGGAAGGTTCCTCTGCATGTTTGTGCTGTTCAGTTTTCTCTTGTGTCAGATCACGTACATGCCTCTGGTATATTGTAAATATTTCTGAAACACAGGATAGTTAAAATAATCTTGCCTGTTGGTGATTATATTGAATTTCTGTGGAAAAGAAACAGCATTCTAGTGATTAAACAACAGCTGGTGAATTAGTCCTGAGTTCTCTGGCATATCCCTTCTGCTCCATCTCCCTGTATAGCATTTGATTCACAGGCTCTTTGGAACATGAAAGTAATGTTGATGGCAGCTGTGCCTGCTTGAGAAATTACCTCAACTTTCATATTTTATTGCCAGAATGCTTACAGTTATGACTCAACTCTCACAATAATCCAAGGTGCCTTGAATGAGCCTCTTTTTTAGCTTTAATTCTTCAGGAAAAAGTGTCAGAGAAGTAGATAAGCAATGTGCAAAGTCCTGCAAAATACACAAAGCAAAGAGAGGGAAAATGCAAACCCTGCATCCTGTAGTTTTTCAGTAACATTGTTTTAGGTTGCTGTAAGTGTTGCAGTTTCCTGATCGTTGTGTCAGCTTTAAGCCGATCTGCAGCCGGGTTGTGTCCCCCGTTCTCCGAACAGCCACTCTTTTTTCTGTGGTAGCTTTTGTGTTGCTTACCACCATTCGTAGTGAAAAGAAGGCGTTGTGTGGCTGCAGGGAATGTGACATTCAGCTGTTTGCCCTCTAATGGTGAAATTGATTAGAGGAGGGTTGTGTGTGCAAAGCCAATAAAGAGTCCTTAAAATGTGCTGAGGAAGCAGTACCTGTTCAGTGAAGTGTCAGTAAGCCTAGAAATTTGTTGAACATAATTATACAATTTCTAAAATATAATTCTAAAATATTTATAGAGGATTTTTTCCATGAATTTCTTCTTTCTTATGATAATTCAATTTTGATTATTAGAGTCTACATATCATGCAGTGGCAGCAGTGATGTTCTCTTTTCTTAAATCATCTTTTTTCAAAAGTTACCATTGGGACTCTGGGTATTTTAACTGTCATTTTACATGTTGAGTAGAATGGAAGAGCTGACAAATCCAGAGGATGTTCGAATCAATCCCAAATGTGACAGGAAGATATCACTGTATGGATACCTGAGAGGAGCACACCTAAAAAACAAGAGTCAAATTCATATGCCAGGTAATCTGTCAGAGTCTTAGAACTCTTTCTGTACTGGTCTGTGATAAACAACATAGCTGAAGTTATTTACATCTTTAAAGTATATTATACAACAGATTTTCACCATTGTAACCTGTTATTTTTTTCATAATGCACGTTTTTGTCAAAATAAATCTTGTAATTAGTTTTGCTTTTGATTGTGCAGTTTTGTTGCATTGATAAACACATTATTCAGAGTATTTAAAGTTTTTCAAAGGTGTATCACTTTAAAAGGTGCTTACAATGTAAAACGTATCAGCCCTGATAATGAAAAGTAAATTTGAATGATGTAATTTAGTAAATTATGTAATATATTTCTTACAGAAATTAATTTATTCAGAATTGAATAAATTAATATTTTAAGTGAATGATTAGAAGGTTTAAATTAATAAATACTGTAATAATGAATTTACAGACCTACTCAGAAAAGTGAGTTGCTGTTTTTGTCATTTGAAAACAAGCAAAGAAACAAACAAAGCTTTGCAGTATTTTATGTATTTATGTATTTCGTAATTTATGCACAGTGGTAAGGCAAAGGAATTGGATGGTTGGTACAGAGCTTCCTGTTGATGAATCATTGAATGCCACAATGTTTTGGTTTGTTGGTTTTTCCTTTTTCTTTTTTTTTGGGGGGTGGGGGGGGTGGGTGGATTTTGAATCTCTTCATGGTGAACTGCACAAATTTCAGAATCAAAATGTTGTACAAACTTTGCTTCCTTTTGTCTGTCCCCTCAGGTGTAGGAGACTTCACTGTAAGTGATGTGAGCTTCCTGCCAGACCCCTGTGCTCTCCCTGAGCAGCAGAAGAAGCGTTCCCTAAATGAGAAAGAGAAGCTCGTCTATGCCCCTCTTTCAGGAGTCGGGGGTATTGTGTATGACAAAGATGCTGTTTACATTGACCTTGGTGGAAGCCATGCTCATGAAAAAGAAGAGGTAAGAGAATGCTGGTGGTGATTTGAATTCTCTTGGAAAATGTAATTTTTATCCTTAAAGCCAAAATAAGTGTTTATAAATAAGCTTCTTTAAAATAATCAATGCTTATCTGTCCATAGTGGGTAATTAGTTCTTTTCTTCTTCAGGGATTTCAAAGAAGGGATGTTTCTGTTATCTGTTATTGTACAAAACATTGGAAGATCAGTTCATATTAAGTACCTAAAGTTTGTGTAATAACTTCCCAAATACTGACCTAAGATTTTTGAAATCTCCTGGTGCTGGACTACTACCACTCCTATTTTGTAGGGCATGGTGATTGCTGGGAGAAGACTAAGGATTTGACTGGTCAAAGGGAGAAAAGAAAAAAGATTTGCCTACCAATGAATTAAATTTAGGGTTTTTTCCCTGTATTGTGCTAAATGTTAAGTACCTTTGAGTCTGTGATAATATGTTTGCTGTATTTACTGTAGTGGTTGCATATTGTGAAGGAGTCTCTCTTTGATTTTTCTTGGGTTGATATTATAGATATTCATGAAATGGGAAGAGGGGAAGGAAGACCTTGCTATTCTATTCTGAGAAAATGTTTCTTCAAAATGCTCTGCATTTTTTTTCTTGCATATGCATATTTCTGCTGGTTTTGACTGATAGCTGTCATTAGACATTTGTTTATTCAACTTAACTGAAAAGTAAAAAATCCTGTCTTTCCAGGAGGAAGTGAGGCCAAATCATGAACTTGTTCAGAGCCTCATCTCCACACACTCAGCTATTGATGTTA
Source organism: Phylloscopus whistleri (assembly GCA_017589585.1). Classification (NCBI taxonomy): domain Eukaryota; kingdom Metazoa; phylum Chordata; class Aves; order Passeriformes; family Phylloscopidae; genus Phylloscopus; species Phylloscopus whistleri. Next base: position 1,035,107 of record JADMLD010001407.1, on the reverse strand, counting down.
AGATGGCATCAAGCAAGGTCTCTCTCTTCATGGACTCTGCACCTTTGGGTTCAGAAGATGTAGGACAAGAGTAAGTTTTGAATGCTGAGCAGTGTTTGAGCATGAATGAAACTCTAATTTCAAGCTCTAATTTAGGAAAATTTCTCAATAGAGCACAGCTAGTAACATGACATATTGTCTGATTCTTCCTCTTCTGAGATTACTCATATGCCATACTCTATTTTGGGATAGAAATAATTGGTACTAGAAAGTTTTGCAAGCAGTGTAGTCCTGCCTTCCAGGAATTTCTTGCTGATACAAGTAACATTTCTGTTTTAATTCATTCCATAGAAAATGAAGAAAATTCTTCTTCATATAAATGAAGGAATTATTTTTGGCTATAACATTCAATATTCTTGAGTAAAGAAACATTAAAGAATGCCTGTGCTTTTCTAATGGTCTACATAACTTTGTTTGAAAGAAAATTTGTAAGACTGTTTAAAGATATTAACATATGGCTTCATTCTTCCATTAAATTTTTTCTTGTACTTTACCATCTTACCCCAAACATGGTCTTTGGGAAAACAGGTTTGTGATGCCAAAAGAAGAGAAGCAGGTGGATTTGAAGACTGGAAGAGTTCGTCGGAAGGCCGTGTTTGAAGATGACGAGAAGGAAAATGATGATGTAGCAAGTGATGAGGAGGATGACCAAGAAGAAGAAGATGAGGAAGAAGCAGTTTCTGAAGATGGAAGTGATGGTGATGATGAAAATGATGCTGAGGAGGAAAATGAGAGAGTGCTCTTACGGGAAGGGATGGCAGTTAGGAGAGCCAAGCGCCTGAAAACAGAGGTGGCTCAGGAAGAAGCTGTGAATGAGCTACCAGCATTTGCAGACAGTGATGATGATCTGGAGATGAGCTCCGAAGAAGGAGAAACTGCCCCTGAAGACAGTGAGATGGAGGAAGATGAGGAGGAAGAGGAGGAGGAGGGGGACATACAAGGGACTTGCAAAGATGAAAGCTCAGATAGTGAATTCGAGGCTGCAAATAAAAGAGCTGAATCTAAGCAATATGATGTGAATAGTGAACACACAGAAACAAAATCACAGATCTCAGAGCACAGTCCCAAAAGAAAAGCAGTGCTCACTACAGATTCGGGAAACTGCACCGCAGAAGAGGCATCAGAATCTGAGGATGAGAACTCTTCCCTTGAGGAGGGTGATGATGAGGGAGGATCACATGAGGAGTTAGAAGCTGAAGAGTCAAATAGGAATGGATTTCAGCACAGTCAAGCAAAGAAAGCTGATAGTGTTAGACAGACTAAAGTTAAAACTGTAGATATTGAGGATGATGATGTGGAGAATCTGCTGAGAGAGGAAGAGGAGTATGAAGAAAAAATAGACCTTTCTGCTGACACAACAGGTAGACTATAAGTGTTTGATTTTTACTGTCCACTTTAATTGTATTAATTGTTAAAGGATATAATTAGTAGATACTTCATCATGTTGCTTGTCATATGTATATATGTATATATGTATGTATGTATGTATGTATGTATTTATATGTAATTCTTAAGTAGCAAAACTTCATGCTAGGAAAGCTTGAAATACTTGCTCTTAGGCCTTTCATTTACATTGTCAGGTTTCCTTCCTCTGAAACAGAGGTGATTCATTTTATAAACAAAACTTTATTGATTCTGCATATACTTCTTTAATCTTTATAGCTATGTGTGTAAAACAAATTATGATGCTCTATCACGTCTAGAAAGACTAAAATGTGTTTGGGGGAATGTTACTAAAGTGCATTAACTGCTCACTGAGCACTGGAACAGGTATCTCCATCTTTGGAGATGTCCAGAAGCCATTCTGACATGGTGCTGAGCAACCTGCCTGAGGGTGAGGCTGCTTGAGCAGTGGGGCAGGACATGGAGACTTCCAGAAGTCCCTCCCAACCTCAACTTTTCTGTGAGTCTCTGGAGAAGACATGTATCATCATAAACATGATCAAATCTGTTCCTGTTGATAATAAGTTTTTAGAATTCTGTCCTAAAAAAAATCAGTGGTGTATTTGTTATCTGCAGTTTATGTTTCTGTGTATATATGAAGTATGAGAAAAAGAAACTGTGGGTTGTGTCTACACTTCTTAAGCCTCTTGTCACTTCCTTATTTAAATTATTTTTGTAGTTTCTGATCCTTGTTCTTTTTTGGAGACAGAATGTGAAGTTTTTCCCTTTTCAGGTGCACTTAAATGGAAAGAGGACCTCACACAGAAGGCAGCTGAGGCCTTTCTAAGACAGCAGCGATCAACCCCCAATCTTCGTAAACTTGTATATGGAACAGGTACAGATCTGTTTGGAAACTTGTCTCAATATATGGTGGCTTCTAGCTGTTACCAAGTTTTCTAGTCTGAATATTTGAGCATTGTCTTTTGGTGGGAGGCTTGAGGAGAGTTAATTGACTTTTTAATTGCTGATGCTCATTTTCAGTAATAATTGTAACAAGAAGACAGTTTTTACTTCTCCCATAAAAAGCATTTTGAGTTCATTTTCCAAACTATTCCATTGTTACTCATGTTTTCTGGTACAATTATTTCTTCCAAACATTTAAGGTTTGGTCATTTGTGCAATCATCTGCTGGATATTATGCAAACCCATTGTGTAATTGTGTTTCATAAAGGGATGTTGTCTATTGGCTGGTTTCAGGAATTTCTGTCTCACAGTGACTATGGAAGAGTCTCTTAGAAGTGACTTAGTGTCAGGTGTTTGTCAAGGGAAAAATAGCTGGCGTAAAAGGAAGAGAAAATTGTTATTTATGTAATTTCTCCTATTTAATTACTTTTCCAGTGCTTGACTGAGTGTACAAATCTCGTTGTGCAGAACCTTTGTAGAACACAATGAGCATTTGGCTTTTGTAAACCTTCCACAGTGCAGGTGTGGGAAGACTTTCTGAGAGATTATCCAGTCTGGTATTCTTGATTTACAGGCAAGCTTAATGTCCTTGCTGTTCACAGATCATTTTGGTATTGTTCTAATTTGTCATATTGAACAAGCATCCTCTGTTTACTTATTGGGCAATATTTTTTTAGATAATTCCAGTTATGAAAACAACTGGATCAGTGTACCTTTTTCTTCAGGCTTTTACATTTAAAACTGTTCCAGTTTGGTTCTTTTATTTCCTCAAGCTGCTGCAGCTGTTGGCAAACATAAGGAGAGGGGTGGTTAATGAATTTCATGCACGTACTGTGGGGGAAATCATCACAACCTCTGTGTTTGGTTTAGCTGTCGAGGATGAGGACCAGGAGAGCGAGGATGCAGATGATGAACTTGGAGGTTTGTTTCGTGTCAGCCGTCCAGACAAAGCATCCAAACAGAAGGCCAATGCTCTTGACTGCTCCAAATTCCTGGTAGAAAAGCCGCAAGATTGGGATTTAGAAGAGGTGATGCCATTGGATAATTGCTGCTGCATATCCTGCCTGGTTCTGTCCTGGCTGTGTCTCATGAAGTGTGACTGAGTTGTCACTGAAACAGACCTGTGGGAGCTATGGCCACACTTCTTAGATTCTGCCACTTGCTCCCTCCCTAAGTAACAGATTCCAGGGTTCTTACAACAGTGGCAAGTTACAGTAAATCAATTTAATGCTTGGCTCACTTGAATATTTGGTGGATAATGGTTCTTTATTTACCAAAAGGTAAAAAGCAGAGGAGACCCAAGTGAAAATACAATGTAGGGTAGAGATTTTTTAGGGTAGTGCAAAGACCTTTGGGCAAGAAGTAAACTGGGTTCACAATCCTGCTTTTGGGGAGACATTGTGTAGTTTTGGTAATGGTGTTTTGATATGGGGCTGCATGTGAGAATTGTCTTTGAGGTGAGGGAGTGGGGAATGTCTTGGGGAGCATTTCTGTTGATGATAAGCTGCAGCTGTGCAAGACAATGACATTTATTTTGCAGGTTATGAGCAGTATTCGAGACTGCTTTGTTACTGGAAAGTGGGAGGATGATAAAGATGCAGCAAAGCTGTTGGAGGAAGATGGTATGTGTAACACTTCTAAAAATGATTAATGTATACAGGATTTTTAAGAAAAGTATGACTTTTTAGTTATGTATATAGAATATTTTGCCTTAGTGCTATACTTGCAGTTTTTTTCAAATAGAGTATGTAATTTAAATTACAAAATGGAGTCCTTAGTCTCATCACTTGGACATGCCAGCTTTGAATTATGTATCTGAGTTGATTTGTTCATCATGTATGGTTTATTCTTCTGGATAGTCATGGTAGAAATAAACAGAAACTATTCTTTATTGGGAAGACAAACTTGCCATTCACCATTGGCTGAAAAGTGAGATCTATTGTCAGATGTTTTGGAGGTGTTGTTTTTGTTTTGTTTTGTTTGGTTTTTTTTTTAATTAGGAAATCTTTAAAATTTTTTAATAATGTGGCTGTATCTTACGTGCATTGTGATTGTGGTTTAACAAGTTTTTGTAAGCATATGTTTTTAACCTAAAAACTGTCAGTATATTTAATTTAATTTTTTTAAATTAAACATAGGAGCTCAATTGCTCTGCTGCTGTCTTGTGTCATTAGAGTTCAAACTAATGTATTGGGAGCTTTTTGGGATGATCTAAACTTTATTTACGTTTTTTAAATCATAAGGCTGTGGAAAGGATAAAGGAGAAGCCACATTGCATTTAGCTGGGAATTTTCAGCTGAAGCTGTAGAGGGGGCAGAACAAATGTATAAAACTTGATGGGAATCAAAAATATTTGGACTGAAATTAATCTCCACAGCAGTACTGAACACATGAGAGATGGTGTGGAGCAATACAGCAGAATGGTTAACTAATGCTCACATGTCTTGGGTGCTCATTGTTGCAGAAGAGCTGTATGGAGATTTTGAAGATCTGGAAACTGGGGTTGTGCACAAAGGAAAGGCTGCTGCTGGAGGAGAGCAGGTCTGATCTGCATTTTTATGTTCTTTAGTAACACGAGTGTGTGTTTCTTGTCAAGTGATAGACATCCTATGTAATAAGTTCAGTGTTTATAGAACCAATAGGAAGGAAATCAGTGGGAACAAGAAAGAAAAGATAAGTGTATTACTGACTTTATCTAGAGTGGCATGTTTTTAGCTTGAGCCTGAATTTTTGTTTAGAGTTAATTATGTGGAAGTCACCTCACTTATTTAACAGTAGGTGTCAGGCTTAATCAAGAGCTGGAGGATCTGGAGGCGTGACAGAAGTATTTTAAAACCAAATGTAATCATAACTGTTTGTACTATGTCATCTATCTGATGCAGAAGATTATAGCACTCTGTTTAAACACAACAAATTGTGGAAACCTGACACAGTTTCCTAGTTCATTCCTCTTATCTGCATAAAGGAGGTTGGTGGAAGCAATTTTATGCTGTGGCTTGGGTATCTTCCAAGAACAGAGCTGTAGTTGTCTGTGACAGTACAAACTGAAAAAATCAATTTCTTTTTGGATTGCGCAGTTTGATGGCTTTGCATTTCGTTATAAATTTGAGGGTAATGGCATAGCTTTGGCAGTTTTCAAATGGTCTGTGAACAAACTTCCTCCTCTCAGGTCTCTATATAGAGTGCTGCCTTCCAGCACAACATTGCTCAATGCTATCAACAATTACTTTTTTCCCTCCTGTGTTATATATGCTTATATTAGCTATAGAATAACAGGTAGGTCAGTTCTAGGGTCTGTTCCCTTATGTTATAATGATGCTTAGTCAAAAAGCTTTGTCAGTGAAAAGGAATAGGACTAGATCATGAGATCTTTCAGTCCTTGCTGAAGTTGTGTCCTTGTATGAACAGCTTACTAATATCTGTCTCAAACTGAAATGTTTTTCAAGTGTATAATAGTTGGCACAATAAAAAAGTATTGTTTAATCATATCTATAGAAGTATTGTTTAGTAATATCTATCAAGCTTTATCAGAGTGGGTTGCTTTCAGTGAACCATTTTACATGTTTGACATTGTTGATTAGTCTGGAAGTGAAGAAGAGGAGGAGGAAGATGAAAAAATGTCCAAAACAGAACCTGAGGAGGAGGAAAAGAAAAAGGAGCGCATGGACAAGAAAAGAAAACTTAAAGAAATGTTTGATGCAGAATATGATGAAGGGGATGCCACATACTTTGATGATCTTAAAGAAGAAATGCATAAACAAGCACAGGTACAATCTCCTAATTTGACAATTTGTCTGGCTATATGTCTTCAAAAATACTCCATAGGGTTTGCCCCCAAAAGGTTTTTTCCTGGAGACACAGGTGGTGCTCAGGAGGTATTTCAGAAAGTACATACAAAGAAATACAAGCTTGTGATTTTTTAAGTTTGAACTTCTTGATTCTATTATCTGAAAAGGAAAGCAAGCAAACAAATTAAGTTTAATTTAAACTGAGTGCAGTATTTAACTATACTTTGAATCACTGAATAAGCCAGGATGTATCATCTAAACTTCAACTACTTAAAAAGTTTTTAAATAAAAAAGTCATCCTTGTATGTGTAGGAAGGTGAAAATCTTCCTCATATTAATTTCTGCCATATATTTTCCTGGTATTACTTTTAGTGTGATTTTTTGCAGTGTTATTAATGGACAAGTAAATTCCCTGTGACAGTCTTTTTCATCCAACTGTGAAGTTATTTTTAGGAAAAAGTAATTAATGACCATTGCTCTGCATGTGTGGTAGAAGTCCTCAATATCCAGAATGTGAAGTGTTGATTTTGTTCCAGGCCTTTGTTTTTTTTACATAAGAACTTGTAAGTTTAAAAGTAGCTTCTTTTTTTGACTGCCTTAAGAGAACACTGCCTTATACTGTTAATATCTTCACAAAATTTGTCTTCCTACAAATTTTTGCCCTAACTAGTTGTTAAATTAGTCTTTACCTGCTTGTATTAGCCTCTGTCACAAAGGATAATATGAGCTCTGGTATGCTGATGTACTGAGAGCACTTAAGGGTAAAGAAGGACATCCCAGTGAAAGGGTCAGTGTCTTATGGGTAGCTAAACATCAGGAGCTAGAACAGGAGAGTGAGGCTTCTGTTATTCATGAGGATATCGTCTTAAATATTTGCACAGTACCTACATTCTTATCATATGGTACAGAAGAGCTTTTCATGATGTACAGTGTGAGGATGCACAAAAATATTTTTAAGCTGCTGAGTAAGATCGGAGCACAACATCCTCATAAAGTGCCACCTTAAGGATCAGGACATTAAAAGATACTTGGGCTCATAGATCAAAAAATGTACTTTTGCTAGTTGTATCTTTAAAATCCAAAGTCACCATAGTGAAAGGTATATCAGAAGTCACTCAGTCATTTGCTTCTCTTGGGTACTGTCTTTCAGGTAGACTAACAGCCCCACTTGGGATCTTGAATTGGAAGGGCTTTGTGGTGGTAGATTTCTTCCTCTGAATAAAAAGTCACAGAACCTATTAGATCTTTCCCAAGAAGATTAATATAAATGTTAGCATGTTTTAAATAGAACCCGCCCTTCATGTAGATGTTGTTAATACTTGAATTTTGTGAAACACACGGTGGCTTTCTCTTTGTCACACAGCTTAATCGAGCGGAATTTGAAGATCAAGACGATGAGACCAGAGTTCAGTATGAGGGGTTCAGGCCTGGGATGTATGTTCGGATAGAGATTGAGAATGTGCCCTGTGAATTTGTCCTGAATTTTGATCCTCATTATCCTATCATCCTGGGTGGCCTAGGCAACAGCGAAGGAAATGTTGGCTATGTACAGGTGCGTAGCCAAAGGGCTGAGTGCATGTTATCTCAGTACAGGTGTGCTTCAGGGTGTCTGGAGTTACTGCTGTTTACTGAAAATACAGTAAACACAGAGAGAGACTTCCATCCTTGTCTCCTGAATGGGAGGTTTGGTTTTGACACAAAGTGTAATTCTCCAGTAGCAGATCCTGGATCTTTACAGGCTTAATTGGATAACCAGAAAAGGTTACTGTTGTTTAATGTTCAGCTGCAGAGGTGCCTCAGGACTAAGGTCTGATTCTGTCATTGCTGAATTGCAAACATTAATTGTACTCTGACCTTCATGATCTATATACAGGTGACTACAGAAAAGTTACTGGCACATATATAAATGTATTTTTAATATAATACTTGCTCGTATGCATACACACTTCAGAGTGAGTGAAATACTGATTGATCTTCCTGGTCAACCTAATCATAGTGAGAAGATAAGCAAAGATAAAAACTTAGCGTATAAAAAAATTCTAGTGTAGATAGAAGTTGCTTTCAAGCATTCCTGAAAAGTTAAGGCTTGAATTTCAGAATCACAGTTGCCACCTTGTATAGCAGCGTGGTTCACCTTCTCTCCCAACCAGCTGCGCCTGAAGAAGCACCGGTGGTACAAGAAGATCCTCAAGACGCGCGATCCCCTGATCCTGTCGCTGGGCTGGCGGCGCTTTCAGACCATCCCCATGTTCTACATGGAGGACCACAACGGGCGGCACCGGCTGCTCAAGTACACCCCGCAGCACATGCACTGCGGGGCCGCCTTCTGGGGTGAGCCACAGCTGCTCCTGGGGCACTCCGCCCCTGCAAAGGGACGTGTCAGGAAATGCAGCTTTGGGAATGGGAACTCTTGGAATTGCCCCGTGGAGCAATAGCAAATAGTGTGGGAAAATAGGCAGTTGTTTAATACTTGTGGATTGTTTAAATGATTTGTGAATTGCTTGGATTTTAAGCAAACTCTGAGCATTCTGCTAAGTTGTAGCATATCAAAGAGGAATCTGATTTGTGTGCAGATAGACTTTGCACACATGATGGGCCCAGCCCTTGCGTGAGTAACTTCTTGTTAACCATTCCTTTATGGGGCTTTAAATGTGAGCAATAGTTTGAGTCTTTAAACTTCGCTTTTCTTCATTGAGTATATTTGTCATGTATTTTTAAGCTTTTGGAATTTAAATAAGGGCTAGATATTGTGTAGTAAAACTTTCCAGGAGTTTTTAAATTTTATTTTCTTTTAGGGCCCATCACTCCTCAGGGGACAGGATTTTTGGCAGTCCAGTCTGTCAGTGGCACAACGGTAGGTTTGTTACCACACAATGTTGATAAATGCTTTCTATGGATATTTGGCCAAAATATATATATTTTGGGAAGAAGGTTTACATTATGATAAAGCAGTGTAGTTGTAGGAACTAAGAAAGCAGTTGGACTCAAGCTTTTGAAAGGTGTATTATGCTGAGGTGGGAAACTGTATGGAGAGGATTTTTTTTTTTATAAATTTCAGGAGGAAATTGTTTACTGTGAGGGTGGTGAGGCTCTGGCACAGGTTGCCCAGAGAAGTTGTGGATGCCCCATCCCGGGAAGGATTCAAGGCCAGGTTGCATGGGGTTTTGAGCAGCCTGGTCTAGTGGAAGGTGCCCATGGCAGAGGTGTTGGAATGAGATGATCTTTGAGGTCCCTTTGAAACCATACCATTCCATAATTCCAATTTAAATAGTGTTTTTATCAGATATTATCTTTATTAGATATATATTAATCAAAGGTAGGTTCATGTTTGCAGACAATTGGTAACAAAAGCTTTGCATGGCTTTGTAATGAGCTTGACAGTAATCAGAGTGGTGATTATTATCCCCTTCCTAAAATGTGCCTTCAAGTGCTGTTGCACAGTTGTCTTTTTACATGTTTTAAAAGGCTATTTTCATCATGTGTCCCTCACATAATATAGTATCTTAGAGCAGTGCACAAAGCACTTCTCCTTTGAGACTTTCTGTCTGAATAAGATTCATTTCATAAAGAGAACATAGTGAGGTAGATCACAAGGACTTTTAGATTGTTTCCAAGGTAATTAGAATGGCAGTTCTGGAAATCTCATTAGTGAATGGTAGGAATGTTATGTCAGCAGCACCTTAACTAGTGTCTGTACTAGTCAATCTGCATTTTTCATGCTGCTGTTCTTTTGTCAAGGTTAGAAATTCTGAATCTTAAAAGTGAAATGTGGAGTGAAGGTGCCCCACAACACCCTTCTCTCTAAGTTGGAAAGATATTCATTCAATGGGTGGACTGTTTAGTGGATGAGGATTTGGTTGAATGGCCACATCTGGAGGGTAGTGGTCAGCAGCTTAGTGTCCTGATGTGCAGTGGTGTCCCTCAGGGGTCTGTACTGGGACCAGCACTGTTTGATCAGCACTGACCATCAGTGACGCAGGCAGTTTGCAGGCACCACCAAGCTCAGTGGTGTGGTTGATGTGCCTGAGGAATGGAATGCTGTCCAGGAGAACCTTGAGAAGTGGTCCTGGGGGAACCCAGGCCAAGTGCAAGGTCCCGAACCAGACCTGGGGCAACCCCCTCAGTGTCAATACAGATTGTGCAATGAAAGGGATTGAGAGCAGCCCCTGCTGAGAAGGACTGGGGGAGGCTGGACATGCTGTGGTCATGTGAACTTGCAGCCCAGAGAGCAAATCACATCCTGGGCTGTAGCAAGAGCAGCGGCAGAGCGGGGGAGGGGATTCTGCCCCTCTGCGCTGGTCTGGTGAGACCCCAGCTGGAATACCACATCCAGCCCTGGGGCCCTCAGCCCAGCAAAGACAGGGACCTGTTGGAGCAGGTCCAGAGGACAGTCACAAAGATGATTGGAGGGATGGAGCACCTCTCCCAGGAAGAAAGGCTTGAGAGGGTTGGGGTTGTTCATCATGGAGAAGAGAAAGCTCTGGGGAGGCCTCATTGCAGCCTTTCAGTACATAAAAGGGGCTTAAAAGGAATATGGAGATAAACTTAGCAGGGCCTGCTGTGATAGGACAAGGGGGAATGGCTTTAAATTAAAAGGGTTCTTTAGACTAGATATGAGGAGGAAATTTTTTACAACAAGGGTGGTAAAACATGAACAGGCTGACAAGAGAGGTTGTGGATGCCCTGTCCCTAGAAATATTCCAAGTCAGACTGGATGGGGCTCTAAGCAACCTGATCTATTGCAAGATGTCCCTGCTTACTTCAGAGGGGTGGGACTAGATGACTTTTAGAAGTCATCTAGATGACCTTCCAATCCAAACTGTTTTATGATTCTGTGATTCTAAATGGTGTCTTCACTGTTTGGGAAATACACATTCAGCAGTGTCTTTCATCTCTGATGTTTCAGCCTGACTTCCGGATTGCTGCCACAGGAGTTGTGCTCGATTTAGATAAATCCATAACTATTGTAAAGAAATTAAAGCTAACCGGTTTTCCATTCAAAATTTTTAAGAACACTTGTTTTATTAAGGTAAGTTCATAGGTATGTATACTGTAAAACCAGATGTACTGATGTTAGGAAGGAATGCAACCTGGGATTGGCTTTCCTGAGGCAGAAGTTCTCAGTTATTGTTGAACGCTGTTCTGGATCTCAAGAGCTGCTTGTGGTTTTTTGAGCTCCTTTCCATGTGATCTCTATAGGTACTGATTACTAGCCAAGGAATATGAATGATTGTTAACCAGACAAAAATTCTGGAACTGTCTCCTGGTTCACATTCAGTGTGATTTTTTTTCCTTTTCACCCACTGCTTCCTTCCTAGAACCCACTGATTAGCAGTGGCAGACAGCTTTGGAGGATGTCAACCTGTGCCTAGTGGGTATCAGTCTGATCCCACTAAATTTCAGCTCTGGAGTCAAAGGGGACTTCTAGCAGTGCTTAAGACTTCTCAGTTACAGTTACAAAGCTGTTTGGGGTAGGAAGTGTTGCAAAAGTGAAGGTTCACTGACTTTCCTGCTGGGCTTAGCTGGGCTTTCTGGCTCAGGGAGAGCTTAGGTTATTCTGCATTTGAGGCAGCAAGCAGCTAAGCAGTGCTCCCAGCAATGAAGCACTCAAGTACTTGCACTAGGCATAGGCAGATTATTTTCTTGCTTTTCTTGTGGTATATAAAGAAAGCACAAACCTTCAAGAACTGTATTGTATTAGAATCTCAGAACTAGCAACTTAAGGCAGCTTGCTTGCTTTTAAGGTATCCTGTGTTACAGTAAATTACTTTAAAGGAGAACTGTAAAGCTTCTGTAGATATGTTGTGTTTTGAAATTTTAAATATATGTATTTAATGCTTAGAAACCTTGCCTGTGATGTATGACTAAGTAGATTGCTTTCAGTAGCTCACCTAAAGTCAGCTCAGTGGGTTTTTGGTATGATCAGCACAGTCTAAAGACAATGCTTTGCTCCTCCTGGTTCTTTATAAGATATGCTTGAGGGAATTCTGGTTTTGTGGCCTGTGTAGGTCACAGAGAGAGGCTTAGCATCTTGAGTGATGGTGGGCAATTCACATTTTCAGGGGATGTTTAACTCTCAGTTGGAAGTGGCTAAATTTGAAGGTGCAGCGATCCGCAGTGTGAGCGGTATCCGAGGGCAGATCAAAAAGGCCCTCCGAGCTCCCGTGGGTGCTTTCAGAGCAACATTTGAAGACAAGTTGCTGATGAGTGGTAAGTTGCACGTTGCATTTAAGTTATCACACAACTTTCATCCTTCTTCACAGATTGCAAAGCCGTGTCTGAGAGTTCTGGGATCTGATAATTGAGATGTGAATTCATAGAGTAAGAAATACCTTGTGAGAGGCAGAGTGAAATTAAAAAGAAGTATATTTTATGTTGGATTCTTCCACTTATAGTCAGAAGTCATATAGTATGCAGATGAAAAGGCTTGAGTTGAAGACATGTATCTTCAAGTATTTTAATGCTTTACACAGCACGGTTTTAGTGTTTTACACAGCCTTTCTCCTTGAACATGATGAATTGAATTTAGTGATACAGGTGCTAGAAGGACACTTTTCTGAGAAATACAAGTACTGGCATTGTAACTCCAGTTAACGTTTTTCTGTAGCCTTTTGGGGAAATTATGCAGAGGATCTCCTGTGTTTGCTGAGTGCCCCTGTGATGTTGAAAATACAAGTTTATACTTACTTGGATTTATATGACCTGTTTTCCTAAACACACCAAAATCATGGATAGTGCAAAATAAAAGCAAGTTAGTTCTTTTATAGAAACAGACGAAGGAAAATTGGTTTTGTCAGTAATTATACAGGCACATCTCCATACATGAATTCTGTTGCTTGTTCTTGAATATGAATGATGAACAGGGTGGTATTCAGCTGCCTGCTCTTCAGGAATGTGTGCTCTTCATGCCTTTATGGGGTTTTGCATTGCTTTTACCACCAAAGTCGAAGACATTTGGTCTATATACCAAACAACGTGGCGTAGTATCTGTTCTGTTCAGGCAATCTTTGCTTAGAGTGTGGGTGTGATGAACTCTTTACATTTCATATTTTTTGAGTCAAGTAACATTCCCTTTTCTTTCAGATATTGTTTTTGTGAGGACTTGGTATCCTGTTTCTATCCCAACGTTTTATAACCCCGTAACATCCTTGCTGAAACCAGCAGGTGAGAAAGATAGTTGGAGTGGGATGAAGACAACAGGCCAGCTGAGGTATGAGCGAGGCATCAAACTGAAACAGAACAAGGATTCTCTCTATAAGGTATATTTCTGTTTTGTTTTGTTTTTTAGAACCAGTCAAAATTGCAGTGTGTCTCAGACCTCTGCAAACCAAGAGCAGTATAAATACATGTTCGTACACATGCATGTGTGACTTCAAATTTTTATCCACAGGGCACAGCATGAGATGGAAATAACACAGTTGAGAGCAGATTGTTTGGGATCAGTTAAAGTTTATAAAGTAATCTGCAGGGTAAAGGTCTTCTCCAGAAGCTTACTGAGACTTCTGCTGTAGTAATTGGGGTGAACATAACCATTTACAGTTCAGTCCAAGGATCTCAGAGGATGTTGGGGTTTTTTTTACTTTTGGTTTGTATTTTTGTGGTTTGTTTGGTTTGGGGTGGTTTTTGAGGGGTGTGTATTTCTTTTTGTTTGTTTGTTTGTTTGTGGTGTTTTGTGGGGTTTTTTTTTCCTGCTGAAAGATGAAAAACTAAATAAAAGCTTTTTAATATCGTGGGTCTTACATATGCTCTATATTCATTCTTTTAGCCTATTGTGAGGGAGAAGAGGCATTTCAATAAGCTCCACATTCCTAAAGCACTGCAGAAGGCACTGCCTTTTAAGAACAAACCTAAGAATCTTGAGAAGAAAGGCAAGACTCCAAAAGACCAGTGGAGACCAGCTGTTATCAGGGAGCCTCATGAAAAGAAGGTAATTATCACTTACTCTGAAACAAGGACTCCTGAAGGGTAAATGTGTTGTTTAAAGCTTTTCTAACTATTGTTTTGGCACTTGAATCTACTGCTAATGCTAAAGATATATATGCTCCTAGTGAAAAATGAGCACTTGTGATTGGTTTTGTTCCTGTTTGGCACATAGTATGTATATGGAGCTGTCAGTGAGTGGATGGTGTCTATTTTTTAGACTAGTAGGTCACCTGAGGCCTAAATACGACTTTTGTCCTTGTCACAGCACTTGCAAGATATTTCACTTGGATTTAGTGCTCTCATATTATGGGTGACTTAAATTGGCAGCTGCAGGTTTTTATTTGACTTGTCATTGCCATGCATTATTAACATAGACAGGATTTGAAGCAAATACTCTGCTTCCAAAATTGAGAATTAGAGTGCTTGCAGAGGCAGGAAGATCCAAACTGCAGTTTAAGTGTTCTATAGTAGCAATTAAGCATAGCATTTTAAAAGCTATCTAACCAAAATCAGAGTTCACAAAAATTAAAGCTTTGATTAACTTCCTAACAGGATAAATAATTAAACCATTTTAGAAATTGGGTAACAGGTGCAGAGATAATTAGGAACTTGCCTTGACTCTCTGATTTATTATGTGTGTTTCTGCTGAGGTTACACTGTTTCTTGCTCACCCAAACTGAGCTGCATGTGTATTGATTGTCTGTTTTCTGTTCTAGATATCAGCTCTACTCAATGCTTTGAGTACGGTGAATAATTACAAGATAAGGAAAGCCAAAGTAAAGCATCGGGAGCAGCTTAAAGAATATCTCAAAGTTAAGCAGAAGGAGGATGAACAGAAATTCAAGAGGCAAAAGGAGGCTAAGAAAAAAGTCTATCGCATACTGGGACAAAGGGAGAAAAAGAGGCAGAAGTCAAGCTTGAAAGGATCTAGTAAGGGAGAGAAGAATATGTAAACTTCCATCAGATTTCTGGCCAAATGAGGAAATAGGGTAGCTGTGCAATTTTCTCTTGAAGAAACAAAAAGGCCTTGGACTACACCAGATGTGCTTTCAAGAGATGAAAGAAATGCAAATATGACCTTACTCACACTCTTGAATACATTTGGTAATGTACATAAATAAGATGTAGAAGTATGAATTGTGGTTTTTATACAGGACTATTCTGGAGGACTTTTATTTCAGTATATTTCTATGCATACTGCGTAGTCTATCTAGCCAATAAAGTATTTTAATGTCAATTTACAGAGTATTGTTTCTTTGTGTTTTGTCTTAGTGGACTTCAGTGGAAGAAAACTCCCCTGAATGTCTCCAAATATGTTCCTTACTTTGAGCTATTACCTAAATTTTGCCCTTGGCAAATCTTTTAATAAAAGGTGTGAAGATCAACTGTTACTGGGTAGGAGTTTTGGAAATTCTTTATCTTTGATCTGAGTAGTCCACTCCTGTGCTTAGGATGCATGAAAAAGCATCTCAGTTTTTTCCACTTCTCACTAGGTTATTAAGTAGATCTTCAAAATAATATTGCATCCAGATCTTGTGTTACTTGGCCAGTTTTGGCACCCTGAGGCTGTCAGTAGATCCCTCACTGACTGCAGCATTCTGGGCAAAGAGTGTCAGACCTTCCCCAAATGTGTGTAGCTACTCTTTGATTTTCTGTTAAACACTGACAGGGTTAAACACTGACAGGATAACTTGCTTCCTTTGGGAAAATCTTCCTGTGTCCAGCTGACACTGTTGTACACCACAACAGCACAGACTCCGACTTCAGAGGGTTAAAAATGAGTCCTTTCTTATTGGGATGTGTCTCCCTTTTATACTGTTCTACACAGACCGATTTGATTGGGAAACAAAGACAAACCTCTTCAATCACATTGGTCAGACCAGAGGGACATCAAGGAGAAGTCCCTCCTAGGGAAAGAATGTAAACAAAGTTACAGTTACAAAAACATATCTCTTGTTTACAGAAAAGAATTTCAGAGAACGAAAACATCTCAGGCACGAACCAGGGCTACATCCAGCCAGCTTGATTTCATGGTACATTGTTAGGCTTAAGATGAATGGAGAGAAGAGGTGGTAGATGGTTTCAATCCTGTGAAATTAACTGACAGTTGAAGTCTTTCTCTGCATGACAGAAGGCTTTGAACAATCATTTTGTTGGAAGAGCAACAGAAAATTTTTATGCCATGTATGGCATCAAGTAGTTACTATGATATACCTATTTTTAATACTTCATCCTCAAACAGGCAGTGGGGCAGATAATATCAGTAATTTCTTGGTCTCCTTCCTGCATAAGTTTACTCTTTTCTATCAAGCTGCAATTCATTATTATTACACTGTAGTAATATTTGCTATCTCAGATGTGAGATCCCATGTGGGAATCAGACTGCCTCATACAAAAGCCTTTGGTTGAATGGGTCTGTAGACTTTTTTTTAAACATTAGTATTTTGGGATTTTCTTAATTAATCTCATAATGTTCTGTTTACTGATACTGAAATTCTAATGCATCCATCTTTGTCTATATGATATTAGGCTGACGCCTGACTCAAATTAATTTGTCAGTAATTTTTTTTTTCCCTTGTGAGATTCAGATGAGGTCACGTGAATATGAAAACATGATTTATGTTTGAATAATTGAAGAGTCTCTGCTGAATAGACAACTGCTGCCTTCAGAGATTTATGAGGAAATTGTTGGCATTTTGCCCCACAGAATAGTACAGGATGGTTTGCCATGACTTTCTTTCTGCTTCTGTCCAGCTGTGCTAGGCTAGGCCTAATCTAAGCCATGAAGGAAATGTTTCCTATTAACCCTGGTTTTATGCTGTTATGAGCAAAATTCCCTTAGGTGCTGTTGTTTGCATCTTCCATGTGTTCTCATGTGACAAGCAGTTGGTATTTTGTGTGCCTGGGAAGTTACCACTGCAACATTTGACTTTGGGTTTTTGCATTTGCTATTTACATGTAATGAAAAATAACTTAGATCTGGTTTATCCATAACAGCTCTGCCAGAGACAAAAAGGGTGGACTTCATTCTCCTTTTCAGTGTGGAGAGAAGCACTCAGAAAGCCAACTGAGCATGAAGGTGTTACACCTGGGAAGACAGTACCAGATACTGGTTTTGGATTATACCTTTTGTTTTCTTTAGGTAGCCTTCTTCAGTGGGAGAGAAAATGTAAATTTAACAGACTTGTTTTGAAGACAAGTTTAATAAGCAGTGGGTAGTAGGTGGGAGCTGGTGTGTGTTGTGAGAACAGCCCCTGCATGGCTGGGAGAGGTGGTAATGTCACTTTTGAGGAGAACCACCACACGCCTACTAACAGAGGCACTTGGGTTTTGTCCCCCAACACTAAATAAATCTTGGTTTTAGTAGTACCAGCAGTCTCTCACAGCGCTTTTGGCCTGGTTTTAGCATGGAATGTTTCAGCTGTGTCCCTGCCCAGCCCCACATCCCTCACCACAGCCTCCAAGTAGTACTGCCCTAGGAAAACAAACAATATTTACTGCTCCTCCTCAGCTGCTGAAACAGCCTGGGTTATCAGAGGGAATCGCTGGCAGCAGTCCTGGGCTGGCAGGTGGTGGAATGAGGGGCTGAACTGTTCTTATCTTGGATAAGCCCAGTCAGCGCTGTGGGAGGTGCAAATAATTAGCAGTTGTGTTCGTGATTAAGCCTGAGGCCAATGTGAAAAACTGTAACAAAAGCAAAGTCGTTTGTACAATGATTTCTGTGCTAAAAACAGTGATGTGCTGGTAGAAGGTGCCATACAGGTCATCCAGGCAGGGTAATACACGATGAACTCTGTGCCAAAGTATTTCACATGGAAGTGTGTACTGACTAATTGCCTGTGAGCAGGGGGATTTCAACAGCAACAGTTCACCCTGTGAGGCTGCGGAAATGTGTAACTTACAAGAGAAACTGAAATTGCAAGGAAACAAGCTTTGGAATTAAAAATAAATAGAGGTGTGAGGGGTCGATTGGCAGCCAGGAGAGCAGTTGTGTTGCTGATGTTACCCATGGAGCTATTTGTGGAAGTGTCTAGCAAAGGCTAATGCCAGGTGAAGGGCAGCTGGGAGCTCACTTTTAAATAAAACCTTTCCCAGGAAGCATAAAGCTAGATGAAGACAATCTTCCATTTTGGGCTATCTACCCAGATTCACTTTACCAGGCCTCATTCCTCCTGACTCTTAGTGTTTCAGTCTGATTTCAGGCTGGAATTGGTGATACAGCTGCTGGAGTGATCTCCTGCCCTGTCCCAGAGGCTGGGTTGTGGCGTGGGTATCCGGCAAATACCCACTCCAGCGGTTTGCAGTGTGTCTGTCAGGCATCCCCCTGCCCTGGCTCCAGCTGCTCAGTGTGTTTCAGGTGTTCACCCTCCACATTATCAGGTCACCTTGCTCTTCAGCTGCAGCAGAAAACCCCTCTGACTGACATAAGTGTTATAAAATGCATGTGAAGATAACTGTTTAGCTACTGGTGGAGGTAGAAATCATACCAGGGCTAACCAGCTTTGACAGAATTATTTTATACTGCTTGCTATTTTTAAATGGAATTACGTCTTTGTAATGATTTGCAAATAAAAACTCTATTCACATGGTATTTCAAACTGAGTTAATGTGGTATTGTGGCATAGCTATTGGATCCAATTGATGTAATTGAAATAAATATGTTAGACTGTCAAAATACTTCTGTGCTGTGTGTAATGCTCAACATTGCTTGCATGTACAAACCTAAACTCCATCACTCAAACCAGGCTGTGTCTGTGCTGCAGGAACCTGTTGATTCCACAACCACTGTGCACCCACAGCTCTAAGTGAATTCATTGACATCTGCACATGTGTGCATTGCTGCTTCACATCAGAGCTGTAATTTTTTCCTGGCCATCAGAAGAGTCTCGAGGTGTTTAGCATTGGCACAAACTAATGCAATTACACACACCAGATACTGGTTTCTCTGCAACCAATTCTAAACAGCATCCTTGCAGTAACTTTAAAGGTCACTGTTGATGGGGTCTCACATTTGCAAACACCAAGCTTAATTTGTTGTCTATTTTAATGTATTGTCCTGAAGTTATTGGGTTTTGAGAACATAGAATCTATTAAAAAGCTTAATAGAGCAGCTCATTCCAATTATAAGAAATGTATTGGTGGAGAAAATGGAAATGCAACAAAGATCAATGTATTAAGTAGTTGCTGAATGGAGAAAATAGAGGAAATAGATGAAAATTAACTCTCTTTAGTACAAAAAAGGTATGTGCTTCTATACAGTACTGAACATTTCTTATATTGAGTTTCTTATATTGTAGGTGATAATAAAGCATTTCTATGCTGACTGTATAAAATCAGATAAAGAGCTATCCACAACTACTTCTTTCATTCATTTCTTTTTCCCAAAATGTTGCTTGGTATATTTGAATTTGTTTTGTCTTCCCTTTCTTCCCTTTTCTTTTTTTTTTTTTTTTTAATTTTCCTTTTGGGGTTCCCTCTTTTGGAGGTTCTTAAATTCCTGTGCTGGAAGACTGTTGTGTTGAAAAGTTATTTGGCACCAAGAAAACTTAGCAGTGAACCTAAGACGGGTCATCTGTGATGATGCAGTCTGGAGCAACTGGCTCTTTGGCTTTGAATTTCTGTTGCTAAATGCCAGGTTTCCTGAGTGAAAAATCAGGGTTTCAGATTATGGCCTAAGGATGTGGGCATTTGGATAGTGAGCCTAAGTGAATGTTGCCAATTTCCTTTATCAGTGGTGTCTAAAGAAAGAAAACAGGGATGGTACTTTTGACTCGGGTCCATTCTCTGCTCCGATTTGCCATGTAGCACAGTTTGGTGTGTCATCTGCTTTGGCAAAAACTCGTGGGGAAGCAGAGGAGGGGGAAAAGTCTTGAGCCAGTTTTTGCTTTTCCTACCTTTTCTGCTGTAGCCCCTCTTGCACTGGCAGTCAGGATTGAAACATGCTTGAAACATGCTTGAAAATGCTATTGTAATTCTTTTTCATTTACTCTTAAGGGCAGAGCTATGGAGCTATGAAACAAACCCATGGTCCATAGAAATTCAGTATTAAAAGCTAGTTGAATTTTTACAGTAACATCCACTTACTACTTTCACCTTTTGTGGTATAAACAGGTTGCCATTTAAGCCTCATTTTAAATTATCTGTGGATAATATCTGTGAAGGAGTTCTCAAGTTTGAAGTAGCAGAAGACTGTAGCCTGAACATAAGCAAAACTAGGCTTACTCAAAAGTTCACTCAAACATAAATTGCGTATTTGCAGTAGGTTTTTAGTTTGAATTGCCTGAACAAATATTTTTTCTTGTTTTCCCATGAGAGGAACAGTCAGTAGGACCTGGAGACACTTGGTTGTGGGAAAGAGATTAAGAGTGATCAGGAACCCTTTACTCTGCATTGCTCCTTCTGTAGGAATGGGAAAAGGAGTGAAACCACAGTGCTGGAGATGAAGCAGGCTAGGAAAGGGATGTATCATAGCTGGGACTGAACTGAAATGTGCTCATATCTTCCCTCTGGGATTTGCACCAAACCTGGCATTTCAGTGCCTGGGGGAGAACAAGACTTTTGGACCACAACAGGGTTAAACGATAAAGCAAAGATAGGTTAAAATAACATTAGCTGTAGCTGAAATCACTTCAGTCTCATGAGGCCTGCTAAGATTGTCTCAGGTCTCTTTCTGAGTTTTGGCTTAAGATCATAAGTTCCTTGTTTTGGTTCTGGGTTTTTTTGTGTTTGTTGTGTGTAGTGTGCGTTTTTTATGTTTGTTGGTTTGGTTTGGTTTTTTTTTGGGGGGGGGGTGTTTGTTTTTTGTTTTTTGGTTTTTTTGAGTAATATGTATCTGATGCTAAAGAAAAACACCACTATGTTATAGGAATTCTCTTTTATGTTCACAATTTCAGCACGTGTTTGTAGAGTCTTATGCTCTTTCAGAAATTATCAGAAGAGGCTGCATATCTCACAAGATTGCATCCTGTTAAAGATTCAGGGGTCTTGAGATGATGTGATAGTTTCTAGGGCACATTGTTCATTACAGACAGTAACAACACAGGGAACAAGATGGATTATTGAGCATCTTGATAGATGATTCTGTGATCTGAGACTGGTCAGAGCTTGAAAAGGAAGATAGAGATCTTTATTCCTGGAAATAATAACTCCTAGCTTTTGATGGCATTTCTCATATGATTTAAATGAGAAACTCTTTTTTGGAAGAGGTTTAATTTCCAGCCTACTGACAGGTGTGCATTTTTAAATTATTTTATCCGATTTTTCCTGCTTGTTCTTCTGTTTCCAAGATTCATTGCCTAAGCAATTTTTAAAAAATCTAATTGTCAATAAGTTGTTTATCCCAGTGCTATATAAAGCAATTTAATTCACTCGGATTTACAAAAAGTTGTTTTACAAAGTTCATTACAAAGGGCTCTTCAGGAAACAAACAGATCATGAGTTCAGTCCTCCTCCCCCCATGATGCTCCATCTGTCTGGACTGGATCTATTCTAGACACATAATAACCTTTGCTCACATCCAGGAAGGAACAGACTTTCAAAAATTATTCCAGAGTTGAACTGCATATGTTTTTGGCAGGTTTTCTATCCTAGAAGGTGTCCTTTCTGGCAAAAGTGTGGTGAACACATATGTAAATGTGTCAGGAATGTTCCAATAAAAATTCTGGTTTGCAGAATTCCATTTACAAATGTTGGACACTGTGTTACTATTGACCTTACTTGTGTTGTAGCTTTTGGTTAATGGGGGCTGGTCCCTCAGGACAGGGTACCTCGCCTGCTCTGAGACCACTAACATCTGCTAGGGCTGTTCTGCCTCTTGAGAGGTGGTCTCTGCAAACCCCACAAAACTCAGAGCTTGCTTTGAAGGAATCTTTCAGATGATCTTTCCAGAATGCAAAACTCTTTTCTTCAGCTTCAGCACCAGTGTTAATGAAAGAATTGCAAACACCTGGGAATTTCACCCCTGAGGTGTGCTGTGCCTTGACTGGGAGAGCATAAACCCCTTCTCACCTGTGGCTGTTTGCTTGGCTGCCCAGCAGATGAGAGCTCTCCTCTCACCTGCACTACAGAGGGGGTGACTGGTAGGAACAAGGTCTGGGGAGGCCAGAACTGTCTTCCCACCCTGCACAGCCTTATCCCTGCTCTGACTGTGCCCTCCTGGCTTGCACTCAGACAGTTTTGACTCAGTGGTAGCCTAAGGGTTGTAAAGCAGGTGCTGCAATAGCCCTGAGTGTGCCAGAAGCTTCACCACACACAACCAGCATTCAGGCTGTTACTCTGATAATGCTGGGACTCTGACATGAAAAAGTACAGGATAGACTTGTGGAGGTGGGTTGAATTTTTTTTTTTTTTTAATCTTTCTGGTGAAGAGCTTGCTGTTTATCAATGTAACTATGCACTATCAGTGTAACTTTTCAATTCTAACTGTCCCCAAAATATGGGAAAATACTTTGTGAAGAGCAGCAAATTAACTGCTTCCCTGCCCACAGAAGCTGAAGTCTGCAGCTCCCTGTCTCTGACCATCATTCCTGATTCTTGTTTTTAATTCTGCCTGAGATAATAATGAGTCCTGTAGGGTTTTTATACTGCACAAGGGAATGGAGGGAGAAAAAGAGAGGAGGACTGATGGCCAGACCTCAGAGAATAATTGCTGTTTCGGAAGAGAAAGCCAAAGTACCTACTTTTCTCTCAGGAATCAGGTTTTAATTCTGTCATTGGCACCTTTGCTGGTGGTTGAGCACCCCTTTCTGTAAGCATGATGTGGGTGTGTGTCTGAACCTGCACTGTCACGGCTCTGCTTTGCCTCACTTGCACTCCCAACACGGGGCTGCAGGGCAGGAGGTGCTGCTCAGCCCCGCCACTGCAGGCAGAAGGGAATGAGGACAAGGCACAGAGATGCACTGTGCTACGTGCCTGCTGCCACATCTGTTGGGAAGCTTTATGCATTTTTGCAAAATGCTGTGGGAGCTGTGGGTGGGAGCTGGTCACTGTTGGAGGGACAGCATGAGGGCCATCAGTGACCTACAAGTGGCATTGCCAGACTGTAACAGCAGGTGTAGAAAAACACAAATCTTTGGGCAGTGCAGGCAAGCCTTGTCCTAAGCTGAGCAATTCTAAATTCCGATGTTTGGAAGGTCCCATGGTACTTTATAAATCCTATAGAGCACTCTCCAAAATCTGGAAGCTCTGTCTCCTCTTGCTTTGAAGCCAAGAACACTTAGAGCTAATTCTCTCTTCTTTGCCCTTGCCATTGACCTCATTTATGGAGATGAAAGAAGGAAAAACAATTAGCTCACTGGGAAATTCTATTATATGGAAGGGAGGTGGATGTTTGATCAATACTCTTGGGTTATGGTCTCAGCTGGAAGGGCAGATTTTTGTCTCCCAGATGGAGTGATGCCTGTTAGTCCCTGAGGCTTGCAAGCGGGAAAGATCGCAATCCAGCCTTTCACTTCTGGAAAACTAAAAGATGCCACTTTCATCTTCTCAAGGAGTGAACTGCAGTATATATTGGACATAATTCATCCTGTTGTTGTTGGGGCAAAAGGGCTCAGTAGGGAAATGTGCCTCTCATTCTACTGTGCCTAATGGTGTAAAGCAGAACCCACCCTAGCCTGTTGCTCTCTGTGATACTTTCACAGTATCAGTGACTTAGTGCATTCCAACCTGTGAGACATTCTCTGAGGTCCTCCCTTGCTCTCTCACCTTGCTGGCAGGAATGGGGCCCTGGGGATGCACCCCGTGCTGGGAGCTGGGGTGTGCACACAGCGTGTCCCCCCGAGGGCAGCCTGTGCCACTGGGCTTTCAGCTGTCACTCCAAAGCAGCCTCTCTGCTACACTGGAGCAGGTGAAGCAGACCTGCCTGCTCTTAAATGTTAATGTCCTCACTGAAACAAATTAGCATATATTAGGGGAGGAAAGGATAAGTGCACTTTTGTCTTCGAGGCTACTCTTGCACGATTTAAATCAGTGGAGTTTTTTTCCTAATCACTGCAGAAAAGTATTAATTTATCTCATTTAAGGTTTGCTATTACGAAAAGACAGAGGTGTCAATATTTGTGGGCTCAAGGTTTAATTTCTGCTGAGAGAGTTGTTGAGAAGCTTTTGTAATGTATGGCTAATTTGTTGTAAAGTTAAAAACATAAGCTAGCACTGTTAATGGTAGGGAAATCTTACCCCTCTGCTGATATCCTCTAACATACACATCTTATTTTCATGGCACTAGTTGCCTTTTGGAATGGATAATTTGCCATAATGAGTAAAGCAATTAATCTGCTGAGCCTCCTATTTTCCTTCCAGCTATAGCTAATATGGAGAGTTATATAGTAGATATATTTTGCATTTTTATTCTGCATCCACTCTAATAGTCTCAGCGGTTTTTACTCATGTAAGTCTAAGAAGCCTCTAAGCTACTCTGATAGCAGAGAGATCATAAATTATCTGCTTTTGCCAAGGTGGGAAACAGAGCAATGGCATGGCAAATGTCCTTTAGTGTTCCTGATGCTGGATTTAGAACATTGTAGCTGTGAGTCACAAAGCAGTAGCTCCATATATCTTTATCCTGGAAGTGAAAATGTAGGATATTTTAAAAAAATAATAATGATTTATCTTCATCTTGGCAGGTGTTATTCCAGGTCATGGATCTTTTCTTTCCCCCCAAAATGCAACCAGATTTTCCACCAGTCTTTTATTGGCTCAAGGGTCAGAGCATGATGCCAACAGTGCCAAGGTCATGGGTTCTATCCCTGTGTGGGCCATTCACTTAAGAAGGTTGGACTTGGTGATCCTTGAGGACCCCTTTCAACTCAGAACATTGTGAGAAGTCACTCCCTAGCTCTCCTGTACTTGTTTTGGCCCAGGAGCTCAGCTGTAGCCCCAGCATTGCACCTCTCTCACACAGGCTCTGTGTGTCCCCAGAAATTCCTTGGCTTCCCTCCCCAGTGGTCTGCTAGCTACATCCCAGAGAATTTGCTGTGACCTAGCAGATAAGACACAGGTTTTTCTAATTAAGGTGAGTGATGACTGATCTGCTGCACCTTGCTTTCCAGGTGTTTCAGCATCAAATCTGCAGTGCCAGGTGGCTGAAGTTGGTCCATGTAAAGGCTGAACACAGTTGTGAAAGCTGCTGCACTTTGAAGAAGGTGGTGGAGCCAGGTGAGAAGGAAGGATCTGCTGCACTACTGATTCTTTGGCATTGCTGGAAATCTCCTTAGAAGCTACTCACTAATGTGAAAAAATGTCTTTCTAAGCCAAGTATGCTGCTGTTTTTATGAATTTTCTATCAGTCCTGTTACATGTACAAGGGGCAGGTTGGGCTGATGTTTTTTAGATTGTGCTGCATTCTGAACATTGTATTCTGAACTGCATTCTGAACTGGCTTTGGCTCCAGCTTCTGTGTGCTGGGGGTGGCAAGGGCTGGAGCACCAGGTACTGTGTGCCGTGTCCTCATGAGCACTCCTAGAGAGGCCCTGGCCAAGGCTTGCAGTCTCTGCCAATTTTTATTCAGGTCTCACCCCTGGAGTTTTTTGCTGTTAGTTTTAAAGAAGATAAATAGCAATGCAGAGCTGCCTGTGTGGAACAATAGTGGTGACTTACTCCTGGCAAAAGTGAGATTTCAGTGGGGAGTCTGGTCTGGACCCTGGTATGATTTCTCTCTGCTCATCAATGTAGACTAGGTATGTGACCTCTCTTGCTCTACAGTTGATTATTTCATTATTGTTTGGACTTTCAAAATTATCTGTTGCTAAATATAGCATATATAGTTTCTGGAATAGAGAATTTGTCTGCTTACATTAGGAAGTTCTGCTTTCTGGTCAGATGATACAGCATGAGATGCCCCCTACCCAGAAACAGCAGGGCTTTCTGAGGGGTGCTCTGGGCACACTTGGGCAGCAAATGATGCTTCACTTCATGGTCTGGCCCCAGCTGTGACCAGGAGATGGGCATGAGCTGATCAAACTGGCTCAACAGGAGAGAAAAAGAGCTGGTCCACAAAGCTCTGGCAGCAAGGAGAAGCTGCTTTGGGCAGAAGCATACACACCCTTTTGGAGTGGGGGTGCTCACTGTGGATGGTGTCAAGGAGGAACACAGCTGCCTTCAGTGAGCTAAATGGACATGAGGAAGTAGTCCTGGTTGTGGGGAGGAGTGCAGAAGGATTACTGGTCAGTCAGCAGGCTGAAGTGGTGTATGGTTCTTACAGTGCTGAGATGCAAATAAAGGTCTGGTGGAGCTGAGCAGCCTTTCTGCAAGGCTGTTTCTTGGAAGTGTGGGTGACCTTGGAAGCAGAAGGGCCCTCCCTCCAAGAGGGCTGCTCAGAAAGCCTTGCAGTACTGCAGAAGAGGCATTTTGCAATGCACCAGGTGGTGGGGACCAGCACAGGCTGGGATCAGTGCAATCTGGAATACCAGGTGGCAAGCTGAAGCCTGGTGCCAGCACAGGCTTGCTGTCGTTCTCGTCATATAATTCATTGGTGATCTTGCTAATTTGAAATCCGATCTGTGTTTTGTATTGACTTAAATATCTTCTGCCAAATGAGTGGTGGTGTGAAAATCTAGCATTAATTGTTTGTCAAGACACAGCTGAAGAAACAGTCAAAGTGAGTATGACTCACTTAAAAGAAGTAGTTTTTACCTCTATTTCCCCTCTTCTTTCCACCACATTCACCCCCATTCCCTTGTCTTTGCAGAGTGATGCTTTCTTTAGGGAAAAACACTGGAGCTTTGGCATTGAGAACTCTGCAAAGGTACTGCTCAGGCTGCTGGAGCTACTGAAATACTCTGAGTAGCAGATGACAGGTTTTCTGTCACTGCTGCATTTCTGGTGCTCTGGATCTTTTTCTAGATGTCTTCCGTGGCATTTCACAGCAGAGTCAGATCCAGTGACCTTTTGCCGGGTCATCAGCGTGGGGTTTATTCTCGCTTTTCTCTCAGTTGTGAAGCAAATGCTGCTGGCACAGTTGGCAGGTAAGAAGACTGCACTGCAGATGAATCTGATGTGATGGGACTGCTGCAGTCTGGAGGGATGAGGGTATGGCAGTCTCTAAAGCCAGGTAACTTCTCAAGTCGTGCTTGTGATGTGGCAAAACGAGGTGAAATATTTTTGAGTGCTTAGTTTAAATAGGTGGAATATTGTGCCTTCTCCTTGCTACTGAGTTTTGTATTTCTTTCAAAGAAAAATAAATAGCTTTAAGGATGTGGGTCTGTTTCTGGCAGAAGTAGCACTGAATTGAAACAGTGTGAAGAAAACAGTCGTGTTTGCAAGCTGTCGGAGAAACTTGCCTCTGATTGATCTTCCGGGTTAGCAGAATGTGACAACCTATAGCAACAAAAGTGAACAAGCATGGGATAAAATACAAGGTCTGCTTAAAAATTTATTAACTTGAACTCCAAAACCTCAGAAGGGTATTTGTGTTGGGATTTTTCTTTTTTCTTAGCCGTGTTTCTAAACAATCTGGAGTGAATTAGACCCCTACAATTGGAAATTTAATTTGGGGTCATCTTTAAATGAACTCTAAAAGCATTAGACTCTGCTTGGCCAGGATCTCTGCTTTGGGCCTAAGCCCAGCATGTCATCTCCAAATCAATTCCAAGGTCCCTTTCCAGCCCAAGCTACTATTGATTCTTTCTCTTTCCTTTTAACAAAAAGTCATCTCTGCGGTGATCACATTATATATCTTCGTCAGTAAATCAGTAAAGGCAATTTCAGACTGAAGGAAGCTGCTGCCTGAGGAAGAAGCACTGTGGATTATCTCTGGCAGCAGTGCAGCAGCTGGTGTGTGCCTGGGCACAGCCACCTCTTGGGCTCACAAGGCTGCAGCTGCTCAGGAGTCGTGCAAAAAGGGCTGTGTGTACAGGGTTTGGGCACTTGACCTTCCCATCTCAGGTCTTGGAGATGGTTTTGCCTTTTGATTTATTTTGGAAGCAGAGTATAATCCTGGAGAGAGGGAGGTGCCATTTTGTGGGGTTTGCTTCTGAGGGGCTGGTGCATATCAGAAGTGCTGGTGCTGTGTATTTTGTCACCTCTGTAGTGACAGGCTGCAACACCTGGCAGGAGGTCTCACTCTTGACCCAGCTGTGTTGTATTTTGACAGAAGGTAGGGAATACAGGACGGTACTATGATAAGATTGTAGGACTACTTGTGTTTGTGTAGTATGACTTTTTGTAGGCTTAATTCAGACTTCTTAAGCAACAGCTTCATTTTGGCTTTTTTTCAGATGAAAACACTCTTTTTTAGTAGAAACTGTCATGGGAATCCCATGGGAAATAACTGTAAGTAAGAGACTGATATGTGTGCATTTTGTGTCAAGGCATATGAAATGAGAATAAATCTCTTGAAATAAAGGCCAGGTGGCAATACGAGCCAGAGCAATGATGCCCTGTGTGCTACTAACTTGGTTAGTGCAGTTACCAATAATTACCACATCCCTAAATGACCATATTGTACTCAGTAGTGTCAGTAAGGTCAATTCACAGTCACAGGATGAAAGGGGACACTCCAATAGCTCTTAATGTGCATCAAAATGAGAAGATTGATATTGACAAGGTGACCTCAGCTCCGAAGGGGCAGTTTATTTTGAATGGCTGTAGTTTTGCTTTGCTTATGATTGACAGCCTCAGTGGTATGACTATTTTCTTGCTTTCTGTGGTTTTTTTTCCTTTGTCCTGAAGGAGCACCCCAGCTCCTGTTAGCTATTTCATATAACACATCGACAGCCCAAGTAAGTAAAGGCCAGTAAGATTTTCTGCAGAAAGTTGCTGCACCCCAGTGCCCAATGTCCCCCAAGTGCCCTTTGATGGTTCTCTGGATGACCCCAGCTCTGTGTTAATGTCTGGCATTCAGTTCCGCAATTAAAATGTGTGGCCTGACATCAGTTCCGAATTTGTCTTTCCTTCAATTTTTCATGTCCACCCAATTCATTCTTTTGTCCTCTTAACCTTCTCTGTGTCAGATAACTGTGTGTTTTATCCTCCAGTTGAGATCAGTGGAAAGTTTGCTGTAATTTATTTACAATTTCTCATATTTTTCTCTTTTTACATTGTTTTGTACTGAAAAGGAATGTAATTGATATTCTGTAAAATTTGGAACCATCAACACACTTCTATTTACTCCATAACATTTTTTCCCCAAATAAAGTGATTAAAAAGTTATGCTGTACACTTTTGGGAGGAAGAACTGCATATTCCTCTTCATGGCCTGCAAGAATACCTGGGTACATGCAAATTTGTAAACTTAACTAAATGTAGGCCTTGAAGACTCTTCTCTGGTTATATTGGGCAGTTGAAAGTTCAGGCTTAGTGAGCACTGTTGCTATCAGTGAAATGAGAAAACATTTTAAATAAACATGGTGAATCTCTCCAGGATTTGACTGTTTTACAGTATTGGCTATGGAGGGAGGTTATGCTGTTATTGCTTGAGTGATCAATGCAATCGTTCTGAGACATGTGGTTATGAAAAAAAGAGGTTATGAAGTGTAGCAAACTTGTGAGAAAACATAACTTTCAGTAGAGGGCTCTTTAACCTCAGCTTCCTTGGAGGTTAAGAATACTTCTATTGCATTTTTTCCTGCAGAATATGGTACTGCAGCTGTAGAAAATGATGTGCACTGAATAAAATAAATTGTACAAACTGAAGGATACACATCCCCACCTCTGCAAGCCTCTTGGTTTGGTATGATACAGTATAAGATATTTGTAAAACAGAAAAAAAAGAAATACTCCTCCTTGACATTTACAATATATGGTGCTGCTCTGAAGCAGTTTCTGGTGCAGAATTTGCTGCATTTGCTTAAGTGAATGGATGGCAAAGGGCTGCTTGTTAGAAGGAAGATGTAGAATAACAGGGCCAGGAGCAGTAACTGTTCTCAGATGTGAAATATGAGGAGGTGACTTGGCAGTCCTGGGGATGTGAGGGCAGGCAGACAGACCTTGGATATCTGGGGCTTTCTGCTCTCTTCTTTATCTGATTGAGGTCCCTTTTCCCTCACTAAAGCTCTGGTGATGCCTGAGCAGCAGCATGGCATGGCTGTTGCTTCCTGCCTGAGTGCTGAGGCAGGAATAATGCCTGATGTTGTATGTAAAGTATAAAGGAAAAGCCATGGCTTTAGTTTTGTTCTTCTATGAGTACCCATATTGCAGTAGCTGTGTCCAAATCCATTAAAATTGGAAGTGAATATTGTTACTAATAAATAGCAGGCAAATGTAACTCTTAATAGTACTGTTAATATTTTTTTTTATATATATCCAGGGGGTACTTTGCTTTTAAGAGAGGGAGAAGGAGGTACTTTTTAAACTAACTTTAACAGTCTTCTCTGACTTCCTGTTAGTCAAATAATGGGGGCAAAAAAAAAAGGAAGCCAAACTTAACCAAGAAAAAACCATGATACTTTGACTAAGTTTTAAAAATAAGTTCATAAACTGTGCATTTGTAATAAGTTTACATTGATTGTTTTTCCTTAGATATTAAGATTTATTCTCCCTAGAGTGCAATAAATCTGAGGTGGAAACAAGCCAGCATACCCTCATTTGTTGCCTCTTGGGAAATGGTGTTTGCAGAGCAATGGCCTGGAGACTCAAGCCCTGAATGGGTTAAAAAGGGTGACAGCAGAGCCAAGTTAGGGATTCGAGAGTGAGCCAGCTGCCCGGGTGAGCGGAAGAGAGGTGTTTTGTCAAATATTTGGAGAAATAGCTCTGACTTCAGTCAGACTGAAGACTTTTGGCTGAATAGGTTCACATTGCTGGGTGATAGTGCCAGTTATGCTATGTGCTATCTCTGTTTAAGGAATTATTTGTATTTACATCGGCAATAAAGGTTTGCTAAAATATTTTTTTAAACTGATGACTGTTATAAACCATTTTTTTTACCTCAACACCCTTCGTGGTCTCTGTTGTGGCTTTTTTTTTTTCCCATGCAGCTGCATGGAAGCAGTTTGCTTCCATGTGTTCCCGTCTTCAGTGACCTCCTGTTCTGTTCTCTGGCTTTTGAGCAAAGCTCTGGGTAAGCATCTGGACTTGCCTGGGGAGTCTTTTGCTGTGTAATAGATGGAAAGCCTCAACTGGTTTTACACATTGCCTAGAAAAATCTTGAGAGCTGGGTTACAGCTGGGGTATTACGGATTGCCACTTTGTTAGATTTATGTGCAAACTATTTTAAATCCTCTCTCTTTCTTCCTAAATTATTTCCATTACAAGTTAGCACAAATACACGTGATAGAGCTAAAATCCATGGCTTGTTACAGGACACAATATTAGGCTTTTTTAAATTATATTCAGTCATGCTGATGATAACAGATAATTTCTGTTAAAAGGTATTTACCCTTAGCAGTATTTCATTAATGGAAAGAAATGAGGATGTCAGAACTTCTCTTCTAGGAAGTCTTCTGCTGGAAGTGCAAGCACAGGACCCCTAGAGGCAAAGGGCCTGTATTTTTCAGAGTAGTAGTTCAGTAATTGTTACAGTCTTACTGTAATCCCAGACTGGATTCTTGATCTGAGGACAGAGAGCAGGAGTGCTGTGACAAGGCAAGTGTGCCTTTTCTCCCTTCTGTGGGAGGGAGAAGGGGGGGAGATTTTGTTGATATGTTTAAGCTTCTTTTTTTCCTTGAATTGGCAGCTGAAGATGCAAGTTTTTCTCCTGCTACCCTGCAACTGAGAGCAGTTACTATCTGGTTACTAGGCATATATACAGTAATTAAGCAAGCAGCATGGGCTTGCTGGTTACTGCACTGAACCTCTAACTTCCTGTCAGGGTGCTGTTGACAGCAACAAGGATCCTTTAGAGGTCACTTACAAATACTGGTTTAAGCTCCTACAGAAAAATTTAAACTAATTGCCCTTGTGTTGAACAAACTGCTCTTTGCCAAGTAAGATAATAAAGCAGTGCCTTATTGAAGAGAGGAAAGGACATCAGGAAGGAAATTGGGTTTGTACACACTTAAGCAGACTATTTCTCCCCCCAGACACTGCTGTTATGGGCATTTTCCTTCTCTGTGTCTGAGGAGGCACTGTGCAGTTGCAGCCCAGGATGCCCAGAGGCTCCTTGGCTGCTGTTGTACGTGGGGTGCTGCCTAGAGAGGCTGACTTCTGCTGCTCAGTCCTCAGCCAGACTGCAGCTCTTGCCTGCAACAGACAGACTGTTGTGGGTCTTTCTGTGGCTGCTGTTTCCTTGTCCTGTGATTCAGACTTCCTCAAAGGAGCAAGAGAAGTTAGGCTGATTTCTTTTTGTGGAAGGTGCCTCATTGCCTGCTGGGCACTGGGAAGTAGATCTAGAAATACTCTGTGCAGAGATTCTATACCAGTAATTCATATTTTGACTAATATTTGAGCAGGCACTTGAGCCAGGTGCTTTTCTATGATGTATAACTGAACACAGTTTTCCTGCTTCACAAGTAAGCAAAACAAAGAGCAGCAATAATAAGCTCAGAATATCTGCCTGCCAAAGTGTGTCCCTGGTCTGTGGGATTAAAGTGCAAAAAGGGGCCAACAGAGGTAATCTTTTTATTCTGTGCTCTGGGAAGGAATCTCATGGTATGAAATGGCATATGATGGGTGTGAAGAATGGTCAGAGGCAGGAAGGGCAGCTGAGCTTGGCTTATGCCATAGGAAAACCCTTTAGTGTGGGGCTCTCCTGGCTGTGTCTGGCTTCCAGCTGGTGATGTTTGCTCTCACTGCCTTTGGTCACTGTACCAGGCTGCTGTGTTTTGCTGGTTACGGTTCATTTTACCGTGTTACTGGAGAAGTGGTAGAGGTTTGCATAACTCTTGCAAATATTGCTGGAGTGATATGGGATTGGAGAATTTCCATTGTCTGAAACCTGCTGGTGTTACACTCAAGGTAGTAGAAAGCACATCTGATCTGTCTGTTCTATTATTTTCTTAATGTGCTTATTTTCATATTGGGATAGGAGTTTAACCTTTCTAGCTTGCTAAAAAAGACAAGACTGGTTTCTTTCAACAAAGTTCATGCAAATATAGGCAGGAAATATAGGAAAAGTACAAAACACTTAACACTCATTCCCACAAAATTATAATTAATATATTTCAGTCTTTAGAAACTCCATTATAATGCTACTTGATTTCAGAAATAAAATGTATCTCTTCTAAACATACTCTTTGTTCTCACAGTTTTTCAGTAATTTTGTATGGTGTATGGTTGTGTTTTGGTGATAAATACTACAAAAAGAATGGAAAAAAGATGTGCTTAATGCTGGTAACAAAATATGAGATTTCTCATATTCATAGTTTGAGTACATTATAATTGTAATAGTTCCTGAATGGTATAAAAAAATGCAACTTTTAATTTAGCTGAGTGATTCAATTTTACAGGGCTGGAGCTGAAAAGCCTTTCACAAAGGTGCTCTCCTCACGCTGCTGGATTTTAAGCGAATATTTTGTAGGTGTTGAAGCTGATGATGTGTTTTTAGAGAAGGTGGCTTTGGTCCATGAGGTTTTTGCCTTTGATCCTGGGATGCACAGAGCCAGTCTGTTCCAAGTTTGTGTGCTGTCACAGTGCTGAGACACCCAGCCTTGAGTTGTGCTTGCCAAGTCATAGCCCATCATGTCTGGGGCCATTCCTGTTCTCTGAGGATGAGCTGTATGGCTCTGTTGCCCCACAGCAGGATATTTCACCTTCTTCTGCACACCAAAGAGAATTGAAAAATGCCGTGTGGGATTTTTGTTTTACATTTTTATTTTCACTAGGGCAAAGTGGACACTGTGCATGAGCACTGCAGTAAACACCTGTTAATGCAGCTGGAGATCAGCTACACCAGGGGATGCTGCCTTTGGGTAGTTCTTCTGATGAAGAATTTATGCTGTAACAAACTTTTGGGTTATTGAGCTCTACAGCCACACAAATTTATGTACAAAGGGGAGAGAAAGCACAAATATATGTAATTTTTAATTTAATTTTAATTAGATTAAGGTATTGTAATATTTAGGGGGGCTTTCTGAAGAATAATAGATGCAATTTTTTTTTTATTTGTAAGTATAGATAAATAATAAAAAACTACAGTCATTGTCTAAAGTTCATAGCTGGGATATTTTCCTTCCATTTTCAAAAGACACCTGAGGTTTCCTTTTTGAGCTTATGTTTCAAAACTGATAAAACTCAGAGGGCTTTTTTCTTGCTCCAGTATTAACTTGGTTTATGAAGAAAGCCAAGAGATCAAATATTGACTTGACCCAGGGAAAATATTGACAGTATAACCAGAAACTTTATTGGTTAAGGTGCAGATTGAGAACAGAAATCTCATACCCAGGGTGCACTGAAAGTTTAGAGGCAGCTTGAAGCTAATGTGAAGAGACAGGTTGTCTGGGTTAATATCAAATGGGGAAAGACTGCAAAACCAGAAGGGAAGAGGATGCATAATGCCTTTCTAAATTGTATTAGGCTTTGGGATATAGTCTTTGTTTTATAATATGTAACAAAGTGATTTATAGTCTTGTAATAAGAGTATTTAGAGGATTAATAATCCTCCCACCCTTCCAAACTTTAAGCCGTTTGTGTTGCTTTCTGAAGCCAAGATATGACCCATTGTACAATTTGCTCCATTTCACGGGTTTCCTTAAACATGCTTGACACTGCGACCAGCAAAGCCTTAGACAATCCTGTAACTTTATTGGGCTTGTGTGTTAAAACGCTTGATGACTTTGAGGTTGTTTTTTAATTTTTTTTTTTTTTAATTTTTAAAGTATGTAAGTCTTTGATATTTTTCTGTAGTACTGATGACTTTTCAAAAAGCCCAAGTTAGAGGGGATAGAGTTGCTGCCTGGATGTTACTCCTTGCTTGGCCAGTGTGTCTAGGGCAGTCATACTTGGATATCTTTCTCACTTGTCTACCCATTCAGTCATACACTGTGCACATGTATAGCACTCGGCAAACCAGGTCCTGGGTTTGGTCCTTGCACTTCATCTCTTCAGAAGGGCTGAGACACCCCGTCTCATTTGCTACTAAACCTAAAATGGCTAACAATACTGTATGAGTATTGCATTACATGATTTTTTGGCTGCCAATTACTTGTA
The DNA here is from genome assembly GCA_017589585.1 of Phylloscopus whistleri. Lineage (NCBI taxonomy): Eukaryota > Metazoa > Chordata > Aves > Passeriformes > Phylloscopidae > Phylloscopus > Phylloscopus whistleri. The sequence goes on along the minus strand of JADMLD010001407.1, from coordinate 999,996 downwards.
GTGCAGTAATTATTAAGTAAAACTGATCTGCCTGAGGTCACAAAGCCAGGAATAGAGCACGTATCTTCTGACTCCTGATCCAGTGACGCAGCTGTTAATTCACACAATTTCTACTTGAGTTCATTAAAAACCTTTTCCCACAGCTCTGCCTCCCTCAGCAGCCAAAATTTCTCCTTTAAATAGAAGAAATGAGCTTCCTTTGGGACTGTAATTCCCCCCACAGTGAAAAACCTATCCAGCTGAGAGTATGCGCTATCTTTTGAAGTACTGTTAGCCCTTTCTGACCTGAGAAACAAGGGGAGGACTAAACTCTTCTATCTAAGCTTGGAAAGCACATCTAATGCAGTCAGGGCATGTGTGCTAGACAGTTTTCATGTCTGAATGCTGAAGATAATGCACTTTAAAAGTTCTCTGAGATGAAAACTCAATTTTTTATAACAAGGATGGTGTTCACTCCCTGTCCTAAGCCAACCAAAGTCTTCCACAGACCTACAGAATGGGAAAATGAGTCAGGTGCGGGGAGAATGTGTGGTTTTGGTGATATTTTTGTGTGTATCTTGCTTTTCTGGGGTGGTGGTTTTGTTGGGGGTCTTTTTGTTGTTTATTTTTAATTTTGAGGAGTAGGTTTTGAGGGCAGAAGGGACCATAATGGTCCCCGATACAGAACTTCATCCTGTGTTGCCTTCATTGAGCATATCATATTGTTTTGGTTTAGGGCAAATTTGGGAGAAAACTTTTGAAGGGGTTTTTCTGGAAGAGCAGACTCAAACGGCTTTTTTTTTTAGCTGGTCTGGGAAAAGAACTTCTTTGGAGAAAAGTGGAAAAAACTATTTATTTAACAAACAAAATTCTTACAAATGCAAAGAATTAATAATATGAAACAATAAAACTTTTGCCTGCTCTGAAGAGAGATGGCAAACAGAGACAGTCTTTGCTGTGGGTGTAGCTTAGCTCACTCAGTCTTTTTGAAGGTCTAGGCCCGGCGGGCCACAGGTGCTAGCTCTCGCTGCTCTTCTGGGTTTTTCAGTCTTGAGCAGATTTAAACAGTTTCAAGAAAAAGGAAAAAAAAACAGTCCAGGGAGTCTTTTTTGCTTAGCTAGCTAGCTAAAAGCACAGGAGATCTCTGTTCTACTGCTGTCCGTGTTTCGGACGAACACCGGAGAGCAGCAATGTGGGGGAGTCAGGCAGTTTCCTCAAAACAAACTGCGCGCTGTTTTTTCTTTCCTTTTACTTTCAGAACAAGTTTTAAAGGTACAGAACACAATATACAGCACAAACAGAACAGACGATTGGGGATACAAGCAGCATAAAGTTACTCTACCACATTCCACCCCTTATCCCCATATCGTCAACTTACTACTAAAACTAAAATTCTAACTCTACACACACATACTTTATACATGCATATATATACAGTATACAGCTATATACAGAAAATGGTAGTAACATTCAGTAAATGATATTTACTCATAGTTTTTACTCAACAATTAGATCTCTCTGAGGTACACATTGTGTTGTTCTATTTTTTTGCATTATCTACCATGTGCAACTTGGTCTCTGAGCAAAAACAATCTCACGGATGGGTTTGTCTGTACTTGAGGCAGATTTAATTTAAACTGTCTTTTTTAACAAACTTTTCACATGAACTACTGGAACTTTATCTCTATCTACTGTAGATAGGAGTTCAGACTGGGCAGGGCTTGCTCTGTTGGTGGAATTTCGGGTGTTAACTAACTAGGTGGCTTTTGCTAAGTGTTGCTTTTAATTTTTGAAAGATTCTTTACTTAATGCTTTTAAGGTGGTTTTTAACAGTCTATTGCACGTTTCTATTTTGCCTGTAGCTGGTGCATGGTAGGGGATATGGTAGACTTACTCAATGCTATGTTTTTTAGCTCAGGTGTTGATAAGGCTATTCTTGAAATGAGTTTTATTGTCTGACTCAATTCTTTCAGGGGTATCATGCGTTTAAAGAACTTGCTTTTCCAGGCCCAGGATGGTGTTCTGGGCGGTGGCATGAGGCACAGGATAGGTTTCTAGCCACCCAGTGGTGGCTTCCACTATGGTCAGCACGTAGCGCTTGCCTTGGCGGGTTTGGGGCAGGGTGATGTAATCAATCTGCCAGGCTTTCTTATACTTATATTTGGACTATTGTCTACTGTACTAGAGGGGCTTTACTCGCTTGGCCTGCTTGATGGCAGCACACGTCTTACAGTCATGGATAACTTGAGAAATACTGTTTATGGTTAAATTTACTTCTCGGTTTCGTGCTCACTTATAGGTGGCATTTTTGCCCTGATGACCTGAGGCATCATGGGCTTACAGATGCATTAAAAAATTAGCTCACAGAGCATTTTTTGTTGGAGTGTAATTGGCTTCAGACGCTCCTGAATGCGTAGAATGGTAGAACGCTCCTCAGTCCCGGCCCCGGTGACAGAAGCGCTGCGGCCGGGGCTTCTCTTCCCCTCCCCCGCTGCTGCTGTTCCCAGGCTCAGACACAGCCGACCTGCGCTCTCAGGGGGCCCAGGCCGGGCCCGGCCAGGGGCCGCAGCCTGGGCCGAGCCCGGCCAGGCTCTGTGCTGCCCGATGTTACCTGTGATCCAGCCGGAAGAAAAGAGGGAGCTCCTCCCCACACTCTCAGCTTATATGAGTATTACCCAAAAGTCGTAACCTACTTTTGAATGGTCAAACTATCTGCCAATTAAATAAAAATAATTTTGATTGGACTATTCTTAACCCATGACACATATGTAGCTGAATGTATATTTTTAGATAGATTGCCAGTCTTGATCTACTTAAATTAGCGCCATATGAGGACTAACCTTTTCACATGCCAAGTTGTTCCAGCTCTTAAATACTAATTTTAATCCTAATGGCTATGAAAGGGAGGTGTATGTACTCTCAGAAGAGAGCAAACACATCTCACTACAATAAGGATGCTCAGAACATGAGCTAGATGCCATTTGGTAAAAAGCTGGATTACCCTTATATCTCTCTTCAGATAATGCCCTAGTTTAGAACTATTTAATTTAGAGTTTCATTATATTCATTTACTTCCATGCTTCCAATTCTTCAAGAAATAATTCTGGAGACAGTTGAAAAGTTGTTTCAGCATACATTGTTATTCACAAAAGATGAATCCTGTATGTTTCTGGATGAAGTCCTATCTATGCTTTTAAAGTACTATTTTTAAAGCTTAAAAAGAAATCTTTTTCCAGTGTAACATATTAGTTATGCAAAATAGAAAAGACTGTCTTAGTGTTCTGAATTACATATAACAAAACTTTCAGTGGAAATCGGTGTTAGATATATTCAGCTTGAATCTTGGGACTTTGATATTATATTCTGTAGCCTTCTCCAAAGCTTTAATTTCAACACTGAAAACAAGTCACATGTAATAAAATATTATGTGGATGCTTTTCCTTACTCCTTGGAATCAAAAAATGTTTCATTTTTTTTCTAAGAGTTCTCAGTATAATGCTTTGAAAAGCTTTTACAGAAGCTTAGTTTTATGAGCTAAATAAATTTAAAGTGGGACTCTGCTGTGAGATTTAAGTCAATGTTGTGGTATGGAGTCCACAAGGCATTGCAAGAGTTTGTAATGTGAGTGTCCAAGAAAGTGGGAGAAAGAAGAGGGGAAAGAAGAGTAAATCCCCTCATTTCTGCAGGTGTTTGAGCTATGGGATACAGTAGTACTTTAACAGACTTATTCCCCTCTGTTCCAGGAGCAATGCCAATTTTTTGCAGGAAAACCAATTGTTTGCAGGAACATGAAGCTTGGCAGTCTCAGCTGTCTCTTTATTAGAATACTCTGTCTCTTAACCTTTGTCTCGCCCACCTCAGAGGGCACCAGAATGTGGAAGTTCATCAGAAATTCAGGCGTCTGGGTGCCCTAGAAACTGGATTGAGTTGGGCTATGTGCACGTGTTTTGCTGCTGCCTCTCCTTAAGGCATGCTGTGTTATACGATGTAAAATGCCAATGGTTACTGATGTGTAAGACTAAAGGTAACTATCAAAAACTCAATCCCTGTCTTTTTCAGGTGGCTTTAAATTGGAGACTGTGAAATGCACAGAAGATGACATACAATTGCCAGTGACACTCAAGCCTTTTATGTGTATGCATGTGCCCCTGTGCTCTTGCTAGTGACCTGTGTGGGACTTTCAGTTTTTAAAAGAAATGTTTCAAAATTCTATCTTCAAATTTCAAACCCACTTTTTAAGGAGGTTTCACAGTATGTGATGGCTGTTCACAGAACCTGTAGAAGTCCAGTCCAAGTCAGGATCATGCAAAATTCTTATTTTTCTGGGGTATTTAAACTGCATAGATGAAAGAGACAAACCCATGTTTAACTTGAACAACAGAATTTAAATTAAGCACATGCTTTGCTGCACATGCTAAATAGGAATCATACAAGAATGGTGCCAGAGTAATTTCTGTGGAGCACATGTGTGTATAAAGGCATATACACTACAGAACCATCAGTTCATTGATGATTGCAATATAGCATGCAGGCTGTATGTGATCTTCCTGGAACAGCATTACTCAAGGAATCACTAAGGGAAAAGATATGCATGTAGATTATTTATAATGTTGTACCAACTATAACTTCTGATATGGACAGATTTTCTTCCTTGTACCCCTTATTGGTACTTTTACCCACTTATTTTAAGACAGTAATGATTAAATTTGATGCTGCTCTTACCTAGTGAATGGGAAATCCTGCTCTGGACTTTGAAACAGACATTTTTCTCTATATATGTCTATACATTCTCTGTGTTGGAGTATATGTGTGTGTATATATGTAAGAACTTTTATATATATCAGAACTTTTCTATATATATGTTTTTATTTCTATATTAGCTCAATACTGCTTCACTGCTTTTCCTTTACAATGTGTCTTACAAAGCAGAATGGTATTTTGATTTTATGGAAGTCATCTTCATGTAGGTTGCCAAGCGTTGGTGCCATGTTTTGCTGGAGTGTGATTTTTATATACCATATAGATGCCTATAGGCATATATATAGCTATGTAACATCCAACAACACCTACATAATTGCTCACAGAGAGAGAGAATGAGGTTTATATAGCAATTTATCACAGATTTTGTCAGTGAAAAGGAAAAAGAGAGATGATCCTGCCTCCAGCCATGGCTCTAATCTTTTCATGAAGGGAACTGTCAGATGGGCTTTGATTCTTCCTATCTAATTGTGTCAAAGAGTTTGTATCCTGTTTCTGGCAAAGAAAGAATGAAAACTAGTTTTTCTATAAATATATATGCATGAAAAAAGAAACAGCCTGACTTACAAGGATTTTCTTTTCTTCCTATTCTTCCTTGAAATGTTCAGAGATCCCTCTCAGTGTTCTGAGATGTTAAATATTGCACATCAGCAAGTACAGAAGAGTAAGCCTCAAAATTGCTCAAAAACAATAAAAAAAATATGGACAATGTTACTATCCTCATTTTACAGATCAGAAAGGTCTATCTTAAGGATTATGGATTTTACCTTAGGCTGTAGGGAATCCTGGCTGAGCCAGCAATCAAATGCAGTGTGTCTTGTTCTAATATCTTATCTATGAAATGATGCTCACTTTTAACTCACAGTTCACCTATGGGTACAGTACATTGCGGTTCAAACAAGATGATTCTTGTGTGTGGATCTGGTTTTTAACACTCTGGTAGTAGGTTGGAAAAGCACATCAGAAAATGTGTGTGTAGGGGGATGAAGAGACATCCTTCTGTTGCAATGATACAGCATCTATAACGATGTGCATTATTTGGAAACAGAACCCATTAAGAACAGCAAGCTTGAAAGCCAAAACAAATGACAGGGTATATGAAAGATTAGTTGGATAGAGCATCTGTTATTAATACTGAACAGTACTTTTTGAAAACAAATGTGAAGATTTAGCACAGTGGTGAGAATTAATTTTAATGCCCTTCCATGAAACAAAGTATGAATTAGAGTAATGCTCTTCTTTATTTAGAAGTAATATTTTCAGTTCTTGCTTAATGTGAAGCCTGAACACAAATGCAATCCTAAGTGGTGCAGCCTGGAAAGCTGGCTCTTTCTGATCCTCTAGAGGACAGCGTGTCTGATATGGCACAGCAGATCCCTTCTTTTAGGGGCAGTTAATAACATGCTTGATCAAGGAGAGGCAGGCTGGCTAATGCTCCTCTATTGAGTATTAAGCAATGGAAAATTAGCAAGAAACTGTGCACGTTTGGAGAGGTTTATTGATCCGATCTCCCTGCAGAACTGATTTCTCCATGAGAGCAATATACCTGTTCTCAGGACCCAAAGCATATACACTCAAAGTGTAATTGAGTCTGACAATTTTGATAAACACGGATTGTTCTCAGAAGTTATTCTCAGGTGGCCCCAAAACATGAGCATACCATATTGTGATTACTGTGTCTGTAGCAGACTGGAGCTTGAAGGGTTTCTAGAGTACTTTTCTTCAAAATCTGCAATAATGATCCATCCCTTCTTAGAATTTATTTGTCAGTCAACAGTGACAGTTATGAATGTGACTGTACTGAGGTCTGTGCAGTTTTCCCTTGACTGCAATCACAATTTCCCCAGCTTCTAATCATGGAACTTCATCAGCTTGAGATCATGCACAGAAAGGTTCAATCTTAGCTATACAATAGCTATACATTGCTACAACCTGTCCTCAGGTGACTCTTTATTTAAGTATTTATTTATTTTAGTAGCAACATTCATGGAAGGATCATAGACCACAATGAATAAGCATATTTTATAAATGTACTTGAGTATATTTATTATTTATAAATACAAGCTGTACTATATATTGAATGCACTGCAATACCTCTAACCCTTTTATCTGCTTTGGACACACAGTGAGGGTGAAAGGATACATCTCAGCAGGAACACGAGACTGGCTTTCATTTTTTATTGTGTCAAGAGGCTTGGTTGCCTCCCTTCCTCTGTTTAGACTGAAAGCAGGCACTAAGGAGGAAAGGTGCCTTTCTGTGTGCTGATACTGAGGAAGGAGAGACAGAGATTTATGTCGTTTACAGCACAAGGCTTCTCTGAAAAAAAAAAAAAAAAAGAAAAGACTAAAAAACCCATCTTTCTGCTTGACTTTGTGCCTTCGATCATTGGAATGCATTTGTAGATCACATATTTGCTCGAGTCTCTGGCTGTCCTTCTGTGAAGTGAGCAGCAATTCTAACTTGTTAACTTGCAAGTGGAAAGGTCACTTCTCTGTTTCTGATTAGATGGCAGGTAAATGGGCAAGATGGATTGTTGGTGTGTGACAGGAAAGACCAAGTAGCATTTCTTGGCTGCTCATAGGCAGGCAGGTTTATATGCAGAGCCGCTGACTGTATTGCCTGAGTTCAGGGCATAGTGCTTGCGATTCTTACAACATGGCAAACTCCTAATTGCATTGAATTCCCTGGCTAGATGAACCCAAATGGATTTGAGATTTTACTTAACAAATAAATTCAAATAGTTTTAAGTCGTATTAGTATGAACACCTACTATGAACACCTACACAGGCAATATAATGTTCTTTTCTTCATGATCTAAAAAATCTCATCCGAAGACAGAAAATGCCTAAAGCACTAAAGTATCGTAATCACCTTCTGAGATTCTTTCTTTGCAATTAGTACCTTGCAATGGTTCTGACAGTTGAAACTCCAGTGGACAAATTATTTTGCAAAATTCTATCATCATTCGTATGGATATTTTCCTGAAAGAGTAAGAATGGAAGAACTGTGGGCTTTGTACTTTTGAACTGGTTAATTTGTATGGCTTGATATGGGATGAAAACCTTCTTACTTGTGCTGTCATTTTCTGTTGATACCAAACTATCAGACTATGTGACATAGCACTAGTTGGCCAGAGTACAAGAACAAGCAACATTTTCTAATAAACTAAAGCTGAAATGGGATGAGCTGCAGATCCTTCTCTTCTGTGAATGCCAAGCTTTAATACTAGCCATGTAAAAAGGACTACACCCCGCACCCCACAAGAAATAAGTGTCTTGGCTTCAATTATAAAATAGCAGATGAATGTTTCCAATGATTTTTGATCGTAAAGCTACAGAATCCTCATCCATGAGGTGAGAAGGGCTGGGCTTTCCTCTCTGGGGTTTGGAGGGTCTTCATAGCTGAGTGGCAGGAGTGTGTCCTGGTTATTGGCTGCCTTGTTGAGGAGATGCAGTGCTCAGGTTACCCTGGTGCCCAAGGTCCTGAGTTAGGCTTTTGATGAAGGATGAGAATGTTTTACATGGCCTTGTAGCCTTTGCAAGTCCTAACGTGGCTGGATTGTCTGGATGGTGAGGAAAATTTGTCCATGAATTGTTTTTTTCTTATGTGAGTAGTCTGGTAGTAATCTAGTAAACTTGCTAGACTCCACATGAAGGTATGTCTGAGTCCTCTATTAGTTAACACTGATCAGCTCAAGCCTAGCATACTGCTCCTGTGAATAGATTTTCTTAAACAAGAGCGCTAATGTTTGCTGCTGTTCTCTAGACCAGAGAAATAGGCAATAGAGGAAAATGAGATTGTTTTCTAGCACAATCCTGTTACACTTGGAACCTTTTGAAGGTAAGACTGGAGAACTAATTTTTTAGTTAGTAAGAGTGAAAGTCATCACTCTTATTTCCCACTTGTATATGTGTCCCCTTGGTGGTTTTGTTTTGTTTGTGGTTGTTGTTTTTGTTTTTACCCTGTTTATAGGGCTTGTTCTCGTAAATCTTTCTGCTTCCACTGACTTCACTAGGGTGTTTTGTATGGGAACTTTGCAGAATTGCACCCTTTATAACTTTTGAATTATAAATGAAGCAAATTGAAAATAGCATTCTTGCTTTTAAGCATTTCTCACGCACTAATTTTTCCTTTTGGCTACTTCTTGTGGTTAATTCTGCCACCAATTAAGAAATAAATGCAGGCAGCTACTGTCACTTGTACAAAGAGGGATGTAAAAGCTGACTACTTCAGGATACATTTAAAAATCAGCTAGTGTACTGGTGTTTTCTACTGCAATGACTAGAATAAGGTGATTATAAAGTTATGTAAAGGAAAGACTAATTTTCTGTCTCAAAGAACTCTGTGTAAGAAGGGTGTGTGCTACTTTCCTAACTTCTCCATGTTGTTCTGTTGTCCACTGTTTATCATCTTGAAAGCTTCAGACGTGTTTCCCTGTGAATTTTCCTCTTTGTGGGTATGTTTGAATAAACTTGATTTATCTGAACCTCAGTTTTTGATACATGGACTTTGCAGCCCACATAGTCCTGACAAGATATTTTTTCCCTGTGTCAATTGTGACTGAATGTTGAAGGAGTAAGGATTTTTTTACTTGCTATGTGAGTAAGTATATTGAATCAGGAGGACAAAGTACATTTTTAATTAATTTTTTATTAATTTTCTATTCCCTAACATAACCTTTCAAGCAAAATCCTAAAAGCTGCTTTTTAAGTAACACATGGAGAGAGCAGTTAAGTGTGTGTATGAAAGATTTTTGTGAGGCAAAACCACTACTTTCCCAGCTGGGATCTGCTTTCAAAATATAAATATATCAGAGACACACAAAAAAAGCATTTCTTGTATGACAGCAGTAGCAAGCAGGGGGTCTCAGACCATTTGCTGGTGAACAAGATTACATATCATAAAGCTGTCATGAGTTGGCACTAATTTGACAGTTTGTTGGCTCAAGAGACTCCAGCACTGTGAATGCAGGGGATAGAAATGTTTCTGTGATGCCATGAGGTTCACATGGAGGGCATTGATGAATGGCAGACAAATTGAATTCTTAAGTAAAGTTGTCTTGTGCTGGGGGTAGAGGGAGCATGTTAAACCTTAGAAATTTTGGGTTGCAAAATGTGTAATGGAGGACAATGGGAGAATGAAGATGTTTCAGCAGTTGAAATATCTGGATTTTTGCTATTCTGTATCTCTTTGGTGGGCCCATTTTAAGTATTTTAACCTTGAAATAGCCTGCATACTCTGCTACTTTATAGAACTTAAAGTTTTTTATACTAGTCAAGACTTATCAGCTATAACTGACAAGTTTGGCCAATATGCAAGCTATTCTTTGTGTCACAGAACAAATGGAAGGAGAGTGAGTGTGTGTGAGTGTGCCTGGGAAAGAAAGTACATGAATAGATATCAAGGGGACTCTTCTGGGGAAAAAGTGATGGGTAGACAACAAGGGAGATGAATGAGGGGCAGAAAAAAATGTTCATGGGCAAACCTGTGAAAAACAAGACTTCTTTTGTCAGGACTGGGTTTTCAAGGAATATCAGTAGAATATTTCAAAAGCCATTTTGCCATTCTTTCCTGACCATTAGTGAAATAATCACTGAAATGTTTGCTAATGTATTTGTTGCACTTTCCCGCAAAGTGCCTCATTCATGTTCCTCTTGGGCTTGTTCTCAGCCTTGCTTACTAATGCATATGGAATACTGGGAACATTCAATGTGAATTGTTCCATTTTTTTAAGGTGCATAGAGAACTGGAGCTTATTTTTGAAAACAAAAAAAACCCCAAACATGCTCAAAAAATATTCTATAGTTTTGCACACCTTAACTAAAGTAATTCAGATGATATTTTCATGGATAATATTTACTTTGAGATCCTCACACTTAAAGTTGTATGTAATGTAAGCTTAGCATGGCTGCAGACAATTTTAGCAAGCAGTGGAGATAGTTTCATCTCTTGCTTATCTGACTGAACAGCTAAACAAAAAAATTCAAAAATCAATGCATGCAAAGAAAAATGACCAAACTGTGAAGCACTATCTGCTTTTAAAGAGATGATATTTTTATTTTTTTCTTCACTGTTTTGATCCTGTGCTATTTTGTACATAATTTTTGTACATAAATTGCCTACAACCATTGGGCAAATAAATACAGTCTGCTCTGTATTGTCTGCTCTAAATTAAATATTGACTGGATATGCTGGTTTAACAGCTGCACCAGAACAAGACAATCTAATTTGCACACTGGAACTCACTGTCACATAGTTTAAGGAACCTGTATAGAGTGTAATAACATATATGGACTCATTATAGGCACAAGTACTCCACATACACCCTAAACAGGTTTGTCAGGCAATGTAGTTCTAAACCAAGACATAGGCTTAGGTATATGGGTTGAGCTTAGTTATATGGGTTGCTAGAGTGACCATATCTTGATAGAATATTTATTTCACCTCTTAGAGAATCAGCTAGAATTATTGCTGAGATATTTCAAGGTCAATGATTTTGCTCACTTTGAAACACAGTCATTGTGAGCAACTGAATTCCTATAGTAAATCCATATGTTATTTCAAGAGTGGTTACATAACTGAAGCAAATGGAAAAGTTACTGAGTGACTGGAGAGGTCTAATGCAGATGCAAGGAAAGTTCATCTTCAACTGAATCTGCTGAATATTGTCTTTCCTAGTAGCCTGAAATGACATAAAAATCCAGACTGAGGTTTGTAACCCAGAAAAGATGAAACTTAATAAAATCTATTTATTCAGGTTTAGGAGAAAAGTATTTTGCCCAGTTTTATCTGTCCATATCTATACACAATAAAATGGAGACTACCTAGACTAGTCTTAGAAAATCAAGCCTGGGGCATAGTCATAGCAACCTCTATCATTAGTCTCTGGTAGGAGGATTGCATTTCAAAGTATTGGGGTGTTACAGATCTCTGGATAGGTGAGGGTCTCAGCCTGACATTTGGACTAGAAGGAAGCCTCCAGCCCATGCACGTGTTTATATGCAGTTGTTATTGATTTTCTATTGCTTTCACTGTCTGATGTGCTGAGGTGAGGAACACAAAAAGGGCAATTGTTTGTGCCTCTTCAGTGCCTAAGAAAATCCATGTCTAAGGTACATTGAGTTGCTACCAAGACTAAGAAATAATGGAAGTTAAAAATCAATATTTTGCTTAATTTATATTCCCCGAGCTTCCTCCAAATCACTGATGTGAATGAAGGGATTGTTCTCCCATCAGGAGTGGTTGCTCACTTTAACTTTCCTATCAGTCTGTAGCTGTTCGGTTATGATAACCATGAGGTGAAGTTAGCAGTTACAGTACACCTATTTAGTAATGCCATAGGCTTTATTTTATGACTTGATGTATGTAGATAAGTATTAGAAAAAGGCTAAAATGTAATCTGTATTTTGAGGTGCTTAGGCTCCTTCTAGGGTAAAAGAATAATGAAGAATGAGAACTGACTCTGTATCTCTTCTCACACAACAGGTCTCACAGACAGAGGTACTTAATCTTGAACACAATCTTGGCTCAAGTGTCTGTATGTTTAAACTTGAACAAGAAAACCTCAAGACTGTAATAATAAACCAGTTCAGGACTATGGGTTCCAAGAGAAAAGAAAAAAGAAGTTATATATTGTTTTCCAAGAGAGTCCTGAAAAAAATAGTTTGATTTTTAGTCGCACTACAGGATGTCTTGGGCCAAAATTATTTCACTAACAAAAATCACCACTTATGGGAAGTGAAACAATAGGTGTAAACTACTCAAGGCAGACTGCTGCTTATTTGCCCACATGGTTGCATCTCATTGTTTGTCTGTGTTGCAATAAAGTTGAGCTTCAAATGGGAAGAGCACAGCAGTTTCTAGGCAACAGCTTAAGTAAACAGGGCTGCATGCTGACAATTGGTCACTTGGTGGTAATATGATATGAATGAAGTGATATGATATGAATTTAGTTAGCTAAGTGTTGTGAGCTATAAAAAAGAAAAGGCAGAACAATCTATTGTGGACAATGCATGGGAAGTGGCCTTCCTTTGAAAACAATTAGAGATAAAAATCCCTTTCATTCCTGAAATGTGCAGAGTTGAGGTCAGGGGTGTTTGCCACCTTCAAAAGCCTGTGCTTGGGCTCTACCTTCTACAATATTGCAGATCTGCAACCAGACACAGAAACTGCTTCCAGGTGGAGACAGTTGTTTTAACACCATTTCTTTGCTGAGGTATCTGGATCTGAGCTGAAGTAAAACTGTGACAGCTGGGTATGGGGAACTGATTCTCAGTCTGGTAAGAGACTCTTGCTTGGATGTGATACACTTACCTGGGACTAAATGTGTAAGAACCTACCAGGGAAGGAGCACGACAACAGTACTCTGAGGAAATGCCTGAAAATCAGTATACAAACTTGAATATCCAGTTTTGAAAGCTGTCCCTGTCTTGGATGTGGGCACACAGGTCACAGTCCCAACTGTCTTTATGAGAGGAAATAAGTTACTGAGTACAAGTAAGAGACAAGGATTAAACAACGCATTGTTTTGGTCCTTCTTTTCCTACCAGGAAAATTGAGAGTCCAAGCTTTCCATGCTAAACTCCAGAAGAGATCTTGGTTCTCAGCAAGACACAGAATTCAACAGATGGAGATGATTGCCTACTGAGCTACTCTATGCTGAGTTAGTAAGCCAAATGAGCTGCACACCTACACACTAAAACTTGTTTCTATCCCAGATGACCAAAATATAGATTTTTTTTTTTAACTGGGAACCTTGCAGTGATTTAAATGATGATAGTAATAATAATAATGAAAAAAACAAATTAAAAAAAAACAACAACAACAAAATAAACAACCAGCCCCCCAAACACAACCCACCAACCACCCAAGAAACCCTAACAAAACCCCCACACCACTATAGCAAAATACTAAGTTATTTAACAGTTTTCCTTTGTGAAACAGGATTTACTAGTGATGTGCACAATATGCAGGTTGCTAGTGCTGTCCTTCTTGCCTCTGTCTGGCAAGGGCTCTGCCCCCATCCTCACTGGAGGTGTGCTGTGTGTGACTGGAGGCTGTTGTATGTGGAGGTGTTATCAATCTCTCCTGCTGAAGTGGGTCTGTTCTCTGAGGATTCAAAAGGGACTCTAAGGATTGAAATAAAGTAAATGGAAAAGGAATGGGGGGTATTTCATGAGCTGTAAGAGGAAATCTGTTCTTGTAGTGATGCGTCTTATAAAGTCATTCCTGAATATATTCAGGAGTTTTTTTTTTCTTTTTTGGGTGAGTGTTCTCATTACTAGGATACCCTAAAAAGGGATGAATGAGACAATGTCACTGGGGTTGAAGCCAATGATAAACCTTACTTATTCAGTGTACTGTGGGAATGTCTGCTATGCCAAGCCCTCAGTTAAAATATCTGGAAGTACTTTGCCTTATGTGTTTTAACAAGACAGAAATGCCAAGTTCTGGATCCTTCACTCTTCCTCACCTACCTGATGTGCATGTGCAGAAACCAAGCCCTAGGCAAATGGACAGTTTGGGATGTTGAAAACCAACTTATTGGAGGAGTTTAGGCAGTAAGTGAAGCCTATGATTGCAATAATTATGAGCCTATGATTAAAATTTTGGCTTAGGTTCCTACATTATAGTAACTCCAACTTTCAAAAAAAAATCTCTCTTGGATCTCAGACTTGGTTTGTTTTGTACCTCACTTTTCTGTGTATGAAAGGACATGAATGATGCAGATTTCGTGGTAGTCAAAGCCATGCAAGAAGGAAGCTGTGGTAAGTATGAACATTTTAGCTGATGAATTTTAAATGACAGAAAAGAATGGATTTTAAATGTTATCTATAATGGCAAATCTTTGCAAGGCATTGGATACAATAGGGAAATGTTGATTCTGTTTTGCTCACTTACCCCAAACCAAAAATGAAGTTATAGAACAACAGCATTAACAACAAATCATTAAAATAAACTTTGGGCCAACTGGTGACTTGCACCACAACTTTAAATTATATTTGTTATCTGGTTCTTTTGTGAATGAGTAAAATCTTCACTGGCTCTGAGATGCAGTTAGTGCTTAGAAGGAGCAGGGAATTATGCTATAATTATAGAAAAAAATGCATGGGTGGGGTATTGGGAAGAAGCAATTTTGCTTAATTTACTGCTTATATTCTCATCCTCCTCTCAGAAAGTAACCATGCAGCTCACACCCCCTCCCCCCTCACTGCTCTTAGTCAGCTCTGCTTGCATCTGTGCTTGGTGTTAAGCATCTATTCTGGCTGTTATCTCCTCTTAGGCTGCACAGGATCAAACCTTGAAAGTTCAAGGCATTCCATCTGCCTTCTGTTAATTACCACTTTTATTCCTTATGATTCTGCTTCTTTCTAGGGGAGGTTTTTTAATATTGCTTGTAAAGGACAATTTTCTCTAGTAAGATAAGTAAGCACAAGGCATGTATTGATCTTTTCATGACCTTTTCTAGTAATAACGTGTGAGATGTACTGCTACCTTCAAAGAACAGAGTGCATTTTCTCAATATCATGGAAGATTAAATATTGCAGTGTGAAATGTATAGTTGATTTAAAGGCATGTAAATACTTTTTATGGTGTTTAAGAACTTTAGACAAAGATGTGGGGGTAGAAAACAAAAGAAACATCATAAATTTGAAAAAAAAACCACAACAACCCAGCCATGACAAGCCAACAAAACAATCCAACCAAAAATTCAACCCCCCATCATTTATAACACAGTTTTGAGTGTGTTTGCACATAAAATTCAACAGCAATGCTAGTAAGCTAGTAGGTTTACAAACACTGTGCTACCAAAAAATACATGTATATTTTTATTTATTATTCACGTATTTCTTGTGAGAAAACCAGGCACTGGCAAGGGAAGTGGCAGGCTAATGTCACTCATGAAATCTGCTTGGGGTGTTCTGTAAAGGCAGCACGAGCCTCTCTCCACACCTAATTGCTTTATTTCCATTCCTGCTGACTTCCTTGTGCTCATGATCAGCAGTGGATGCTAGATCACAAGGCAACTGTGGGCTTACGACAGAATTGGAAGTTCTCTGTGGGAAGCTGATGAACATGCCTGTACTTAGGCTCTGTTGGTGTGCTTTGTCATGTTTTGTTGATGCTCCAGAACTAGATTAAAACTGCTGAGTTGTTGCAGGAGCACTGCATTGATCCTAGAAACCTGGTCTGAACAGCTGAGCGCTTTGCCCAGCAACTGTCGTCTGAATTTCCTTGTTTAGCAGTGATGCAGCTTGTCTTTCTGCTTGGATTTGTTAGCTCCAGCCTCACAAGTGTTGTGGATGCAGCTAGGCATGGGAGAAGAATAGACTGAAGTATTGTAATTCTCCTACATGTCTGTTCTTTCTTGCTTTTTCTCTTTACTCTTAATTTATTTTTTTTTCTTTCCGTCCACCAACCAAATGGATGAATTTAAAACTTGATGCAATGAGCCAGCAGGAAAGTATAGTTCCTTAGAGACAGATCTGGAAATCTTTATCTGAGAGTTTTCTGTGAAAACTCATTATCTCCATGTGTGCAGGAAAGGACAACAATTTCTTTTCTCTTTAGAAAAGAAATCTCTAGAAACAACTCGTATTCCACTGCACTACTTTTAGTCACACCCTACAATGTGTTAAGACCTCAGAAAGCTGAGTATCATCTTACTCTGATTTGCATCTGGTTTTTCTTCAGGCAAGTGACAGAAAAATGCTGAAAAAATATTCAGCTGATGCAATACTTCTTTCTCAGCTTCAGCATTTAGAGCTTCCTCTGAAAACAAACTGGGGAGAGCTGTCTTGGTGAGCAGACCACAGCACAATAGTCACTGCTAAAGATATAGATCTAATTAGGATGTAGTCCTAATTAGAATGCATTGAAAATGTTGACCATATGGTGATAAGGATGGATAAATTGTGAAACCTTCTTGCCTAGTGTAGAAAAATACACTTTTTTTTTTTCTTAACAATCTTTAGGGATTCATGGCTGCCAAAGACCTTTTCTGATTAAAAGCATAAGAAAGTACCACATTGAAAGCTGAGGACATGCAGTACTTGGGAACACAGTGATGCCTGACCCGAAGTAGATGTGCTCTGTTACAAAGCAAAGTTGAGCAAGTTGTAGAAACCTTTTATTTTGCTTTGTTTCTAAGAGTTGCTGTAACTGTCTGCACTTAACACAGAACCTCGTACCAGTTCAGGCTGAATCATCATAAAGCCACTCCCACCTTTCCCACGCATGTCTAAGCATTTTAAACAAAAATATTTTAAAGGTACCATCATTTTGGAATTATTATTTTCAATTTGTTTCCACCTGCCACTCCCCTTCATCTTCCAATATGAATTGTGTGCTTTGGGAAGTCACAGCTTGTGTGTGAGTATATTCGTGTTCACAATGCTTTGCTTTTCTTAAAGCAGAAGTAGCAGTGCAGTATGAAACCTTGAGTAATGTCAAGATTAATGTCCAGGGTTTCCTAGGAATTATTCTCTTTTTCCTAGTTTCTGTTACCTGATGAGCCCTACTTTTCTTGGGACACAGCTATAACTAGTCCAATAAAAAATAATAGCCAGAAATATACAGGGAGGAATGATGGTATTTCACATTTGCCACTAGAGAGCTGGAAGGAGCTTCAGACAGACCAATTTTGTCCTTGCAGCTGCCTGCTGGCTGTTAGCTTTGAAAATACCCTTGTTACAGAAAATGTGAGTAACTGTCCTGAGACCAAGTTCATTTACCGCACTCTGAAACCACAGAAGAAAATGCACCACAGAGGCTATTAGAGTGGAAAGCATCACCCAGAAGAGCTATGTCAGACCTTCTGGTTGGTTCTCCTGATCTCAAAGGGTAGAAAGGAGCAATGAAGTAAAACCCAGCATTTGGGTTTTGTACCAGTCTTATGATCTTTGAGATTGAGACATAATTTTTCTGGTTGAAAAGGTATTGCTACATCAGGTCAAGCTTTAGATGGTTAAGTTGGTCTCATAGTCTGTGTGTGAAATAATGGTATTTTAACCAGAGTAATTTTCTTGACAAGTAAAACAAAGGGCTGAAGTTAGTTGGCGTGCCCCATCAGCATGCCTAGGATCCCCAGAGAATGGCTGTGAGAGAAAAAAATTGATTGCTGAAAAGTTGAAAGTAAGAACCCAGGCACTTGCAGGTGTCTGGTATATTTGCTTGTCTTCTCCCTGCCACCCTCTCCTCTTTCTGAGCATTAACTTTTATTAGGTATTTGATGCAACTACCAAAATCAATAATTTCCAATGATTCTTTGTGGATTTAGGGGTATTTTAGACAGATATCCAATATTTTTGAAGATAAATCTGCCAATAAACTTTATAAAATTATTTTAGCTGTTCTTTTGCGTTACTAATAACCTTAAACAGAAGTGAAATATCAGTTAACTAATTTGCTCTTCCTCTAGACCTGCTGGACTAGTGAGTAGAATTTTCCTGTTCCTTCACTTTGATTCTCCTGGACTAGTACATCTATCTTGCTTTTCATTCCCCTTAATGACACACTTACTTAAAATGAAAATACAGCCTAAGCATTTGTATTTTGAAAAATAATTCTCCCTGTTTACTTTCTTCTAAAACAGTCATAAACACGAGTGAACTATATGAGTTTTCTTCTGTAATAAATGAAGAAAAATATCTGGCAAAGACTGACCCTAATTCATCTTTTCATAGCTCACTCACCTCACTGACATTATTTCAGGGATGACAGTGATGTCTCTACAAATCTACATGACAGTTAGGTTATGGAATTTTTGCTAATATATTCTCTATGGACCTGTATTAGTTTTGTTTCAAAGACATGTATTAATAAAATTGTATTACTAAGTACAGGATAGCTTTTAAACAATGTATTTAACCATTTATTCACCTTAATGCCAGACAAGTTTCTAAAAATTCTTTCTAATATCATTTCATAAACTCTAGCCAAGAACAGACAGTATCAATCTTTTGACTCATGTCTGAGTCCTTCAAATGTTTCTTTTCTCTTGCCAAAAACAGTGAGGAAAATATATGATGACAATAATTCAGAAACTTCTGTGGTCTAGATAGCTTAGGCAAACATTGAATTTGTAATGCTGATACACAGCTTGTTTGTGGACATGAGCTGCTGCTTGAGTTTTGGCTTTCTCTAGGTACCTATACAGTTTCTTCCCCTTCTATACTCTAGATTAGGTTCTTGCCTTAGAGCAGTCTCCACTTTATATTCAAGGACCCTTTTCTTATTTAATATATCTATGAATAAATGGAGGATATGAGTAAGAGGATGTGAGTTTCTGGAAAAGAGGTGTGTACCATGAATGTGGATGTACATCCTGTGAGAATAGGTTGTCTATAACATGTGGGTATGGATAACTGCCAGACACACTGAGTTGAGTGCAGACTCAGGCCCTGACACCAGCAGTCTGCTTTGAAAGCTGAAGTCAGTAGATGCTTGATACAACTGTGTTGTACATTAGATTGCTTTGAGGGCTTTCCATTTTCCTGCACATCCTCAGTTAACTTCAAAGGGTTTCTAGTAAGGGGTAAACTTGGTTGCACGATTCACATTCATTTTCTATTTGAAAACTTCACATATTCCTATCTCAGAAAACAAGCAGGTATATAATGATTAGGGGACCTGTTATTACTCCCTTTGCCAGGTACACAACCCAGAGGTAAATTCTTCTGCCAAGGAAATGGTTTTTATAGAAATATAGTTCCTGTGTTCAGGAGTTTTACTTGGATTAACAAAAAAATAATTGTCAATCACATCTGGCTTGATAGGTTCAAGTGATTTATGCCATTCTTTTCCTTGCACGTTTGTCAGCTCTTTTCCAGGTCACCCCTGTTAAAACATAGACACAAAAAAAAAGGCAGCAAAGGAGCAAAACTCCTTTTGACCCAATTCACTTCTTCTATCTTGCTGAAGATGCAAGGAAGTTTGCTTTTTGTTGATTTTCTTACGTGCTCCAGAAACTGTTTTTAATACGAGAAACTGAGCTTTAAAAGGATTGGAGGCTGCTGCTGCATAATGGAGTTGTAGGTTGTGGAGAGGAGTTAGTTAATGGAAATGATCCATCTCAGCTCACTCAACCTTTCCATTATGAAACTTTTCATTAAATGCTTGTAATGTTGATTGATAGTAAATATTGGGTCTCTGCTCGCCGACTCGATGCATGGCATAGCACAGGACTTCTGCTGCAGCAGGCAATTAACAAAAAAACTCCAGCTACTTTTCAATTATTTTAACCTGGCAGTTTCTGATTCACCACACTGCACTTCAAATTATCTTGACTCTGAAATTTTAGTGAAGATAAACAAGCTCCTGTCTGAAAAATTTCAATAGAACTCTTAAATATTTTATTCCCTTTTGGTATCACTGATTTTCCTTTTACTCCTGGGGGCAAAAAGAAGTGATGGTGCCATGATTTCAGCAAGAGAGGTTACCAACACCACTTGAAATTCAAAGGTCCTAATAAATGCCTTCAGGAAGATGACAGAGCTGATATCAGGTACCAAACAGCCCTGCAGTTGAAGAGTGGGTGTTAAAGAAAACAAGGTGGAGAATACTGAACTTTAAAAAATCCCTTGAAGATTTTAGCCTTTTCCTTGAGATGCTAAGAAATCTGAGAAAGATCTGTGCTTTTAAATCACAGTGTGTACACTGATTGTGCAGAGCACACTGTGGACTGAGAGAAGTTTTTTCATGGGTTTCGGAGACACTTACATGCTAATTAGCACATTCTGCAGTTTTCCTGTGTACATTCAAACCAAGGAGAATTGTGTGTAATTTGTATTGAAATTCTACTTACCTGTCTGTGTGTGTAGAGGAGTGTTCTAGGGTGACTTTATGATGCTTGTATCCCCAGTTGTCTGTTGTTTGTGCTGTATAATTGAGTTCTGTACCTTTAAGACTGGTTCTGAGGGCAAAACAGAGAAAGAAGAAGCGCGGAGTTTCTTTCCTCCTGACAGTGTTTGTCTGAGGCATGGACAGCGGTGGGACAGAGATCTCCTGTGCTTTTAGTTAGTTTTAGCTAGCTGAGGCAAAGAAGTTCCCTGACCTGTTTTTTTTTCTTTTTTTTCTTTAAGACTGTTTAAATCTGCTCTGGACTGACAATCCCAGAGGAGCAGCGAGGGCTGGCCCGCCGGGCCTGAACCTCCAAAGGGAGCGGGGCTGGTGAGAGACTGAGTGAGCTGCACCCACTTTGCCATCTCTCTTCAGAGTGGCGAGAGGTTTTATTGTTTCATAATATTAATTCTTTATTCCTGTAGGCATTTTATTTGTTAAATAAGTAGTTTTTTCCACATTTTTCCAAGGAAGTTTTTTCCTGGACTGGCTGTGGGGAGGGGCCGTTTGGGTTTGCTTTCCAGAGGAACCTCCTTCTGAGGTTTCCTCCCAAATTTGCCCTAAACCAAGATAAGGAGTAATGACTGACAAGTCTGGTCTGATTGCAGGTGTTATAAATGAAATGAATGATTTAAGTAATTTGTGTTAAATGTTATAGTTAATAATTAAAAATATGTAGGGGCTATTAAGCAAACTGCAGAAATTGTATATATATAGAAGATATTAAGCAATAACTGTAAGTTGCAGAAACTGCAGAAACAGAAAAGTTAGAGAGAGCCCGGCCTTGGTGCAGGATAATGTTAACATAACTTTGTATCATAGGACATGAAGAAAGAGAGAAAATGAGAGCTATGGTAAACCCATGGTGACCACAGTGGAAGGTTCCCAGGATGTGCTGTGAGGAAGAGGAGAGACTTCATCCACTGACCACCGTGAAAGGGCAGAAGACCCCAGACTCCCGGAATTGGAAGACTCAGCTATGACCAAATATGGGAAAACATGAACTGGGGAAGGACCAAGGGGTGTGTGTGAACCAAAAAGTTATAAAAACGGGAAATTGTGGGGAAAACTTTTGAAAGCTGTGCATGGAGCACAAGCTGAGACTTGTGCTCTCGGGCTTGCCCAGCGCGCTGCTTGCTTCAACTTCTCGCTTTAATAAAGTTTATCTAATTGGCAATCAATTATTGAGTCTTTTATATTTATCACGGGTTTGCCAGATGATTGCTGGATACTCTTTTACTGATTGAAAATAAAAGAATGAAGCCTTTTGGGGGAAGGAATGGGAATAGTTAGACCTGAAATTTCACAGAAAAAAAGGATTGTTTTGAACATCATATTTTTCAAAACACTCCTTATAGCTGAAATGTTATTCCTGTATTCATTTAATTTTAGATGTGTCTAGTTTCATATTCATAAAATACATTCATATATTCAATGGTTCATATTAAATTATTTAAAAAACATAAGGTAGATAGATATGTTTAAATAGATTGAGTCAAAATTATCCAGGACATTTTTAAATCCTTTTTTATATTTTTGTTTTCTATTTCTCAAAATTTAACCCCGCTGTTTTGACCATAGGCATATGTGCTCCCTCTCCCATCCCCATCAGTTTTCTTGAGACATGAATAAGAACTTTCAGCCAACACAATTTATAATTTAGTTCTTTGACAAGGTCATTGTCTGAAGCCATGTCAGTTAGCTGGTCCACAAAAAAATGTAACTATGCACATATTGTAAATATGCTTATAGGTACGTATATATGTACATAAGTTATCGGAGAGCTCATCATGCAATGAAAGAGACTAATTTTAATTACTTAATTTACAGAAACTATTCACAAATAGTTTGGAGTGTTATCCAATAACCCACAGAGGTGGTTGAAAAATTTGATTCCCTCTCAGAAGTACCTTATTTGAGAACAACACAGGTGTATAGATCAACTTTGTTATTAGTGAATATTAAGAATTAGAGCTGAATTAATATGTTTGATGCAACCCCTTGTTTTCCAAAGGTCCCCTTTATTGACTATTGCCCTACTAACCTGTTCCATGGCAGGAAAAATGAGTGATCATTTGCAGTAAAATGTGGTGAAAATACCTGCAATCCTCCTGTTCAATTTCACTTGGCCTTCTCAGTAAGACTGTGCTTTCATGCTACATTAATTCTGAACTTAATTGAGTGCTGTCATCTGTGTGCCATTTCACTGCAGGGATTGAGCCTGGAAAAAAAGAAAAGCTTTATTTATGGAGTAGGGGAATGTGTTGGCAATTACTTCTTGAAATGAAGGAGTGTGCTTCTATGACAAGTATGCCCTCATACTACCTGATCAGACTAATTGTGAAAGTTGATGTAAAAGCAACTAAAATTATCTTATATTGTTAATGGCATGGCTGAATTAAGTTTGAAAAGTATTAACAAAAATGTAATATGGAAAGCATTTGTAAGGCACATTTCTCTGAATTTCCAGACACTGTTCTCTCTCTTTTCATATACTGATTGTAGGAATCAAGTTGTCAGGTACAGAGTAACACACATAAACATGAGCATTTTGGGGGTCTGAGTTGTGGATTTTGCTTAGATTTTGGTTTTATTTCTTGTGGTTTGTAATTTTCTTTCTTGATCCTGAGAATGTTTAGACTAAATGTGTGTGTGTATAATCCTGCTAAGTGTTGAGAAGGCGTCAGAGTAACTTTAGGCAATGGTTCCTGACAAAGCTGTTTGTTTGAGAGCTGCTGTGGAGCTTGTTGCAGAAATGGTTCCTGTCATACCCGGTATGCTCAGTCACCCAGTGGAGCTCTCTGCTCGTTCACATGATGTGATTTGTGAACTCCTGTTTGGGAAGGAGGAAGCATTTTATTACCTTAGCTAGCAGGTGCAAATAATATATGTAAGCCTGTGAAATGTGGCAGACTGATGCTTCCGTGCTACTGTGAACTGTAAAGATTTTATTTAAGTCACATGTAAGTCATGGTGAAACTCATATAGTGCAGGTATCACCTTGCCCTCCTAGAAAAGTGTTACAGGGATGAACATTTCAATAAACAAGGCTTTTTTGCTCACATTTCCTAGGGCCTAGATTGTTGTCTATGTTAAAAGGGCATACAAAGCACTGTACCAAGTGCTGGGAAGAAAATGAAACCTATCCCAGCCAAAACCAGGACAAACTTTTGAGGGGTAATTGTGGTTTTCCTTATACTAGTGAGAAAAGATTTAGTGATCAGCCAAGCACAGCATTGTAGGGTCAGAACATTTAGTTTGGTTTCTCTCTGTATTTATTTAGTCATTTCTAAACTCTTTATGTGGAATAAAACTGTCCCTGATGTTACTTCTCATCTGCCTTCTATGAAGACAAACTGTAAGTCCAAAGACTTGTGAGGTTTCATCTTTGCTAAAGCAGAGTCCAGCCTGAAATCAATCTCAGTGAAAAAAAGCAGAGTTTCTGCTGGTGACTTTCATTTTCTAGTGAGCAAAAATCACACAGAATGGCTGAAAATTCATCATTGTAGAGCAGGGTTTGGTTCCAGAAAGAACAGAATTATTTCTCCGTTTCAATTCCAGCTGGAATTTTCAGCAGAGAACTGTCCCCCTTGGTTACTTGAACACTATCTCCCAGAATAGATTCTGCCAGCCCTTTTTAAGGGATTGTGAGCCTTATAGGCTTGGAATAGGTAATTTTTCCTTTCATTTGTACCCAACAGAGCAGAAAATGCTGTAAAGCCGTCAAATTAATAGGTTATATAACAGCCTTTGTATGCTTCTTAAACTCTGTTCTCATCCCGTGGTCATTGAGCATTGCCCACTTTCTGATTTTTATACACCCGTGGGACGTACACTTCAAGAGCTTGTAACAGAGAATCCTTTACCAGTAAAATTCATTATACTCTTCAAGAAAACAAAATAACTGCCCCTATCCTTTTTTGATGAGTGCCACTAAAGATTATTCTGGTTCTGAGGGCATTTTTTCTGCATGGTAGGAGTGCCCAGGGAGGCAATTTTATATATTATAAATTATAAGGCAAAAATCCATCACAAACTGGAAACTTCTAACTTTTTGATGTAGAAATGCACCAGGAAACTAGTGTTAGTAAAAATGTTTTAATATGTTTTTGTGAAGTTTGGAATTTTTATTTTACTGTGAAGAGAGACGGATAGGATGTTTTGCAAATTCTGGTACCTGGTTCTAAAACCTCTGTGCTCATCTCCTTTGCTATCAAGAGTTAAAACTGATATCAACTGTGTGTATTTCTTGGTTTCCTTGACTTCTCTTCAGTTTCCAGATTCTGCTCTTTTCTATTCTATTGTGGGATGACAGGTAGAGAGATGAGAATGGGGGAGTACAAGTGTACAGAACATTACTGGCTAAAAGCACAAGCTACAGTCTCCTTTATGGTGCCTTAAGGTAACACCCACTGGGTGCTCAGTTAACAAAGAATATTCACCAGAACCTGGGGCAGTCGGTGTGTTGGATTATCTAAAGGACAAGTAGGTAGATGGGTGACAGAGCACATTCAGCCACATGAGATTATTTTCAGAGCAGTATCACTGTAAACAATACTTTTCCAATAGGAGAATGGACTTCCATAATACACTCAAATGAGAATGACTTTTAAAATTAGCACATGTAAAATAATTGAGATTCTCTTCAGTCTTGTGCTTAAATCAGCTTTACTGTTCAAATGTCTTATTTATACACAGCATATGGAATTGTAACACTTGTGCACCTGTGCTGCCTTGAAACCTCTCACACAGGTTGTCCATATGCCAGCATCCCCTTTGAGGAATTAAACGGTGATAGTTCATCCTATGTTTTAGAGATGAAACTTTAGATAGGTTTCTGCTCTACTACTGGTACAATATGGCGATGGACAATGCTCTCTCTTAAGACCTCATTATTTTAAGGGGCTTCTGTGATGTGAATTGCACATCACAGCAGTTACAGCACACACTTTTATTTTTCACAGGGTGTTACTTACATGCTGAAAGTAGATTATATTCCTAGAAACTACTGTCTCACACTGATGTCTTCTTGCTCTTTTCCCTTAGTCTTTTCTCCTTCTGAATGATAGGAATTAGCTAAGTTTTTTAGGTATTTGTTGCTGGAAAACCTTATTTTCTGATAACTCAATTTGTTATGTGCCTTCCCAGAGCAGAAAAAGAAGCTGACTTTTATATATTTGTACTTGACTGCTTTAATTAAACAGTAGGATTAGTTACAGAAAAAAAATTTAAATGCAAGGTATGAGTTTAATGTCAAAATAATGCCTATTACCTTTGTGTGTATTTCCTGTAGAAAGATATGGGTATTGTGTAAGGGTGTTTATAATGTTGCCTTTATAACACAATCTAATGACTAATATTATTGTTGGGATTGTTCTGGGTTATTGGATTCTGCACAAGTGTCACTTTAAGACATGGAGAGCTTCCTTAGAGAGGTATTAGGTCCGTTGTTCTCAGTGTTCAAATTTCACTTATCAGTTCTCCCCACACAGATCGTTAACCAATCCTAGGGGAGGAGGAGGAAAAAAGTCAATAAAATGTTGATAAAGCAAACTTCAAACCCTGTCTCTTGCAGAGTCTTTTGTGCATAGAATTGCTGGTAACTGTTGAAATCTACTGGAAGATCAATTAATCATTTCTACTTTCTGTAGCAAAGGGGATCAGATACTGTGGGATGAACACCATTGCCAGATTCTTGTAAATGACATAAAAAAGGGACAGTCTAGTGATGTAGGGGTTACTGCCTCTGAAGTGTTTGTTATAGGTCTTTTATTCCATTTTCTGTAACGCTACAAGGACTGTGAAATAAAAAAAGCATCCAACTACTTTCCTTCTAATAAGCATCTTCAATTGAGTCTTCCTAGCAAAACATGATAAAAAAAGATTAAACTTATTTGATGGAGGGAAAGGCTGCAGAATCATGCTTGACTAGGATGGGAGCTGTGGGTGAGAGGAGGACTTAGTCACTGTGTGGATAATTTTATCCTAATGGGCTGAAAGTCAGATGTTATATATGGTAGTAATTAAAATATTATGTTACAATTCTGAGAATGGCAATCTGTTTTTCTAATCAATAAACAGTGTCAAACAGCTGAAGAGCTGCAAGTTACAATTCCCCAGTCACATGTATGGGGTTATTGCATTGCAACTGCATAGTTAATCAATTGACCAACATCTGTGAAATGTCTCTTCTGTTAGATGCTGGGAGTTTTTCTGTTGGATAAATTCCTGACTAAGACTGAATGCTGGTAAGCTTCAGCATGGCTTTGAAAAGTGATAATACAGTTTCTGGTTTTTATTAGTTGGAAACTAAAGTCAAGGTCTGAATTGGTGTGCTTTTTTTGAGGCCAGTGTGGGATGGGATCTGGACTTCTCTAGAGGTGACGTGTACCAATCTGGGGAAAGAGAGAGGGAAATTACAATATTCAATTGCTTCATGTTTTTTTCATCAAGGATACGGCCAAGCAATTGTATCATTTGCATCACTGTATATTGCTTGGGAGAACAACATGACTCAGTAACCAGTGTTTTTAAAACACATTGCCAGAGAGATTCACCTTCCAATGCAGCCCTTAAAGTGAAGGAAAGTCCTCCATTGATTCACTAATTAAGATATTTACATGGTAGCTGCTGAATTGTTCAGAGAGGCATTTATATTGTCTGGTTGAATTACCTAAAGCCAATTGTGATACTTCATGGTAAAAAGTCTGTTCTTGTGGTATGGCTGCTGGCTGGTAGAAAGCCAATCAGAGTTGAAGAGCATGAAAATTGGAAAGAGAGGTATGTTAAGGATGTTAGTAGCTCTGCTTCCTATAAAAAGCAGAATACACAATGGATCTAAAATAGGTGCAGGAAAAGATCACAGTCTTTTTTCCATACCAATCTCCCAATGCCGGGCACCGTGGCTCAGCTGCAAAAGCGCGGGCAGAGGCCCAGAGCAGCCTCCCCTCACGCGGGCTGTGGCGGGAAGCTCTTGGGGAGGCGATGGCTGCCACGGGCCGTGGTGTTTTCCACAGTGCTGTGGGAAATCAGCAAGGAATTGTGTTAGGAGTTTAAAAATAATAAAATTGGTATTTACAGAAAGATAAGTTGTACCTTATTGCCCATGAATATTATAAGGGCAGATGAACTAAAGTACCTTAAGGGTGGTGGGTGCTGCCTTGATACAGTAGGCATCTTAAGAGCGTGAGAAATGTTGGAAAACAAATGGTATCCTGTGACAGCTGGATCACAAACTGCCTTAAGTGAAAGGTGCTTTCCAGAAGGCCATTAAGATGCTGTTTAGAAAAGGAAATCGCTGTTCAGTTGGCTGGGTCTAGGCTGTAAGAAAGTGAGTTTATTCGCAGAGTAGCCGTGCTGATTTTCAGATGGGGTGGTGGAGGGGACACCGTGATAGAGAATGGTGGGCATTAGGCAGGCAGGAAAACTGACTGGCTCCTTACAATGGGGCACCTCCTGTGTGCTTGTGCCATGACCCAGCCAAACACAGCAATCACGAAAGCTGCGAGTGGCAGGAAATGCCACGGCCCGTGGCAGCCATCGCCTCCCTGAGCGCTTCCCGCCACAGCCCGCGTGAGGGGAGACTGCTCTGGGCAGGGCTCTGGGCCTCTGCCTGCGCTTTTGCAGCCGAGCCACAGTGCCTGGCATTGGGAGATTGGTATGGAAACTCTGGCAGAGAGGTGACAAGGTAAAGCATGGTGAGGGCCCTGCCATGGCAGGCTCAGTGCTCGGTTTCTGGTCCCGGGGAACTGCTGGCCCTCATGGCACACCAGGGTGCTGCCAAGGAGGGTGGCTGGGAGGATGGATGTGGCAGCGCAGCTGTGCCACGAGGGCAGGAGGGAGCAGGTGTGGGAGCTCTCTGGGGAGCAATGCACCAGTGGAGCCATGGAAACTACTGCAGGGGGGATGCAGGGTCCATGCTGCCAAACCCATTGTTTTGTGGAGGATTGTCTTCAATCTTACAGCTTAATCTGCTGTTTGAGTAGTGTAATCAGCAGTTTTCTTAAATGTTTCTGGTAGACAGCTGCTCTCTGCTGCTGGAGGCAACACGTACACTGTGTTTTAGCCCATTGGCAGCAGTGAGGTGTAACCCCCTGCAAACAGCCAGTGCCCAGACAGAAAGAGATCCTGAACCAGACTCAGCAGGCTCTGCCACTGCTCCTCAATACTTGTTCTGGCAACACCAGTAATTGCTTCTAGTGAATATGTATGTTACACAGACGATATATCTCAGTAGAAAATATCACCTGATTGAAAAAAGCTTGGGAAATAGATTTTATCACTAAATTAGGATAAAGTCTTTTTAGATATATTTGCAATTAGCTCAGCAGCATATTGTCCTTGTATTCTGTTGTTTGTGATTTCATATAGTCTCCTGAGAACATCTTGCATTGAAGTTTTAATTAAATTAACTAATATATTATTTTGAAATGGACTCAACAGCTGCAAGGTATCTGTGAACATTTTGGGCAGAAAGTAATCATGGTACTGTATCACTATGACTGCAGAGGAGATTGTCTCATGGTTGGCATTAAAAGCCCTTTCTTATAATCTGGCTACACCAGATGGGTTTACAATACATAATCCAATTCAGATAACTAACTGTGACATGCATAAACTTGAAAAGCCAAACCATGAAGACAGCATGGTATCTGAGGTCATATTTGTGTTTAAAAAGTGGAAGACTCTTCAAAGTTGATGGCTTCTTTTTTGCTGCCTTTTATAGATCATCTGAACAGTATTTATCCTGCCCTGTACACTAGGACAGAGTCAAGTGGATTTTGTAGTTGACAGTTTCACCAAAGCTGTCTTCACATATTTTTTTTATTGTTGGGAAGAGGTGCACATGGCCTCATCTACTGGCAGCTGCAGCAGTTCAAAACATGAAGACAAAATAAACCAAGAATCTAAGGGGTGATTGTGCAGGCTGGCACAGAAGATGGAGGTGGAAGTTCATTCCCTCAAACTTTCCTTTGCTGCTTTGGATAATCCTTTAGGCCTGATTCTCAAAAGAACAAAAAGCCTGAACCCCCATGACTTTAGTAGTCAGTAATCCTTATGCTCCTAGATACTTTCAGGTTTGGACTTTAGTCTCTCCTTGTGTTTGTTCCTCACCTTATCTTACTGGGTTGTTAAATGCTCAAAGGACCCTGAGGCACTATGACAATCAGGGAAAAGATGCTAATGCTACAGAAAAACTAACCTCACCATCTGCTGTCCCATATCTCACACAGAAAGACTATTTGTTCATTTTCTGGGAATCTTCTCTCTATACAGCATGTGTTGTATACGTATGTGCTTCTCAGAATTCTTTTATTTTTTGGGGACTGGTGCACTGTATACCTTCAAACTGGTTCTTAGAATAACTGGACCTCTACCAAACTATGTTTATATTATGAATAACTTATAAATATTTGAAGCCTGATCCAATACATTTCTGCAGGCATTCACAAAGGAAAAACAAAACAACAAAAAACCCTGATACTGGTACTTTATGGTTCAATTAGATGTGCCTCAGAATGAATGAAATCTTGCCTTTAGTGCATCTCCAGTACTCCTTAGATGATTACAGTATATTACTAAGATGGCACGATTGCTGGAAATTGCTTTAATATACTGAAATCATGTTTTAATTTTTTACTGTGAACTTTTTGTTTTTCCCCTGAAATACTGTGTATTTGAGTTAAAGCAATGTTGAAAGTTCTCGATTCTTTTTCTTTGGCGTATGGAGTGTGTACTGGTTAATCAAGGTCAGCTTCAAGAAGCCAAGTGAAGTCTGTCAGAGGCAATATTTATGAATGGACTTTCACTCTGCTGTAATTGAAATTAATGTTGAGTCATTCTTTCCAGTAACTTCATGAGCAGACAAATGTGAGTTGACAGAGGGATAAGAGGCTCTCCAAGAGATAGCTCAAAAAGTGGCCAGGGTTATATATCACTTCCTGAAATGATAATACAAATGCTAATTGATCCAGAGACTCTCCTGGAAGTCATGTAGCAAAAGCATGTTTTCATTTTTATCAGGAACTGCTGTTTGCAGAGAGTGAGTCAAAGAGAGCAGGTGGACAAGTTTAAGGTACTTATTTCAAGGTTAAAGTGTACTTCCCACTAAAATACACAGTAGTTGTATAATCTTCATATAAAAGGTTAAAGCTGGGCTTGGATATTGTCTGCAATAGGTCTTACAATGTGTTAACTGCATTTTCTTGTTGTATTTAGCTACTTATTATGGTATATGGTCCTATTTCTTGAGATTTATTTGCAGTAGATCTCAGTAAAACATCTGCACTCTGCTGGGATAAAACAGAATCACAAAGGATTAGGGAACACATAGGAATGAAACATATAACATTTTGGCCATAGAAATTATTCAAAGGAGAAGATTTGAAATGCTTTTTAATCCCTTTAAATTCCTCACAGAGACTGCAAAATAAGGATTGGAGAAAATGAGATAAATGCTGTGAAATTCATGGTCCTTTGGGTTTTTTGTTTGTTTGGGGTTTTTGTAGGTGTTTGTTTGTTTGTTTTGTTTTAATTTTGTTGGTTTGGTTTGGTTTCTTTTGAGCCAGTAGAATTTTCATATATCTTGGTTTACTGAAACCTAATAAGCTTATATTGTTAATTGGAGCAAGTTTTAGGTGATTGAAAAACCAGTTTCCATTAAGAAACACTAATTGTGCTCTACAACTGCTTTTTCCTTATGCCTGAGGCAAGAAGTACACTCAAAATTTGTGTTTGTTAAGGCTTTGGTAAGGACTATATTGTTAAACAGACATTCCTCAAATAAACCCTAAAATAAATTCTAGAAGATTTTGAAGCTCAACTTTCCTTTCAATTCGTCTCAATGTTTTAGTCGGACCATGTTTTTTTATCGGTGGGGTCTCTGGATTTGTTTGGAGTTTTCAGAGAAATAGTTCTTGTTATGCTTTCAGTTTTGTTGAAATTTTTTTTTTTTTTTTTTGTTCCTGAACAAATGCTGTGACATGCATAGATAAATATTTGCTGTTACTTTGACTAAGGCATGCCAGAAATCTGTTGAAGCAGCATGAGGACTTAGCATTAGGAGACCACAATGATAACAATTTTCCATTCCCCTGGACTTGATTTTCTAGTTTGTTTTTTTGTTTTTTTTTTTTTCTTATTTGTAATATGGCTTACTTTACTTATTGATTATCTCTGGATACAGAAGAAAGGTCTTTGCTGAGCTATCAGTCTGTGTTATGTCACTTCTGGAAGTTGAAGTAGGTACCAGCAGGGTACCTGGAACTGGAAAAGAGCTGATGTCCTCTCAGTTCTGGCATCTGGGCATATGCCAATGGTACATTTTGCCTGCTGTTTTCTTAGGAGCCTCTTGTTGTTCTGTCTGAGCTCCTCGAGGCTTCTCTGATTTGAACAATGTCTTCTGCTTGCTTCTGAGGTTCACAATCAAAAATCAACCACTGTTGCTTGGGTAGGATTTACCTGTGTATTTCCTCCTTGTTTTTCAGCCACTGGTAACTGTACACTACCAGTTATCCTGTAGCTCCCCAGTTATCTTTGGAATGCTTTTTGAGGAATTGTCCTCTAACTCTACCCATTATTTAGGTACCTACCTCACATTCTTGGAGGATAATAGTTTCTTTTAGGGCCTGACATGTCTTTGTGCATTATGACCTTACTTGGTGATGTCTTTCCTTAATGGAAGAGGATCCACCTGATTTTTCCAGGCTGCAAATGAGTATCTATTTCTCTACTTCTCTTGTCTTATCTGCAGCTTCGTTGAAATTTGGCATAGGCGGGTACAAAATGTGACTGTGCCAAGAGCATTTATGCTTGTGCTGGGAGATGGTACAAGTAATCTTAATAGCACTGTTAGCATGTTTTATAGCTCTGTTAAAGAGCCTGTCATCAGATGCTATGTAGTGTGGACAGGCTGAATCAAACAATCTTGTCATACAGGAGAAATCTTTCTATGATTGTAATTTTTTCCTGCTTTTTTTCCTTTGACTCTTAATTAAATTGAACCTAAATATGTAATTCTAAGTACTTTTTAATTTTATTTTTGTCTTTTCCCTATAGAAATTTGGGTTCTTAAAAAAATAGGTGGAAAATGATGAGGCAAAATATAATGGCATCGTGTCTGCTAACTACTTATACATGTGATTGTTTCAAAAGCATACCTCGTCCTGTAAATTCCTCAAAGGGAATATTTGATTGCAACCAGCACTGTGCAGATTTAAGCCTTGTAATATTTTTTCCCTAAGTGCAATATATCCGTAAAAGAAGACATAAATAGTATATTTTTGTTTTCCTGTGCTTTGTGTTATCAAATACCTCACAAATTACATTTCTAGATGAAGTAGGAAGCATGCTTTTAAGCATTATTAAGACTTGTGTCAACCAAAAGGATAAAGTCCTTTCTTATCAGCTGTGGAATGGAAATGGCACATAGACTAACTTTTAAAAATCTAAACATTTGCATGTGCACTTATTTCCTGTCAATGCTGGATTTACTTTTTAATTTCTAATTTATTTTATTGTTGTTTTCATTAACACATAAAGGTCATCTTAGGAATTTGGACAGTTCTTCAATTTGCTGAAACAGAAGATTTTTGGGCCTGAGAATGTCACAGGCTTAAAACTTTTTGGAGTGCGAGACAGAATGATAAATGAATGATTGTTTTTCACCTAAAATGGTAATGTAGACTACAAGCAACCTGTGTGGAGATTTTGAAGTAATTTTTCTTAATGAGGGATTTTAGAGGTGTGATAATTTTGATATAAGTATTTTTAAAGCTTTTTGTAAATATGCATTTGTAGTGACAAGAGACAAGTTTTGATCTGCTCAATACGGATAGAATATGCATAAATTAGTATTTTGAGTAGCAAGATTATCACAAGCCACCTCAAAAGCTGAGTATAAATATTTATCTGCAATGAGATATATTTGAATAACTATATTAACTAAATGTATTAGTTAAGCAAAAGGGGTAGTACATTTGCCTGTGTTGTCACTAACTATGGCTACGTCCATCCTTGTGTCACATGAGCTACTTGAGAACCCTGTTTGGTTGCATCATGATGTGATGTTCGTGAAGTGTTTGGTTGTGTGCGATGGAATTGTTATCTGTGATTCTCCCAGACTATCACTGCCAAGCCAAAAGCACTGCAGAGGCAGAGGATGTGGGAGTCGTAGCTGAGACTATGATTAGAAACCTTTTTATCTGGTGGGAAGTGTTCCAAGAAATAATCTTAAACTTGAAATGCTCTGTATTTGACTTCAGCATTTTCTGAATTCTAGATTGACTGACATTGCAAGAGGTGTGATTTTGAAAAAAAAATAAATAGGAACGCTTCATTTTTCCACTTTTGTGTGAATGCAGCTCAATTGTAGGAATGTGCCATCAAGAGTAATTGTCCAGAAAGAAAAAAAAGTGATATTCTAGACTGATGATAAAAATCTAGATGATAAAAATCTGTGCATTAGGGGAGTAATGTTTGATTCACTGGTTTGTTGTAATTACCTGTTTTCTACATGATCATGAATGGGAAGTCTTATTACCTCAGTTCATAATTTGAAAAATGGTGATTTTCTGTCATTAATTGCAGAAATTGCTGTACTGAATGCAGTTTTACTGCATTGTGAGGATGTTTGTAAAGAGACATATATGATTCATAAAATATGTAACGTTGGCCTTAGTTTTTGGTGTGGTTTTTTGTTTTGTTTTTGGGTTTTTTGTAGTAGAAAATATTAGGAGAAAAGTTTGTGTAGTAAGCCTTTATTGCCTTTTCATGGTCATTAAAAACAGATTTTATGGGTCAAGTATGAATTTTAATTGCATGACAAGAAATCTTTTTTATAATGAATAATTTGGGTTAACAAGAGTTGTTTTACCCATTGTCACGGAGTTTATCATCATGCCTCTCTAAGTTTCTTAGATTGTGGATGTCTACCAGCTATATCAATTTGCACTGCTCCATTGCCTTAGGCCCTGTGCTTTTGCATTCACCTACAAAGTGCAAAGTGGGTGTAGAACATTCCTGCTTAGAGCTGAAGAGCCTATAGTCCACTCAGCAGGAATGCAAACTGCTGCACCAATGTTCAGAAGCTGTTTGAACAGGGCCAGTATGCAGTGGTGACACCAAGCCACATGTTGCATTCCATGGAAAAGGTCAAGTTCTTTTAGTAGTATATTGCTGTTTCTGTTGGTGTAGGACAGGGAGTTGCTTCAGCTTCAACTACAGAAATGAAAGAAAGAAAACCCCATTTCAAGGCACTGCATTTGTTGGGGGTCCTCATTTAAATCTGCTACTCTCATAGGGCCAAACTGCACGACAATCAATAGCAAATGACAAGAAAATCCATTGCCATACTGCCTATCACTGTGGACTTTGCCAGAAGTATTTGTCTCTTAACTAATAATTGTCTAATAATTTATAAAGGGCAATAAAGCCATGTTGGAGAACTCTGTGGCTGTGATGTGTTATAGTTCCAGGCTACAGATGATTTACTCCACTTGTCATCCTGGACAGCTGCTATGATATAGTACCCAGGTTGCTGTTAAAACAATCCATAAGCACCTACATATAGGGTGGTATATTTATAATATGTAATTTCTCAAAGCATCTGTGCAATTATAGATTGAAATAAGCTCCAGTCTTCCATTCCAACTTTTACTAAATTCATCAGTTTGCCCTGCAAGGGTTGAAAATCAGAATCTTGGCTATCCAGGGATCCTATAAGAAACAAACTTTGTGTGCAGGTCCTGTGCCCTCCAGCCTGCTCTATCATGGGGGATTTTAGCCTTGCTAAATGTTGTCCAGTGACATTGTTTGTGCATGTTGACGAATAGGCATTGCTTATTGACTGACCTAGCTAGCAATAATTCTCCACAGCTGATCATCTTTGTCCTCAGCCTGCAGAGACAGGAAATAGTTGCATATGACTTTCTTGAATGAAAAAAAAAAATAAGAGCCTCAAGTTACGTATGAACTAATTCCAAAGCACCCAACAAACTAACTAATAGAAAAGTATCAGTATTAGGCTCAGGTCAAAACAAAGGAAAAAAGATGATGATTTGTTTGGTGAGATCTTCCAAAGTGTGTGATGATGTTCTTGTTTGCTGCCT
Source organism: Phylloscopus whistleri (assembly GCA_017589585.1). Lineage (NCBI taxonomy): Eukaryota > Metazoa > Chordata > Aves > Passeriformes > Phylloscopidae > Phylloscopus > Phylloscopus whistleri. The sequence continues at coordinate 964,311 of JADMLD010001407.1, read as the reverse complement.
AGCAACAAGGCCAGCTTTAAGAGTAGGAAAGTATATGCCTGCTTAATCTTTCAAGAGTAATTCTCTACAGAAAAAATAATTACAGTCTTTAGTGATAAATTATTAAAGGATATTAATTATTGTAGTAAGTTGCTTGCTGTGAATATTGGCAAACTTACAAATGCTGAACCCTCTACAGAAAGAGTAGCAAAAACTTTATCTTATTTTATGATGAAGGCAAGATAAGTTGCCTAGAAGCATTCGGTTCCCATACTGAACAGGATTAATGTACTGCAGTAAGACACATGAGCTAGATGTGACTCTGCCCCTGAATGTGGAAGGTGTTTTTTTATAATTAATTTACATCACGGATTGTGTGACTGAATGGTAGTCTAGTACTACAATACTTCCAAAAAAGGTGCAGGGTTATAGTTGCAGTAGAAAAGATTAGATGTCTCTGGATATTCAGGTTAGATGGTCCAAAATTACAATGTTGCTTGGTCTTACAGATGCACTTACTGCTCATCATTGTGTATTTTATTTCATGTCATTAGGGGTAGAAGAAGGTTTTTACTTTAATGTATTAGTAATTCCCTGTGTGCAGTTCCATATTGCAGTTCCTGGAATTTCTTCTCTCACAACAGAAATGCTCCCATTTCTGAGTTTTCAAGCTGCAGCTACATACCTCAGACAGCCAAACACTTGTATTTGTTCTAATGTCTGTGGGATCCTCTAAAATTTTCCCCATGAGTCAGTTCTACACAAGTTTAATATCAGGTGTGTAATTTAGCCAGCTGAGCGTGGCTAAGGGTGGCTAACTGTAGATGTTCACATTTCACTGTGTTGGGGATGCTCAAGGACACGGTCTGTTTAAGAATGCGTTTGCTGAGTTGTGCTGACAGAAGAGAGATACCATTTATTCCAATCCAAGTGCTTCATTTTCCTTTTTAATAGTGTAAATACAATAGTAGGGAAACCTGCAAGCTGCACTTCTTATTTCCATACATTTTTTCAGTGGTAAAAGTAACACTGCAGTATTGCTGCAAGTAGACAGAAGGCTTTTCCTGATAACAGATGGGGAGGATCCTGACCTATCCTTTGTCAAATATCACATGAGTCAGGCTACCTGATTGCCATCAGGCTGCGTGCCTGGGTGGGCGCCAGGGTGGTCAGGTAGGGTATAACAATAGCCATTCATCACACCCAGACTGTCTCTCCCCTCTGTCAATAAGATAAAATGATCTAATATAATCAACTCTACAGGAGACACAAGGCTTGCTGGTGTTTTGTTTTTGGTGGAGAACCTTGTAAAAACAAGTACACGTATGTACAAACAGGCCAGGAAAACTCCCACACCATTTTCAGTGTGGTAACTGATAGCAGTCATATTCATGGACTAAATTGCTTTGGGGCTCTTATGGGATTTTTTTTTTTTTTTTTTTTTTTTTTTTGCTTTCCCCTGTAATGGTGGTGTCAGGAAAAAAAAAAAAAGTAGGGATGCTTGTTTGTTTGCTTATTGCTGTATTTCTGCTGCAACAGATAATGATGTGGCAATGACAATGGTGCCACATGGCTTCTGCCCTTGATGGTGACAGAAAGGAACAGAATAAAGGCAAGTAACAGTGAAATTATGTACGATAGTAAGGGCCTGGACTAATCCTAGGAAAGATTACTTTTTGAATTAAACAGGCTTTGAATACTTTGTGATGTTTCTGGTAAATTTTTTATTAACTTTGCAGATGCTTGGCTTTGTCTCCTAGAATTTTTTGTCAAAGAACCGCATTCAGCTCATGGGACTTTCAACACCCATGTCCTGCAGGAACCTGCACTTATTATTTGAAATGAGGAAGATGAATGTAACCACACCTTGTCTTATCTTAGTGGTTGCAGTTAGATGCCCAGAAGCCCTGGGTGGTCCTGCAGGCCTTACCCTACCATGTGAGCAGATTTTGTCACAGAGAGAGACACTGAAAGAAAACCTGCCATGAAGGATTTATAATTCATGCAGTTAAAAGCAAGAAATTTTCTTCTATGTTTTCCATACTGTGAACACAGGACTGGCAGGTCTAGTGAGTTCTAGCAGCAGCACTTGAACATATCTGCCACATGGGTAAATACCCCACAGTGGTCTGGATGGCAAAATAGGATTTTCTGCTTTGAGTGGTGGAACACACAAATAATTTGTCTGAGGAGTCATAATTAGCTATTTAGAGAAATGAGAGTAGTTAAAGGTCTCTCTTTGTCCCTTATTTTTTGTTTGTAGGACATGTATGAATTCTGCTCTAATTTCTTTTAAAAATTCAACTTTGTAACATTTTTATGCCACATTTCCTCTTCATACTCACAAATAAAACAGAGTTAAACTTAGTTAATTAAAGATATCTTAGAGAACACAGTACCTTGTACTGTACCTTTTTATTAAAATGGAAAACATTCAAAAAGCATTACATAGCATTTTATAATACACTTATATGTATGTGTTATACAATTATATCTTTCATATAGCATTACCATGTAAAAAGTGTTGGCTGTAAGTGTGGTCTCTTCAGTTTCTGTGGAGCTTTGGCCATTTAGGCCATCTAAGAAGTGTATGTTTGCTGTGTCTACAGTTAATTTCCAAGACTTTGACTGCAACTCTTATCTCTTGATTTTAATATCTCTTGTTTTAATAAATGCAAGTGTTTTAAGGCCAGTAGGTACCACTGCAATAATCTCAATTTTCCACATAACAGCTGCTAGATAATTTTATCTACATGAAGTCCATAATTTCTAATTTTGTTCTGCTCTAGGCTTGTTCCTGTTGAAATTAAAGAAAAAAAAATTGCCCTTGATTTGAGAACATCATCTGGATGAGATAAACCTGGGCCTTGTCATTCTGCAGAGCAGTGAAATTACTGAGTGTATCTGAGAGCTCTTTGTGCTTCCTCTGGTTCTGTTAGTCAGTTTTGTTATGCTTGGCTACCCAGATTCTACTCGGATTAACACCTAAAATTAAGTGTGCTCTATATTTTCGGTGGTGTGTGTGAGAAACCATCTAAGTACATGGAAGCTGAATGGTGGGGGAGGGAGGAAGGATAAAGAAAAATGACTGGTAAAATATGCAGCAAATAAGCCCTCCCTATGTTTAGGAAATAGTAATTTGGGAACTTCCCTCCTTGCCAGTGAAATGTTCTATTACATTGACATGGAAGGATTTAAAATGCAATGAAATCAATAGGATATTTATTTCAAATAATTAATCGAAAGCAGAATATTTTACATTAATTTTCAGGTGTTAAAACTGAAGTAAATTTGGCCTTGAAACAATGTGTCAGTTTTTTAATCTTAAAAAATGTTGCAGCAAAATTTTGACGACATCTTCTTTTTTCTCCCCTTTTTGAATAAAAATATTTGCCAGAGTGGTTGCAAATTTGAAAGATGCTGATCAAAATTTGTTTTTTGTTTTCTTCTGATGAAAAATTACTCTGCATTTATTTGAGTACCTGAATTTCTTAAAAAAAAAACTTTCAGTGATATGACTTTACAGCCTACAAGGAGCATTCCAATCTGTATTTGAAGTGATCTATTTAAGGAGACCATAATTCTAAATATAATTAAATGTAGCTCATAATTTTAATTCTGGGGTTATATTTTAGCTGGGTTTTTTTGCCTTTTTTTTCCCCAATTTTTATGGCTTTCAGAATTTTAAGGCTTTAGTTCAGGTATGCTGCTCTTTGAACACAAGGTACCACTCAGTTTGAGAGCTTTTTACTGGCTACAGATGGATTTCTTCTCTGAGGTGTCAGTAATATGAGTGTGCTTTAACACATTTTTCTTGAGCTGGGCATGATTGACTTAGAGAGCATGAAGGCACTGATTTGCCTCCATTTCTTCCAGGTGCAAAAGGAAAAATCCCACCCTTCTGCTTCTGAGCCAATTTTTCTGCCAACAGTCAGCAGTTTGCTGCCTTCTTAGTTGTTTGCTTTTGAAGAGGTTTATTTTGTTGGCTTTGCAGCACCTTTGTGTTGGGAAGCCCCATTGGAGCTGGTGTGGGAGCATTGGTGGGAAGCCCCACAGCCTGCCAGGAGAGAGCCTGTCCCTCACTGCTTCACACAAAGTGGGTTAAAGCAGGTGAGCTGCAGGAAATGCAGACAGCCCCGTGTTTCCCAGCGAGGCCTTGTGCAGATGCTGATCAATAATACACTACGACCGACGTCAGTAGCTGTGCTAATGAAAGCTGCAGTACAGATGTTGAGCAATTGAGTTTGTTTTCAGAAAGCCAGGTTGTCAGGGTTAGCTCAGTTCAACGGGATCATGTGGAAAGCTGTAACTTCCTTCTTTCTGCTGGAAAAAAATATAGGAATTTCTGTTGTACAAAATCCTCACTTAGGTTATGTTGATGTTTTAATGTACTTAGTACTTCCCTCACTGTCAAATTCCAGACCTATGAAATACTGTCACAGATGCAAAAGCTGAGTTACTTATTGTAATATTATTTTCCATAATACACATTATTTATTCAAACATTTTAGATTTTCTAGATTTTAGTTTTCTTTCTGCCACACCAAACAGGCATTTGAATGTTGCGCTGCAGAAGACGAAGCGATATTGACAAAACTTGTCTGTTGGATAATCTGTTTATACGGGGCTTGTTATCCTAAGTGGCTTTAATGGCACGCTGCCGACCATGTGGAGATTCAGGGGAGATTGCTCCCACTGTGGGAAATATGATGTCTCTCGGTGTCTCCTCAGTAGGATGGTTCTGTCTGGCTGCAGTGGGCAGACGGCACCACCACTATTTTTGCCAGTGAGAGCCTGTGGAGCTAAATTCAGCCCTCTAGGAAACAGGCGTAACTTCTTCGCTGAAGGAGTCAGTTGATGTTTTTGCCTGGTAACATCTGGTCTGAATCTGGCCTCTTGTGATATAATGAAATTCGAGGTGGAAATAGGAAAGGCAGTTCAGACACAATGCCAGAGCTGGCCGTCTAACCTGAAAAAGAATGATAAATAAATATAGATTTTATTAAATAATTTTTGAAATTGAGTTTTTAAATAAAATACTTTCTCAAAGGTTTGGAAATATTTGGTCTAATTTTTAGCATGCTTCTGCCAATTTATATAATAACCTCTTTGTTCTAGATTTGATATTAGAAAAAAATTGCTTATGGGTTACTTAGGAGGAAGTCCAGTTTTATAGTTTAAATCTTATTAAAAGTGTCAATACAGACAAGCAGTTCAGATTCTGAAGCTGATATATGCTCAAACTTCTGGGCATGTGCCAGATAAATTCTTCTTACTCCTGCAAGGTTAATATATTCAAATATCTATAACCAGGTTGGGTGCTGACAATGAGGATGGTCTATAAAAGAAAATGTAAAGAGGCAGAAGAGTATCTGACTCATGAGATGTTTCATAGCTGCATTGCTGAAGGATGCATTAAACCATGCAGGTGATACCTGGCTGTGTGGCATTATCCCAGCTCAGTTGCAGGGCTGGATCTACCCAGTGGGAAGGTGCAGTGAAGATGGAGCTAGATGAGGTACAACAGACATAATATCAATGAGGGAAAATCCTATGAGATATCAAGAAAAAAAGTAGCCAGGCAACAAGCCAGGGTCCAGAGACGAGGTGGAGCCTCTGTCCACAGAGACACTCAGAACTCCACCAGACAGGAGCTTTCTCCAACCAAAATTGTTCTCTGACCCTGCATTTAAGCTTAAAATGTACAATTGTCCTCTCGTTCTCCAGGCAGCAACTGACGGAATGAGAGGACACAATCGTCAGCTGCGCCAAGTGAAATACAGGTCGGATATTAGGAAAAGGTTTTTTATGGAAAGAGTGATAAAGTCTGCCTGGGGAGGTGGTGGAGTCACCATCCCTGGATGTGTTTAAAAAAAGATTGTATATGTCACTTGGTGCCATGGTTTAGCTGAGATGTTGGGGCATGCATTGGATGATGATCGTAAAGATCTCTTCCAAACTAGTGATTCTGTGATTTCAAAGGGCTGACTTCCATGACATTAGTTTTTCTTTTTCTCTCCTCATGGCGCTAGCATGGTCACACAGGAAACCTTTTGTATCTCACTGCTTGCATTTGGTGGGCATCAGAAATAATTTCAAGCAAAACAGAAAAAGCCGTACATTTTTATACATATATATACAAATAATTACATATATTTATATAACAGGTATTTAAATTGGGACCTTATTGTCACTAAATCAATGCTAAAGACAAGACAAAAGAATCCCAGGTAGTCAGGTTGATCAGGACAATTAGCCTTTTGGTTTGAGTAAGCCTTGTGTGTCTCTCACACTGTTCAGCAGCTGGTGTACATGCCTACTAATGTAAAAATACATTATATCCATGATAAGATTTACTGTGTTTGCTCATTTGGGGCAACTTTGGGTATGCCAAGCTTCTGGTTTGTGATAAATCATGTTTCATGAACCTATAGCTTGGAAAGAAAATGAGAACAACAGGATTTGTGTGTTCGGGTGATATTTAAAGTGATGCATTCTAAGTTTCATTCATAATGTTCGTTCTCACAGTTTCATAAGAAGAATGGATTGCAATTTTGATCTGGTTTAAAATGAGCTGCAGTTGATCAGGTCAATATAATGATATAAAACTGAAATAAAGAAAGTGATAACATTCATCAAGGGAAGAAGGAATTGAGTTTCCAGGGGATGCTGTCTGCCTTCTAGCTCAAGCACTCCATCTGGAACGGAATTTTTTTTAATGTGATGTGATTGCTAATATGAGTCACAGCAGCATCCATTAGCTTTGTTTTGCAGCTCTAAAAGATGCGTGAAATTCAAATCCAGATGCGGACTGGTCAAGAATTATGATTCATTCTTCTATTTAAGACACATAAAAAATATCACTCATAGACCTTAGATGTTGGATCGGGTTTTATCTCAGCAAATCCGGTGTGTTTATATTGATCCAACTTCAGCACTAATAAATGAGTAAGCTGTGTATAATTTGGGGTTGCACTGAGTGTAAACCTATAGTTTTGTGTGTTTTTAAATGAAGCTCATTCAGTAAAAGCATCATCTAGAAGTTGAGGGCATGCCATGTCCCATTATGAACTGTTTGTGTTTCCTGCTTAATGTATGATGTCTGTGAAGGGGTTAACATACACGGGGCTACAGCTTTCATGGGCAGAAGGTGTCCTTGGGACAGAGATGGTTCAAGGGGGAGTGATGATTTGCCAGTGTGAGCTTTTGGTGATGTAGTGCTTTTAACATAATATCTTTTTGGAGGGTTTTGGCAGAGGATTCTCTTGTGGCATCTGACAGTGCAGGAGTTGTCTTCCTCCGGCTGCCAAGTGCCGTTTCACTTACACTTAGTCAAATTAATGTCTTCCATTTAATACACTGAACTGGTTTTCTAATTTCCCTCTTGAAGTCTTTAACACTAGTACTGTAAACAATAGACAAACCTTAGAATTTGTTCCAAGGATTGATCTGGAAACCAAAATGGAGACAAATAAAGGTGAAGACAACCTTTGTGACCATTCAAGCTTTCCTCCTTTACCAGTGGTAAGTTTCCTCTTGTGGGCCATTGCATTGCCTTTTTGGCACAGCACAGTGCTGTGACCAGCTTCAGCAGAACAGTAAAGACCTTTGAGTGCAGTGCCTGCTGGTGCACGTATCGTGGAGGCCCTCACTAACTCTGATGTGCTGTGCACTTATTTGAGATGAAACATCGGTATTATCTTCTTTCATGGCAAAAATGCAACAGTTTCCAGTTACTGCTTATAAATACCAAAGCACAGCAGAGGCTGCAATTTACTTTAGGAATCATTTCCATTTTCAATGAATCATCTCCTTTTTTTTTTTTTTTTTTTTTTAATTAGATGATAAGGCAGACATGCCAGGTCCCAGTGCACTAGCATATTAGAGAAAACTTATAATAAAGATGTGTACTTTTCCACTTAAGTACCCAGTGCATCTCTGCAAACAGCTGAGCAAATTATTGAAAATACTACAGCCAATGCATTCCTACTTTCTCATGATATATTAAGTGATTACTGTAAGACTTATGCTTGTTCCATTCCTTGGCCCTCCAGCAACTGCACTGTTGTTAATTTGCTCTGTTAATTTGTTAATATAGCTCTGTTGTTAAAAATGGTTATATTTTAGTTGAATATAATTGAATAGCATTTCTAATGATAGACATAGGATTCCTCTTCCTTTTGGATAATGTGATCTGAATACATGTGGGGACTAGGAAAATAAACACAATTGCTGTCTTTTACCATGTTGTGTAAACTGTTAAGAGTCCTTACTTGTCTTCTCTAGGGACCACTGTCATATACTTGTCTATCAGATGCTCAGACTAGCCTTGATCTATGAAATGATATTGCCTTTTTGCTTTCTGTTTCTGTGAATTGCCGGTGTCTCTCAGTAAAATATATGTCTAAAAATTTCTCATATGCATTTTGAGTCAAACCAAATCTCTGGAATGTGTAAACAGATACTGCTTTTCTGAAAACTGGTAATTCTTTGCATGTATCTATTCCCCTGCATCTGCTAGATATTCCCTCCTTTTGCTAGAAACAACATCTGTGTGTGGCCACATGTTCATCTGTATTACAAAACCCATCCATATAAGTTAAATAAAACAAAAGAAGCTAAGAAAAAACCCAAACAAACAAGAAAAAAACCCAACCAACCAACCAACCAAACACCACCCCCAAAAAAACAACAAAACCCCAACTTTTCTGCACTGTGGGATATGAAGAGGTCTAGCTAAGTATAAGGCTAAAACTTGGGACTTCCTTTTGATGAGTTTTATCTCAGATGCTTTACCACAAGTTCAGGATCCTGTAGAGGATGCCGACTGACCTCATTGAGAACCTTTTTCTTGAAGATGAATTTCTTCTTTTTTTCTTGAAGACATATTTTAAAAGAGTTGAAATCACCACAGATGGATTAGGGCAGAACACATTTGTTCATCTAGATCAGTTTTTCTAGCTTATACAACTAACCTCATTTGAAATGAAAGAATGATTTAAAGTAAGGAAAGGTTGAATTCCCATTAATGTTCTCCTTTACCCTTTTCCATAAAATCCCCCAACAACCTCCCCCCAAATGGTCCAAAGTCCAAGAAAGGATTAAGAAAACATTAAATAATATCACACTGCAGAGCACAAGGCCAACTTTTTCTTCCTTTGGAGGTCACCCAGTCAGTGTTGCTCTCCTGTGCTTCCATGATGAGTTCTCAAAGCCTGGCCACTGTGTGATCTCTGTCGGCTGAGCCTCTTGTGGCTCCACCAGGGTAATGAGCAGCAGTCTGAGCTCTTATTGCAGTGGTGAGAATTCAGAAAAAGTGGCAGTAGAAGAAAGTAGATTTGATCTATTTCTCTTTTTGTCTAGTTCGTGCACCCTGCTTCATGTTTATCCACTCATGTCTATCCACTGTTAAGGACAGAATCTTCTCTCCAGTTTTAAACTGGAGCGGTTGCATGTTCCAGCTGTTCCTGTGGAATTTCAGGAGACAGTGATGTACTTCAAACCAGCAAGGTTTTTGTTCTGTCTTCCTTCTGCTCCCTAGTTGCAAATTCCTGATCTGATTCCTAGCTAACAGTCTGACTGGAACAAGGGAAGGAGCTTTCTTCAGCAGCTGCATGTGTTTTAGTGCTAGTTCTTGTACATGTAGCTTCCTGCATATGAGTAGTTTATTTCTTATGAGTCTTATTTTCCTAGGTAAATGGTCTTGCATGATAATTATCTTAATGAATTAAAAATTTTTTTAAAAAATTAAGGTTTTATTAAGACATAGTGAATAAATTTACTTACAATAACATTTATCAAGGATAGATACTAGAAAATTGAACAAGGATGGGAGGTAGTCATGACTAGATTCTCAACTTTAGCCTGGGAAAACTGCTTCTGTCTCTCTACAGAAATGCCAGACTTCATCTCTGAAGTGTTTTGAGATGCTTGAAAATTCCTCAGTGAGGATTAGGTATGCCTATTTCAATATTTTTAGGTTATACGAAAATTGTCAAATGTGAGTAATACTGACCTTACCTCTAGAGGGCCTGTGCAGTTTATTATTTCCTCTTCTGTGTAGCCATCTTATGGGAAAGGTCCTGTGCAAGAGCAACATGTCATTGTAGAAGTGTATCAGAAATAGTTGAGGCTTCATTGCCAGTGAGCCCCAGGGGCCTGTGCATTTCTTATTATTCAAGCAGTTACAGCAGAATAGCAGCCTGTTACCAACTGCCTGAAAACCCCTGAAACCCTCTGATTTTGCTATTTTAATTCAATTTTTTTTTTTTTTTTTTTTGTGACTTAGTTTACTAGAAAACAGGATGTAGGGGGAGATTTTGCAGGCTTTTAGCTGCATGTCTCAGATTCAGTAGTTCCATATTGGGGGTGGTATTGCATTACTGCAGCTGATAGGTTTGTGTGTGGACACATGTACATTGACTACAGTCTGGTTTATATCCTTTCAGCTTGCACCTGATAAATTGCAGAAAGCAAAGCCCCCCTACAAATAAATAGGGATAAGTGAAAACAAGTCATGAATTTGTTCCATTTATGGGCTCCACATGTTCTCAGATCTGCCTTCATATTTTGTCTGTTTTTTTCCCTAATCAGCAATCTGAGAGCTGTACAGCAAATTAAGAGAAGAGCTTTCAACAATCATAACTAAACATGAAACAGTTATGATAATGAAGTGCCATTGGATCCCCTTAGATTCAGAAAGAATGGGAAAAAACTAATTTCCTGAAGACTTTTCCCATTCATTCTGCATGATCTCTGCTAAACCTGGCTCCTATTCTCATAGGATGATTCCCCAGTCAGCACATCTGCAGAGGTGTGTGGTTACTCTGCTGTGTTACAGCCCAGAGCACCTTCAGCTGTGGCTTCCACTTCATCTCATCCAATTTAACTCTCCAAGTACAGCAGGCTAATAACGAGCAGGTTGCCATAAGTTTTTAAAGAAGCAGCAGGAAACATCTTAATGCAACTGTCAGTCTGTGCACGTACTGTGGGCGCTTGCTCTCTCTGATAGCCTGGAGCTTAAAAGCGCTGTTCCCTGCCAAGGGAGAGGCGGCTATCTTCAATCTGGCATCTGAAAATGACAAAGTGATCTATCAAGCAGAATTAGGAGCACAGATCCTTCCTGTTCTGTTTAGCTTTGTAATTCAATCTGAGTCAAACCAGAGGCCTGGCCTGAGGAGAAGTGCTCCTTCAAATCTAATGAAGCAGTCCTCCGATTCACCATCATGCAAACATTAATATGTAAACTTCCTATGTATATAAAAGATAAAAAGGCATATTGTATCTCACAGAAGTTACTTTTCAAGGTATGCTTATTCTGAAGCTCTTCTTCTATTGGATTCTCCTTCACACGCTCTGCAGGCTTTCACAGCTACCTTTCTATTTTTCCATGCACTCCAGAGATCCTGGCTGAAATCCTACCCTATGCCTAGGTATATTAATGAAAATAGACTTAGAAGTGTCACATAGAGCTTTTGAAAAATTTCTCTGGGCTGACAGTAACTTGGAAGATTTGAAAAGTCTGTTTATGACTTCACTGACTTTTGTCATGACCATTCTGTTTATATACTTTTGTCTGGGAAATGAACGTTGTGTTTTCTGTACTAGATGAATGTGGTCTCTAATAAAACCATCCAGACATTCTGGTTGGGGTGTTTTTTGTTTGGGGTTTGTTTGTTTGTTAGTTTTGTTAAACTTTTTGTGCGTGTTGCCAGCTTGATAATATACTTTGAAGTTAGAATGACAGCATGTATATATGTAAGATATGGTAGGTAAAGATGCAATAGAATGTGTGCATAAAGAAGGAACTTGGAATTCCTCAGCTCAGCATGACTATTTTACCATATCCTATTTCTCTTCCTGGAATGCTGCTTCATACCTGCTGTGCAGTGCTGTTATAATTATGAATGTATTTAGGATACATGTTTACTTAAGATTCTAGAGGTAGTGTTATTGAAATACAGCGTTTAATATTTTCCCCAAAAATGGCTCATGCAAAAAGTTGTTGACCAACGATACTTTTATCTGACTTCATTGGCTTTTTTTTTCATTTGGCCTTGCTTCTCTTCCACTCCTGCTTCTCTGTGTCATTCCTGGTGTTTGTAAGTTTTCTGGTAGAACCTGTCTCTCATCTCATATCTGTCTAGCACATCACAAAAGGACAGTAACTTCAGAGGGCTTTTTGGGTGAAACTGTTAAAAACATAGAAATCTTTCTGAAGAATAGTAAAATGAGTGTGTTCCTTTCATAGCTGTTCAGAATCTGGTAAGAGGTCAGCTAAGGAATAGAAGCCTAAATGTGTGTGACTTCCTCCTGTGGACCTATTTAGAAGGTTAAACTTATTATCAGGACTTCTGTGTTTGTTTACTGCACAAAAAAGTTTTAAAGATGACATAAAATGTCATTACAGATGCTAAAACATTTTTAAATGTTCCACAGCAATGCAGTGGAAATAATGACAAATAATAGAGTAGAAATGCTTTAAAAACAACACCACTGATGAAAGAAGTTGCGAGTACCTTCTAAAAAGGGGGCTGAAAATTTGGCTGAAATCTTAGGCTGGTAAAATCTTCTTACATTTGAGCATTCTTAAGAGAAACACCATTTAATTGTTCATTTTCCACTGAAGTTCAATATTGGTGCACAGCCTTAAAGCAAATTAACTCAACAAATCTCTCTTTGGGCCATTTGAGTTCAATAACCTAACTTGGCCGTGGAGATTTTTTTACAACAGCTAAACTCAGGCTGGATTGCCTGAGGCATGTGTTCCATTCCCTACTTTAACCTCTGCTGCTTTCCCAAATCCTTGGGAAATTTTGAAAACTGAGTTTCCACTTGGAATGAAACTGGCTGTAGGAAAACAGCACAAGCAATAAAGTGTAGCATAGTAGTGCATGCATTTGGTGCAAACTTCAAGTTTCTTTAGCTCACTTGTGGCAGGCTTCAGCAATTTCCTTTTTTCATCTAGCATAAGAGCTATTAAAAACTGATACGCAAATGAGGTAATGTCAGTTAATTTAATTTCTTTAGCAGAGAACACAGATAGCAATGGAATATTCCTTTTCATCTGTGATGGGGAAGGTTCTGGGATTCTCTCTTTTATCCCCATGTCATTTTGCCAAGTAATTTTCCAGTAATTCAGGAGTTGGCAGCCGTGAAGGGCTGTAGCAGGAGCAGCGTGATGCTCTGACAGCTGGATGACTCCAGCATAGGCAGTGGGCCAGTAAGGGCATTGAAAATGTCCTGATTACTCTTCTGAATGGGGACAGCAGGCTGGTCTTTCCTCTGTAGATTTCTGTCAACCTGATGTGATATAGAAACCACTTGACATGCCTTTGCATCCCTGGTTTTATTCCATGCTGCTCATGCCTGTAAAGGCATGTACTGACTAAGCTATCCAGATGTTTGGTGTGTTTGGGGCTGTTGTGGTTTTCTGTAGAATTCCTCTGGTCAGGTCTGTTTGCTTGACACTTAAAAACATAGAAACAGATAGCAACTAAAAAGAAAATGGTATTGCTGTTTTTCTTTGCTGGAGTTTTCCTTGGAGATAGCTTTTGCAATTTGAAGTCAGTGTTAGAGAGCTGTGGTGTTTGACCCTTAGCATTTCCTGTGGAGAATGCACATGTACAGATCACTTCTTCCTCCCAGGTGTCAAAGGCAGCTGAGCTGCGATTGCCCTGGAACTTTGATTCACATTATCAAAACACTGTGTAAGGAATCCCAACTCATTCCCTTTTGCTTCCCCAGATGGATTGGGTCTTTTAGTTGTTTTGTACTCTACTGTGTTTATGTCAGGAATTATTATGTTTCTACATACCCTGACAGGCAAACCCGGCTGAATGAGACCTTCTTGCCATCAGTAGATTCCAAGCCTGCACACTTTATATATCAAATCTGGAATATTTTTAGTGTAGCCCTCTTCAGTGTAGGATCAGAAAAATATCTCAGGTTGCTGTTGGCACTTTCATTCCTTATTGCAGTTGAAACCATCAGTTGTATAATTCATCCAGCCTGGAAGAATGTGTTAATTGACCCAAAGCCCAGAAGTGCTCAGAGTACAAGCAGCAGATAACAGAGAGGCTTTTCTCTGTCAGTAGATAAATTGACATCACCACTGAAAACAGTGGCACAGCGTTAGTAGAGCCACTCTGCTCTCAGTCTCAGGCGATGTGCTCAAGTCCAGTACTACATTAACTTGTTTCTTTTGGACACCAAAGAGCAGCCATTCCAGGAGGGAAAACCAAGCCTTCCCCTCTTCTCCATAGCCTTGGGCTAGAACATGTATTATTAGGGAGGAATGATTCATATAAAAATAGCAGCTGTTCACTGGTAATGGTTTATTCATTGGTTTGGTTTATTTTGGTACACTGTTTTTCAGTTCATATGAAAAACATGTTCTTTTGTTTGTTGGTGTCATACCCCCGCCCCCCTTCACATTCTCATAAATTTGCCATATTTGGGAGATTTTCTTACATGCAAACAAAAAATATGCTCTGTTCTGCCAAAGTTCAAGTTCTTACAGAATAAGAGATAATGAAAAATTTCAGTGAGGTTCCCAGATTCCTGTAAAACATGAACAAAACCATCATGTTTCTTAATAATCTTACTCCTGAAAGGGCTGAGCTTTCAACAAGGATTGCTGAAGAGAGGCATCAGTATGCAAAATTCATCCCAGGTGGCAAAGGCATAAAAAGACTGAAACCAGAGGTCACAGAATAGGAAGTATTGAGCAACCTTAATAATAGGTGGTGCTATCAGACTTGCCTATAAATAATCCCCATTGTCAGGAAACTAATGGATATTCTGCATTCAACATTCCTGTGAGTCAAGAGTAAGTGATTCACCAGATTTTCATTACTGGTGTGTCTGCAGCTTTGTTTAAGTATTATGCTTGCACCTGGGACCAGAGAAAGTTTTAAGAATCCTTTCACCACTGGGTGCTCTGTGACAGCCAGCTTGCCTTGCACAAACAGCTAAAATCCTCTAAGTGTGTTTTCAGAAGAGTTGTTGCCACAGCTTGGGAAATGGAAGCAATCAATATGTTTTAGAACTTTCTGGGAATGAAGGAAGTCCACAAAAGATTGAGAGAATTGAATGTTAATTTCAAAAATAATTTTGAAAAGTAGGTGTGGATTTTGCAATGTTGGGTTTTTTTTCAGATGCAGGGAGAGTTTCTACCACTTGCTGGCAGGGGGGGCTATCTGTCCATGGTTGGCAGAACATCCTCCAGTCAGGAAACACAGCCTGGGAATCTGGGAACCAAAGTCACTCTGAAGAGTGGTGTGGTACACAGGGCAAGGAGGCAAGAAAAACATGAGTTAAAAGTGTTTCAGTGATTCTATTGGATATAACAGATACCCTTCCTTAGAACCTAATGGGAGAGGAGGCAATATTTGACCTCTCAGATCACTGAAGATATTTTTCCCCAAACAAAGTATCACTTAAATGCAGATGCACAGGACAGCCAGCAAACTAACAGGAAGTGTCAAACAGGAACATTGCAGCCATTGTAAAGAGGTAAACAGGAGCTGCATGGGAGAAATTCTAATGTTAATTCAGTTTTAAGCTACTTGTAGACATTGGTAGACCTTTTTAATTCTTCAAGCCCGTTCTTGAATTATGATGATAAGGCAAATTTAAAAGCAAAACCCCCTAGATTCTTAAGTTTCTGCTTCAAGATTACAAGAGGAATGAAAGATGTATCAATGAAACTGGGCTAGAAAGGTCGGTAAACAGCCAGCAATCTCATTTGAGGAGTGCTGTGGAAAATGAAAATGTTAATTTTGATGTGTGCCTCTACGTTGTAAATACAGAGGGAGAAAAAAAATTTAAACAGCAAAAATAAATACCTAATAAGATGCCTTAATAATGAAAGAAGAGAGGTGAAACTTGCCATAAACAACCCTAATTCAGCAGAAATCCTTCTGTGGTGAGTGAGTATTCTCATTTGAATACAGTACTTTATTTGGGCTTATCTATCCACTCATTCACTCTGGTGTATAAACTGGTTCAGTCTGAATCTAAGGATGAAAAGAAGTACCAACACCTTCTATTAGGAAGTAAAGTAGTTGGAGAGAATGTAAATGATCTCCTTGAAGACCTAGGTGGGATATGACCATACATCCTGACTGTGCTGCAGCATCCAAGTGCTCAGCATGAGCTGGTTGGAATGGTTGCCCACATATTTTCCTTTCAGGTGTTTCTTTCCCTGCTGCTGCTGTGTGAGCTACCCAGGCTCAAGTGTGCTTAGGTGTGTGTGTGCAGATACTGCAGCCACAGCAGAGGTGGTGCAATTAGGCTGCTCTTGGCTGGCAACCAGAGCACTGCAGCTCGAGAATAAGCACCGTTGAATTTATGTAAGATATACATTTCAGAAGTAAGAAACAAGATCTGTACATTTGAATACACAGCCTGTATTTCTTCTGTGTGGGGTGTAAACTCCCCCTTTCCTGCTCCACATGTCTATGTTAAAACTAAAGGCCACAGGGAAACCCACATAATTAAAAGGCACTGAGGTCATGAGCTGGTTATGAGGCAATTTAGGTTCCTTGTGCAGGCCTGCTGGGTCGATAGAGATACAAGTCTGCTCTCGGTGGGAACAATGATCTTCTTTTGTAAAACATGAAGGAGAAAAACATGATTTAGGAAAGCCTAGTGCCTCACTGAGGCTTAATTGCATTTTCAGAGATGCATATAGCATTCTGTTTCACTTCAGGATGCACAGGGCTGGTCCTGTCACCACTGAAGTATTAAATCTGAGATGTATCACAGTTAAAGTAGCATCCCAGTTGAAAATAACATCTGAGTAAACATTTACTCAACTGAGAAACTGAGTGTGGAAAATACTGTTTGAAAAGCTGCTCATTGCTATGAAACAGGACTAAGGGGAAAAAACCACAATTTCCTGAAATTCCATTTGGCTTCACACCTCTGTGGTTCTCAGAAATCCCACAAGGAGTATGTGCTTGGTGAATGTCCGCTGACTTTAGAGAGTGAGCATGTGTGGGATGGCAGATTGTAGTCACTCACCTGAGCCAGGAGCCATGAGCCATGCTTCTATCATATCAACACATGTTCATCAATCTCTAGAAGCTCCAAAAAGTACATGGGCAACTTAAACTCTATAGCTGCTTCTGACACTCACTGGTCAATATTTTTTTCACTTTTCTGCAGCAGCCTTGCTATAGAGATGGTAAAAAATGTGACAATGCCCTTTGAGATTAATAATTATGTCAATTTTTAACATTTAGCAAACACACTGATACTTCCACTGGAGCTCAGTGTTTGTGCATCCATAAGCAAGTCAGATGCCCAGAGGATGACTTGTGACTTGCAAAAGAGTCATAACTAATCTACATATGATTTTATTTACACATTTTAACAGCTTCTTTGACACTCTGTTAAGTTATTTCAAGAGTATTGGGCAACAATACCAGAATCAATGGAAATTTTGTTCCTTTTTTTGTAATGGAAAGAAAATTCAGATTTTAGGTTGTGCACCTTTTCTGAGAAAAATGAGTCCTTAATTTGGTCCTTTCTAAATGAAAACAAATAGCTGAAGGAAAGGAAGTGCAGACTATCCGGATGGTGAAATTTCATCCCAGGGCTAATGTTTTTAGTTATCAAGGAACCAAACAAGATCCGGTCTTCAGTATTTTAAATTGATATCCTTTCTGTTTAAATTTCTTGTATTCAAGATTTATAGTCTTCATTTAAAATATATTATTTTACCTCCATCAACCATGAGTGAACGACTAATACAAAGCCAGTACAGTTCAACAAAGTCAGTTTTTCTTACAGACTGAATCTTAATCTAGCCAGTGAATTTCAACCTAATGGCATGTCATGTGATGCATATGATATGGTTAATTTTCTTTCAGCTTTTTCTGCTCAAGATGCATTTATCAATCTATAGTTCAACGGCTTATATTAATGTTTTCTTGAGAGTAAAATGGCACCCACCTGTGACAAATTGTGAACCAAATTGTGATCATGATCCACAATTCTATTTAGTGCAGCCTGGCAAAGGAAAAGCAGCATGCACTTTGAGTACTTTAAATAGCGTTACATGGAGTGGTGATGTCCCAACTGTCCTGAATTCTAACACAGTTCTCCCTACATCTTTGTATGAGCTTAGATCGATCTGTTTCTCATTTAACTAACATCTGAATCCTTCTGCAGGTGCAGGATTTGTTTTGATGTACTCCCTTGATCTTGACCCATATCTGAATAATTGAGGATTGGGTAGAATCTTTTATAAATGAGCTAATCATTATACATTAAAACCTATTAGAGTCAATTGGTTTAATTCCCAGTAGAGCTACTGAAGTCCTTATCTGTGTCAAATCTTCACAACAAAAGGACTGCCTGTAGCAGAGAAGATAAGCTTCCCTCCCCTTCCCCCCTTCTGATGGTACTTTTAAAGAACCTCCTATGCAAAGGTGGCTATGTGGAATTAGCTGTGAGAGCAGGTGTCAGACTTGTCAATAACTAGCTAAATGTCAACTGTTTGGGTGTGGTTTTTTTTTTTTAATCTTCTAAATGAAGCATGGCAAACATTGATACAAGGGTGTTAATGGTAAAATGATTGTAAAAGCATCTTCGCCAGCATTTACAACTCTGTGAGCAGTAGTCCAGCAAAATTAGGGTACCTAAAATCTGCTGCAGCACTGGAATAATCAGTGCTTATCCATGATCCTGTCTTCAGAAGACATTGGATCTACTACGCACCTGCAGATCAGGCCTACAAAGCCATACTGTTTTCTCAACTCCATATGCAGGACACTGTTAGTCCATAGCCCAGCCAACTGCCTGACTTGTTTGGTGCTATTTAACACAGGGATTGGAAATGATGATGCAAGACAGAGTGCAAAAATTGTCTCTATTTTTTTAATGGCATTTGTTTTGTTGCTTGAGAAAAGAAACAAAAATGGGGATTAGCATACCTATCATCTTGAACTACCAAACTGCCCAGTTGTGATGTGAAGATTTATAATGTGATAACTTTGTCTGAAAATGGAGGAATAAAAATCATGTGTTATGGTAAAGGGATTTTACACAATAAACAGTAGATAAATTGGGAGTTTCATTCTGTTTGGTTGGGGTTTTTTTGAGTTGGGATGTGGTTTGGGGTTTTTTTAAGTGTTATTAAAGAATGGGTCATTAATATATCTTGTTATAAATGCAGAATTAGGAATTGGTTACTGATTTTAATGGGAGAGGATGTTTTTTTCTGCAGTATCTAGAACACACATAAATAATATACATAGTTGGTCAGAGGCAGATTTTGAGTGCTAATATTTCTGCCAATAACCTCAACCCACATATGAAGGAACTGAATTTCTTGAGTGAGATTGGGGTCATTCAGCCTCTGTGCTAATTTATTTCTTGTCCATTGCCAGACAGACATTGCCAAGTACAGTGCGTCAGATTGCATGGCAGGAACATGATACGTTTTATCAGGATCTGCCTGCCAAAGCTAGTCCACATAATATTTTGAACTGCTTTCAAACTACAATTCCTAAGAGAAGGGAGAGAGTATGATGCTCTAATCTTCCTCATTGGTGACTTTTTCTGCTGCGTATTTATTGAAAATATTCTTAAAATATAACCAGAACTTCCCATTAATACAAGAATACAACATTAGTTACAATTCTTTGTTAGTATTAACAATGGACAAAGTTGGAATTTTATAACCTCATAACCAAACAAATGAGTGTCACTGGGATTATGTGAAGCTGATTGCTATTTGTTTTAAGTTGTGGAAGATTGTATATTCCACTTACTTAAGTGGACAGGGATGTAAATAGGGAGAGGGTCACCTCAACTTAAAGACATATGCAAATTGCAGCACAGCTAATTCCTGGATTTTTTTTTTTCTTTATCAAGATAAGAACCAAACTAGAGCACACGCTCACTTTGGTGCACATTTTCCTTCATTTATTAAGCTAAAACACGTCCCTTATATGATGGCTTAAGAGGGAACAGAAGATAGAATTTTGGAGACAAGGACTCTACACGATTCCTATTTATTAGCAGAGCGCTGCTGTAAAATGTGCACAAAGACAGTGCCCAGACAGTAACTGCTTTTCAGTGCTGGGGGAGCAGAACTTGCCCCAGCTTTCCTGCAGACCTGCTGCCTGTCCCTCCCTTTGCAGACCAGGAGTGGGCTGTGCTGCACTGCACTGTGACAGAGCTGGGCTCCCTGTGCACAGCCTGCCACACATCACAGTGTAGAGTGCTGCTCTGATTCCCCTTGGGTTTATGGAGGTCAGCCTGACTGAGAATCAGAGCATTTGTCCTGACATTGCACCTTTCCTGTGTTCTCAGCCAGGAGCAGAGCAAAGAAAAATTGCATCTACATTAACTGTAGAAGAATTTTCTGAAGCTCTCCTAGAGGGCACTAAATCAGTTGTGCTATCGATTTTGTAGAAAGGACAGCTGCAGAGCAGATGTAAGGACTGCGATAATCAAAATCATTAGCTTCAAGCTTGAGATAATTCAAACTACTTTGTTGTATACTCAAACAGATGAGCAAACCTAGTGAATTATCTAATGAGTGCACAACTTAAATATCTGGTTTATGTTGCTCTTGAACGACCTGGACAGGAAGATGAGCATGTGAATATAGTGTGCAATTGAGCTGAGTTAGCTTGGTAAAATTTTGGTCCCATCATTCTGTCCAACCCAGCTGGAGATGTTGAGAGAAGGAATGGCTCAGAATAACCATAAGCCAACGTCTCAGCCCTGTCATGAAACTGGTTTTAAAAACTAGGTGGAAGCATTATTAACAAAGTATACTTTTAATTCCTTTTCTGAAATCTGTGCTGTATCAGAATAGGCTTTTGTTTTTTAATATAAACTATATTTTGAATAGCTACTTATATTTTGAATATTCAAGATGAAAACCCTCTCCTAGTAATATTTGTTGGAAGCCCTGCTTCCTTGTGTATCTTAGCATCTAGATTTAGGGAAATAAATGAGCCGGTTCAATACACTGGATTTTCTCAAATGTCTGTCAAAGAACTGTCTTTGCTTTCAGAAGATGGTGGCTAATTATGGCTACAACACAGACAATATCACTTTCTATTCACTTTCAAAATGGAGACCCTTTTCCTAAGTAATGCTTCCCATCTGGTCTGAAATTTCATGGAGCTGCTGGACCAGGGAAGCAGAAGTTTGATGACTTTGCAGCTTGATGTTCTCATTGCAATGTGAAATGTGGAGAGAGTGTACTGTGCTGGGCTGAGTCAATCAATTGAATATACAGGTATGCTTGTCTTACGGGCTATAGTGGAATAAGTGTTTCTGCTTGTGCTCTCCTGTGGGGTATATGGGTGTAGGGAGGGCAGGACAACTTTCTAAGCTATAGATTTTTCATTAAACTGTTGTGTACTGATCATTCTCTGTACTTTGGTAGAGTTTATGGAAATAAAGTCCTTTTTGAAATCCGTTTTTTCCAAGTTAAGACCTGTGTGGGGTTTTTTTTAATGTGTGGAAAGAATTTTGGACACTGAGATGTCCAAATGATACAAAATTGATATGGTACAAAATATTTGGTTGGTTTTTGTAGCTTAGAGAATGGCTCTGTACCAGATGACAGGTACATGCTTGTACAAAAAGTTGAAAATTTTTCAAATAACTGTCTTGAAAATGGCAATTAGTGAAAAAAGGATGGTTATGTAGGTCATAACTTTTTGATGAGTCCTTTTAGGGAGCAAACTGTATGGGGAGGATCAGCAAACTGCATAAATCTGTTAGAATTTTCATCTGAAACTCATCTTATGTGGAGAAAGCAACCCGGATGTCTGGATAGTCATGGTCTATACTGCATTGTATATCAAGAGTGAAATGCTGGTGTAGAAATGTCTTCTAGCCACCCACAGCATTTCAGGTTTCTATGACCTTATTACCATTTCTCTCTTCATGAAAGCTGGTGATGAAAGTGCACTCAATAGACCTCTTACCATTATCCAGCCTGTTTCCTGTGATCTTCTTAAAAGAGTTAGGGAGAATTTCTAGCTGGGAAATGAATCTTAGGGTTAATGCAGTCTATCTTATCTCAGATCCCACTGGGAGAATAGGCTTTCTGTAATTCAGCTGCAGGTTATCCCTTCTTTGTGCAGACAAGATGGATGGGGAGATAGAGCTGCTTGTTTAAAAAAAAATGACCAGAGTAGGTTTTTGGAAGACAAGAAAATATTTGGCTCCAATTGGACACATGAACAAAAAGGTTTGAGTGTAATAAATGGGACATTTTTAGAAATTATCATGTTTTATTTAAAGTAATAGATTCAGAGAAATAAAGAATCTACATTATTGAAAGTGATAAAACAATGTTGTCAGGATCTGAATGTAAAACCAGGTTCTGCCTCATCCCCCAGTCATTACATCTGTTAGCTATCTCCTGATTAAATAAAAGCTCTTTTAGATTTAGTAACTTTGCTCTGGATATTGTGGCATCACTGTGCATGTAATGGTTTTAATAAATTTCATTTATAGAACTAAACAGAAAAGCAGTTGCTGGCAGAGACAGCTCTGGCTGCAATATGTTAACTCTTTGGAAACCCATTGTCAGCCAACATGTGTCTGGAACCTCACCTCCACCATTACAGACAACTGCAAATGATTAATGTCGGTTTAGGTGATGTTTCAGGTTTTTGATGTGCTTTGCAGGTTTGGTTTGGTTTTGTTTCTTTTTATTTGTTTAATTGGGATATATAAAGTAACTGTATAGTGCCTACAGTTGATAATACACAATTATGTTTGTGTTCCCTTTACATTGCGGGAATTTTTAGTAAAGATAGAATTTCTTATAGAATATAACTTTACAGCAAGATATTAACCCAAGTCTTCTTTTCTTCTGGGTGCTTTTTAACCCCAGCCAGCAAATTAACACCACCCATCTGCTCACTCAGTCCCCCTTGGTGCGGTGGGGAGAGAATCAGAGGGGTAAAAAAGTGAGCAACTCCTGGGTCAAGATAAGAACAGTCTAATAGTTGTGCACCTGCTCAGTGGCAGAGCATGGGAAACGGCAAAGTCCTTGACTTAGGGTCAGCAGTGCTCAGCCACAGCCAAACCTCCTTGTGGTATCAACATTGTTCTCAAATGAAAGCAACCACTGCACTGTACCCAGCTACTGGGAAGAAAATTAACTCTATCCCAGCCAAACCCAGGACTTCAGATTTCCAAAAATCCCAAAGGACACATCAGAAGTGTAAAATCTTTGGAAGATAAGAGGAATTTGAAAGAACCATGTAATAGTAAGCCTATCTCTAGACTTTGGACCTGCCCTGGAGTTGACTGTAAGCCTATCACATCTGTGATAAAACAACACACCTGTGTTTTAAATTATTTTCAGGTAGGAAACAAGGCTCTAGATCAAATAAACACATTTTTGGTAGTAAAAGGTAATTTTTGTGTGATCCCAGTGAATGGTTGCTAAGTCTACTTTGTGTAAATCTACAGAGGATATGCTAACTTTCAGCTGCTTGGCTCTAAACTCAGACTGAAACAGGACACGTGTGTAAGTCTGGAGGTTGCCAGTTCAAATTCTTCATGCTGGCCAAAGGTTTAGTGTCATGTGTGTATGTATTATTATACCTTATTATTCACTATGTGTGCTGCAGATAGAAGCGACTACATCCACTAGAGCAGAACCATCGTTTTAAGAGTAGCTTCATTATTTTGTGACAGCAGGAAATTACAAGATAGCAGTAACTTTTATTTGTAGGTGTCATTCTCTGTTGTATAGCAATAGCACTGGGCCCTGGCCCTGGGCCCAGTCCCATTCTGTGCATGTTAAAACCTACTTATCTGATTGTTCCTTCAAGAACTTTGGAGAGGGAAAACCCAGAAATTATTTAGAAATAATTTTTAGGGAATATGAAAAGGGAAAACAAGTGAAGCGTGTGTAAGAGATTGTGTTCTTTTTTCCTCTCAGTTTACAATAACAGAATCTGTACAAAGAAAAGATCTTCACTCTTACATACATTTTTCTTCCTCACCTTCCTTTATGCATTGCCTTTTCAGGAACAAAGTAATACTGTTTTTAGGGTAAAATCTACCTCACAGATTTGAAAGGGGAATTTTACCTTTGGCTAGTTTATGTTCACAGATAATATTGATTGCCTTTGCTATCACTGCTTATGAACAAGGTATTACACCTTGCTTCCACTGATGATACCAGGAATTTGTGTGTCTTGCTTGCATCAAGGTATTGGCAAGAACTTGGGAGATGGTAGGCTTGAAATGACTCTGCAAGAGGACCCCCCTTCTTGGAGACTTCTCCGGTGAGAACTGTGGTGATTGACTAATAATCTCAGGGAATGAATAATTTTTTTCCCAAATGAAATTTGTTCCAGCGTATTTTGGGGAAGAGAGCACTGTGTTAATCAGAAAGTTACTTCTCTGTTGATACTGAGTTTGTACATGACTTTTAATGAAAGAGATAAAATTACCTATGAAAAATCAACAAGGCAAGTGCTATTCCATTGACATGTGTGAGCTTTGGGTCAAAGCTAAGCAGAAAAGGGTGATTCAGTTTTAGGGATTGAGCTAAAGTAAGATTGAGAAAAGTAAGAGAATTAGAAATCAGATATACTTTAACCTTTCAGAGGCCAATTTTACAGTCCTTGCACCTGCTGTCTTCTCAGGGCTCTCTGATCATCAAAGTACTTTACTTGACAGTCTAAGTCACTTTGTGACTTTGGAAGTACTACATTTATATTTTAAAGAATAAGAAGTTAAAGTGTGTTTTGCCGGCTTACACACTGACTGGAAAATAACATTTGTTCTACTCAAGTCAAATTGGAGTTGGAGCTTACTGCCTCTTTTCATTTGGTTGCCTCAAAATTCTTTATTTTTTGGAAATTCAATATGTACAACTAAAGATATCTAAAGCAATTTTTTTCTCAGTTTTTGCAAAAAAGATATATCTTGTAATCTATACTTTCCATGGCAGAGGAAAAAATGAGAAAGCGATGATTGATCATGAAGAGGAAAAAAAAAATCACCTTTCCCATACTATGTGTTATATTGATCAAAAGTTCATTTATCCTTCAATGGTTTATGCCTACTTTTAAGTCAAAGGTAATTTTGTTGCTGCTTCTGTGGCAAAACAGGTCCTTTAATGGCAATCTGATCTGAAAGCTCACCAACCTATAAGACTTGACATGGAAATAAGATTAACTAAATTAGTCTATACCTTGGCAGATATATGCTGTTTTCACCATTTCCACTGCTCTTCATCTTGCTCCTCCAGTTAGTTCTAAATCAGGCATTCAAGACAATTTTTATCTTTCAGCTCTTTCCTGTAGGCATTGTACTACAAATACATGAGTGCTGTACTACTGGATGCCTCTTGCAGCCTAAGCAATAGTGGGTTTTGCTCTCTTCTTCTTAGTGTCAAGCAATTGGAAGCAGCAGTAAATAACTGGTGACTGCTCTGGCTTTTAGGAACCCAGCAAGAACATCTGAAGGACATTATGTCAGTTGTGAGGGACAGTCAGTAGAATTATTGGAAGGAGAGTTTCTTTGAACAGCTGATCTCCTCTCACTTTCACTTCAGCAGGTGCCAAGCTATTGCTCTAATGTCTGGAAATTACTCCAGTGACTGCAATGGCTGTAAGATTCCAGGCTGAGAAAATAGGAGTCCAGAGGTTGTACATGGTTCTATATTTTGTGTCTGGGTAAAAGATGAATAAAAAGAGCCTAATCTCTGAATTTTTCCTTGGTTGCAATCTGCAAGACATGCATAGCTTTATAAAATGCAGGTATGAGATCTTTAATTAAAAATTTTGTAACTGTATTAATAAGCCAAAGACGCTTTAAGAAAGTGGTGGATGGAGCCATGGGGGAAGGAAATGGCAAAAAGAACAAAGTGCATGTGCAGAGATCCTGTAGCGAATCGCAGCACTTTGGATGCCCAGATATGAATTTCAGACTTGAATTCAGTCTGAAAGTGGAGAGACAGTCGTTGACCTTTTCAGCTGTTTCAAACGGAGCTGCACTGTGACAGGGGTGTCCAGAAAAGATTAGCTGTGGCAAAGAGACATGCTTTGCCTATGGGCAGGGTCAATAGGGCAGCAAAGTCAGCCCAAAGCTTGTCAAGATGGATTACGTACCAGAAACGGCTCTTGGGTGCAATATATTGCATATTTTAAGCAGTATTTTATGGTGTGGGTTTCTTGTGTTCGTAGCACAAAGAATAACGAGGCTGATGGTGAAGTGCTTTATTCCGTGATATTGCTATACTGACAAGGGTAATAGAAGCTTTGGTTTGAGGATGCCAATTGTTTTATGGGAGGAAACATCAGTTAGAATCTCATGTGTTTTACTGTTCCTTTTTCTAGATCAGCTCTAAGTAAAAAAGTACTCACTAGCACTTTAGGTTTTGGGCGTTTTTGGGATTTCACCTTTTTTTGTTCTGGTATCTTCCCCCATCTGTGCTGTGTACTATCTCGCTCTGTAAATTCTTAACTCAGTCAGAAATGGGTAGAGCTGCCAGGTTCAACTTAGAATACAGAATACAATGGTTTTCCTTTTGATATTCTGAATAGGTTTGAATCTTACTAAACTGAATGAAATTACACATTATAAACTAATGCAGTAAAACTAAACTTGCAGAGATTAAAGTTTGGTCTTAAAAGTTTGAGTCAATGCATAAATCAGCCATAGTAAATTTTTTTTAGTATCCTAGGCTAGAGGTCTCCTATGAAATTATCACCACATTGCAAAACTTTCACAGATTAGAAAGATGTTTTAATACTGAGCTGCAGACGAATAAAAATGTCACTGCCAACAAGGAGACAAACCCAGCCATATGCATTTGGTGAGTTGTAGCAGTTTTAGACATAGGGGCCTGCTGCCTTCTATTGACATCTGTCCTGCTAAAGGCTCCATCATATTAAGAATGTACTGTATATACTGTACAGGTCCCCTGTGCTTCTCTTCCACATGACAAAAGGCTGTATTTGTTGTTCCATTTTTTATGAAACAGAGACACTGTTCTTGGAAATTAAAAAGGAGTTAGGCCATACAGTATTATGGTCTAGTCTGAGCTGCCAGTACCTCTGTAGGAAGTTGCGGCCCATGTAAGTTATGAAATGCAGATTCTTCTCGTTAATATGCTTGCAGTAAGCATATTCACTTTGTCAGAATTGCTCTGACAAAAAATTGCTAACAGCCATGTTGAATAATTTTTAAAGAACAGATGTAAACAGGCTAACCAACGGTTTCTGCATAAAAGGATTTAGGGTTTTAGTCGATCAGAAATTGAATTTGAGTCAGCAATTTCATGCTGTTATGAATACTGAACAGGGGTTTAGAAACAGATGTAGAATCTACATGACACATGAAATAGCCTTGCCCTGCTTGGCATTGGTGAGACATCAATAGGGATCTATCTTCATATGGCCCACAGTTTCATGGAAAGATGGCTTGATTGGAAATTCAGAGAAGAGCAGTGCTGTGAGTAAGAAATCTACTGAGAAAGATGGAATTTGAAGTCCTTATACTAAAAAGGAACATGAGGGCAACCCTCAAAGGTGTACAAAGGCTACAACTATTACTTTTTATCCATTGGAGAGACAGAAAATAAGGAAAGTTTATGGTGATGGGGCTGGCTATGTCATTACGGATGCTCTCCAAACAGATTAGAGAAAAAATAGGAGACAGAGGCATGACAAGAGAAGCTTCACAGCTTTTCCAAATAATGACCAGCTCTAGTACTGTCTGCAGAAGTGCAGCTGAGTCAGAATAAAAGTTTAATTTGTCAATTTAATTTTTATTATTTGCTGAGTAAACTCAAGAACTTTGAGATGACTTCCCTGTATTTTGAGCATCATTGAACTGAGTCATGCAGTTATGAGTCACCTTTCAATGGAAGGGAGGCTACTCCTTCAACAGTAGTAGGGGCTGCTGCTTATTCACTGGGATTTATCTACCTTTTAGCTACAGTAGTGCTTTTGTCCAGAGCCCTTTGTATCTATTTCTGTTGTCTATTTTACTGAGGAGTTGAAGGTAATGACGACTTTATGCAACGTGAAATAAACCTTACTATAAGACTTCATGCTGCTCATCAGATTCTTCTGGTACTATTGAAGTCTGTAATCATCTATGTTTTTAAGACTAGTGTATATTTTATGTGAGTGTTCAAAGCTACCATGTTTCCATTTCTTCATATGCCAAGCTGGCTATACTGTACAGTGGGCAGCACTGATAGACTGTTATCAGAAGACTCCTTGAAGGGAAGAAAGTTCTTGGAGATTTTGCCCTGATTTCCTTGTATCTAGGCTGTTAGGGAAGGCAGCTTTATGTAGTTCAGAGGCAGGTTTTGAAAACCCCAGAAGCTTCCTAAACTACCTAAGAGTTACCCTCAAACTTACTTCCCGATGAATGGTTGTTCTTGCTTGCTGTTTTGGCTTGGTAGGAATGTGATACACTCCTGCCAGCTTCAGCTCAGGAACTCCTGAGCTTTGTGCTTGGAGGTGTCAACATTCACTTTGTCAGCAGCTCCACCTGGTTTTAAAATAACAGCAAGCTTACTTCTCAAATCAGTATTAGTTAGCATATGAACAATAGGGGGTTTATATCTAAGCAAATTAAGAAGTCAGGTGACAGGAAGATGATAAAGACCAATTGACTTGTGCAAGCAGGTTGCACTCATTTCTGAAGGGATTGCAATGCACACCCATGTGGTGATACAAAAAGAGATGCTGCAGAAGGCAGTCTCCCCTCTAACAGGTTACAGCTGTGTTAATTATCTCAGAGTAGAAACACCTTGCCCTCACAGCCTTGGGCATGATAAGTAGTGAGTTAACTGGTACAGAGTTAATTGAAGTTAGTTGGAGTCTGCTCCTCGTGCTGTGAAGACCCAGGGACAGGAGGTCGTGGCAAGGGCCAGAGAAGGTAAGATACTGTACTTAGGATAGACAGGGTTAGGCGGCCGTGCTAGGGGCAGGATGGAGCTGGACTTGGAACAGAAGAAGAGAGACAATGCTGGAGCTGTGTGGAGCTGCTCTTAGAAGCAACAGAAGAAGAAAGATATAGGAGACTGTTTGAATAAGAAGATATAGATATGTGAAGCCTTCTGATGATTTTGGTGAAGCACCTCGAGTGCCGTGTCAATGTCGACTGCCACACATAGCAGCAACTGCGACACACCCACATTAACTTATGCCTAATTGTGGAGTTTACAGATCCCAAACGTAAGATAGCAGCAGGTCTATACTTTGTGACTGCTTTTGCTGTCTGCTGTGAAGCTTCCAGGAAGCAGCTTTTACACTGCTGAAGTGATTCCTTCTGTGTTACTTATGGCACTTAGTGCCTATGGGCTCCTCAAGGCGGCTTGAGCTGCTGGCTCTGCCTCATTTCACAGCTGCCACTGCAGGAAAGCAGCTCAGAGGCGCTGGGGGGAGAAAGCTGATACCTGCCCATGCAGTGAGGAGTTGGAGAAAGCTTTAAGGAATTAGAGAAGTTCAAGGGGAAAGGCAGTGCACCTAGTAACTTCACAGTGGTATTTTTTATACTGTTAAGTGTTTATCACTCTCTAGAACTGTCATGAACCAGAAGTTGGATGTTTTGTATCAACAGGAGGGTTTGTAGTGCACAATCATACCATTCAGAGAGCAGTCAGGATCAAATATCTCATACCATGATTGGTGTTTCATGCTTTCTATCCATCGTTTTTTGCAAATTGGATTTTATTCAAGTGAAGGATGAGAAACCTATTTCTGGAGAAATCATACAATGAAATGGTGCATGGTTTCTGAATTGCTTTTATACTGCATAATACTTAAAGGTCTTCATAGGCATGTAATCAAGTGAGGGAAGATAACAATCTATTCACATTTCCAAAGTATAAAACCACTATTATTTCCTTCTTGTTCTCTTTAACAGCTTTAATAACAAATTTCAGTGTTTATTTTATAAGCCAAAACAAAAGACTGTATTTTAAAGGTTTACTCCAGACTAACAGATAAGAAAATACGTAACATGTTCCTCTCTGTCAAGAACTCATTCTCAAACATTTCATTCATGTTCCCTTTAGACTACACTCAGAATATTTCTAATGGTGTAGATTTTTCTTTTAGTTATCAACGGTTAGAAAAATATTTGTTCCTGGAGACATTTAGACCAGGATTTGAATGAAAATTAGGAGATGACAAAACAGAGAATGATAAATCTTATTTCAGTTTTAGAATTGTAACTTAAAAAGAATGTAAGATTGGTAAGCATTGAATATCCTTAAACGCAAATTTGGCTTCAGTTTCTGTGTTCCATATGCTCTTGTGATACCTTGATATCTAAATTAGGCTAATAGCACTGGCTTTTTGAAAAACACCAGAAATTGTCCAAGTATGGAGCTGTAAAGCCTTTTTATACAAAGAACTTTTTAGCTTCTTAAACACATACAAAAATATTGTAATAATAAAGCCCACATAACATACAACAATTAAACAAAAAAAAGTAATTATTTCTGTGATTTATCCATAAGAATGATACAGCATTTTAAAACTTAGCTCTGATTCAGAAAACCTCTTGCAGTGAATAAAACCTATCCTATGATCCCTTCAGCATCAGTGTATACAACTTACCTAAGTACTGCTTTCTTTGTGCTCCTTGAAAACTAAATTTCTGAGAAGTCATGAAACGTTTTTGATGGAAGAGGAGATGTTTTTATGCAAATACTGTGGTGCTTTACAAATACCTCCTTTTCTCCCCTACACTTCTAAATCTGATCATTTTAGCATTGATATGATAGAATATTATTTTTTCTAGAGAGTACATTTTATTTTCTTTCTATATGAATGATACTTGTGGTAAATCTAAATAGCAGAAAGGGAAACATGGATCTAATTTTCCAATGTAATTTTTTAAATATCTGATTCAAAGTATCAGCACTAATTTTTGCTCCTTAAAAATAAAAGGCAGATTGAAAGGATTGAGTGTGAATCCAGATGCAAGTTGGGGGCAGGGAGGATCAAGGTTTGAAAGGTGCTCTCAGATGCTGCTTAATGGGGGACACAATTGTTGGAAACATCAATCTGCAGCTGAATTTATTTGGCTTTCAATAGGGGATAGTATTTCAGATAGAAACACCTAATTAGTAGTATACAGTGAAAGTGGCACAGTAAAAATGTCTGGCCTGTGTGTTAATTGCTCTGTCTGAATTAATACAGCCATATTATTTATTGGAATACAGTAATCAAACCCGCTGCTGACTGTTACAAAGGAGGGCCATTTCAATTAACAGCCATTGCTCCCAAAGGGGCAGTAAGGAGAAGTAAGCAACAGAAGTGTGCAGGTATTCAGGGCAGAAACTGTAAATGAGAGAATGGCTCATTGCAATTCTTGCACCTGATCAAGGTGTGAAAGGACTTGCCCTTTGAGTCTGAGTAGTCCTGAGGATGGTTTCTTGTATTGTTTGTTGTATAATTCACTAAGGTTTCTTGTTGGCAGGTGGTCCATTGATATTAGCAGCAGACATCTTTATTTTCTTGTGGGTAGAAATCAAAGGCAGTAAAGCCCAGTCAGTCTTGGTTCATCCATAGTTACTGAAATAGGAGCTCAGATCCATTCTCTGACTTTCTAAGGGTAGCAAGGTGGGTTTACATCTCCTGTTGCTTGCCCACGTAATGTTTGGATGATGTTGCACACTGCACATCTTAGGCTTGAGGTTTTTCTCATTTCTATCCACATTGACATAATGAGTCAGTGAGAGGGAGAGAGGTGGAACAGTGTACTTCTCTAGTAAGGCCTTTCCCAAGAGCAGGAGACTCATTTGCTTTGTATTTTTCCCTATCCCACTGAAAACTTCCAAAACACAAGAAAATTCTTAATCAACATAGAATTCGTGTTAATGGATTATTTTTCAGTCTTCTAAATAAATGAAAAAAGAATTCTTATAATTTTTGAGGCCAGCATGAGGTACCTGCTGTCAATGTAACTGAAAAAATTGTCTCAATGTAAAAACTGTTACCTCAACCATGTGATGGCTCATAGTAACATGTATGTCTACACTGCCAGAGTTTCTTTCTTGCCCTTTGTTTTATGCACATATAATACTATCTTAGGAGACTGAATTGCCTCTTATTACAATGTTACTTTTAAATATATGTACTCTTATTTTGTTGATGTAAATTTTCTTGCAGTACTATACTAGATTCTGTCTGTTCCTCCTCCAGTGGAAAGCTGGCCCAAAGCCAAGATTTCTTAAGATTTACAATCAAATTCTTGATAAAGAAGCAATACTAGAGCGTGGATATGTCTATATGTGTATGTTATCAGTGTAAAAAGTCCCTGTATAAGTCAGAATGCCTAGCAAGGAGGAAGCTGGGATGAGATTAATTTGCAGGATGCCTCTTGTTGCCCTGAAGTGTACCAGTGGTGGGAGTGTGGGTGGAGGTTGATTGAGGTTGTTTATTGCAATTTATCCCCATTAAAGGCTTTGCCTTGTTTCAAGAGATTAAGCATCAATCCATTTGACTTTTGTAAATAATTTAAATGATCAGTAAAAGAAACTTTTCCAACAAACTGTGATTTTTTTTTTTTTTCTAGCTACTAAAATATAAGTAAAATTTAGAGACATATGAAAGTGTTGGTTTGAAAGAATATAAATTTATCAATAGGGGGTTTTTTTATTATTCCTGTGTATTTTTCTGGAGTGCTTAATGTAATAGAATTCACAAATGTTTGCATTTCTTTCTAAAAAGAAGCTAAGCTTTAACTGTGAGTCAGTTAAAACTATAATTCTTTGGTAGTACAGATTTTTTGTGAGTGAGTTCAAATATCAAATGTAGTTTGGAAGAGCATGCAGTAGGCTTAAGAGCATCTTTATTGTGATTAAATTCAATTTGAACTGTTCCTTATCAGGCTTTACACGTAATAGTTTTCCTGTAATTCCTTCAAACCTTGCAATCAATCAAATCAGTGGCTTAAAAGACTCAACAAAGTAGTATTTGACTCATCAAGTATTATCACATATTTGGAATAGAGGAGGAACCATTTAGAAACTTTGGACAGGTTGTGTATGAAATCTACTTTTTCTGAGGTATTCATTGATTGGAAAAAATTATATTGTTGTGTGTAAGGCCCCAAATTAGCAAACTAATTAAAAACTTGCCTTGAATTCAAGTGGATGTGGTGTCAGGAAAGTTTGATTTGTCAGCATGTTGCAGAGCTGGGGAGAAGTTGGCACTTTATTCTAAGAAAAAATTTCTTCATTAAAAGGGAATGAAGAAATATCAACACCTCCAGATCCCCCCCAAAAAACCCAAAACCATTATAAAGCACACAATGCAACATTTCACTGTTATATTTGTTAGTATTATGAGCAAGTGACAGAGTCAAACAGTTTCATCATATCAATTATTTGCTGCAAGTCAGAATTTCTCCTTAAACTAGCACTACTAATGAATTCAGCATATAAAAGTATGTGACAGTCCTGTGGTTTTGTTATATCAGCCTTCCCAAATTCTAATATCAATTTATCAATCTGGAAATAGTAAGAATAAAAATAAAACCCCAAACAGAGGGTTTTATTTTCGTTAGGCTTTTGAGTTACAGGATAAGAGCTACATTTACAGTTTTTGGACAGACAGGAAGATGAAAAATAGCCTTTTTGAGAAAAAGGTCCTGTTCTTACAAGAGTTCTTTTAACATGACTTCAGAACCTAAGACTTAAAAGCACTTGCAGTGCTAGTTGGAAGCTTGCAAGGAGCTTGTATTACAAATTTTTGGGGGGTAGGAAAAAGATTGCTGATTTATCCTGTCAAATGCTATATATTCTTTAAAGATAAAGTCTTGTTTTTATGTTGTTATCATTGGGTTCTGCTCAGCTCGTAATCTGTGAAATCAGTGACAAAACTACATATCTACCATCTATTTCTGTTTCTCAAAAATGTGTGCCAAACTTCTCAGGGTTTCAAAATAATCATACAAACTCATCTTGCTGTGTATGGAACTAAGTTGGTGATTAGCAGAGGAAGAGGAAAGAAACTATTAAAATGTTTCATGGCTTGCAGTGCCCTGAAAACTTAGTTTTTATGAAGCTTTCATGTTCTTTCTGCCTTTTTTCTCTTTACATATTACCAGTATTCTGTTTGCATGAAGATGCTACAGTAGTTATCTTAGTAATTTGGAAGGTCATCTGTAGAAAGAGCTCTATATTTTTTACATACATTTGTGTGTTTTAGAGAGTAGGTGTCTTTTTATGATTCCTCTTGGGTTAATTATTCTGATTAGCTCCTGCAATTAGCTGAAGAATAATGGCTTTTTCTTAATGGATATTTTCTTCTTACTTCAATTTAACTCTCTTCTTTTAAATGTCCTTCTTCACCACAGTGAAGATCTATAATAAAAGAGCAGCTTAAGGTATACTCTAGTGCATTTTGGAAATCTATCAGCATGTGAATGAGTTATTATTATTATTATTATACATTTAGAATTCTATTCACTCATAAAGCAAAAAAAAAAATCAACCTGTTTTAGTTTGCAATAAATTAGCAATAGGATTTATAAATGTATTTTAATGATAAAAATACAGACCCTTAACATATTTGGTTGGAAAGCATGATTGGGCTACTTAGGAGCTACGAGAAGGTGAATTGGCTGCACAATTTCTTTCGCAATTCACTTGCTGCCACCCAAGAAAAATGCTTTTTTCTATATTTTAAGTGTTTAAATAGGTTTGGGCCAGTTTTCCATTGGAGAAGGAACAGGTAGAACCTAGTATAGTACTGCAACAGAATTTATATCAACAAAACAAGAGTACGAATGCTTAAAAGTAATATTGTCATAAGAGCCAAGATGCTGACCCAAGATGCAGAAATTTCTGTGTATTTCCATTACTGCCTTTACATGATTTTAAACCAAAAATATGAAGAGCAGCTCTGAAGGACATGGGGTTGTTGGTGGATAAGAAACTCGACATGAACACTCCAGATGAGCACTTTCTGGGCTGCATTGAAAGGAGTGGGTAGTGATGCCTTCGGTACTGATCTGGCTGTCAAGTGTTGTGATATTTTGTCTATTCTACGGTAGTGACTGCGTGCTGGACCTGTTCCTTTTCTGCTTTCTATCTGTGCTGAGACTTGCCTCCAGAGTCTCCTGGCCCATTTCCTTGTTTCTTATACTGCTTGCACAGTGTTCCCTTCAAAATCTGTTACCTGTGCAAGATCCTCTCGTCTTCTGTGGCTTCAAGGCATTCCCCTAGTTCCCAGGTGCATGAGGCTGGATATACTGGTTCTCCTGAGCTCTAGCACATTTTGTGGAAATAAATAATTAATTGTCACCATCAAAAAGGCAAAATGGGGCAAGCATCTTCTGCCTCTTCAATTGTTTCATGGAAAGAAATGGAAAAGTGGCAGAGGAACGTTATGGAAAGAGGTACTGTGCTGCCAGTATCATGGATGTGTCTGCAGCACAGTGATAAGTGCCTAGAAATTCTATCAGTTTTATGTGGTGTTGCACATGTTTAGAATTATGATATTGTATTTTTCATATGTTGAGCCTCTCTAGGATGATCTCGTTTCTTTGCTCTCTCTCCATCAGTCCTACCCAACAGTAATTAAGCTGCAGTGGGCCTTTCCAAAGGCAGGAGAGTTTAAATATCAGTAATTTGATCTGCCCTGTTTACTGATCTCTGCTGTTAGCTGAGTTGAAAGCGAAATGTTTTAATTAAAACGATTGGCAATAAGTTGGTATAATGCCATAATTTGCACTGTGCCTCTTCTAGAAAATGACTTAACCTCTGCCTCTGTTGCTAAGGCAACTAATGGACATAATTGTAACTGGGTGCATATAGACAGCAAGTGGAGGGTCTAAAGCTTTTTTAAATTGCTGGGGTATCATGATGCTGAAAGATTAAAATGTGATGTTAGTAAAATATATTCAAAAGTGTCTCTTCTGTACTTTTAAGTTTAATTTTTGTATTTTATTTTTCGGTGCTGTTTCACGCTTCTAAGGCTTCCAGTTTGGACTCTAAAACCTTATGATGTCATACTTAAGTTCATTAATGCAGCACTGTACATATAATAATTTGTGATATAATCTGGAAATGGCAATGGCTATTCTACTGGGATTTAGAATAATGTGTTTGATGGGATCTTATCACCAATCTATATCAAATCAGTAAAGAGTTATGAATTAGATCATACATTATAACGTATCCTGAATTACGTTTTTCAAAAAACATAAGACCCCACTTTTTTCCTCCTTCGCTTGCTGGACCCAAAGGTTCTTAATGAACCTGGACCCTGTGGTAAAAAGGGAGATGTTTCTGAAATAATCATAGGAGTTCTGAATAGAGCTTAATCGATCCCCTTGACATGACATTTATCACTGCTGACCATATGGAGTTTGATGGGGTCTTTTAAATAATGTTCAGACTCTGTACTTTCTAATTTGCACTGTTTTCCCCAATGAAAAAAAAAAAACAAACCCAAAATTAGAACATTTAATATGTTATTTCTCTATTGAAAAAGAGTCAAAACTAGAGTTCAAGGAAATTACTATTCTTACTGAGAAGAATGAAAGGGTGTACTTTGTATACTTTCCTCCTGACCTGATCCATGTCTAATATTTAGGCTCCTAAAGATAAAATTAAAGAGAATGTCACCATACAACATGACAGTGCAAAATGCACACCTCAGAAGCATAGACTTCAGTTTGTACAATCAGAAATCAGAACAAAGGATTTAGTTACTTGAACCCTTGCTCCTGCAGCATCTTGTTTACTATTCCTGTCTTTTTTATATGTGTGCTGAATACTCTGAAGGCCAAGATTGGGAGAACAGGGAAGCGGCAGAAGGTGCAGGAAAAGAGAGGTGCCTGAAATATCACAGAACTTAATTGCATAGCTTATTTGCTTTTTTGTCATTCCTCTATTAGTACGTAATTGGGCAAATTAATTTGAAAATTTATGCAATTTATGACTTTATAGCATCACACAGAATGAAACAAATGACAAATGCTTTTTGGCTTTGTTTGTTTTTAAAAATATAACTGGAAAGAAATTTTATTCCAGAATTACTAAAATTTTCAACCAAATACATCTTGAAAATGTAGAACCTGAGCTGTTAAAAATTAAATCGCTTTCCTACCTCAAACTGTGCCTCTGTTCTCCCTGAGACAATATTAGACTTTGCAAAAAACTGGATTACTTCAGTGGACTTACTGAAAGCTTTCTAGTGCTGTAAGACCACTAACTACTTAAGTATTGACCAGCTGCATATGAAGTTATTGGCAAGGGTTTTACAGCTTGGTAAACATTTTAAAAGAGAAGAAATTAAAACAATGATTGTACAAATGGCTTTACTAAAATATTTAAGTTTGGGCCCTAAGGCTAGAACTCTGAAAGCATTTGAGATTATTGAACTTCATGGTAGATGGCTGTCAGACCAAAACAGTCTAACTTGCTTTACCTGTGAAAGACCACTTCATCAGAAAATGATGAGATTGTCTTCTCATGATGGAGATTTTAATAAATTCTGCACCATTGTGTTTTTTCTTCCCTCTTTACTTTCCTACCTTCCATATATTTGTATATGGAAAACGCTTCCAAGGAGAACTCATTTATGTTAATGTTTAGGAAACTGAAGCAATTTAGACTAACAAAACCCCATTAGGGACATGGAAAATAAAAACAGCACTCTCAAAACATAAATTTTGGAATTTAGTTTACACTTCTCTATGTCCTACCACAACACCTGTTAAGAGGGTGGAAAGGGAAGCTGAAAATAGGAAACGGAGAAGGTGGTCTACCTAAATCAAGAAGGAGGGGATGCCAGGGAAATCGCATATCATAAGAAGTAGTCTCTCAAGATGAGTCCATTCCAAAATGCCTCATTATCTATATAAGCATGGAACATAAAGAGATGGGAAGGGACTTAAAGGCAAATGCCATATGCACATGCAATTACAGAGGCAGACAAAAGGCAGCCATGTATGGGGTAAGATGTGGGAGGAATGAAGCTGAACTTATTCTTACTGCTCATATGCTTTTGCTGTAACCTTGCTGGGCAGACAGCTGTGCTGGTCAGCAGAGGTTACAAAAGCACCAGGACGCACCAGGACCAGGGCAGGCACATTTGCTCCCCCACAGAGCCCAAGGAATCTGCACTGCAGCTGAACAATGGATGGTGGTGTGAGGTGTCTCTGGCCGTGCTCGCTCTCAGCTGCAGTTATTTGTGTGAATTCAGAGTGTGGCCCTACAGGAAGCGTGTGAGAGAAACTCCTTGTCCTGGATTCCCCAGGCCTGCAGCCTGGACTTGTCAGAAACCT
Organism: Phylloscopus whistleri; assembly: GCA_017589585.1. NCBI lineage: Eukaryota > Metazoa > Chordata > Aves > Passeriformes > Phylloscopidae > Phylloscopus > Phylloscopus whistleri. The sequence continues at coordinate 926,049 of JADMLD010001407.1, read as the reverse complement.
CTAAAGAAGGATGGCTAAGCCTGGCTGCTCTACCAGTGTAACCAGGCTCCTGGCACTGGCTGGGTTGTTCAGCCCCTGCTCCTACATTTGCTGCTCTCTACTGTCTTGCCTCACTGGGGAAGTATGTGCCATCTGCTTTATATGTCTCCACTTCATAATATGCATTTGTAACTTGCACTTTTCTACTGATGATAGCCTCCTTTGATATTTGTTATTTTATACAAGTAAAATACCTTATTTCTTTTCAAATTGACTTTTGTTAGTAAAAGTTCCCAAATATTTGAAAAATACTTGCTAATTGCAACATAAAAATCACACTTCTATACATAAGTGTTAGGGTATAAAGTTAAAAATTGGTGCAAATATTTATTCTTATGTTTCTCGTGCATGTAACATGTTCCTTGTGGATTAGCTAGAGAAGGACAGTCTGAGACAGAATTGGCAAATGGGCTTCTAAATGAAAATGTTAAATGGTTTTGAGAAAGAAACAGTGTATATTTATATTATTTGTTCATTCAAGATCACAGATTGATTTTGAAAGGAAGGAAATTGAAAAATTAGAGAAAGAAAAGTGTAAAAAATTAGAATGCAGCTAGTAGAACTACAGGAACAATTTCAGTTGAAATCAATAAAACTGTGCATCATCTGTGTACTAAAAGCAGGGGTTTATCTTTGGTTATTGAAAACTGCAACATACCTACTGAAAAGAAATTGTGTGCTTATATACCCTTATTGTTACAATGACTGTTATTTACCATTTATAGTGAAATGATAGCAATAGATCTGAAACATATTAGTTTTGAAGAGTTAGAAATACAATTCTCATTGCTTACAAGTCAGGTTGTGATAGCCATTGTTGAGCACGTGTAAGAGATGGTCCCTAAGTTCCTCATTCTGCCTCACGATTGCCGCCCAAGATGGAGACTGAAGCCTCCAGAGGGACTGGGACTAAAGTCTGAGACCCCCAATACAGGAGTTCTGGCCTAGCTGAGATGGGCTGCCTGCAGGTGCAGTCACTGGACCATTGCATCTCCATGGAAACTTGGTGAAGACAATGGGCACTGGTTTTCGAACTAGCTTCGGACTGGTCTGTCCTGTACTCGTCTTGTACCCTTCCCTGAATGAGTATTTGCTCTAGCATCAGAGCACTTCGCCCCTGCTTTCAGTGCACCTGCTGATGCTGAGTTCACCTCTTGGCTAGCCGCCTGTCGCTTCGAAAAGGACTATAAGAGATCCTTCGAGATGGCCCGAATTCTGAGATCTCCCCTCGGACGAAGACGCGTCTATTGGTCACCTGCACCACGAGGACTCTGTCTCTCCGTTGGTAGCTATACCCCTCTTCTCTCTATCTCTCTCTTTTCTTTATCTCTCTCTCCTTTTCTCTTTTCCTACTCCCTCTATCGCATATAGTGCTGTGTGCACTTAATAAAGTGTACTGCTGTTGAGCAAATTGTTGTTGTCCCCTACTGTGTCTTTTGCACTCTGAGATCACACGAACCATCGCGATTCTCGCTTGCATTAGCGGATCGTGACAGCACGTGAAGATGACTCAAGCTGTATGTAGTGAAAATGCCTGATATGAACTTCATTCATGTGTCAAGGGCATTTAGCTGCAATTATATACCTTAATATTATATTTTAAATAGTACATATGGGTGTGGCAGTGCCTATAAAACTAGAGTTACTTGGTAGACACATAAAAATCTGTATAAGTGAAGTACGGTTTGCCCTGTAGAAACCTTCTAATTTCCTGTTAAACTATGCTGAGTTAAAGAAAATGTAGGCATCTATTCCTGTATAGTTTTCTGTGCTGTGCATTTAATGTATAGTGGCTCTGCAACATATATATTTTGGCAAAGCAGAATACTAGTATTTGGCAGTTTTGATTCACCCACAGTTGTCTTTTCTTCACCTTAGTAAAAGAGAGTGGATCAAACCATCGGTGTGGTACTTCTTTCCCCTTTGAGTGTAGAACTCTGCATTTAGAAAAATCCCCTTCATTGGTGTGTAAGATGTAAGAGGATGGTTTGGTTTCACGATTTTCCAGAAGAAAGAAGCCGAGTTTCTGTCTGAAGGTATTGGGGAACACCAGTGATTGGAACAATTTGGAGCCCTCTGGAAGCTCTAACTTGAAAGTTTATTTTGTGCTATTGTATTTGTTGCCAGTACTACATTTTTTTCTTTGTAAGGGAGAAATAGACAAAGTTTTGAAGAGAAGCAAGTGCTATTTCCTAGTTAAGGCCAGCTTTGTGTGCCTCAGCAGCCCAAATGAGAGGGAGAGAGACTCCTCTCCTTTCTAATCTTCTTTCCTGCGAGACTTAATCTACCTTTGCACAAGAAACTCATCACACTTTGAGTATTGAAACTTGGGCTTATTAATTCCCACAAAAATCACTGCAGCCTAGACCTATCTTTCTTCACTTTTTTTTTCTCCTAACAATTAAAACAATATTTGAGTAGCTTATATATCATCACATTCATACTATTCATAGTTTTAAATTTTTTTCTTCAGTAATATTCAAAATAGATGAATAGATGACTTTTAATTTTAATGGCAGGGGCATGGCCCTGAAGATTTCACGCATATTGCATTGCTCTTGGGTCTCTCTGGGCACAAATGAGTTACAACAAATGAGTTACAGGTGTGGATATCATGTCAAACTGTTCAGCAGAATGCTGCAGTGCATTGTATTATGGGTATTTCAGGGGGAAGAAACATTTGAAGCAATTACTAGCTGAAACTGGCATATACACAATTTGTTCATTACCCTAATTCAAAGCTTGCAGAGAACCATGTAGGAACAAATTATAGTTTTTAAATACCAAAAGCATCATGGTTTATTGAGCTTTTTATTCTGGGGATTTTCTTGGTTAAAAGCAAAAGTCTGAGAAATTGACTTTTCTCTCTAAGTGCAAAGCTTATGTTTTTGTATCTTAAGATATGATGCTACTCACCTGTAGGGTGACAAAACAATGCCACTCCTCCAAGACTGAAATTCACACATTTGAAGTCTTAGGGAGTATTTATAAGGAAACCACTTTTCAGAGTAGATTGAAGAAACACAGTTTTGGGAGTAAGTGATTCTTTTAAATAAAAGTTTGCAGCTGTCTAAAGCTGCTTAAGGATATAAAATAGTTAAGAGTCCCATGGGAAATACTTTAGAGGACAGAAAGCAGGGAGACTGGACAAAAGAAGGTGGAAAATACATTAATTACATAGCTTTCACCATATCGCATGGTTATCACTGTGATGTGTGCCACCATAGAAACACAAGCTGTGAGAATTGGGTTTAATCTGTATACTTGTTTTATGGATTCACTTTAAGTGATTCAATCAATCATAGTTGTTTTTTTCTTTTCTCAATTATGAAAGATATCTACTAATACAGTCACAAACTGAGCATAAGCAGACTGACTCAAGGGCTCGTGGAAACCCAAACCAAAATTATTCCATAGCTCTAACATGAGGAAGATAACTTGGCTGAATTGTATGCTTCTGTCACTTTCCAGGAGACTTCTGTATCAGAAATCTGTGCTGAAGGCTGTAATACTACTCAAGAAGATGGGTCTTTCAAAACAGGTGCATTCGTGATTTGCCAACTCCTGGGAATAGTTGCACAGTCTCATGGTAAGTCAGGAGAGTTTGTTGTGCTTGTGAAGTCAATTTCTGACCACCTGGAGAATTAGTTAATTCTCCAGTTATTCTCATAGTTATGTGGAGAGTGAGTATGAAATGATCACAGAATGCTAAACTTGGAAGGGACACCTGAAGGTCATCTAGTACCACAGAGTCCCCAAGAAGACAGCAGTCATGACTGCACCTGGATAGATGTCCAGTGAGGGAGACTCCACAACATCTCCTGGACAACTTGTTCCAGTGCTCAGTCACCCACGCAGTAGAGCTCTTCCACATGTTCAGGTGGAACTTCCTGTGTATCAGTTTTTGGAGCAGAGCTTGGTCCATCCTCCTGGCAACCTCCCTTTAGATACTCATAGACATTGATAAGGTTCTCTCTTGGTTATATCTTCTCGAGGCTGAACAGGCCCAGTTCCCTCAGCCTTTCCTTTCAAGAGACATGCTTCAATCCCTTCACCATTGTCACTGTCCTCCATTGGACCTGCTTTGGGGGCTCCATGTCTCTCTTGTACTGAAAAGCCCAGAACTGCACACAGAACTCCAGGTGAGGCCCCTTGCAGCTGAGGAGAGGGGCAGGATCAGCTCTCTTGACCTCCTAGCAATGCTCTTTCTAATGCACCCCAGAAAGGCTGATAAGTTTCAGGTTGTTGAAGACAGGGCAGAAGTATTTAGGGGCCACGGATTATTATTTTGGATGAACAAATTTTTCCTGGCAGCCCCTTTGATTTTGTAGCTGTTGCTGTATTACTATTGAGTTTGAAGAACAAATCTATATCCATTATGTTACATGGCTAGAGGAGAATATCTTTATGACAAGTTGCTCAGAAAGGTCTTCAGAAAATGAGCTATTGACCCAAAGTAGTAGAATTTCAAAAAGATAACTGGCATTAATTTCTAATAATTGCTAAAATTGTATGGAGTTTCTTGAAGTCCACAGCCACTTCTACAAGAATTCTGTTACTACATCTTGGGCTACAGGTAGTAATAATAACACTAAACCCCCTTTATCTAACTAAACATGCAGCTTGAAAATACAATTACCAGATGACTCCTGGGAAAACTTATGGTTATGGAATGACTGTTGAATGACTTCTTCCAGATGCAGTATCTGCTGCTTAACAGTTACAGGACATTAATGTGACAGGCTTTTGGGAATACTAGCCATGAATTTTAATTGGATGGTCATCCTCCTGCAGATCTCCAAGAGGATATGCTGGAACAATTTTCTAGTAGATACAGAGAGGATGGAAAATCAGTATAGGAGAATCCCTTTTAGAGCTCAAAATAAGGGTCAGCCAGGACTCACATCTAGATTGTTACTTCTTTTGTTTTGTTTCTACGTTTGGATTATTTTCTAAATGCATGTGAGGGTTCTGATGCTTAGGATGTCAGAGATCCCAGGTGATATTCAGCCACAAATAATTTTGCTCCACTAGGAGGATTCAAAGGGCATTCTCCTAAGCCTGATTCTTGAGTCAGTCCTCTACTTCATCAGGTATCTTCTCCACCATTAGTGTGAATGTGATGTTCCCTTCATGTGTGCACAAAAGACATATCCATGACACCACGGGAACATGGGCAGGAAGTAGGAGAATGCAGAAGAAAGGAACTTGGAAGGGAAGGAATCCAGCAGTGGAGGAAAAAGTAAATAGCTTGCAGCCTGGTTATTGTTGCTGGGGAGGAACTGCAAAGAATATGTGATCTGGAGACACCAACAGGAAAAAAGCTCTCTAACAGGCTAAAATGACAGGCCCACTGAGAAGGTGACGTAAGACCAGTTGCATTAGGCTTTGTTGGCAAATTGTAAATAGTTCTGTGGTTGTTATCCTGGAGGAGAAGGCATTGTGAAATTGCTCCTTTCCCATCATGTCCCAGTGTGTCTGGAATGGGAAGCTTTTTATTTTGGTCTGCTCAGGAGAAGGCAATCAACAACCCTAGGTGTTCATGCTTGAAGGAGTGAGGTGCAGAAAACAAAGCCAGGCAGATTTTTTCCCATGCATTCATGAAGCCCTTTCTGACTATGTAGTTTGCAGTTTATGACAACTAGCTTTAGTCACTGCTGCAAGAAATTGAAAATCTAAGAGCCAGTAAGCTGAGTGTAAGGGGTATGAAGTAAACTGCCAGTGATTTCATGTCCCTTCTCTTAGTACAAGGTGTATGCACAGAACTTATGGAGGTTTTCCCAGAAAGGCATTGCACCAATGGGAACAGTGAGGTATTAATGGTGCTCATATTTAGATCTGTGTTTGATAGCACACACAGAGGATCCCTCAAGCAATTTGCAAAGTTTAGGTCAGGATATTTCTTTTGCTTGGTTTGTCTTTTATGTCCATTTAGGCTGAGTGCCCCAGCCTGGGACTGTTTATATCCAGGTAGCAAGGCCACCTACCCACAGGAATAAGTGATGTTATCTCTGTCCACTGAGGACACAGAAAATAGGATTGGTTCTCATTTGCCTTGAAAAGACAGGTCAGCAGTAACACCAGGACAAGTTTTGCCAAGAACTAGCTTGATGAAGTGAATCCTTTCATCATCTTCTTCTCCCTAGCTCATCCTTTTTTGGGGTAAGGTTTTGATAGACAGGTGTCAAGTGCTGTGCAGAGATGCAAAACAGTCCTCCTGAGTTGCCTCTGCTAGCAGGTGATTCCTGGAAGCTAAAATCTGATAATGTAGAAGATTCTGTTGTACTCTGGGAAGGTCTGGGGGAAAAGATTGAACAGTACTCCATTAAAAAGTGCTGGAAATTTTCAGTTAAAATAGAAACCTAGGCTTTATTAAGATATATGTTGAAGAATGGAGATACAAGTTTTTCTGTCAACCTAGGTGATAGTCTTGTGAGAGGATTTTATCTGAGATTGTATGCTCTAAATACTTCAGCTTTCACCTATTTGTTTTCCCAGATAAAGGCACTGCTTAAATCACTCAAAATCCCAAATCTGGCAAAGGGACAGTATTTTTCCCTTGCAGTTCCTCTGTTGTTGCTCCCAAAGCCTTGTAGCTGTAAACACTGATACTGGTGTTATGCCAGATTCTCCCACTGACACGCAAATCACCCCTTTGCACCCCTTTTTCTACCCTTTGATTCTAACTTTTGTTTTGCAGTAGGGGATCAATTAATTTGCATGTACAGAGTTTACTGACAGTCAGCCATGTGGCAGCTGATCCTCATCAAAAGTCCTCCAAACTCTGCCTCCCAGTTTTCCCCTGAAAGTAACTTCCACTTATAAACTCAATATATGCCGTTAGTGATGGCCCTTCTAATAAACTGCTATGAATGTCAGCCTGTTTTCAGGATCCTTTCTGCAGCACCTTGGCGTTGATGTGTGTTAACCCCTGTTACAGAAATAACCTTTTACACATATCCTTTGAATGCATCCAGAGGCTAAAGCTCTCAGAGGGATATTTTAGCATGTCACACTCCTGTTATACAATTCTTATGTGATAAGCTTAAAAAACCTCCAACTGTAAATGGAGTTGGTAGCTGTAGTTTCTCATATGCTGTTGACATTCAGAGTTTCAGAGTTAGAGAGTTATGAATATAAGAGAATAATCTATGAAATATAATTTTAAAAATTAAATATCCTTATAGTGTCATTATTATTAAACTGGAAAGGATATTCAGTACAGCTAGGTACTATCCTGTCAGCTAAATGTTTGACAATCAAAAAAATAGTTAAGATTCCTTCAAGTGGCAACCTAAACAGAATTTACAAGTTCTACAATGGCAGGATACTTATAACTGAGGCTGCTTTTCACATCTATCAATATTATATTTCACAGAAGAGCATTTCTCTTCTTTCTCAGTTACAGAAAAATAGTATTTTTTTCAACAACTCTGTGAATTAATTAATGCCATTTATTCTTCTGATTCTAACCAAAGGTTGTCAGGTTCCCTTAGCCTGTGTATTGATCTGTAATATAACCTTCCATTTCCTGCATCTGCTATTAAATGGAATAGAATTCATAATGGTTGCACTCCTGAGCAGCTGTTCACCTATCCAGTATTGTCAGGTCACCAGGGAAAGTTGCTAATACGTGAGGAGAACTTCACTGGTATATTGATGGCTTTTGTTGTTCAATTAACATTTCTAATGTGGAAGAAAAGAAGATAGTATTTTATATGTCAGCCAGCCTTAAGACAACTCTGTTTCCATTTTCTAATGCCAAAACCTAATACAATGTTTATGTCCATTAGAGTTAAAATACTTTCCGTATTAGCTGCCTAAGTGCATTTTTTTCAACAATAATAATGAAGGGCACTCAGTAAACTAAAACTAATTAATCTCCTCAGTCTCCTTTTTGTATTTATCTGATGCCAAAAGCAATATATTTTTTTCTCTAAAGCAGATTAAAAGTAAACTGTGGATGGTGCCTCCTTCCTGAACAAAACCTGCAAAATTATCAATTTCCCTGGTTATTGTTATCTCTCCTTTCATAATGCTGCTTATTACTAACTGGGTTTTTGTTTCTGCTGCTCTCTGACAGCAAAGGTTTAACATATTGCAGCTAGAATGCAAGGAAGCTGCAGGGACCCAGAGCCCAGGACCTGCCATTCTTGTGTAATGTTAGAGACACTCCAGTGTTGGGCATTGCTGCAGCCGAACAATTAAGGCAGTTTGAGGGCACTCATGCCCTCCTGAAGGCTAAATATCCATGAGTACTGGTTGAAGCCAAGTAATAACATTTTCTTACTGGTTTAAAACTTATTTGGGAATAGTGGAGTGAAGGAAAGATGCCAGAGCACACGGTGGTGTATCATAAAAGACACTTCCCTGACCATCTATGATTGACTCCTGCTTCCTTGAGCCAATTCAGAGATTTAAGAATTGAATGGGGCCCACAGTGTCTGCTGTGCCAGGATGTTTCAGAAGAAATTAATGTTTCCCTACATGGGATGCAGTAGATTGTATAGGGACCTACCAGGCATACTGAGTGTGAAGTTTATGCTGAATTATAATTACTTTTTTTTGGTCACTAATGAAAGGATGAAAAATATCATTGGCTTAACTGTATAGACATTAACCTCTGCTATTATTATGTTGAGTTATTCTTAATGCACTATTATTCTTTATATTAACTATTTATTAGTTAAAATGGGATTCAAATGTTGTGTGTGGTGATGATGTAACTATTAAACAAATACAGGTTTTTCAGCCTTCCTCCTGTCATCCCTCAACCGATGACTCCTTTATCAGTCCAGTGTTCTTTTTCAGAATGAATGTGGAGTACAAAATTTGTAATTTGCAGAAAAACTTCAATATTCGTCTTCACTTTTTTTGTTAAGAGAATATCCTTATTTTAGGACTTTTGTACCAGTTGGCAACCTTAGCTTTGACACAAAACACTAACTTGCAGTGTTCCTTTGAGGGTTGTTGTTTTTGGTTTTTTTCATAAAAATTGATATTTTTATTTTCAGTCTTATTCCATGAGTGTATCACACAGAAAAGTCCATCTTATTCAGTATTCTGTATATACTGAAGACAAAGCCACACATCTTGGGAAGAATGGAAGATCAAGGAAATAACTTTGATTTTGCTTGAGTTTTTTTATATGCTCAGGACCTTCTCAGAGGTTAAAGGAATGTCCTTTTCCTGGTTTACTTTAAAAAGTAAAAATGTGTCTATTTTAAGTTCAAGTGTAATCAAGCCAAGTCTTGAATACACCTTCTTAGGAAGATGATAAGTTCTGATAAAGTCTGTAATGTTGCAGTAAAAGAGTAAAAAAAGGGTTTTTTAAGTTATTTTACAGAATAAGGTACCATGAAAATATCACAATGTATCAAAATTAGAAGTGATGATGCCTAATTTTTTATCTTTAAGGATAATTATAAGGCAAAGTATCTCATTTTCTTTAAGGGTTTCCTAAGGAGTCAGACTGCTCCAGGAAGCTTAATCCTAGCAAATATTCTACAGGGCTCTTACAAGTCTGCTGGAGGATTTTAGTCTTCTCTACGGAACTTGCACCTATTCTTGTGAGCCTGAGTGTGTCCTGGTTTTCCGTCCACAAGTACAGAGATTTTCTGCTGTTTATACTCTTTTTCCATGGCACAACCCTTCTCTGTAAGGAAATTCACTCCTGCTGATCCTGTAGCATACCTCATTTTGGAGTTCTGCCTGGTGAATAGGTCAGGATAGTACTGAGTACTTTCATGTACAAACAAAACTTTTAATCTCTCTGGTGGCTGGGTAATTTCTTCTCTGTGCTCCTGGTTCCTTCCTTACCTCTAGCTAGCAAAAATTGGACTGGGATCACTTCAAAACTCAAGCAGCTATCCTCATCAAAAGATACTCTCAGTATCTTTTTGCTCCCATCTCTAGGCTTTCATCTCCACGCTTACAGTGCACAAGTTACACTGGGAAGATGGACTTAGCCCAAGAACTGTGTTTGTGTCTATGTGCTGTCTTTCATGGTGAACATTGATTTATTTATTTACGTATTTATTGAAACCTGTGTAGAAAAAGTTTCATACTTGGTTTTGTTTCCGTTCCATGTTGTTTCTGAGTGTCGTAGTATTCATTAAGTGTGATAGTATGAGTTACTGAGCCTTTCAACACGTGATGTAGAATGGTAAAATATAGCTTCCATATTCCTTCCTTTTTTCCAAAGCACTTTAAGCAAATTGGCAATCTAATTATTGATTTATAAAAGGAAAGGAATTAATACAGCCTCCCATACCCAATGGCGGTAAGAGTATTTAAAAGTGAACTATGCTTAAATTTCATAAAAGCCTCCTCAGCAAATCAGTAGAAGAATATTGATCTTGAAATAAGTATGTGAATTCTAATTGTGTTTTGTCTTTCCACTGGAGGACCATTACTTTATTTAGCTGGAGTTCATTCTTTACTTTTATAGTCTTGGTGTGTTGTCTATGAAAACTGCCTTTACGGTTGAGCAAGGCTTGTAACCACCCGGTTTTGCTGATCTTTTCGAAGGAGTGTATTGACATGTGAGAGCTAAAGAGAGGCTTTTAAGATCAAGTTACCATCACCAAAAGTCTCAGCAGCACATAACTATGGTTCCTGGTATAAAGCTGTCTGTTAAATGAGTAAGTCAGATGCCAAGTACAATAATTGCTTCTTGCTGTACTTCAGACTCACAAATCAATTTACTCTGATTATAAACCACTGTTTTAATACCATACAGTGTAATTACATATATATTTTAATCTTGGAAAACCACATACATCTGTAGGTTAATCCTGCTCCTTTCACAAGTTAAGATTTTGACTGGTAAAAGGGAACAGTCTCAGCTACTTTGTAAGTTTTGAAATATCTGATCGGGCTATTCTTTCATTAGAAGATTTTGGAAAAGAGAGAGAGAGGAAAGAGGCTCTAATGGTCACATAACTCTACTGCATTCAAAGGCAGGGGAAAAGAAGGAAAAGACAGGGAATCTGATCATTTAACAAATTTTTTAAAATCAGTACTTTTGAAAATAATATTTTAATGTATCTCTTTTTTTAAAATAAAAATTTCAAATCAAAAGTTAGTTTAAACAATTTCTTTGAAAAGTCAAATACCTTTTGACAGAAATCTCTGTTTCTGTCTGAACAAATTGAAGCAGCTTTACAGAATGTAACACAGGAAGGTTTTAACATTGGTGTGATAGTTGAATGTAGAGATTTACATTCCTTTAGCCATCATTGCATGTTAAATTCAAGTGGAAGTTTCTTCCTGTTTCCTACATTTATAGTTAATATAGCATTGTGCTTTGTTTTATCTGAGCTGTAGAGCCTTTCAAAAGCAGCTCTGCAGTACACATATTAGTAATTTTTTAGCCATCTGTAGTCTAGCACTGAGTGGGCATTAGGTGCTTTCAAGGAGAACTTAAGCAAGTTTTGGTGGGAAAAATAGCATTCTTTGGGTTTGGTTTCTTTTAATCTAGCATGAAGCTAGTACCTGAGGGGCATATACTGGAGCAGTGAATGGAGATGAATTGTTATGAGGACTCTGGGTACCCTGTAAGAGGCCCTGCCTAAACCAGCACTGTTTTGTCATCCTAGAGCCAATGGGTCACTTGAGTGCAGCACGATGCTATGTACTGCTCCTCGAAAGCTTGCTGACAGTAACTGTGTGGTCTCTTCTTCTAGGGAGTAAGTGACCGCACAAGAGGAAGCAGCCCCAAATTGCTCCATAGGAGCTTTAGATTACCTAGTAGTCAAAATTTCTTCACCGAAATGTTTGTCAAGCATTGGAATAGGCTGCCCAGGGAAGGTGGTTGAGTCACCATCCCTAGAGAAATTTAAAAGATGTGTAGACATGGTGCTTAGGGATATGGTTTAGCCTTGGGCTTGCCAGTATTAGGTTTGGGCTTGGACTCAATGATCATAGAATAGTTTGCCCAACCCTCCTGCAGTGAGCAGGGACATCTCCAACTAGATCAGGTTGCTCAGTGTCCAAGCCAACCTGACTTGGAATATTTCCAAGGATAAGGCCTCTACCAGCTCTCTCTGGACAAACTCTACCAATATTTCAACACCCTCATTGTAGCAAAAAGGCTCTTTTCCAGCCTAAATCAATCCATGATTCTATGGACATGACCGACAGTTTACTCAGCCATGTCTGCTGTGATGGGCCAGAAATTCACATTTTTAGAATTTACTTCTATTTGGATTTTTTTACTGTATTTGCATTTCCTAAAAACTGTTGCAGTGTAATTTGAACAAACCAACAACAACAATGAGCAGTTGGGCTGAATTCCAGTTCTTCAGTTTAACATTTAATTGATGTTTTCCTGACTAAAGACTGAGTAATCTCTGTGTACATAATGAAGAAATTCTTTCCACAAATCCAAATTATATTGAGTAATTGAGGTGCATAAAAATTTAGCCAAATGAACAAGTTACTGCAGGGTAAAAGACTACTCAAATTACTCTGCAGTTAAGTTCAATAGGGATTTAGCAGCAGATTTAACAACAGTTAGAATATAATTTCGTGTTGGCAATTTTGGAGAAGTTACTTGAACTGCACTAAGAGAAATCTTTATATCATATGGAGAGAAAACATTTGTAATAAAAAGCTAACAACTCAACATCAGTTAGTGCTGTTTCATAGCAAACCTACATCAAAAACCTCTCAATTTTAGGGAGAGAGAGAATATCTGGATATTTATATTCATTGAACTGGAGGAAAACAGCTTAGTTCACTACTACAAAAAACAACTAGAAAAGAATAATGTGTAGCTGACACCACTCGCGTACCTTCTGGCATTTGCCTTTATTTTTCTGTGCTTATCATTTCAATTGGAACTCTGAAACACAATTTGGAGACTCAGTCAAGTGCAATAAAATGAAAATGGAAGACAGGATTCTTTTTTTCCCTTGCTTGCTTGTCATAAATACTTCAGCTGTTTTACTTGGAATCCTCATATCATGAAACCGAAATCTTTATGGGAAGATTTTTAATATCCAAAGTTAATATTGGGATCCTATTATGTTGAACAGTGTATGAATATAAATCTTGCCTTGGAAAACCTTAAAACTGGATGAACAAATTAACAAGTTAGGGTAATGAGGGAAAATACTATCTTCACTTTAAAGAGGAACAACTGGCACATTAGGAGAAAAGTGTTTTTGCCAAAACCACACTGCAGGGCTGGATGACAAAAAAAATTAATGCTCTGTTTCCTCTAGCAGCAAAGGCAGCTCCCAGTGTGTTTTGTTTGCTTGTTTTTCTCAACTGCTCATTTTCAGATTTGTATTTTTACTCAGACTACTTGTCTGCTTACAAGTCATCAAAATAAGTTGCAGTAGCACCCACAGAAGGCACATCGAGCTGTGATAAAGGAAAGTAAAACCATTGTCTGAGAAGCTTGATTTGAAACATTCTTGGGCTGACATTGGCCCTGAGGGCTTGAGGACTTACTGTGTCAGTCTCAGACCCAGTCCAGTGCCTGACCACGAGCTATCATTCCTGTTTAGGAGGGATAAGGAGCTCAAGAACCTCTGCTAAATGCAGCTATTGAATGCATAAGTGGGTGTTGAAAAGAGCTCATTAATGGTAATTTTCTTACAAATGTTTGAAAAATTCCTGTTGGGTCACTCTGAAAAAACTTCCAGAGTTTACTCTTAAGAAGGAATGTTGCAGTGACCAAGAGAACCATTCAAAAAAATGGAGGAATGACTGGTGGATTTGGGTGTTCTTTTCTAAAAGTTTGAGTGTTTACATATTTTTTGTTTTTGTCTATTTTACAGCATCTTTCAAAACAAAGCAAAATCCCCAGGCAGGAACCCAGAAACATACAAATGGATAGCTTTAGGATCCTGACAGGAATACTGCCAACAAGGTAAAAAGAAATATCAGAAAAGTGCCAAACATGCAGACCTGTCATCCTTTGCTTTAATGGGCACTTACAAATGTGCTACTTGCAAGAGATGTTCTTCCACAATATGATTGTGGTTATAAAACAAACAGCATGGTCAATAATATGATCTAATCTGATTGAAGAGGTCAGTTAGAAAATTATTACCCACTTTACAACCCATTAACATCAAACTTACATTACAGGAATGTATGTGATAGATTAAAAACTTGCTTACTTAAAGCAAGAATGTCTAAATAAACTCCATTATGAATGTTTTTTTGTATTTGAAGCAAAAAAATTACCCCCTTGGTGACAGGAATGCAATGGGGAGAGTCAGAGCAAGTTGCTGAGTTTAGCTTTTTAATCTCTGTGCCTGAATCCTATCTAGTAAACATTTGGGGAAGTGGAAAAGACATTTTCGGATGATTAGCTTCTGCTTTGTGATTGACACAGTGAGGAGGCTGCAAGAAAGCAATTCAAGGGAAATTGAAGCTGTTGAATGGAGTTACTGGAATTAGGGAAGGAAAAAAAAATGCTTTGCTTGATACAGAGCAAATTATTTGCTGTATCAGGAAAGACCCAATGACCCTTCTAATCTTGTATCCTGCCTGCAATGTTGATTTATACCAGACGCTTCAAATGAAGATATAAATCCCCATAATACGTTTACCTGTAATTGTATAATAGTGTGCAAGGAGGGTATGTTCTTTCTTGACACCAGCCCATGATCAGCATATGCCCTGTAGCATATGTATTGAAAGCTTCTGTCTTTACTCCTAGCTGATGAAAGTGCAGATGCTTATGGCAGTCGTATAAATTAAGGCTGGTGGATAGCTAAGCATGTCGTGTGGCAAACCACTCGTGTACATTGAACTGCCTGAATTTTAGCTAGTAAATTCTAGGGCAATTTCTATAGGATGTTATACTACAAAGTTAGGAGGACATTCTCTTGGGCTCTGTAGTGCCCCTTAATAATGTCAAAGGACATTAATGTCAAAGGAGGGTGCTAATAGTCCTCTGGCTCTAGTTTCCTGAGCAATTATGCTGAATCTGTGTGTATCTACATTATCTGCTGGATCAGTTTTTATCCAACGCAAGGTATTATGTCATCAGTTCCTTTTTTATTCAACTGGCTCAGCTAGATGCCAACATACCTTTAAGGGATATTGCCTGATATTTCAGATTGCCTTAGGTTTATTTTCCTGCTTAATTTCTATATGAATTGCCAGATGCAAAGCTCTGAGGGAATCTATGGTTACATTTGCCTCCAAAGTCCCTGGGGAGTACGGTGAGACAGAAGGGAAGATCTAGGTCTGGTCCTCTTTGTTTGTAAAACCCCATCTGTCCTGGGGTGACTGCATGCATGCTCACCTGTAGTTAATATTGCACTGGTGACAGATATATTTCATGTACGAGAGCTGGGATTGTCCTGTGTAATGTGCACTTCATCACTGAGTTCATCCAGCATCCAAAGCACCAGACTGACAGATTTTGCTGGTACTCTTAGTGCCTGCTCGATTGTCTCCCCAGCTTCTGTAGGAGGTCCTGGACCTTGAGAGTGACTTGTGACACTGGGCCTCCTTGCTGTAGATATGAGAATACTGGATGTATTCAGGATGGCAAAGAGGTAATGAAGGCGGGGATGGAAGAGCCCTACATGGAACCAACCAGGAAATGCCTGGACCCCCCTTCATCAGAGCTGTGGACAAACATTAGATCATGGAGGGCAACACACACAGAGGCTTCCCTTGCTGTTCTGGTACTACAGTGTTTGTGTCACCATGGTGCTCCCTGTCCATCTTCAGGCTGGAAGTAGCTCTTTAGCAAGATCAATTGCTTTTGTGCTTTAGTGCCTCCAGGCACAGATCAGGCTGCTGTACCTCTGCCTTTAATGTAGGGTGGTCTGTGGAGGTTTGTACTGCCAGTGATTTGAACATTTCCAGGCTGGTCAAGGCTATTCTACAGGCCTATTTACATTTGGCACAGAGCCCGTTGAAGCTCCATGCCATCATTTCTGCCTGGCATTCCTATCTGCCTGAGCTGCTCTGACTCAAAAGCATCTACAGGTGACCTGACTGCTTGCCAGGAAATACTTATCTCCTCAGCAACTGTGTCATGGCAGGGGAATGTGCTTTTTGGCTGAATGTGGAGGAACTGGATGTCCACCAGGACCAGACTTAACAGTGGCATAAGGTTTGTGAGCTGGATCATATTTGCTTGCCATATCCATCACGACATCTGTGAGAAAAAGAACAGGAGGCAGGCTGACCCACACTGTGCAGCTGCAAGAATTGTAAAGTCAATTCCATGTAGGAAGCCCCAAATGAGTCCTTTATACACAATGCATTACTGCGTATTCACTGCTTCAGTGATGTGGCTTCCAAGCTGTTTTTTCCTGTTTTTTCCTTTTGTCCTACCTTTTGTTTTGGTTTGGTTTTTTTCTTCTTCTTCTTCTTTTTCTTCTTCTTTTTTCTTTTCTTTTTTCCTCTTCCAGATGATAAGAGGTAGGTAGAAAACCTTTTATCATGTTTCTGTTAGTGCTTCTTCTGAAGCACTGTATTCCTCACCACCCCTATGCTCTGTCTGGATGCCTGGCTGGTAGTGCCAGATGAAACCATAAAGCCTACATAATATGCCATGTTCTCTTCCCATAAGTTTCCCTTTCATACTCTTTGTTCCTTCATCTCTCTCCAGGGATGGAACGATTTATGCCAACATTTACCGCCATAAATGAGACATTTTTCTACAAGCTGAGGTAAGAACAACAGTGCAAAGCTGTACTACTACCAGTCAAAGTAAACACAAAGAAGCAGCAAAACTAGTTGTTAGCCATTAAACAAGTATAGTTTTATTTACTGTAAATATTTCAAATAAGAACAAGCAAATAACTACTGAAAGTTTTTAACAAAGGCAAATAGTAATGCAGCCATTGCAGTATGTGGGATATTATTTTTAAATAATTTCTGTTTTATCTTAACTGGTTTCAATTATTTTTGGTTCATGTTCGTTTCACTCAACTTGAAGTTTTGGAAAGGAGAGTGGGATTCAATATAAATGAATTGTTTCATCACATCTTACAAATGATGTTACTCATCATTAAGAGGAATATGAGTAGAAATGAGCTGAAGTGGTAAAGAGCAATGTTGGTGCAGGAGTGAATAAAAGTTTTTATAATACCTGTCCTATTTAAATCTTGAGCTGTTCGAAGGAGATGTGAATTAAGTTTGCTGGAAGTATTTAACAGACTATTTTTGTTGGATTAATATTGATTTTGTGAAGTTCATTTTATGTAATTGCCTTGACCTTTACTTGGGGGGCTGGAATCAGTCTCACATTCTTTTCTGAAAATTTGAATTAACTTGGTTTCAATGTGGGGTAAAGAGGTAAAACTAACATCTCAAAGATAATTGTTACTAAAAAAGTATGTTCTTATCTATCTCTAGTTTAGTTCTTAGACTGCTTTATGCTGTGGGGATGGTTCAGTGCAATCAAGTTTACCTCTGTGTATTGAACTATAATGATGAAGTTAAAACCAAGGAAAATGCATGTTTGCATTCAAAAGGATTTAGGAAAGATTTATGGTGGGGTCTCCTGAACCTGGAAAAATGATGTATTTTGTTAAAGTATTCATTTCGTTTTTTTCTTCATGCTTTGGTGAGGCCTGCCATGAGGGGAAAGGAAGTTTTACTGAGAAATCCAAGATTACTTGGCTGGTACGGTGAAAACATACATTAAACATGTAGGTCTTGGCAATATTTTCCTTGTGTATGAGGACTGTGATTTGCATCTATTCCTTTAAGTCAAATCAATTTTATTGTAAGGTTTCTCTGGGCACAGGAATCTTACCATTCTAGAGTCCAGAATGTGGGGTTTTGATCTAGTAGGCAGGCTTGCCAAGAGAATGTGCCCCTTTGCATTTCAGTAAACTGTGGTTTTGGTTTTTGTTTTCACAATAACTTAAAAGTATTTTCTTTACATTGTGGCTGAGATATTGCTACTTACCAGAGGGCCTCCAATGCTGATATTTTAAAGGAATGGAAAAGTTTAATCACACATATAGATTTTATTAAAACCCTGGCATTTTGCTAAGTATTCTTTTAGGCAAATTCATAATCAGCACTTTTCCTTTGTGAATTGTCATATGCTTCAGTGGACAGTGGGCAGGATTTACCAGCAGCATAGCAGGTCTGTGAAAGCCCAGCCATTTAGTGTGGTGAATGTTGTAACAAGAAACTATTAGCACTTTGCTGCTTCCAGCAAGAATAGCTCACTAATTCAGTTTACTAAAATATGGTGATATTTTAGTGCCAATAATCAGATCTGGAGACTTTCAAAAACAACAGTTACGGTGTATTATTTCTGCTGTCCCATGGCAAAGGCTTTAGGCGCTGAAACTGTTTTGGAAAACCAATATATATAGTATTGCTAATGCTAGTGATTCATATATCTACTGAATCATTTCTTTTGTTTGCTGTTTTGCTCTGTAGTTCAGACAAGACAAAGCAGCTCTTTTTATGAAAAGGAAATGAGAGAATATAACTAGGGTAAAACATAAACCACAGAGCTTCTGTCATAAACAGGAGGCAAATGGCCTTACAGCAGTTATGCACAAATGAGTAGGTTGTAATAAATTAAAGCTGAGAGCATACTTTTGTGCAGGATTGTCATCAATTTGGAAAGTTGTATAACTAGATGCTGTTAAAGAAAATCAAAGTGTTGTCTGGAATGATTATGAATTTCCAGCACAGTTCAAGTGCTTGCTTCTAGCATTCCCATGCTATTGATGTAATTTAGAACACTGAACTGAATTAGGCTTGCCTTGGGAAATTAATGATGTTGCACATTTTTCCAGGGATTCAGGACTTCCATGGGTGGAACTTGCTGGAGTGGATGGCCTCTGTAGACTTGGAATACTAATTTCCTCTCTTTTGAGGAAGAAAGTTTGCTGTATGACACTTGGATAAGTAGAGGTTCATGCCCTACAGTTTCAGACAGGCTCCATTTCCCCACTAATTCTGTTTGTATGGTCATCCATACTATTAGCATGTCCTAGAAAAGTGAGCTGCCAGCTGGCCAGTACCTGGCACACAGGCAGTAGCTGCCACTGGGGAAAATCGGGGTGAAATTAGTAATTTAGAATACTTTGGCACAATGAAGTTCTGAACCCCTGGCGAATAGATAGGAAAGCATTATTCTAACAGTTCATGCCAAAGAGCCACTGTTCCAATATAGGCTTAAAGGAAAATCAGAACTCTGAAAATAAGTTGTATTAGGGAGAGCTAGTGAAAACCTGCTAGTGAATAGGAAAGTACATAAATGAGGTAAGCATGCCAAATATTGTGTTAAATGTTATGGCAGTGGTATGGCACGAGACCCTTATATTCTTCTCAGGTTCCTGAATTTGGTTAAAAAGAGGCTTGATAAACCAGAAAAAAACATATTTAAGTTTTAGTCCTTTCCTCCTGAGCATTTTCCCAACAGGGACACTGTTGACTATCAAGTTCCCAAAATAAATGCTAAAGTAATGACACCCCAACAGATTGTAACAGAAATTTCATAACGTAATGGGAGTTAGTCTTACGCTGTGATTTATCTGCATTACTCATTTCCTTATTTTGAAGAATTGTGTATTACAGAAATGTATATTACAGAATCAACGCCTTGAGGCATGCTTGTTGATAGAGATGTTTTCAATCATGTTAGTGCTCAGATGCACTTTCTTCTTCAGGGGAAGAAACAAATATGTAGATGATTCTGTTTTCACAGTATATGTAAATGACAGACCTACAAGATCATATTTTACAGCTTTTCAGAACACATTGTGCGTTAAATCCAGATACATCTATAATGTATGAGCTCTATACTCTTGATATATCTATAACTGTCATTTCTGCATAGTTCCAGTTAAAAGAACTCCACAGAATAATCCAACTTCCTCTTGTACAAGAAAGTGATTTGCTGTAATACAGAATATCAGCACATTTTAGACACACGACTAAATTAAATGTTTCTTATTTATCAGTAGACTAACAGGGAGTCCAAAACTTAGCCAAATGGACACTGTACTGTGAAAATGTTTCTGAAGTTAGCTAGTAACAGAAAGTGTGGACTAAAGATCTTCGTTAAACTGGAGTCATTTTCTGAAGAAGTTTCTTCACTCTTCTTTATCTGATGAGAGTGGGAAATTAGTTGTCATCTGAACGATCTGCAGGGAAGAGAACCCTAAGGGTGTTCAGACCATAGAATGGGGTTTTTTCCTTCTGTTGTTTTTGGTCTTTTTTGTTCTGTTTCATTTAAAATTAGACTATACTGGGGTTATGTGGATAAAGGATTATTTCTCCATTTATCTTTGACTGGGCAAGATAAGATAAAACCTAAATATAGTTGAGACTACAGCTGGCTGCATATCATCCATCTACCTTGGATCCTATGCAGAGCTTTGCACAAGGGCCAGATGTAAGAGGAATCCAACAGGTGCTGCCAGCAGGTCACCTGCTCCCCTGGCTTGCAGGACACTGCTTGAGAAGTCCTGGGAAATGATGGAGGTCAGGTGTCAGCTTTTCACACATCACATGCAGAGAAATTGGTGCTGCCTGCATCTATTTCAGCTTATCAATTGTGTCTGAAATATCTGGTATCTTGTACAGGAACAACAAAATTATGTGCAAATGATGATGGCATTTTAATTTCTTTTGTCCCAAAACACTGGTATGTCTTTTCACACAGAAACCCTATTTAATGTTCCAGGTAAAATCTGAAGGAGAATTTCTGCATATGAAAATGCATGAATACTTGAAGGAACAGCTTCAATTAAAAGAATAGGGGATGTCTGGGTTATTTGTTATAAGTAATATTTCTTGACTAATCAGATAACCTTGACATTAGTGCTCTGTGCTTTATGCACCCAGATTCTTCAGTATGGGGAAGAACTCTAAAGTAGAATGCTCTGAAAGATCATCCTCATCCGTCTTTGTCCCCTTTCTGCTTGCACAACAAAAGTGTAAGAGTGTGTTAGGAATAAATGGCAGTAATGTACTGATGGGAATACTTTCAAAGTGGACAACACAGCCTGGATGAAGCCCAACACTTAAGGGTATGAAGCCTGTGATTAATCCTTAGATTCGCATATGTAGCACTGTATGCACTCTAAAGTCTAGGAAGCTAGTTTGAAAATGATGGTAGCTCTTATGCAATAAAGATTTATCAAGAGGTGTGTATTTGCAGGTAGGGAAGTGATAAGCACCAGGATGTATTGAGGTTTGAATAATTTCCAGGCATTTGAAGAGAGTTGCTAAGAAAGCCTTTCTCCATGATGCACTTTCTGTGAAGTTTTGGGAACACAGGAACAAAGCTGGGCCAAAAAAAAAATAATGTAACTTTATCCTTTTTGCTTTGCTAAGGATCTTTTTCCAGAGTCTGTGAGCTGCTTTTATTCCCTACCACCCCCTGTGATTTTTTTTTTCTTTCTTTTCCTCTGAGAAGCGCCATGTGGTTCCTAGTGTTTGCTTCTTTTTCTAAGGAGACAATATTTTGGGATAGGAAGTGTCCTTTAGTCTCTGATTTCTGTATGACACTGGTTTACTGTTAAGATGTGAAATGTGTCAAAAACTTCCTAGCAATTTGAGTTTATCTGTAGACATGCTGTTAGCTACCAACATCCTTTGCTTTTTACAGTTGTCATTTCCAATGCTGACAATTTACCCTCAAAAGATAAATAGGTTTTCTTTAAGAAAATTAAATGACTGACCCTACCAGTATTTGATAATTGATGGCTGTATTTTTACATATACTCTGTAGTTATTCCTATGCTAGCTATGGTATTCATTACCCTTTTGAATCCCAGGCTACTATTCATAGCAAAGGCAAGAATCTGCACAAGAAAACCTGGACTTGATTAATATCCTTAATTACTCTGCACTGGACCAAAGGGTAATATTTCTTACTGCCTCCTGTTACTAATCAGTTATGTCTCAAAGCACTTGGATCAATAACCTATATTTTTTTTCCTTCAGAACTGTGCTTATTGTATTAATAGGAAAGCATTCAGATGAAGAAGCTTGTAAATGCTAACTAAAATTTTTCAGAAATTCGTTATTGATTTTCTAAAAGTTTGGAGACATTAAACCAGCTCAGCAGGTTTTGGGTTTTTTTTAACAGAATATTTCTGAGGGGTTATCAGCCAGCTCTGCAGAGTTCTGGGACAATAGGCAGGGTAGTATTTTATATGGGCATGTGTTCATCTCTTGACTGCCTGATAAAGCACAAACTTGTTTCCACTTTATGCTAGAGCAGCTCTTTGCTAAAGTAACTGAGGTCTCTCAGGAGCACACTTATATATCACTTTAGGTACAGCACTGTGTCAACAGCTCTCCAGGCTGGGGCAGTGGGATCTTAGCCTGGATGCTGTACCCACATACAGACATGATTTAAACTGGTTGTCCTTTGGCTTCAACTGTAAATTCAAGGTTAGCTGTGTGGTGGTCAGCAGTCTTCTCCATGTGCTTTGTGATGGTTTGCACTGCCACTGGCTCACTGCCCTGGGCCGCCTCCTCTTTCTGTTCATCCTCTGAGTTGTGTCATTAGAGCCTCTACGCACACTGCTGAGTGAATTATCAATACCGTGTGTCCTCAGTTTCTTTGGCAGCCTCATGGGGCCAAGGTGACAGTGAGAGAGGATTGAGCATTGCTGTAGGTTTCTATTCATTCTTTGAGTACTGTGCTGTGCAAGCTTGAAAATGTCCCAACATGAAATTGTCTAACTATACCCTCAATCCATACCTATAACCCTGACCTAACTGCAGCTATCATATCTTACTATCTTAAGAGTGATCACCAGGAGGGTGGGGACAGACACTTGTCAGTGGAGACCAGCAGCTTGACAAAGGGCAATGAGAATGATTTGAAACATGGGAAATTCTATCTGAGTATAAAGAAAACCTTTACTTTGGGAGTGACTGGAATGGGCTGCCCAGAGAGGTTCTGAAGTGTCCTTCTCTGGAGATATTAAAATCTGCCTGGATATGATCCTGTGCAACCTGCTCTTGCTGATCCTGCTTTAGAGGGGCCTCAGACCAGATGACCTCCAGAGGTTCTGTCCAACCCAACCATTTTGTGATTCTGTGATAATACTGACAACTGACAGTCGTCTCTTTGCTCCCTGCAGTGTTCAATCATCAAGGCAAAACCTTGCATGGCTGTTAGTTTTGTGGAGAGAGAGTGGGAGGAAGAGAAATCCCTGAAGTGAAAGTGATAGGATGTGGATAACAGATTTTAATTGCTGCTTTCTCAGACTGTCTGTAGCCTGGCTAAAACAGATTTTCCTGCTGATTCGCATGAAAGAAGACAATGTTTTAAATATTGATGTGTATGTGAAGGGTTATAAAGTGCCCAGATGGACCTTTTCAACTGTACTTTTCTGATAATGTGTGTTGTGTTTTTTCTAATTGACAGCCACTGGGTTCCAGTGCAGCACATCATCCCTCCTGCCCACTGCTGTTCCCCAGGCAGGGTGGCTGCCTGATGTTCTTCCAGCTGGTAGCTGAATACTTCAGGTATGTTACTAACATAAAACCAGAGTGAATAGATTTTTTTCCCCCTATTTTTGTTTTGTTCAGTCTTTGGTTGATGAACTATTTCACTTGAGCCTGGACATAAGTACTTTATTTTTAAACTACAAAGATACCCAGCAACTCAGTTTTTCAAGTTCACTGAAGCAAAATGAATCCTCAAAATGTTTGAAGTTTATTTAAGTTTTACAGGTTGCGGTTTTTAAAGGTCTTTTCAACTAGAAAATAGAAACTTCAATAAAAAATTTTTAACTTGGATTCACTACCACGTTTGTCAGCTGGGACTGTTTTGTGTAAACACATTATCCACACTTCCTCCTTTCAAATTGCCCAGCTCTAACCATGTGATTTCAGCAAGACAGCCATCTCAAAGATTTTTGATGTAAAGACATTTTAAACAAGTTCAAAGGGTTAACAGACAGGACAAGAGAGAGGCTATTTCTGTATCTGAGATTTCAGTGGAAATGATTTACTGTGAAGAGAAGAACATATCTTAAAAGTAATCTCTTTATCTCAGCCTGCAGAAAAATTTATGATGACGTAAGGATATCTATAATGGCACAATTTACATGGCACCTTTTGGCTGATGAGAAATGGCAGTATCAAAATGACTACAGAGATTAGGAGTTTTAGCTTTGTTTCCAAAAATAATGTGCTCACAGAATTGTTGACAGTTTTGTCTGGTTTAGCCATTTCACCAAGGCATTTATTGTCGGAACCCCAAATAATAATGTCAAATAGAAGCCTTGTCAATCAGCCAGTTAAATTTTCGCACTCTTTTGTTGTAGCTCCTTTGGTCTTTGGAGTATATTTGACAGCTTTATGTGATGCTGCTTACCACAGCTTGAAGATGTGCCTACATGATTCTGTGCTCTTTGGTATAACTGGCAGAAGTAAGGGCAAATTTCAAAAGTATCAGTGATACTTTGAGACTTAAATACTACTGATATTTTACTCAGACTTTAGGTTCTAAATGCCCAAGTTTTCTGAGTCAGTGGTAATTGAACTTGGGGTAGGACACTTGAATGCTCGGTATTATTTACCCCCTTTGCTTTGAATCAGCTCAGGCATTTTAGATGTGAGAACTAAGACCTTGATCCCATGCAGAGTTAGTGTGGTTAAGAGTGCTTGAAATGCAAACTCTTTGGAAAAATGGATACTTTCCTTCAGATATTGTCGGAGAGGTTTCTGAGGCATCAGCAGAGAAATTTTTGATGAAAATAAATGAGGGCACTTTGGAGTTATTTGTGGCCTGGTTTTAGGACACTCAGGTGGCAATGGGAACCCTCAGCTCAATCAGATGCTCTTGCTGAAGCCAAGCAGCCCAGCACAGCTTTCCTACTGTTGTAGGGGAAGATTCTCATCACAAAACTCTTGATTTGGGGTCTGTCTCTTTAACAGATTGTTTTTGTTCTGTTTTGTTTTTCTTGTTTGTGAATGGGTCCTTGGCCTTTTTTGGCAATGAGGTAGGATTTTTTTTTTGTGTTGTTTTGTTTTGTTTATTTATTTTTTAATCCATGAATACTAGGTTTTTTTCCTCCTATTCTCCTTCTGGTATGAAGGAATACGTTTGGGTTCCAGTGAAAAGCCTGTTTTGCCTTAAGGGTAAAAAACCAAAAGATAAAGCCATGCCCATCTACCCCCTACAGAGCAAAGCCAAACTCTTTTGTTTCCAAGGTTTCATAAAAACTCCTATAGTGTCTTTATACTTTTGTGTTCCAACATCACTTTTTCATTGAGTTTGTGTTGCTGTGACTCCACTAATGCTCTTGAACAATTTTGTGTGTGTCCTCAGGTGATACATCCTTCAGAAAGGCAGTGGTAAAGATCAGTTATTATATCCTCTGTGACCTTTTGGTTTATCATTTCAAATGACCTGCAGCACACTCTGCCTAAGGCGTGCAGTTGCTTTGTGGCACAGTGGTTCCAAATGTCAGTATCTGTTTTCATTCTGCATGTATTTTGCATGTAGTTGTTTGTCAGCTTAGGTGGAGATGGGGAAGGCTGATGAGTACCTCAAGGGGATTGGATTTTAGGTGAGGCTGGCTAATGAAATAAATGGTATGGTGTTAATTGCTATATATAATCACTTCTATGGTGACTATAGGCAATGTCAAAGATACTATAGCAAAAATCACCCAGATTAATGAAAAATGAATGGGACAAGCCCAGCAGTGATGGGACCAGAACTGACTTCATGATGCAGCAACCCAAAACCACACCAATTTTTCTGCTGTGAACAAGTATTATAACAGGTGGAGCCCAAAGTCATAGAATAAATTAATTCCAGGGGCTCTCACAGGAATGGTGCATAGCCTCAGGGAATGATAACTATATATATGTGTGTGTGCATATGTATATCAAAGGACCAAGAACAATGATGGTGGCTAACTGGGATGTGTTGCAAAGTGTGGGACGTAGGCATGGCATAAATGGTATGGAATAAGGGGTGGATAGTGTCCTGGTTTTGGCTGGGGTAGGATTCATTTTCTCCCCTGTAGCTGGTACAGCTACAAGGTATAGCTGCTCCTTCCTGTGCTGTGTTTTGAATTAACTGTAAGAATAATGTTGATACTACACATTTTTAGTAGTGGCTTAGCAGTGTTTATGTGAGAAACTTTTCAGTTTCCTCTGCTCTGCCAGTGAGGAGGTGCACAGGAAGCTGAGAGGGCAGAAAAGCAGAACAGCTGTCCTGAATAGTTCAACGGGATATTCCACACCACAGTGTCATGCCCACTATGCAAACTGAGGGAGCTGGGAGGTGCCAGTCAGTATTTGGGGAAGGACTGGGCATCAGTCAGCTGCTTATAACCAGTTGTATTGTGCATCATTTGTCATTCCTGGGATTTATTTCTCTTTCTCTCTCCTTTTGTTATTATTATTAATATTGTTGTTGTTGTGTTTTACCTTCTTTCAATTTTTCAACAATTCTTAGCTCATGGATTTTACCTTTTTCCAATTCTACTCCCCATTCCTCTGGCTGGGAAAGGGGGAGTGAGTGAGTGGCTACGTGGTGCTTATTTAACCCCAGTGGTGTAAACTGGAGTTAAACCATGAACTTAATTTATACTGGGTATTTGGGGTCTGCTTAATTGGTAATTTTCTAAAATCTTTTCATAATCATGAATGAGATTGTATGCTTTTTTGGTAGGGAAAATCCTGTAAACTTTAAAAGGCTTTGGGGTTTTAATTTCTTTGCAGAAAAACCCTTAGAGTAGGTGAAAAGACTGTGTAACGCTCAGGGAAAGTCATTAAAGTTTTCAATTTAAATTGATTACAAGGAAATGATATGCCAGAGGAAAAAACAATAGATGAAAAGAATTGTCCTGGATGGCAAGAGAAGATGAATGCTCTGTGTTTTCCCCACCTCAGATTGTCCATGACAAAGTATGATTGTCTAATATCTCAAGATGAGGAGGCTAATACAAGGCCATAAATCACAGTGAACAGCTTTTCAAATAATAAAGCAGTCTGCCTTCTTGCTAATAGGCCCCAAGGTAGGACCCTGAAATGCTGAAAAGAAGGCTAGCACTCACCTCCCTGTGGGTGACAATGACTTTTGCATAGCCTGTATTCACATATTGTCTGGGGAGACAGCTGAGAACTCAACATATTGCGAGCACAGCAGATTTGTAGCCTGCTTGTTAGTTACTTACATGTAAAGATTAATAGGAAATTTATGGAATATGTGATGTTTTTGTACAGTTTAACTCACATCCATTATTTAGACTCGTATAACCTACATAAGTGAAAAATTGGGATTATTGTGTGTTGTATGGTTAGGTTTCCATGCTTGCACAGAAAATTTTAAAGCTGGAGCTCATGCATGAGATATCATTATTGTGCCTCTCTCTTTGAGAGATTCTGACTCTTCCTTTGCCCAGCCTTACTGACTGAGAAAATGTGCTTTGTCGTACGGGAGCCTTGTATGACATAAGACCATATATAAGGTGAAACAAAATATTCATTTAAGTCTCTCTTCCCATGGATAAAAGCTGAAAGAATCCAGACTGAGAACAGCAGAACAAAAAGTGTGAGATAAATATATTCATAATCTATAAGCATATTGAACTGCATGACTAGGAAGGAGATTAGGCTGTCTTATTCTCTCTAAAAAAATTACCTCAATGGTGGTAGAAAATTAATAGACTTGTTTTAAGAAATATCAAATATCTAATGTGATGACAATGTGCAAGTGTTTATGCACAGCCAGCACACTAATAGTTTCATTGATGGAAAGACAGAAGAGGTCCAAATATCACCTATTTGTTTTCTAATTAATTTTTTGTTGTTGTTGATTTCCATATAAACATCTAGTTAATAGGAAGCATCTTCGCTTTCTTTCAATTAGAGTAGAAATCTGAGAAACAAAATTAGTCCTTCTGATACAGGTTTATTTGTATGCCTTTGTTTGCATTGGAACTTGCAAAATATTGGATGAATTTTTTTTCAAACAGATTAAAAATACTGAAAAACAGCGAGCATCATGCTTTGCTTGTTTTTGTTTTGTTTTGGTTGGTTGTTTTTTTGTTTTTGGTTTTGGTTTTTGTTTTTTTGTCATTGTATTGCTGAAGTTAAGGATTTGGTTTAATAAATAACAAAATACTAAGTGTTCACAGCTAAATAATACCAACCAAATGAGACAATTTACAGAAATCTGAAATTTTAGCACATCCTCACTGCAAGATTGAAAAGATGAAATATGTTACTACAAACAAAACTGAAATGGAACAGAAACAAAGGGTCTTGGTGAATGCTGAACTTCCCAGCAGTGTTGTCAGTCAAGATACAAAACCTCTGAAATCTATCACTTGAGCTGGAAAGTGTTTGACTCATACTGGTTGTTATCTTAGCAAATAACTACGCTTGATTAATGTTAATAAGAATAATTTGGTGGATTACTCAGTGCAATAATGGAATCACTTGATTATCTTTTGAGCCCTGCTCCTAAACTGCTTGGCTTTTAGTACTTTTGTTGCATCTAAAATAGGTGGAATCTTTCCATCAGATTTGAGCTCTGAGATGAAAAAGCACAGTACTGAGAACTATTATTACTGAAAGATGCTAAGATATTACAAGAATAGATGGGCCTTTGTGCACCTCTTTAAGCCTCCTCACACCATCTTTCTTCCTCTTGAAGACTTATTCATTTTTTATATATATATCTCCTAAATAAAACAACACAGCCCCCCACTTATTATAATTATGATAATTTAAATAAAAGAGAACACTGGGTTTTGGAAGAGAAGGGAAATGAGAACTTAAGGGACCAGAGCTCTGAAGTCGTATTTCCTTTGCACAGATCCTAAAACGTGAGAAAAAGGAAATATATACATAACACTTTAACTTTCTCTTGATTATCTTTTTTATAGAATAATTAAAACATTAATTTTGTCATTATATAGCTTTTGTAGTGCTTCAAAAACAATTTTTCATTCACTTTTTAACCTTAGAAACAGTGTCTGCCTTTGGTCCTTCTTTCAATTCGAGAACATGAAAACCAACTGCACAAACCCAAAACCTTTCTCAATGTAAATGCGCAACAATCCTACATGTAGTGCAACTACATTTAAAATAAGAACTTTACACTCAAACTAGTTCAAATAATTAAGTGAATCAATTGAGCTAAAACATCTATTTCCCAGAGAAAGTAGCCCTAAGCTTTATAGCTGTCTTATAAACCAGAAAATCCCTATTGACTGTCTTGATCGATGGTAGTCCTGAATTAAGAGGAAGTTCCAAGTGCAGCTCATACGACATCAAAGGGAAAACTCTCTTTGTATGACATTTAAGTATCTCTGTCTTATCCTTGTCCTACAAGACAGAATCCTTTTCTTGTAAGAGGCACACAAGGGGATTAAGACAAAATGTCATTGATTCACAGCAGGTTAATCCTCCTACAAAGGAAGATTTGTTTGGGTACAGTAGTTTCTTTAATGTTATGCTTTCTATTGGTTTGTCTAAAGTTTTAAAATGATTCTCTGGTAGAGAATTCCCTATCTATCTTAAATGCAGGTTGTTCTGTAAACTTCTCTCACAACTAACACACTTACCAGGGTGCAGACATCTTTCTGGAACAAGTCCTGTGCTCTACATGGACCAAAATACACTCAATATCAACAGGCTAATGTAAGCTAAAACAGTATGGACCTCAAAGTCACACCTTTGAACCACATTTGGTTTACCATGTGGAGTGAATCCCATCTTAAACGATCACATTCACTTCCAAATTTTAAACATTTTACTGAATCATAGAATTGGAGTTTATAAAAATTGGAAGAAGTTTCAAACTGCAGAGGGGTAATTTAGAATGCAGGTTTTTCTGTAAGTCATCAGCAGAGATATCTGTGTGACAATTATGTGTGAAAAAATAACAGGTTTCAGGTATTTCCCAGTATAAAATGTATTTAAATTCATTTTCTGTCAGTGGCTAGCAGATAAAACTACTATTTAGACTCTGTGAGAATGAAATACTCACAAAATTTAGTAGAAGAATAGGATCATAGGAAAACCAACTAGTTTTCACAGAAGTAGCTCCACTGAGTGCATGTGTAAAATAAATATTGCTAGGACAAAACATTACTTTGTATTCTAATCATGTTCATATTTCCTGTTGTCAGTTGTATAAAAGCAGTGCATCAAACATCCAAATGAGTTGAGATGTGTTTTGCTGATTACTGGAGCAGATGGTACATCTCAATTAGGAAAAATATTTTCTGTTGGCTTATTATACTTTTAAATTAAATTCAGTTCGAGTGGAAGATCAAACATAACAAAACAAAGGATTTTTTCTGGTTCTTTTATCATCAGGCTGGGTATTGCACGACATAGTAATGTACTACTATTAAGTAGTAACATGAATGGCAAACAAAGCTGCTTATTCTATTTCATTCTTTCCCACTGAAATATCAATATGATGATGTAACAAAATAGGTTAAGGACTGGAACTTGGCAAGTGAAATTAATTTAGTTTGATTTGCACAGAAGTTACCCGGGATCTAAAGGGGTGATGGCAAATACATGAATTGTGCAGGAGAAGCAGCAGGTTGCAGGTGACAGCATCAGCCACAGCCTTACATGAAGGGCAGCTGGTTGTAGGACAGATTATCTGACTGTGAGCTTTACAAGATGTGATTTATCTTGCCTCTAGTTTTTAGAAAGAAGTTGTTGCTGTAGTAAAACTTCTTAGGTCATTTACCAGACGTGCCAGGCACACTATCACGAAGAGAACAGTAATAAAATATGAAATTCTCATGTTTGCTTATTTTGCAAAGAAAATGGTACAAGGACCACAAAAGTGAATAGGTGAGGTATGCTCCCTTCTGTTTCATTTGATCCAAAGCTGCTGTCATGTAGAATACAGTTTTCTCTAAATTGCATAAAAAACTTTACATATAATAATGCCAAGTGAAGTTGTATTTTATTGTAAGCTACAGTCTGGCAGAGAAAATACAATACTAGGAATTCACTTGGCTAAGTCCTGTCAGGAAAGTAATTAGAGGATATGATGTTAACTGCTACAATTGACACTGATTATTCATCTGTGACTTGGATAGCTTTAGAATTATAAGGAAAGGGATTAAATTGTGTTTGATTTCATAGGTGCAATTGAAGAAGTAGAAACACAAAAATATTGTGATCAAACAAAAAAACTTTATTAATGGTGTGATATTTACTGAGAAAAATGTGTACTTTGGTGACAATCCTTTCATTTGAAATAGATCCCTAATTAATAAATATGTAACACTACTGCTTCCATTTTTCTGTTTGGAAAGCTATTTTGTTGTATTCTGAATAAGAAAGCAAAGGAGTTGAAGGGATTCTGAAGGAAATGGGTCACATTTATTCCTGATGCAATCAACCTCTTTGTCAATGGATAATGAATTATATAAAGAATGAGTTTTGCCTTACATTGAAAGAGAAGCTGACCTTCTTTCAAAAAACCACAAATGGGCAAAAGTGGTTTTCTTAGTCATTTTCTACCTGAATGCTAAGTGTTTATTATGATAATTCATTTATCATTCTAAATATTTAATTGTAAGACAGTCCTTGAGGTTTTATACTTCCTGTTGCTATCAGGTCAAAGCATTTCTGCCAGGTTCACTTGAAACAGGCAGTTTGGCTTTTATCTAAACATTATTCATTGTCTTCTGTTTTACAAAAAAAGGGGTTTTTTTTGTAACAGAGTATCTTCCACTATCTTGCATAGAATAATTGTAAACAGTTATTGGTGTCTACTAAGTTTGAGAATGTAAACATGACTTCCTATGAAGTCTTCAGGTCAGCCATGAAAATGTCAGATTATTCTCTGTCTATTGCCCCTGGCTGTGAAAAATAGTAGTCTAAATACTTCAGACATTTGCAATTTCAATTTTATTTGTTCAAAATAGTTAAATACTTGAATACTGTTGAAACGGAGACCATGAAATAATTTTCTTTAGTTCAGCTGAAATTCCTTTAAGGTGTTTGTCAGAACAGCAAACTAACCCACTGTACTTTATTTAGTAAAAATCCTTAAATTCTATCTGCAAGTGCTTTGCAGTTGTGAGAACTGTCTTCGGGGACACTGGCTGTAGCCATGGAAAATGGAGGGTTTACTGCAAAATGTGGGTATTTTTATGGTGGTTAAAGGCTTTACTCAGTATACAGGTTTTTGCTAGCCTCTATTATTAGCTGGTAGGCAAGAAGTGCAAGGTTCAGACTCTGCAACCAGCCAGCCTAGCAGTCATCACTGGGAAATCTTCAGGTAGAGAAGTCAGTGCTTGAATGAGCTGGTAAAACTAAATTATTTCTGCACTAGAGCTAAAATTTCTGGGTCAAGTTCAAGGAATGTTAGTATAACTAACTGACTGCTTGTTTCTTGGAAAAAGAGAACAACAATTTTTCATAGTTGCCTAATAGTTACTATTTTTTATCAGATGGTTTTGGTCACTCAGTTATTTTCTTTGTTTAGCATTACAGGCAATGAATGCTAACTACAATGAAAGCAAATGAATTTTTGTCTTAGGGTACAAAGTAATTAGAAGGTAAAATGTAGTGAGATTTTGCTTCTGTGGAAATGGTTGTATTGACAAACACACAAGATCTAGAAAAAGAGGTTATGAAAGTCAGCACTGATTGGGACAGCAGCCAGAGCTTTTTCTCTCAACCATTTTCTTTGACAATTTAGGACAGTATCAGTGGATTTCTCTTTTTCTTCCTAACACTTTTTGGGAGATGAGAACTACTACTTTTTCATGTTGTACTTAAAGGAAACATAAAGGAATGCAAAAATCTAAAACGTAAAATTCAAAAGGCAGTATTAATTTGCTCAAAGTATATATTTCTATGTATGAGTAACAGTTACCTGCTATGTAAGAAGGATCAGAAAATTTCAGTAGAGACTGATGTTAGTTGTAATCAATTCATGTTTAAATTTATTTTTAATTTTATTAGGTGCAATTTTGCTTTTGCTTATTTTACTTAAAATTTTTCTTACATTTAAAGTGCCTTCTTTCATTTTGCTCAACTGGTCCCAGTTTAAATGGTGTTAGCTAAGCCAGAGAACCCCAATGTCTGTCCTTTATGCTGTCCTGTATTTTGGCCTTGAATTAGTGGTGTTGCTTACACTGTCAATTATTAGTAGATACTGCTGGTGCTCTGCTCTTTGATCCTTTCAGCCTTTCATTCTGCCATGTCTGGTGAATAATGATGATGGGGAGAGCAAGGTCTGCTTTGTTCAAGGATTGCAGGCCACTTGACATGCATTACTTCTTCAGCAGTGCTTTCTGATATTTATGAAGTTAAAGTCTGATTCCAAAGTAGCATAATGTCAAATGAATACAAATCCAGAAAGTACAATGG
This sequence comes from Phylloscopus whistleri, assembly GCA_017589585.1. Taxonomy (NCBI): domain Eukaryota; kingdom Metazoa; phylum Chordata; class Aves; order Passeriformes; family Phylloscopidae; genus Phylloscopus; species Phylloscopus whistleri. The sequence goes on along the minus strand of JADMLD010001407.1, from coordinate 892,701 downwards.
GGCTTGAAGCAGGCCTTTGTATTGTGTTCTCCTAAGCAAAAAATAACAGCGTGTCACTTTTAACTGTGTACAATGACACTTTCAATGCTGCAGGACTGGAAGCAAAGAATGGTCTTCCAGCTTTACTCAGCAGCCTACTGAGTTCTTTCAGTGAGCCATGAAGATGAATATTGGTCAATAGACTATGTCAAAAAGAAGGAAAAAAAACCCCAGAGTTAGGTCTTAATTACTATTGGATTTAGGGTTAAGTATGGTTAGGATTATTTTTCTGGCCCCTGCTTTGCTCTTCAGACATTTGTCTGAGATAATTGTTGTGTGTTCTTATTTAAAAGGGGGGGTGGTGGTCACTGGTACACTGATAGCCAACAACAGCAATGAGCTTACTTGTCCTGAGAGGGAGAGATCTGGCCTGTGTCTGTCTGGTGAGTTTTTGTGAACCCTTGCTGGCTGCCAGCTTGCCTTGCTTCTGAGGGTGCAGCAATAGGATGGCCAGCATTCAGCCTTGGAATGGCCCCCTCAGAGACAGGGCAAGAAATAGATCTGTTGAAGAAATATAGTAAACATGGCCTTGGTATTCCACTGCTGATTTTCACAGTTTCATCATGTACACGTAATCTGGTAAGCAAACCATCCTATCCATTAAGAATAACAATAATGGCACATTTTCTCACACATTCAGTTAAAGATTGAACTTAAATTTTTAAATATATTTATATTATTGTGTACATTTCTCCATTACACATGCGGACATCACTAGATAATATGTACTCAGACTCTGAGTCATTTTCACCTATCATTAAAACTAACTTATTCTAAATTCACCTAAGCCTGATCCAAATTGGCTCTAGCTACTGCTGTAATAATTTGGCTTTTGTAATGACATGAGGGCTTTAAACCAGAGCTTATTAATTGTAAAAAAATTGGTATATAAGTGTGTGCAGAGAGTGCAGGAAGTGCAGAAGGTAAGTTGATATTTAAATGTGTGTTCATATAGAAAGAGCATAAAGTGCAGAAGGTAGAAGAACTGGAAACTGTTCAGATGCTTGCATATGCTTTCTGTTTCCTCTCTACTGCATAAATGCTTCCAACTAGCAAGAAAGTTAATGTTAGCTGAATGTAAATTAGAATGTGTTTGTGTTCTACTAATGTAGTGAAATTAGTGAAATCTCTATGGGATAGAAGAATGAAGAAAAAGGAAAGTATGTATTTGAGGCAGTGGTATTGTCAGAAAGAGACCTTAAATAATTTTCCATTTAATCCTCTTCATTTTAAGTCTGAATACAGATTTCTGTTGGAAAGGTGACAAACAAAATATTTCCTAACGTCTTCTTATGTCATCATTTCAGATTTCAACTGCAAATTCATTGTTGATTTGACTTAATGCAAGCAATGTGCTTTTTTTCTTTTTTTTTTTTTCCTCATTGTGGGAACTGACTGAAACTGCAGAGCCTTTTGACCTGAAAGTGTTTAGGTAGAGTCAAGTTAGTTTTCATGGCAGGTGAAGGAACCCATTACCTTTCTCATTGTCGCTCCTATTCATAATCCTTTTTTAGGTAATTGCAGTGATGCTTTTACTTTCATTACTTCCATAGTCCTATATACAATATGAAATTGCTATGTAATACTGTAAGTCTACTGGGAAATAAGGTAAAGATTTGGAAAACAGTCATAGAAAGAGTCATATTGAAAAATACTGATGTATTTTTATACAGGTCAAGTATCCTGTTTGCAGCATTAAAAAAAAAACCAACATAAATCCCACAGCCAACCTGTAATGCACCTGGCCCACAGAGAAAAGATCCTCTCCCTTTCCAGCTGGGTCAAATGTATTTCAAATTTTTGTCTATTGGTCTTCTGTGTGGCTATTACTGTGCAATAATAAATACACACAGTTTTTGCTGGTGTTTTTCCCCCCTCATACTTTGTCTTGACTATCACCAGACATATGAGAAGAAAAATATAGGAAAAATATAATAAAAAAGTGAGGTATCTATTGGTCTCTTTCAAAGATATTAATGAAATTGGTGAAGAAAAATTACTTTGCAAATTAAACACATTTTTATTTGCTGCTTCAAATTGATCCATCTCAGCCTGAGCCCAGATTAGGTCAGGAATTAGGCACTTAAATATTATGATAGAATAGAATTTGGATGTAGATTTAAATGAATACTGGGAAGGAACATACAAAAATACAGAAATCTAGTCCCATGAAACTTTACTTGCAGTGGTGGACCAGTTCTGAAAGATTTTCCATTAAGTCTGTGTTTGTGTGCTGGATTTTTAGCCCCTGTCAAGACTTGCATATATAGTTAATACAGGAATAATAGTTTTGAGTGTTTCTGCAGTGTACACGTATGCAACATGCTACACTTATTTGTATTCCAGTTATGCCAGCCAACACCAGGAAAGCTCAGAAGGACTAAAGACTGAAATACTAGCAAGCAATTGAAATTTATGTCATCCAGTGGAAGGGCCATTGTAATTTAATTATTGCTATAAACTAGGAGGAAGTTGAGTATTTCTTAGGTTTAAAGCAGAATTGAGAAACCAGAATCCTGATAGAGCAGCTGTGGAATTTTTTTCTTTTTTCTAGCCAAACACCAATTTTTGCTTAAGGAACAAATAATATTATTTGAGGGAAAAGTAGTCTACAAGCCACCTGCTTACCTTCGTCCTTGTATGGGAATCTCAGCATTAAACAATGAAATGTAATTTCAGGGACTGCAGAGAAAAAAAATCTAGCATTATATCTGATTTATGGGATCAGTATATTTAAAGCTTGGCCAACTGACAGAGAGTTAAGAACATAATGGTTAATAACTTTCTGTGAAGGAAAAACATTAAAAATTAAGAATAATTTATCTTCTCGCAGAAGAAGAGATTATAACATGGAATAATGTATTGCTGTTGAGAAAAGAGAAATTTAGGCTGAACATGAAAAATTTCCTGACAGGAAGTTTTATTAGACAGTGGAACTGAATCTCAAGGGAAGACATAGGAACCCACAAGGTTCAGACATTTAAAACAGTGGGAAAAATGTCAGAAAAATGGTAACTCTGTACAGATATTGTACAATTTGTTATTAACCTGATATGCCTCTTTCATTTTCACCTTTTGTAATTCCATGGTTCATTAGCCAGCAACCTCTTTCTTCTGCCCTCTGGTGTGTCCAGGACAATTACCAGGCAATTTGTAAAACATGTTTCTTACAAAATATGTGTAGCTTTTGTTCTGTGGCAGAATACTCACCAGCAACCCTTCTTCTGAGGTCACTTGTCGACACAGACTTCTGCTGTTTCTGCTCTTTTTTATTTTAAAATACTCTGGCAATGATGCAGTTACTTTCAGTCTGTGAACACTGGTTGGAAATATTTTTTTCTTTATCAAACCAGGAAAATTCAACCCTAATTAAAATGATCCTAAAATGAGTTGGGGCTTTTAGAAGAAAAATGTGTGTTCATTCTGCTTTCAGGCATTTTAAGACCTAAGCTGTTTAGCAGATGACTTGTTTCATGAGAATGGGAAACAAGAGACCTGTAACCTCTTGAAAAATTCAGAAAAAGGACACAAGCTCTTAGAAAAGCTGTTTTAAGAGAAGTTCTTGAGACCCTTACTCAAAGATGAGTTGCCAGCCAACAGAATTCATAAGCTCAAAGCCTGTTCAAATTTACAAGACTCTTGTTTATTCATTTCATAAGGACAGTTAATTTTCAGCCTTGTCTGAGGTGTCAGGGCTGTCAGCTGTGAGGAGGAGGATTAGCAAGCAAGTCAGAAAAAACCTTCTCCCCAGTGTGTCTCGTGTGCTGTCAGTGGCCTTTCAGCAGAGCTCCCTTCGTACAGCTGCTGGGTGTGACATCATGGTGTGCTACAGATCCCCACAGGCCACTGCTGGGTGATTTGCTGGGAAATTTTTCAGCCCAGCCTTGTTTCAGCACTGCACTTTTAACTGTTTTGTTGCTTTAAAGACTAGCAAATGTTTAGAAATATCAAATATTGATTTAGTAGATGAAGAAACCTCTGATGAATGTAACATTTTTCCAGGCTGCTTTACTAGTGTGATAATCAACAAGATGCTCCAGCAGTGTTTTATGTGAACCTGAGTTACTGGTTAGTAGAAAACTGTTGCTTCTATGGGAAATTGAAGGAAATATGAGATTGAAAGAACACAGTTCTTCACTACATGAGTCTTTTTTTGTTTTCTACTCCTCTGGAATGTATATGTTTGATAATATGAGGCTTCCTACCTACAAAGAGATCAGCATAAGAATTATTTACGTCTTCTTTCAGTCAGCTCTTTAATAATGCTTACAGGTTACCCTGAGAATTGTCTGACGACTGAGGCTAACTTTGTGGCTTTTTCCCTGTGCCTGTGGAGGTTGGTTGGTTCATTACATCTAAGTATTCCTTTGCTGATCTGTATCTGTGACAGCCAATAAATGGGAAGTCATAATGTCCATGTTGTAGAAAATCAATTAAAAACCAACAAGTTCAACAAATTCCTTCATCTCCCCTAATCAATATTGAGATTAAAGTGTCTGATAAAATCCTTTGGGTAGTTTGTTGTAGCTGAAGCTAAAGAAAAACACATAAGAATATTTTTTCACTTTGGTGTTCTCTCAGCTTTTTACTGCTACACAGTTAGGAGAAACAAGTCACTTACCAGAAATTAAACATTATTGCTGTCAAACTAAATTACCATCTATATAAAATGTACATGGTAGTGCTCTGACTAACTGAGCATCTCAGGGATTTGAATGCTCTGAGGACTGAATTATATGTAAAGGTTTCTACTTTTTAAGTGAGAAAATTTAGTATAAGCTGTAATTATTTTTTAAGGGAAATTGATAATTCTGATTGTGTGCTATATCTAATCACTATGCACAGTAGCATGATAAATAAAAATTGTGTAACGTAGTTACTTTGTAATATGGACATTGAGATGGGAAAACTATTATGTTGCTCAAATAAAAGGAAAAAATGATGTATTTATTTTTTTCTCCCTGCACTTACTGTTAGTTTGTACTGAAATAAGAGTAAATCTGTCTGAGGTTTTGGAAACTGGAGGATAGTTTTAAGGTGTCTTTTAGATTTTGATTGTAATGTTGAAGCTGCAAACTGCTGTATTGCAAACACCCTGCCTTTGCGCTTTAACTCCAAGGGGGAGGTGTGGAAGTTGTCCCTGCAGGTAGTGAGTGTGAGAGGGAACACACTCCTGGGAAATACAAGAACAAAAAAGAGCAGCTGACAAAACCCAGTGACAGATGACTATTGAGAAAAAGATGCAGATAGTGACTATATAGTTACTCAAAATGCTTCAATGCTTCTAGAAAGTTCTGCTATTGGGGACTGGCATCTTCCTGCTTCTTGTTATCCCAAGAAACTCAGCACAGCTTTTAAAAGACTGCAAACTCCTAATTCCCATAGATGTCTCTCCAAATAATTTAAGTTGCTCCCTGATTTGTTGGTAAATTTGAGAGTGCAAAGCTTTCAAACTCCTGTGCCAGAGTGTATAAATTATAAATTAATTTAGTGACTGGTGAGAGGCAAACTTTTACATTTAAACCTAACCCAAAATACAGTCACCTTTCCTATTGTAGAAATTAATTAGTCTTTGACCAAAAATCACCATGGCATCCATCTGGAAGCACAGGAGTATGACTCTTCCCTGATGTCCTCCTCCCACATTTTTCATGATTCCTGTTGTATGAGAAAGATAAGACAATCTTGACCTCTGGCCTCACGTTTTACAATACACCTGAGACATTCATTAATGGTCCAGAAATTATTTGTGTGTCGTGCCTTATTGGTTAAATATCACTTCCTTATTGATGCTTCTTCCCAGTGCTTTAGACATTTCTACTAACCAACAAGGGAAAGCTTAGTGTAAGATTAATTAGACAAATCAGCTTTAAAGTGAGGTTATCCAGAGCTTGTTCTAGTGGCAGTCTGTCTACTCCCTACAACTCTTTTTCTTTTTTGGTGTTATATCTCCAGACAAGTGGATTAATTCTTTAGAACTTATTTTAAATGAGTGTTTTCTCTTATTCATAAGTGTTAAAGGATCTTTCAGTGTTGCTAATATTTTTTTCTGTTCTCCTCCTCCCTGTATGGAAGAACATTTCTATTTGGTAAGCTGAGACTGGAGCACGATGGTTTCATGATAAACAGTTTAGCAGTGGCTCTGATACTGCTCAGGCTGAGCTGTCACTGGGAGATGAGACATTAAGTACCATTTGCCCTCTGCAACTTACTGATAAGGGACCAGAGACACACATTTAAAACTGACTTTACACCCTACTGCAGGTGCTGGTAAGCGTTGTTCATAGCCATTAGTAGTACAGTACTAGTTTTAGTAGAGGACACAAGGGAGAATGCTCCTATTTTGGACTGGACATGATTGATTAATGTGTATCTGGTCTATTGGGAAAAACAGAGAGTCTGATGAGGGTCCCTAAGCTGCACACTCTGGCATCATTAGGACAGTGATATGCCAGAGTTCTTTTTCAGTATTTTAAAATAATTTATTGAGAAATCTGTTTCTTCTACTTCTTTTATTAAACATTACACTTGTGCAGTAACACTTTGTGGGGCAATGCAGCTGTAAGTTATGCAGAGGTGTTTGTCCACATTTTGAATAGTTAATACTTTAAATACCAATAGAAGGGTGTTTTTTACTTTGTTTTTAATGATAACATTTCAGAACTTTCAGTATCAGCTCTACCAAGGAGATGAATTAGCTCCAAAGTATTATGTCTGTTGTTTTGTTCATCCCTTTCATTTGAGAAAGCAAAATAACTTCTCCTAAAACCTGTGAATAGGAAAACTGCTTTCCTTCCTTCAGAGTATAAAAGCATGGAGTGTTGCTGTTTCACTTTTTAAAGGAATGTTTATTTCAGCATTTTGTTCCTAACCTTGTTTGTTTACTCAAGAAGCTTCCTCTTTGATTGTTTTACTTTTCATGGTAAATATTTAAGTTATTCATGTATCATTATCATTCTGAGCTGTTTCTGCAACACTTGTTTTGGTTTAACTTACTCCTTTGCTAATGATTTGGCCAATTGGTTTAAAGTTTTAATTGTGTAACATTGAATTTTAAATTAATTTATTTACATTTTAGAAACTAATATTAATGTGATTTCAAATTATTTTGTGGCTCCATCTTTGAGAAAAAATTCCCTGTTCCATTGTCTTTTAATGTTACCTTGTTTAATCACAGTTGATTTAAAAACCCAAATGTATTTGGTTATATATATGAGCACAATAGTGTTGACTGGATTTTAAATTAGTTCAGTCACTGTTACTGATTTTGCTGCTCCAGTAGGAAGAACAGCTGACTGTATACTGTTTTCACAGCATTTTTGTAACCCAATAGAGGATTTGTTTCAAAATTTGTTATTGACATCAACGAATGTGCAAAGCATTAGCCATAGGGGTGGTTAGGATTTCCCCTTAAATTGAAGCAGTTTATGCCCCTGCCTTGTTTCCCTTGGACAGTGCTCAGCCTCATGCTGAGTGACTAAATAATAAATCTATTAAGCTTTCTCTTAAAGTAATTTCACTGTGTAGTTATTTTATTTCTGACTGGTTTTTGACTTGCTTGCTAGTCATTGAGACTGGCTCTGTTTTCCATTCCATCTGTACCAGATACATTTACAAGGTCTCCTCTTAGAGTTTTAGGAAGGTATTAAGTCCTCTGTTAAAATCTTAGTCATCCGAAGTCTTTGAGTCATCATGAACTTCAAGTCTGTCCATAGTACATATTTGTTCACATTTTGTTCCCACTGTGGTCGTTTTGTGTCTGAACACTATTTTTGTGAAAACAATGTATACTGTCTTTTTACTGCTGCAAGGAAGAAATATCAATCATTTCCATTGCAAGCACGCAGTATTTGAAAAGATGCAATTGAAAACTTTACCCTGTGTTTGGGCCACTGTGAAACAACTTCCCTGGAAAAGCACAAGTCTTCTAAAGACCCAGAAGCTGGAGCCATGCCCCTGTCATTTAAGTTACTTCCCAGATTTCTGACCTGAGCCTGCTCCTGCCCAACTTGCTCAGCTTCTGGCCACAAGCCCTTCCCCAGTTCTGCAGTTTACAGCAAGTCTTTAAATCCTCCCAATTGCTTTCTCAACCAACACATTCACCTTGAAGATGGAAAACAGTTAATGCCCTCGCTAGAAATTGGATGTTTTCTTTCACTGTTACATGGAGGGTGCATAGAAACTGTAGAACAATGGAAAAACAAACCTAGAGAGAATTAAAAGTCTCCTCTTGCTGCCCATTGCTGTGGATTTGATTTTGTGGTGATTTTCCCTTTATAGTATCAATGAGACAAAAATTATCATGAGCTGTAAATGGAAAATCTATTACCTAACATCTGCAGAAAAGAGCCCACAGGAGGAAGTTTTCTACTGTTTAAAACAAACTTAGGAAACTGCTTTCATTTTCTTGGAAGGATCAGTTTTGGTATATACAGGTTTTGCCCTCCTGAATCAAATTATTGGAATGTTTGTTGGCAGTATTCGGGAATGTGTGCTTTAAAGGGATCAGGAGAATTAATCTGCAATCAATCTATCAAAGATACTGCAATGCTTAGAATACATTCAATAAAGTGGTAATTCGTGTTACAAAGGAACTTTTCTAAACAGAAGCAGCTCTCGTAGATGTATGTGTGGGGATATTACACAGCTAGATAAAAAGCCTTTGGTTATTACTGAAGGAGACTTTCAGGTGTTTACCCAAATCTTGTGTTCTCATGCCCATACTCTGACTGTGACAGTGCAAACTCCTTAACACACAAATGCAATTTGCACTACTTTTGATCAAATAATTCCATGTGCAGCTTGGCTTAGAATGGTTTTGGTAGTTTAGAATTAGAAAAGGAAGGGGAAAATGTTGCTTTTCAGGTTGGCATTAGTTTCATGCCTTGGCAGTTTTGTACGGACTTTGCAGGTAAAAACAGAGGCACCATTTTGAAGTCCCAATTCCAGTAAGTGATGGAATATCACCCACCATGTGCTGAACCTTACTGTTTTCCTCTTTGTCTTCTGGTTCCTTTTTCTAGGAGGTGAGGAAAGCAGGGGAGAGGAGGTGAAAGCAGGCTGAAAAGTGTCATTCAGCACACTTGTACTAAAAAGCCTATTAAGCAGTGCCTAACAGCTGTATTGATTCCTGCTACAGTTTCAGAGTGCCAAAAGGCTCCTACTGCCTGGTGATTTGGAGTTTGGCCTCCAGAGGAGCCCAGTACAGAGAGACAAACTCTGTGCATGTGCTCCACCGAGGTGGGAGTGACAAGAGCCAGGGCACTGCGTGCTGGACAGAGTTGAGTGATGCTGTACTTCTGCCTGGTTGGCTGTAATGTAAGTTTTTCCACAAATATGAATCCTGTTGTTAATGTTTTGTACTGCTAACAGATAAGAAGGAAAAAAGATCTGAACTTTTCAAGTCATGCATTTTATCTATGTCAGTGTGGCACTGAATTATATTCTGCCTGAAGTCACACTCAAGCTGCCATATAGGTGTGTAAAAAGCCTTTCAACAGAAACTTAAGCATACTGACATTCTCACCACATCTGAGACTATCCAAACAGAAGTTCAGAAATGAAAGCCCTGGGCCCAAAGCACATTAACACTGAATGGCTACCATACAGGCAGTTGGTAGCTCAGATGAGGAAATATTTGCCGAGTACCACAATATTTCATTCAGTAATATTAACAAAACAACCAAAGATTACTGTAATCATTTCTTCTATAAAGCATGAGAGTACTGAAATGCCTTAAAGCTCTAGATTGGTCCTTCTGTTTCCATTCTCTTCTGCTTACACTAAACACTCTGGCTAGGTGACTCTTCCTCTTGCCCAGTTTATAGCAGGGCTGGTGTCGTGATTGGATTCCCACATTCTGTGGTAACTCAAACAGGCACCTCTTTAAATGGTCATATTTCTTATTTTTTGACTTGGAAATTGGATATTATATTCTGCATCAGTCATCCTCATTTCAATAAGTTTCAATTTTGCAGGCACTTTTGCTTAAATCTCTCTAGAATTTATAATATTAATTCTCTTCCTGTTTAAAGTCTATAAACTTCTTATAAATTTTTACTTCTATCCCAGTAAAAATTTCCTGATGGAATGTCCTATTGTTGCATTTTTCAGTTGTTTCATTTGTTAAGAATACAGTCTTCTCAAATGTGATATTCTATTTTTTTCTCTGACTAAAGATAACAAGAGTTCTTTATTCTTGTGAAACAACATTGCAAAAATTCTGATTTACTTGGAATCATTTCAGAAAAGTTTAAATTTTGAGTTCATTAACAAGTGAAGTAGAACATTTCTGGTGTATAAAAATATGTTCCTAAGGAGACAGCTATAAATTTGTTTGTGAAATTCTTCCACCTCTCCTCTGATATTATTGGACAAAATGTCCTTTTTTGTCTGCAAGTTTGTTTGTGTTCTCTAGAATTTTAGAGAATACGAGTAGAAATTAAGGAAAAATTAATATAGATTTTGTTTTCTTGTAAAACATATATAAATTATTTACATTCATATCTGTACTTGGCAATTTTTCAGGACTAGCAAATTTTAATGCTTTCTATTCAGAGAGCATCATATTCTAAGATAAATTTGAGTTCATTTTTTGCCAAACACCATTTTCTGTAATTTTTTATTTTGCAGAAGTCTTGACTAATTCCCATGTCCATATTGTCCAATGACAGTTTCAAGTTGAGCTCATTAAATCTCAGAAGTCTTCTCAAAAAGTCAGTTGGTGACAGGGTGTTGATTAAATTTGTTAAATGTAGAAGTAAATTGAATCAGTTTTGGGTTATGCAACCTGCAATTGAGCTTAGAGAGCTCATTTTCATTCCAATTCACTTTGTAGGAAAAGATTTTCTCTCTGTTTCCTGCTTCACAGTAGATGTGATTACCAAATGCTCAGGACTGCGTACCAAGCAGTCAAAAGGTGAATGTCCCTCTCTATATATGTACATATACATGTGTAAGAATATATTTTTTTTCTTGTGCACAGCTGCACTTTTTTTTTGATATGGCTTTTTTATGTCTGTGTTTTCCCTGGCTTATAAGTGGAAGAGGGAAAAGAAATATTATATGCCATAGGAAATGGATATCACCTGCTTGTATTAGCAAATATAAAGCGATTTTTATCACTGCCTTCTAAATAGCTCTTTTATTGCTTCTCAGTATTCTGTTCTGTCTAGTCCTGGGAACATGTGCCTTCATATGTACTGTCATAGTCTTTGATAATACCAACTATTTCATTACCAAGAGGGCTCTGACATAATTTTTTTGTTACATGGAAAATCCAAATAACCTGCCGGATTGGTTTATGTTGCAAAATGATAGGTGGCGTGTAACTGTCACAGGCAAATTCTACAATCCTATAATTTGTGTAGATAAGAGGGCTTAATGCTCTTATTCTGACAAAAAAGCACAAGTAAGAATGAGTTTAATACTTCAGTGTGCTTGTATTTTTCTTTATCACACTCAAAATGTAGTAAAGGCTTCTATTTTTATTCCTGTGAATGAAATTCTTCCTGAATTGTACCAGAGGAAAGATTACCACCTACCAAGTGACTAAAATTACCTTTCTCTTAAGGTATAAAGTTTTCAGTGTTCACATTAAAAGCCAAGGCTTGAACTTTACACATCTGGTGAAACTTAAGCAAGGAAAAAGGCTGACAAATCGAGTAACTGAAAGTTAGAGAGGCTGGATCCTTATCTGGAAGTGATCACCAATTCCAGTGTAGCAGTTCCTTTGAAACTCCACATCTCTTCTTAAAAATACACAGCTCTCCAAAGTTTGAGGTGTGGAATAGAAGTTCAGGGGAATTGTCTTCCATTCTGAACTCTGCTGTGATCTTAAAATGCTGAATTTTTTCTTGATTTTCCTCGGTGACTCTGGGACGATGCTCAGTAATACTTACTTCAGTTGCAGTATCCAAGAGAGCCACTGGGTCACCAGACATCTGTGGTCCCTAATCTGTTTACTCCAATCTATATATATTTAGGGGGCATCTGAAAGAAGGAGACTTCTATTAAATTCTTAGGATTTTTGAAAAAACACGGAAAACATGACAGTAGCTAGGTATAAAAATTTTATATTAACAGCATTTTTCTTGTTAGGAGCACAGTGCAAGCAGTACAGTGCAAATTACACTCTCAACTTTCTCTCTGTATCTGCAGAAAATGTGTCTCTTGGTGCTCTTGTGTGCAGAACACTTTCAGTCCAAAACTGCATAATGTGGAAAAAACATATACTAGCAACCAGGACGAGGCTGCCAAAACTTGTGTTTTTCCAGGGCCTGGGCCTCCAAAAAGGATATATGTTTTTAATTAGCTGTGTGATGACAAGATTAAGAAGGCAGGCACTTCTTTTTACTTACCATAGTCCCACAGCTGTTTTGGGCAAAAGTATAAAAAAGGGGGGTTTGGGGAGGGGGGGAAAGAAGAGGGTAATAATTAGAATTGAATTCCTTTAGTTACAGCTAAATTGTAAACCAGAATACTCAAGGCACATTATTTGTGGGAATAAATTGATATAGATCCATTAAGTTCACTGAAGTTAAGGTAATTTAAACTGGCTGAGGATGTAACTCCTATGGTGAAAAACACGAGAGAAGGAAAACACAGTTTTGGGTGATTTATTTAACTGGGGAAGGAATGATAACTCAGGGCCTGCCTTTGATATGTGATGGGGCTAATCTGTGGCTTCTTCCATGCCTATAAAATGCTCTAAGTTCCATTTATGAGTGGACTAACATTATGGAATAGTCCTTTTACTGACTGTGGAGAAATAATCTTGGTTTGCAACAGTTATACATAATATGTAAAGAACTTGGGGATCACTGAATGGAAAGTGATATGGAGAGGCAGATGATTTCACTTTCATATAAATATTGATAGCATGTCAGTTGCTTGTTTTTACATGTCAGACTTTAGAAACTGAACATCCTCTGTCATTAAACTATGTAACAGGTCTAGCTCTATTTCCCCCAGACAACTTTGGGTGGGTCTTTGAAACACCCATTCAAATACCTGATTATTTGCTGACTACCCTGAAGTTCAGTTTCTACATCCTAGTGCTCTGCATGTACCCTTTTTACTTTCTCTGTGCTGGGAAACTGTTGTAAATAATTGTCTTTGGCTGAGTCAGGAAGTATTTTTCCATTTGGCTACTCTTTATTCCTGCTTTTCATTTGCAGAGTAATTTCATAGTTAGACACTAGGCAGCTGGTCTTCTAATGTGTGGACTGGCTTAGCAAATAATTTTATTATGTCTACAGTGCACCAGGTTGCATTATAAAGTTTCAGACAAGGCTATCTCCTTCCTTTCTCATTCATAGCTTTTAGCTACGCCTATGCAATTAAATGGGGTAGCTGACTCTCTGCACATCTCAATAGATACAATGAGGAATAGCCTCTTTGGGTTCGGAGGGTGTTGTTTCAAGATTAGTTTAAGCCAATCTAATTGCAGGCAGCTCCTGTTGACCCACATTGTTACTGCTTCTCCTCCTCCCCAGTAATTTCAGTAGACTCAGGTCCTTGGGATGGTTATGTGTGTGTGCCAGTGCAGCAAATGGGATAGGTAGGAGGCAGGAGGAAATGACTGGCATAATTAGGGCCCAGTCACGCCAAGCCAGGGCCAGAATGGTGCCCTCAGCAGTGCAGACTCACTGGGGTGATCAGTGCAATGTTGTTGTCATTTGTACAGGTGACCTTCGGCAGCACTTTCACCTCCCATCCTCCGGTAGCACACTATACATTAACGGCAGTGTTTGCTCTACTTGTTCAGATATGGAATCTTGTAAGATTCTGTAAGATTTGAAAGGTGTGCTAAGGCAAGTGACATGAGTAGAGGTTTTTATGATTTCCATGTTTATGCTGAAGACAGATTAAAGTGTTTAGTTTGAGATACAGCAGGTAATTTTTATCAAGTATTATAGAAAATACATTTGTGATACTAAAGACAAGACAAAGTAGTCATTATTGTATTTCATGGCAAACTTTGCTTTGATTTTACAAAGGCCATCTCTAGCATCTACTTTTCTCAGTGGCAGAGCTATTTCAACAAGATAGTAATTTAGATTAAACAAATAAGCTTTAATTCTGTTAAACAGATCTCAAACCCTGAGGCATGCAGATACACCCATCACATGTAAAGAAGCCAATTCCGATCTCCTCAGCATCAAAAGAAAGCATTTTAGGCACATGTTCAGAGAAATCTTGCTCCTAGTCTTAGAGCCAATAGGAAACACTTGTCAATGATATTTTGATTAATTTTCCGCTTTATGAGTGCCTCCTGAAAATGACCCACTTGAAAGGATCCTTGCTAAATATTTTTGGGCCATACTGGAGATGAAACTGGAATCTGGCTGCTCTTTCTATCTTTGTCTTCAGTACGACTCCCAAAACTGGATACATCTCTGAGCTGTCTAGTAGTATAGGATTTGGGCAATATGTGTATAATTACTTTTAGAAGAATGACCGTTTCTGGCATATGTAATCTCAGTAAAATAAAATTTCTGCTAATAAGAGCCAGAAAACAATTACAATAGCAGTCTATTTGCAAAGCTGAAATTCTCCATATCAAAGAGACAAATTGTGACTTTGTGAAGCTGATAAGAGTGGAAAACATTTGGCTATAGTGTAAGACAGGAGATTATGAGAAGCTGTTGCCATTTAGAAAAATATTCCCTTTCTGTTCTTTACGTGAAAGAGCTGTAAGTAATCACTATCTATAAAAATGGGTCTTTGAGTAGTTCTTGGGCAAGGTGGTTCACTTGCATTGCTGCTGTACCTGTTCACTGTAGGTCTGTGGCTATCCTTTCTCTAGCACCATTAGCAATGCACGCTTAACCAAATTAATTTAATCTATTTCCATCTGGAAAGTAAGTAGATAGTGTGTAGAGGGAATGAACTTCTATCAAGGCATAATTGAGAAATGCCTAGCCATTTCCTCTGCCTGTAATTCTATCACAAATTTGAAAAGACTGGTTTTGCTTTTTGTGCTAATAGAGACAGAAGTAGTTGTCCCTGTGGGTTTGAGGAGTGCTCTAGGATGCACATATGTTGGAGTATGTTCTGTTTGTCAGGACCTATTTCACAGTGCTGTTTGTCTGGTTGCACCTTGGGGAGGACCAGGTGCCCAGGCTGAGGTTACACAGCCAGCTCCACTTGGTATTGCTGTGAGAGATAGTCCTACACTCCATCCACAGTCTCTATCACTGCCAGCTGCTCACCCTGTTCCTCCTGTGTTCTGGGTGATCATGGCCTGAATGTAGAACAGCCTGAGAACCAATCCTTTTTACTTGGCCAGGTTGTGGTTGAATCAGGCTCCTGAACCAGCCATGGTATGGTGGTGTGGTCATTAGTATCAGCCCAAGGTAGGAGCAAAGAACTGGGAGCAGATGGTAAGGCCACATTCTGCTTGGCAGCTTATAATGGTGTTTGATTAAGATAACTTTATAATCAACTTCCTAATGATTACTTTTCCTTAAATACTAACCATGTTGAGTGCTCTGTCATTCTGCTTCTATATCACAAGAGCCTTTTATTATCTTTGTGTTAATGTGCATTTAATTAAAAATAACAATGATGCAGGTGATTACTATGCAAGTTCCCAGTGAGAGTGGCTATATGATCAGTTTCACTGGAGTCATATGTTTCCTTCATGCTCTTTTCTTGCACTAACGAGATTTGATTTCTTCTGATGCTTAAATCAACACATTCAGATGGGTCTATTGCTTCCTCCCCCCCGCCCCCCCCAATTTTTTTTTCTCTAATTCCACTGAGGTTGTTTATGTGTTTATTCAGTGATTATATCTGAAGTTAGTGAATTTTTCCTTTATGAGTTCCAGTGCTCCGTTGTGAGTCCCAGAAAGGAAGCAGGGATGGGCTGCTTCTCTTCGGAACATACTGATAGATTTTTAATGCATTTTTCCCTGAGTGCCTTCCCTGTGATTCCATACAGAACTCTCCAGCATTCAGCTGAAAAACAATTTCATATTTCCTTGCATTTCTCTGCCAGCACTACCCTGGACTCTGACTAATGCTAACCAGGGTAATTATCTGTGACTTTCCTCCTAAGCTTTCCATTTCCACTCAGGCCACAGAACGGTGTTCTCCAATCCACAGCAATTACGAGCGTGATATATGAGACAGCTGGAAGAGGGCACTGAGGATAAAAAAATGAGATGGTAAACAACCACCTCTGCTAAGGCAAATGCATAGCAAGTCTCAACTTACTCTCTTCAAAACTGCCACTAAAATCATTGAGAATTCTGCTTGCATGTCCGATGCTTTGATCTTTATTCTTTAGTTATTAATTCTGTGTTTGAACGTGGCTCAACTCTGCCAAGATATTTGAAACACATAGTTCTGAGTTGTCTTTGCTCTTTTGCACATGACAACCAGGGCCAGCCTGGGTTTTTCCCCAACAGATGGAAACAAAGTCCACATTTATATAAAGATGTGTGGAGAGCCATGTGAAGGCTTTTGTGTGAATATCTCCTAAAATAACATCCACATTTGATAACTGGGGCTGTAAGATAGAAGAGGTGATGGATTTCTGCTGAGGCCCCAGGAAAACAGGGTTTTGCACTTCTTAAAGAAGGAGGTCAAGAGTTTGGATAGTTGAAGTCTCATGATACTGTGTTTGCTGGATGCCAAAGTTATTTGAGAGCATCTCCTGCAGGTCCCCTTCAGCTCCAGCCATTTCTAGCAAGGGATGCACAGATCCCAGAGGATTAATTACCAATCTCAGATAGTCAGTACTCCTTCTTACTTCCGTTTGTGCTGAATTTCACAATTTTGCTTATCTATTTAATAGAAATTTGTAAGAGAGAGATTTTTCAATTTCTTTTTTTGGTCTCTGACCTTTGCTCTTTCTGTTACCTTTTCATGAGGAGTCCACAGGTGGAAGGCAACACAATTGAGGCAAATAGGCATATTTTCTGAAGGGGTTGTGCATATACTGTATATGCCAAGCAGATGGGGTATAGAGTTTGCTGATTTTATAGAAATACTGGAATTATAAGGTATAGATATTGAAAGAATAGTAGCAAATCATGGAGAAAACATGTAAAGGCCATTGTTTATTGAAATAAATATGATTTTCATTATTATTATTTGTACATTTCTGTTGCTATGGGAAATACAAAAAAAGAAATGTGGGAAAAGTTGTATATTGAACAATAAAGTGTGTGGTTTTCTTTTTCTTGTTTCTCATGCAAAACTTTACATTTTGATCCTATTTGTGGTTTCTTTTACCTTTTTTATTGTATTGAAATGGATAGGGTTGCAGTCATTTAATTGTTACTAATCCCTTAATTAAGCAATCTCATACTCAATTTAGCTACATTCTTCTTGATCCAGGAGTACAAATATGCCCCTGAAAAATAAGTTCTCTGTGTTTTTGGCTGTTGAAGTAAGAGCATGATTTTCAGAATTGTTAGGTATGCTCTCTTATAATCTCTAAAAAACCTTAGAAGAAAAAAAATACAATAAAAAGAGTAAACCTACAAGCTCCTTATTGTTAAGAAATACATCTTTTTAAAACCCCAAATCCTAAAATATTTTAGAGTAATTTGTGGAAAGACCTGAAGCCGGTTGAAATACTCCAAATAAATGACTGTGGTGTCACAAAATTAGGAAATTGCAAAAATAAATGGTATCTAATATCAATGGCATTGTTTTATATAATGTTCCAAAACATGAATATATACATGAGAGAAATTATCTTTTTGTATTTCTGTTCTCAATTCCATTAAAAAAATATTAGACTTCTTAGATTTTTATGCAAAATAGAGGTTCTGTTTCTTCAATGCTTTTAATTTGAATTTTATTATGCGCCCTAAGTCTGCAAGTAATATCTGCTACAACAGTGCCTGCCAGTTTGGATTGCCTTCTAAACTCTGCTGCAACAGAACCAAGTTTTTGGGAAACATTTAGGGAAATATGAGTGGTTTCCATGGGCTTGAACTGTGACTCACTGTGATCATCAACTCAAACAGCTCCTTTTTTAGTGTCTTAGTGACATCGGTCACCTTTGTGATTCAAAGGACATTTGAGGATGTTTGCAGTGAGGTCAAGTGATACAGGATACAAAAAATATTGATACTTTAAGCTCTTCACCCCAGCCTGGTGTGCACACACAAGTGAGTATTTCACCTCTAATACTGTAAATGTGCCCTCAGTCTCAGTGGAGAAAGACGTTACTTGAGAGCTGGCGATGGAGTGAACACAAACGAGCTGCTGAATGAGGCTCTGGAGCTGGGGGGTACCTATTCCCAGTTTTCCAGGAGGCTACTGATTTTGATTGCCTGCAGAAACAGGAAGATTGCACAACATTTAATCTTCTTCTGGAAGTTGTTTTGCAAATGTTAAAACCTAGGAACCAAAATTCCGCTGCCTCATTTGTCGTGTAAGGAATTAAGTGTTAGTGAGCTGCAAAAAAATCTCCTACTGCTCAGAGACAGTATCAGAGTGTAACAGCAATAAAATAGAATTCTCTGTTTAATACTTTTGGAGAGACAAAGGACCTACTGTGTTACAGTCCTAGGTTAGACCCATGTTTAAGTTCCACTTTTTAGCACTCGGTGAGTTAGAATAATGTTGTCAGTTCCACTGAAGCTGAAGGTAGCTTTTATGGGTTTTACACGGAATTAATAGGGCACAGAAAGTCAGCATATGCAACATTCTGCTCTGCATTTTATTCCACGAAGAAATGAGTGTTTCTGCAAAGAAGTAAGAAAATAAAATGAATGTTACAGCACTTTATTCACTTACATCAGGTTTTCCTGTGTGAAGAAAAAAAAAAAAAAGCATACTTTAATGCCAAGTATCAATTAGTTAACCCTTACTTTTTCTTGAATCATGTCCACTAATGCCTGCTTTAGACTTCTGATTTTATTTATTTCCAGGCTGAAAAGGTTATCCTGTTGCATTGTAAACAACTGCTGAGCCTTCAGAAGAGATTTCTCATCTGGGCTGTTTTGCTGGTGAGTTGCTTGAAGCCTGATGCTATAAAGATAATAGAATTAGGAGACCTAGCAGGCCTCATTATTTTTAATTACTATTGCTGCTGCTCACACACTACATGTAATTCAGTAAAGCTGGAGTGGAGTGAGGGGGGGGACCCAACAACTCTGCATTTGAAAATGGGCCATCAGAAGCAGCAGTTGTCAAATCTTTCTGTGAATTATGTGTTTTTCAGATGTATCATTCTAATAATATTTTGAACAAATCTCAGAAATTCAATAAAGCAAAAAAAAAAAGGGAATATGGGCCTTAAATAGGTCAAAATCTAAGTACCTTCAGCTCGCTTTTTGGTTCATTTATCAAACCAAATCAATTGCTATTATTAGCCTATTATCATCATCCTTCCAGTGAGCTGGCTACATTTTAATCAATATTTCTAATTAAATTACATAAAATGCAGTTTTAAATTGTAGCCACCTAGCTTCACGTGGGCTAAATTTATATGCATATCTTTATCCATTATTTTCATTCTCTCACTATTAATGAGGTATTTCTTTACAAATAAGCAATAAGCAGCTGTGTTGAAACAGCTATACATCAGAGTTGATAGTGGACCACCTGCTATGCTGAAATGCTATTTGTCTTTTATTTCTATGGACTATATGCTTTAAATAGCTCTGAAACTGCCATTGAATTTTCCGGTCACAACCCAGAGAGACTGAGGACCAGTGCTCTGGGCCATGGTTTTCACTGGCTCCTTTTTGGCTTGTAAACTAACCATTCATGGGCATGGATACAAATAGTACAAATACCATTCCTTGGTAGTTTCTTTTCATCCTGCAAGTATCTGCTCTGCTCCTTCAGCTACCCAGCTGTGTGTGCCTCAGTGTTCTGACTTCCCTCGATTTGCTATTGCTGCCTTGTGAGTGCAATGCTAAAAGCAAAAGCAGAGTTAGTCTTGCTTTTGTGTCTTGCAGTGTCCAGAGCAGGAATTTTACAGCTTTTGAGAGAGCAACAAAAACACACTTACTTAATTTGTTGGGGTATTTTTTATTGTGGCTGCCCATTAGAAGGCTCTGTGGATTGTCCTCTTCTTCCCTCCCATTAATACAAATACACTAACTGTGCTATGGTTGAGAATAATTGTTTTCCTTCCCTGCAGGGATTTAGACACTAGTTATTAATGCAATAGCAGTTTCCATAAGATGTACTTTCCAGGATGATAATGTGGTTCTAGTTCAAGCATTCGTGCCTTGGAAGTATCCAATATCTGTGTGTCTGTGCTAGTTTATAGCAGCAAGGGAAGTCTTACCTTCATTATGTTTTTCACAAATACGTGTGTGTCGGTGGGTGTTTGCACACTTGTTGATGCATGGGAGTGTTTGTACATACAAATCAGAAGCCTTTCTTTGGTGGTCAATGAAGAGATTACTGGGAGAAGTCTAATCCTGTTGCCAGTGTATGGAAGTCAATCTGAACAGTGAGGTCAGCAAGGGCACACTCAGCACTACATCTTTCTAAATAATTCTGTTGTAGTTTAATTGATATGACTCTAAGGCCACATCTTGTATTTAAATACAATTCTAATCCTTAACTCTTTTACTTATGTATTGTAGCTGGTCATCTAAACATTCCTCTTAGCAACAAATGCATAAGCTCAGAACAACTTAACTTTCCTTGGCTCAAGTCTCCGTTGACACTTGTGCATGCCATTTCTTAAATATGCAGTTCCTGGTTTTTTCACTTTGACAGGCTATTTTTTGTCAGTTTTGAGTTTCATATTTCTTTAAATATGTATTCTGAAGGCAGATGCAGTTTTCAATAATACTCCATCATAAGGGAGCTTAAAAACATAAACCCAAAGTGACCATTACCCTAATGGGAACTGAAATGCAAGTAACTATATCACAATGTTATTATGCCTACTTCTATGCCAGCCATATGTGTGGTCCGTATACGTGGTTAGAGTGCAAAGGAGAAAGTAGTTTTAGAACTGAAATATGCAGAATCTCTAAATGTTTCAAGGCACATTCAATTTGTTCTTCACGAAGTTTCTCCATTCTCTTTCTTCTCAGGATAATGTACAACCTAACACACCCACAGCCTAAATTAGGCAGGTCTCAAGAAGGAAAGTGTATGGAAGTATATTTGAAGGCACCTGTACCTGTGCCTCCTACAACCTCCTTTTTTGAAATGTTTTAACAGATTTATAAAGTTCCTAGGAATGCTTTCCTACGTGGTAAAACATTCCTTGCAATATTAACTTCTCCAGTGCCTACAGTTACTCTGCTATCACAGTTGTTTCAGGTGTTTGTTAAGGATTGAGTCCTGTGATATGAATTTTAGTGTTGTATGTATTTTAGAGTACTTTCTTCATCCATAGACATGAAATATAGCACTTACTTACGTGATTGTACTCTGCAATTTAAAAAATTATAGTTACTTGTGCATGAGTTAATCTTAACACTCAATACTCTAAAACCAGAATAATCAAGAGTGCTAAGTGAAATGCTTTCCCTGTAAAAGTTGATTCATGATTTTGTCTAAATAGGTGTTTAAACACTTATTTTGCATATTCCCAACATATTCCTTACACTGTCCAGTATATTTTAACTGAGCTGCTGCTGATATATTGTATACACACCAAAAATGATCAAAATAAATCAAAATCCTTCCAAAATATTGGGGGAGGAGAGGGAGGAAGGCTCTGTGAGGATGGAGAGAGTATATTCTGCGTTCTTAAAGATATAATGAGTTCCAGTTTCTTAGCCTTTTAGTTCTGATTTCAATTGTTGCATACACATGGACTCCTTCCCTCTCATTTCTCCCTTTACTCTGCTGATGGGATGTGAGGTGACTTCTGTGATAGAGGAAACATATGAGGATTCTGATAAATGTAAAAACAGTCTTCTCTGTAGTGGTAGCCTAGGAGAGTAGCACTCCACTTGTAGGTCAGAAAAAGTGTTTTACCACTGGTAGTCAGGGGTGTTTTGTGCAATAGCTGATCCCTCTGATGCTCCATCAGGGATTCCTCAGTACGTGTTGTCCAGGTGTCTGAATCAAATAGAGTCAACACAAAAACCAGTCCTTGCTCACTGAGCAAAATTTTTGTAATAAGTATTGTAGCTGTGCAAAATAAATAATTGATTTTTTTAAATTTAATTTTTAATATCCAGATCTTGAAGCACGTTCAGAAGAAGAATTAATATAACTTTTCCTGACTGATGTACTTACAAAGAAGGCATGGCACTGGGCAATGAGGACAGCAATATAAGCACCTTTGAAGTATAGGTTGGGCATAGGACAAAAGACATGGTGAATCAATCTTTGTCCAGTTAACCATGTGCTAAAACTGGTGGCCTGCTGATCTACTTGTCACAGTATTCAAGACTAGATTTGTCATTAGCTGTCTTGCACTTTTCAGTGCACAGACATGCTCCTGTGAGCGCAACTCAAGTCCTGCATTTGTAAGGAAGGCTAGTCATATGGAATATGGACTAGAGTTCATTTACAGGGTGAAGGGAGGAGTAGAGAGAGTAATTAAAATTTTAGTACTTCATATGATGCATCTTTCTGGGAAAATAGCTACACAGTGACTTCTGCAGCATCCCCGTTCATATCACAGCTGAATAAAATCATGGCAAGGTGAAGTTTTATAAAATTTCGTTCTGTATTGTAAATGGGAAAAAATACTGGAAAAGAATAGAGACAAAAATGAATATCAATCGCAGAAAGGATGTTCAGTGCATGATGATTTTTCCATTCCTTTGCTTCTGCATTTTTTGACTTCCAGGCTTTCAGATGCTGAAGTGATTTTAGGTGCATCTTTATTTCAGAAGCAATTTAAATACAGATTTGCATGTTTATTTGTGGCTTGGGTTAATTAAAGGTGAATATTTTGGGAGGGGTTAAGGGGTATGTGCAGTTTCCATGGGATGAACCCCGAAAAGATACCAGTGATTTATTTCATACGCATGAGTGTGTGTGTGCATATAAGGTATGGTACTTAAACATCTATTACAGAAAACAGCACCCTGGGGACTTGGGTAATAGATCATTTTAATGTATGAATAGGTTACATCTCTAACTACTAGTTGGGAAGGGTTACTTCTTATGGGAAGGGGGCTAAAGTAAATGGCCAAGAAAATTTATAGTGTTGCAATTCAACAAAAATATTGATTAGAAGATGAGGAACTCCATTTTTATAAACTTAATCAACACTGATTGTTTGATTTCAGCTAGTAGTCTGTCAGGGAGAAATAAGAGCTTTGAGCCTGGAGTGGTGCTGGGGGGGAAAGGGGGAAAGGCTGGCAATATTCTAGGGAAAAAAAGTACCAAAAAACCTAAATCCAAAAGCATTAATGTAACTTTCCAGAAGATTCAAAGACTAAATATTTAAAAGGGGATAGAAACTGCCTAGGTTTTGTTTTGTTTGCACTGTCATATATTTCCCTGACTGGAAATTATATTTTAACCAGCAACTGCTGTATTTATTGGCTTATATTTTATTTTGCTAATATTCTGCTAGTGTCCTGTATTTCCATAGTAATCATGTAATAATCCGTTCCACAAAATATTAGGTTGCCAAGATCCATTTAGAGCTGTGAGTGCTGTGGGCAAAGGTCAATGCCGAGGGAGCTCTGCCCCTCAGTGTGCAGGTGCCACTTGTGTCACAGCCATTAAGCATGAAACTAAAATCAATTTCGCTGCATCTTTGCAAGCTGGCAAACGTAGGAGTCACCTCAGCAGGAAAAAAAAAAAAAAAAAAAGACCCAACTGGCACATATAATGTGCCTTTATAAAGAGCTGGGCAGGATCTGAAAGAAGTTTTGAATAGCTTGTAACTCTGGTTGTGTCTCCAAAACCAACTGTTGTCTCTGCTGCCACCATTCAGGTCTTCCCTGCTGCTTTTTTATACAGTGTTTGAAGTGCCTTGCCAACAACAGTTTTATGAATTTGCTTAATGCAGTGAGGTTTACAGTGGTACCAGAAAGTGTCTCAGAGTGTGGGCTTCTGATCCTGGATTTAAAATTACAAAGTGTGGCTCCTCCTCAATTCGTTATCCACTCTGACTGTATGATTTCACTGCCATGCCAGAGATTCTGCTCTACCTCCTTGTTGAAAAATTAACCTGTCTTCCCTCACTGGTGTCAGAGAGAAGACAAACTTTTAAAAAGCTTTTCTTCCTGAACTTGAGATGATTTATGAGGAAGATGACAATGCCTTTCAGGTAATTTAGTGAAAGGGCACCCAATTAATTGATGTATCAATTTTAAAAAATTGGTTGAATACCAGTCCATTCGCCATAACAGCCTTGGTTACTTTAAAGTCAAAGTCTAATTGTTGGTGAATTTAACAATAGGGAATAAAAATCCTGAACCTGTTTGGCCCTTGGGTACAGTTTAAATGACTGTTTAAGTTGTGGTTGGTTCTTTTCATGAATTAGTTGTTGTTTTTCTTCAGAAAATTGTATCCTTATTGCTTCCATTCATCAGTGATTTACAAGCACAGTGGTATAAGGTTCTGAAGTACCCATGAATGGCTCAACCTCCCAAGATTCCGTCCTGCATGTCATAAGTCTTCATCTTTTACCCGAGAGCCTCATGTGCTTTCAGCGCCCCAGGCTGAAATCTTCCTGCCTTGTCACAGCTATCTGGAGCAAGAAGGAACCTGTAATTTTGCCTGGAGATCCTTTCCCTTTAAAATAATCCTTGGACTGGGGAGTTCTCCATGGCTCCAAAAGCAGCGAGGAGCTGCTGCTGAGGTGCACCCCGTAGCACAAGGGCTCTCTAGGATGTCTCTTACCCACCCTGGCTGCCAGGAAAGCTTTCCCCTGCTCTCATGGGCTTTCTTGGTTTGTGGGGTGCCTGCTAGATCACTTCAGTTTCTGTTTCCTTCAAACTTCTCTTGGGCAAGATGACCACTACCAAGTGCTTTTAATTTGACATTTTCTTTAGATGCTATCAACATCCCTGGAAATAACATCTGTCAGGGAGGTGGCAAGCTGGGAGTTGGGTGCCTGCCCAGCCGTAGCATAACAAGGCCGCAGGGCACAATTGACTGGAGTGAACAAGGAAATTTCTGAGCCATTGATCCACAAGCCCACATAATGTGTGAAATTGGAAATGTAGCCTGTCGGAAGAAGCTAGCCATATATTTTTAGATTATCTTAAAAAAACCGGTACCCTTAACCATTGCTTCGTAGAAAACAGTCTTTGTTTCTTTTTTTTGAAGAGTCTTTTGAGGAGGGTTTTGGTTGTTTGTTTTTGTTTGGAGGGATTGATTGTTTTGGTGGGTTTTTTTTTTTAATTATTATTATTTTCTAATGGTTATGATTGTATGACTTCCTTTTAAAATCATATTAGTAGACCAGCTTCTCTTTCATGTCACATAGCTTTGTGTGAGCACACATATATATGCATGGTTGTTTACATAAGCAGTTCAGATGCCAGCACGAAGAAGCATTTTGCAGTATATTTCTGGATGGTAGGACCAAAGACCTGGCAGGACAAGAAAGAGTGCTGAGACCTATTTACCATGCAATGTCACCAAGATAAATGAATGTGTAACTGCATCCTTAGGAGAAGTCTAATCTCTTCCTACTTACTTTCTTACCTATGCTTGCAAGTATCTCTTGGCTTCAGTGGAATTATTTCTGATTAGCATGTATGTGAAACCATCCTAGAGGCTATCATATGTTCCTCTTTTGTCAGTTTTACCTCTTTTTGGAGGATTGTTACTGCACCAGTTCTGTAATTCATAGAAGAGGGTTCCTAGTGGCTGTGAAAAGTTTGTTGAAATTTGCAGCATGCCTGCTTGAAGTAGTTTCTCATTCTATGAATGGATTTTTCTGTCTTATTTGCCAAAAGAATATATGAAATAAGGTGGCTCGACTGGGACAACACCTTTCAGTACAGCTACCCTCTTGTTTAGTCCATCCACTCCTACTGAGCAGCAGCAATCACCTCTTGTGTGAAGCTGCTTGTCTTATTAGGTATGAAGAGAATATTAGCTATTCAGAAACTGAAATATCACCATCTCTGCTTCTGGAGAAAGAGAAATGAATGCTGTTTGGGCACTGACTGCCTTTTAATGTTTGCAAACCTCTTAAAGTTTGGGAGAATATCTTTTGTGCTATGTACCAGTCTTCTTCCAAAGCCCTTCAGCATATAAAATTCAGCAATTTTGTTCTTTCTCAGCATAAAATTAAGGTGATGAACCCTACCTATAATTTTCTTTTTTAAGCTATATGCAGTTTGAGAAATGTTTCTATATTGTTACAGATACGAAATAAATGTGTTAGTTTCACAAACTACTGTTCAGTAGCATCTCTCTCTTAAGGAAAAAAAAAACCCTTCACCTTTACTACATGTTTAGTGTCAGTAATGGCAATTGCACAGGATTTTTAAAATGCAAGATTTTCCATGCCCCTTGCTAAAGAGTAAGCAGATCATTCCTGTAGGGCCTGATAACTTTTACACTGATTTGAGAACAAAGGACAGTTAAAGACCTTCCATTTGTCTCTGAGATTAGAAACAAACCTGAGTTCTGTTTTGGGGTGACTTTATGATTGCTTGTATCTTTAATTGTCTGTTTTGTTTATGTTGGATATTAAGTTTTGTATTTTTAAGATAGCTTCTGGGAGCGAAGGGGGAGAGAAGAAGCTCAGAGTTTGTTATCAGAAACTGCACTTGCTTCTCCACATCTTTTTCTGGGATTGTGTTGTCTGCAGCATGGACAGACAGTGGGAAAGAGTTCTCTTTTGCTTTTTAGTTAGATTTTTTAGCTAGCTAAGGCAGAGAAGTTCCTCAGATTGTGGTGGGTTTTTTTCTTTTTGGAATTGTTTAAACTTGCTTTGGACTGAAAATTCAGAAAACTATCGAGAGCTCACACCTGTGGCATACCTGGGGCTTGGGCTGTGGCATTTTCCAGCTCAGGAGGGATTCATAAGAGACTGAGCGAGCCAAGCTACCTTCTGCCACAAGGACTTTCTGAACTTGCCGTCTCTTCAGAACAGCGAGAGGTCTTATTGTTTAATATTATTTATTATTTGTGCTTGTGAAAACTTTGCTTGTTAAATAAACAGTTTTTTCTATTTTTCTCCAAGGAAATCTTTCCCCAAACCTGTTGGGGGAGAGGCCACTTGAATTTGCTTTCTAGAAGGACCTCATTTGGAAGTTTCTTCCCAAATTTGCCCTATACCAGGACAAATTCTAAGTCACCTAGTGGCTTAAAGAGTTGGCCAATGTAAAAGGAAACTAATGAACTGTGCTGCTGTTTTGGTAAAAATTAAAAAGTGAAACAGAACATTAGTGTATATGGCTTTTCCTACCATCTCTTATGAGTTTCCTTACTTTTGCTTGCTGAGGCAAATATTTTTTAACTGGTAGTCCTGTAAATACTCTGTATTCTTGGCAGAAAACTAATTAACTAGAAAAATCTAGAAAGTTATGACCTAATGTCCCACTTTATTGCTTATCCAAAGCACAATAAAACCAGTTTCACAGGAATTAGACCAATCCAATTTGCTTTTAAAGTTTGCTGTGAAGAGCAAATATTACTGCTTAATTAAAGTTAGTAAATTTATTTAAAAAAAGAGAAAAAAAATGTCAGTGATAGAGCCTCTAAATACTCTTATTCATTCAAATAGTGAACTTCTAATATGTATTAAATTAAGGATAAATAATAAAAGAAAGAACCTTTGGTGAGAAAAGTTTTGACATTTCCTTCATTGTGTACCAGCAGTACTTGTACTCTTTAAACCATGGAGGGAAAAAAGCTGTGCTTCCAAACATAAAGATATTTACTGCAATTATAATCTAGATAGAAAATCAACAAGACACCAATGGACTTCCTTGCCATTTTATTTAAACTTTATCTTCTAACTTTTTTTATATGTGCAGCTAAGCTGAAGCTTATTTATGTACATCTCTAGCCCATAGTCTTCAGAGCTTCTATAAATATTAATTTTAATACTGTCTCAGTGTTTCCAGTATTGCTGGTTCACATAGCAAATTATGTTCTTCAGAAATTATATAATTTTTGTTATTAGCCTCATATAAATAAGTAGATTTCCCTGGATTTTAAAATGTTCAGTTTTGCTTGAGAAGTTAAGCAATAATAATAATTTCTATTATTTATCCGTTTTCCAATAACGTATCAGACATTTTGCAGATGCAGAGCAGAACTGCTCCTTGCCTCAAATACTTCATAACTTAGGCTACTTTATTTTCAGTTTTAAGCTTCTTAGAAAATATTGAAGTAATTTTTCCAAAATAAAACATTTCAAACTTGGTTCACAAATTCAGCTAAAGACTTTCTCAGAGCTAGCTGAGTTGTGATAGTAAGATTATTTCTAGCATAAGTTCAAACAAAAAAAGGCAATGCACAAGGCCATATGCAGTTTTTGTTGGGTTTTCTTGTTGTTGTCCTATTATTCATTGGCACAGCACTTTTATTTAGGTGGTCAACAGGGCCTGTTGAGCATTTTTTGATGCTTTTATATATATATATTTATGGTTTCATCCTCATAATCCATGAGTTTCCTCTTTGAAGGACAGAGAGTCAAATTCCAACAGCCTTACAAGAGGACCATGTAATATATGTCAGACAGCAGAGAGAGGTATGTGGACCCTGGCTAAGATATTCATTTATTGTTGTTGCAATGATTCATCATTCTGTCTCATCTTGCCCTCTTAGAGTCTATGCCATTAATGAACATTGGCATGACACAAAATCAAAACTAATTTCATTTTGTAAGGGACACCCACAGCTGTGACTCTTGCTGTAAATATGATCATGTTGTTTTTCTGTCACAATGATGAGTAGATGTATGTAATGTTAATAAGATAGCCTTTCTAGCAGTGATAGGGGACAAGGAGTTCAAATTATATTGTGTAAAGCTTGGAGTTTATATGAATGGGCCAATAGCTATTCATCATATTAAGGTAGTTCACAAATCAGGTGGAGTGTTCTTTTCTTAATTTGAAACTGTTGGATTAGGTATTTAAAAACCTAAAATCAATATTATGAATCATGAAGGAAGCCTACTATAAAGCTTTTCTACATCAGAGTAGGAGGACAGCTCTGGAACTAAAATAATGCACAGGATTTATCAGTTCCCTTCAGTTATTTTTTCAGTACTTTTGTAAAAGAAAGACAGAGTGCTCTAGGATTACCGTGTGTCACAATACCACCACAAGCAGCTGAAAGGTTTAAAGAGAAAGATATATCCCCTTTGATAAAATCATCATTGAAATGTGATGAAGGAAATTTATCCCTCAGTTCTTGAGGTATTTTATTAATTTTTGAAATCCCCTATCATCAGTGGGTGAATTACTATGTTATAGCAATAGAGATATAACGTAGAGAGAGACAGAAAGTTAAAAATGAGCAGCCTCTCCCCTGATCCCATAATCACAGCTGGCTGTCAACTTTTCTTCTTTTCAGTGATTCATCTACATGAGAAAGATTTGCTTTTTCTGTGCAAAACTTTCTCTCACGTGCTGCATGACAGTTGTATTAGCATTTAGCACTTCAGGTAATATAATCAAATCAGTTCTGAATCTCTCTATCTCCCTGTTCTTTCACTTGTGCTTTTTGAGGACTAGTCTTGAACTCAAACCTGAATTAGGCTGCTTGGATTATTCTGTAATGGAAGCAGATCCATTTTGGCTGCTTTTTTCCCTTGAATATGATGATATTAGTTATGGTTCAGTTTGGGTTTTTTGTTTATTATCTATACTTCTGACCCCAATATGGAACGGTTTGACACATAAATAGGTCAGCTGACAGACAGCAAACACAAAAAGGCAAGCAAAAACTTCAACAAACAAGCAAGCAAGGAAACAAAAAAAACCCCAAAAAACCAAAGAACACCACCACATCAAAAAAAACTACAAACAACCCCCCCACCCCCCCCCAAAAACACCCAATATCAACTCAACAAACCCTCTAATTTTTCCTCTTCATTAAATTAATCACTTCTGTATTCCATTGTTGTGCTTCTTCTCATTTGCAGTTTGTGGCTGAAATGAACTGTTGGAAGCAATTGCTTCTGTTCATTCTCTGATTACACCATTTCCATTCTTTCTCTCTGTTTTTCCTATACCAAGGGTTTGATTTCAAAACCTTTGTAACCATTATCAAAAATGAGAGGGCATCATTTTGATAGGTCAATATTAACTATTTCAATCCCAACCGCTTCTTGTTTTCAGGTTATTCCTGCAAACAAAAACTAGAATTAGTCTTAACCCTCTATAAAAAAGAAAAGAACAATTCTGGGAAGGAAAATTTTCATTGTTTTTTTTCTGGAACTCATAAAGTCCATAATTCTCTTATAGAAGCAACCATCAAGACATTTTTCCAGGCCATGAAAGCGCTCTTGTTAAGCAGTTTCATTTTCTCTTCAATGTGCTATGGTCTTGTCAAATAGGTGTTGATTGCGACGATTAAGACAAACAAAATAACTATTTAGCTTCTAATATAAACAGCCTGTAATTACCTAGTGAGTCCAAGATCTGAAAATTGATACTAAAGAAAATGTTCTGGATTTGTGGTTTGTAGTTCTGGAGTTGTAATGATAGTGTTCATTGAAAGTCTTTCTTGATCTTTAAGTGTTTAAGGAATGGTTTTATAATTTTAAGCTTTCAAATATGCTTAACAAATAACAGAATTGGAAGACAGAACAGTAATCCAAGTGGCATAATGGTCTGCAGAGCCTTAAAACTTTCAGAAAAAACTTTAAGAGTATGGTAGATGAGGAAATGTGAAGGTACAGTAACATGGTGAAACTTGTTCAGTTCTGTACTGGCCCTGTTGCTCTGACTGGCTTCTGGAAACCCTTAAATTTCAGCCTGACTCTGACCATAAGTGTTCAGCTCAGGATAGATGTGTTACCTCTCTTTGCAGGCTTCTATCTGCATGAACATTATGATTGCAGGCTGGGAAACTGGGAAGCACCATTGAGTCACTGTGCCCAGGCACCTCAGTGGGGAAAGTAACACCCATCTCTTCCCCCTACAGTTTGTGCTGCGTCCATGCTCATCAGCACCATCAAGCAGTGCTCTCAGTAAAACAAGAGGAGTTTTCTCTGTCTTTAGTAGTTACTGTTTGGGCAGATGCTCATGAGAATGTCTAATACATTAACCACTGTTAATCTTCATTTCTAAGGCCAGCTTTAAGTAAGAAGGGGAGATCAATCCCAATCTTCTAGCGGTTTTAGCCTGGACTCCACAGGAATCATTCCCATTTTTGGAGCTTGGTACATAGGCATTTTTCAGATTCCCTTGTCCTCCTCTCCCATCTGATTCATGTTTCTGAGATCACCTTTGCTATTCATGAAAGCTTCATACAATTTTGAAAGAGAATTAAAAAAAAACCCAAACAAACAAAAAAATCCAAACCACAACAAAACAACATAAACTCAAGTCCAGCAATATGGAAAGGTTTGTACTGTGTTCAGTATGCTTTTGGATGAGACTACAAGTCAGTGCAAAGGAATCCTATTTGATTCTTCAGCCTTGCTGTCCTCTGCCAGGACAGGGAATGGCACTCATGCTTGTTTCCTTTGATGGGGCAAGTCCATCGCTCTGCACTGTCCCTTTTTAACCTGAGAGCCTGAAGGTGAAAATAAAGATCAAGAGCTGCATAGCACTCTCCTGTTCTTCCATGTCACGGTGTCATGACACAGAGAATGAAGTGCGGGGCAAGTTTGCAGTTTGCAGCAGGCAGCTCTCCAGGCACCAAATCCACTTGCATTGCCCATGGCTGAGGTGGTCAGCCTGCTCTGAGAGCTCCACCTTACACACAGCTAAAAATTGTTCCAAAAGCAATTTCTAAGTCACTTTTTTTTTTTTTTTTTCATTTGGGACATATTGCCTATTTGGAAATATTTTTTATTTCATGTTTTCCCTTCTTCCTTGATACCTTTGCATGGTGTAAAGGTGAATTAAGAACATAAAGTTCTAGCCAGCCAAAACAAAGCATGTTGTTTTCTGTTTGAGGCACTGCTTGTCATGAGAGAAATCCAGATTGCTTGCTAGCACTGAAGCTTGAACTTCAGAGGAAACAATTACCCTCATTAAAATAACTCTGTTTAATGTACAGTGCATAATGAGAGGACAACAGGGAGGATCATTTCAACACTTAATGGACTACAATTAAACTTAAAGCAAACTTTTGTCCTCATTTTCACCCATGTAACACAGGCCAGAATTCTCCTCCTATGACTGAACAAAATATGAAAGGTATAGTTCTGCAGCTGCTTTGTTTCTGTGGAAAGTTTCCTGACAGTGAAGTACTGTGCTAGAAGCAGCTGCAGAATCAGGCCCTTTGTACACATGCACTTGTAGTAATCTCAAAAGAAATAGAATGGGTCCAGCAAAATGGCACTTCAGCTCAAAGAAAAATCCAACGTCTTCCATCTGCTCCCTGATCTTGCAGCTGCAGTGAATTATGATGTGCTATCACATTTATAGGGTGATTTCATCAACCGATTTATTTAATTAATTTAGATTTAACATTGTACAAAGGGTATGTGATAAAGTGGTGTAACTCTTTCCTCAGCCACCACACCAGCCAAGATTTATTTTGAGTATCCTCCACCTCACTGTGTCCTCCCTTGTGCTTTTCAAGCCAAGGGAGAGTTTGAAATAGCTGGTTAGACCTAAAGCTGCTTAACTCACAGTGCTGCCATGGAGCAGAACTGGCAACTTGGATCTTGTGTTGTGATGTTAGAGTTAAAACATCCATACAGTCTCTCCACCAGAAAGTATCCCTGGTGTATCCCTAGTGACTCCTGAATGTGCACAATGTTTCATGTAGAAAGGATGAACCTGGGACCAGGTGGTTACTTGGAGTGTTGACAATTTTAGGATATGCTTCTTTAATACCCTTCTTGGATATAATCTTGGAATGGCATAGACTGCACTCTTACTTTGTTTCTGTAGAACAATGAAATCTATAGGTGCTAATAGATAAAGTCAATAGCATTATAAATCCACAGTTGTGATTTGGTAACGTGCTGGATGTAAAATAAGGGAGTCTTTCCTGTGATGGTTTCAATAATGATAGTGCATTTATAGAATGCTACTATATAATGCAGATATGAGGAAATCAGGGCACAGGTTTTGGCAACAGCTGTATACAGACTCACAAAGTCGTGATCTCTGTGTTGAAAAACTTCATATCAAATAGGTGAGATTATAGAACAGAAGTATTCCTAATTAAATATACTCCTGTAGACATTTATATCTCTCTGTGTGTGTGCATGAGAGGGAGAAGCAGGTGTTTAATTACACTTCTTAGCTGGGTGGACACAACTCTGAGAAACCAGAGGAAGCTGCAGTTTCAAAATTTTTTGTCTTAATATTTCTCAAGTGCTCGCTTTGAACGAGGGCAAGAGCTATGCTGAGTAAACCCCATAAAAATATCAAGAATGGTTTGACTGAGTCAAAAATCAGTTAAATCAGTGCAAAATATCTACACTTGTAACACTTATTTTGTAGTATTGATCATGCTGCAGTTATGACCCATAAGAATTCAATGATTCTCATATATAAGGAAATAAAATCAATTCTTTTTGGTGGAAGGAAGAGTGAAAACAATCAAAAAGTGACTGGATATTTATTACAATGTGTACAGAGAAGTGGTCTGAACATCTTTTTGTACCCCTGCTTTATGAAATCAGAGATGATGGAAATATCTTCTGTATTTCATTTTCATTTGTCTTGCTTTGTTTTTCATAGTCCTGAAAAATATTCAGCCTTTTAAACTGTATTTTGCTGGTTTATTTTCTTAAAAAATGAATATTTACTAAGACCATAAATTACTTCTATGGAATGAGACCACAGAAGTAAAATGGTTCTTTGCTAGTAGCAAAACTGTAAAATAAAAGCTCAGTTAAAATGCATGTCTCTCATCTGAAAAGCATCAAAGTTCTGTTGGCTGTTGTAATTTCACAACATTGGATAAAATCTGTACAAAGGGAATAGGATCATTACAGAAACTAGGCTTGCTTCCACAATGCTAGAATTAGGATTGTGACCCTAGAACTCTAAGCAGCATTCAGCAAATAAAATTGAGGAACAACCCAATAATTTCTTGTGTTAGATAATTATAAAAGGAGCCATCATGTAGTAGTTTGAAAAAAAAAATTAGTCAAAACAGTGTAGGAACTGTATCTTAATTTCAGAAATGATCAGAGTAATTAGAAGTTGAGAATGTCATTGAGATAACAACTCAGACTTTTTGGAATTTTACTAATCAAAAGGAAGAGATGAGAGGGAGAAAACAGCACAACGTGTTCAGTAGTACAGAATCATGAACTATGAATAAATTACACAGAAGATCTATTTTTGTAATAATATCCATTCCTAATTATTTTTTACCTTGTGTCTACAGCTAAAAGTGGGTGTTTGTGTCACAATCAAATCAGATTTGCTTTCTCCATCAGTATAGTTTATCTGAATTAATAATATTCTTCTTCCCCCTTCCCCCACCAAGAGTTTGTGCAATTCTTATGTTGTTGCAACAGCTCCACATCCAAAATCAGAGTTGGTTCTCTGTCACCAGTGCACAGATTAACTGCTTTTCTTATTGAGCAATTCACCTTTTGGTTCCCCAGTAAATACAAAGGGCTTGGCATGGATGCTGCTGCCTTCCTCCATTGCACTATTCATTTATTTTCTGTGATTTCTACAGGAGATATTGCTTCTCATGGACCCATGTCCTGGTTCCTGCCACTGAAGGGATTATTTAGGCTGCCCTAGCTCAGTATATGTAAAATCAAAGATTCCTCCTTGTAAAAGAAATCTCTGGTAAGTGCTTTCAAATCTGAAGTAGCATCATGTGAGTTATGGGGAAATATAGTAGAAAATACTATTTTTAGCCAGAAATTTTATCTATTATTTTTGAATGAGGTGTTGATTTTTATGAACGTATCACATTTGGCAGATTCCTTCAGGGCTGTGTTTAAAATTTTTGTCAGTTTTACTTTTTCCTTTTCTTCTTCCTGTTAATGTTCAACCTGAAAACTAGCACAACTTGCATCACTTCCAGACTGAACCGGGGCTTGTATAGGAAGTGAAAATGAAATGCTTCTCAATCAGAAGTCTGATCTCCATATGGTTTCTCTCAACATTAATAAGAAGCTAACAAAAAATCATCCCCTCTTGTCAAATGCAGGATGTTTGACTTTCATATCCACTTTTTAATTAGAGAAACATGTCTGAACCTGGGAGATCAGGCAGTTCACAGACAACAAGCTAATCCATCACTAGCCTAACAAATCCACATTTTAAAAATAGTCTGAATGCTACCCTGTGGTCAGTAACAAGCATTATATTGTTATTACTTTATTATTAATGTTCTTTTCCCAGTAGTAGTCATCTGAGATGTCTTCATCAAACTGGACATGATCTGGTTAATGAAGCAATGGTGGGAAATATGTTATTGGCCCTAGCCAGTAGAAGAGAGAAGTAGCAAAGTTTGATTTATATTTGCTTACATGATACAAAATAATGTCGAGACATTTTGTGAACAAATCAAAATGATCTCTGTTAGACATATTTACAGATTCAATTTTTTTTTACACTAAACCAATAGAGGAGTTTATAGAGAAAAAAACCAAACTTGTTCAAAGATTTCTTTATTGGGTTCATTACTTGCGGTTTGATTGGAAAAGAATTATAAATTGCTCCCACTTCAAAAAAAGAATATTAGTGTAGCTATCCCAGCAGAAGACTAGATCATAGCTAAGAAAAAATTATAGAATCAGTGCAGTGAATATTAGTGAGAATCAGCAAATATTTGAAATCACTGCTCATTCATGAGGGTTGGCATCTCATTAGGTAGCACATCAAGACCTTGGTCACAGTAATACCTTGCAAGATGAAGTAAATGACACAATGTGTGCATACTGTGCAACTTCTTGCCAGACCCCTCTGAAGCAAAGCTAAGATCACTATTTGAGCTCTCTAGTGTGCCTTTTCTAGCAATACTTATCTCTTTACAGACACCATTTCTGAGCATTCTCACCACCCAGATAGACTCCTTTTACCACTCCTAGAATATTCCTGTCCCTCATACTCTTTATGGCTGTCTTCTCACTCCTCCTGCATTTTATGCCCCATATCCTTTCTCTTTAGTGCTTGCCTCTGCACTGTGTGATCACTACATTTTCTTTCTGCCTTCAAAAATCTCATCTCCTGTGTCAGGCTTTTTAATTCCATAGCTGGTTATATATCAGTGGTGAAGGGGCCATCATCTTTCCCGAGAAAAGTACAGCTTTAATGGTCTGTGGCCATGTGAAATAGTAATATGCTTCTGTGTGCTTGCCTAGCCTGTGAGCATGCTGCACTTAAGCAAAAGGACTCCAGGCATCACATCAATAACAAGAAGAATGCAGTGAGTATTTTGGTTATTTGAAGCAGATGAACAGATCATGAGCAAAAATACCCTCTAAACAAAATCAAGAGTAGTAAATGCTGTAAAAATTGTGAACTACACAATGTTGGCAACTCTTGAATATTACAGTATTGTGAATCTTTCTACTTGTTTAGAAGACGACCACTTTATCTGCAGAGATTTATGTGATTTCTTGTCTCTTTTTACTCTTACTGGCTTTTCTTTGACTTTCATATTTGAACCTTTGGAAGAGTACATAATAAAATTCATCCCAAATTTGAGAAGATTTGCTTGGTTTCACATTAAACGATACAAAACCTCTGCGTTCAGCATAATTTCAACCTGAAATCATAAATCTGCTCACAGTCACTCAGTCTAGGATCATGGAGAAAATTTTAAAGGGCCCAAATGGAGGTTTCATAATTAACCTGTCAGCAGGTTTGGATTTCATTACAAACAATTTGTACAGTTCTTTTTCAAAAGCACGCATGAGCAACTGGCCAAAAGACCAATCACAACTGAGTCATGCTGTCACCAGAAGGACATGAATTTTGCCTACCCATAATGGAACAAAATGCTAGTAATATTCACCTCTGGTCTTCTCCTTTGGACAGAACAAGTCATCTAGTGGTGCTCAAGATTAGGATTTCGGCAGCTAGAGTAAAAGCTTTCAGAAAGTTAACCAAACACAGCACTGATCTTATAATGTAAAAAGGTCCGTGAGAAGGTAATAAAGGCACCATAAGCTATCAAACCATGAGCAGCTGTCTGCAAGCCCAGGAAGATAGCAGGTTAATGTTATGTGTTGGAGAAGTGCCTGCCTATAGAATTAGCAGAAGTCATAAGGGCTGGAGTTCCTCTGTCTAAACATTCATGGCTTTTTGATCGGTATTGAGAGGAGCACTAAAGAAAGCATAACTCTAAAGACTTCTCTCTGTTAAGAGCTCTGCTGCCATTTTTTAAAATTAACTTTTTAAGAAAATGACAGGACTCTGAAGGCCAAAATAGCTGATATCATTTAAAAATGGGGGGATTATTAAACCCATGAATAGAATTTGAGAAATTGTCATGAAACTGCAGCATTCTTGCAGACATATTGTCCATACTCAAGATATATGACAGGACTCTGGGCACCTATGTGTAATATATCTTAAATGACTTCCTAGAAAGGTCTTGCTAAAAATACTGCTGTCTTCATAATTGAATGGCTCTAATATGTGCCTTTTAAAATGCTTATGCCCAGAAATTGTACTAAGGCTACTACAGTTCTAGAAGTTCCTTACATGTGAAAAAAAATCAACTATTTTAATGTGGTATTGATTATAACATGATATATTAATTCAAAGTGTCCTTCTGAATTTTTATTTCTTTAATGAATAAAGGGAATTTAATTTAAGGTATTTAATTTATTTTATACATTTCATGAAACACAAGGAAAGTGTTTCTCTTGATGGAGAGTTAACTAGTCTAAAGACTTTATGAGTTTCTTTGAAATATCCATGTACTACCTTCCAGTCCTTTACACTGGGTATTTGAGGAAAATATTGGAAG
The DNA here is from genome assembly GCA_017589585.1 of Phylloscopus whistleri. Lineage (NCBI taxonomy): Eukaryota > Metazoa > Chordata > Aves > Passeriformes > Phylloscopidae > Phylloscopus > Phylloscopus whistleri. The sequence continues at coordinate 854,751 of JADMLD010001407.1, read as the reverse complement.
AAGGCATGATGGTTTTAAAGGAGAAGGAAAAATCAATAGGCAGCTACTTAGAGTATTGCAGTATGCAGATAAGCAGCTTTGCTAAGTCTGAACTTTGCACAGCAACATCAATACAACTTGTAGAACAATGAACTTCAATACAAATGCTGTGGAGGGAGAGGGGGGAAATGCCTCTTATAAACAGAGCTGTAAATGGTGTTAATGCATGTTGACAAGAGCCTGCTTGAGTAATTTACTGTGTTCAAACGCTTTGCAAACCAATTCTTAGCAATAACTGCTTCAGAAAAAGGCATGGAACTGATGCTATTTGTGTGAAATGCAGCTTTCCACCACTACAAAGCTGACATGTTTAGAAAGGCTTCATTTCCACAAGGTGTATTAAGAGAATAATTTTTTTTTCTAGTTGCGCAGAATTTAAATGTCTGTATACAAAAAAGTATTTCACATGTTGTAAATATTTCAATGTAAAAGATTTGAGGTATTTTGTGAATCATACTTTTTAAGTGTGTGGGACAAGGATTATATTGGCATGTGTCCTGGATAACTGCATTACACTGATGAGTGGTGAAAGCATAAGTTATTGGTTACATTAAAGAAAAGATGTGGTGAGGTGTAAGAGTTTTAAGTACCTACTTCTTATGCCTCAAAAAATAATTCATTGCATACCTGGCTATTCATTCAGCTTTCTAAAACGCACTAGTGACAATGATCTAGCCTTCAGGCTTTCCAAGCACTGAGTGGGGCTGAAATAGTAATTCCAGATGTAAAAGACAAATACTTCTGTCAAATTTCTAGGTTTGCTGGGAAGGCTGGCTTCTAGGAAGTTCTTGGGCAACCCTTTGGAGAACTTCAAGTGATCATTTGTTTTCACACCTGTGTCTGGAAGGTATAATTAACTCTCTGCCAAACTCCTGGTTTCTTATTTCTGGGGAGCATCTGATAGTTGTGTTACTGAGTTTTTCTTGTCTTTTAGTATGCTGAGGATTAATGTAATGCTAGAGACTGGCTGGTTTGGGTCAGTCAAACCAGTTGTTAAAATAACCACTGGTCACTGAACTAGTTGCTAGAAATTGGCTTCAGAAAGCTCTTAGAGTCCTTATAGCTGCTTCCCTAGCTCTGTAACTTGAAGTGCATGTATGTTGTTGGGTGGCAATTGGGTGGGCAATTGTTTTTCCCTGCCCTTCCTTTCTTACTCCTCAAAAATCACATGAGAAATCATCCCCTGCTTATAATTCCAAGAATTAATTTTCATTGAAGGAAATCCTTGATGTTCTGGTAATGTCAACATTTAAGTTTAAAATGCGTAGCTAGAAAATCTAAGGAAAAATATTAGAATTAGAGTCAAAACCCAAACAGTATAAGTATGGGAAACAGTGATCTCAAGAGTATGCACCTTGTTTTGATTCCTAGAGAAGTACATCCCAGCAGAACTTTCTGACTCTTAACTAGATGAATTATAAGTGGAAAAAGTAAATATGTTAACTTTTATGAAAATGTAACTGCTAAATGTTTTTGTTGTTTATCTATTTCTACATTTTATAACTATGAATATCACAGTAGTGGAAGAAAGTGGAACTGAATGTCATTTTAATTAAAAACATAATGAAAATTGACACTTCATTGCAACATAAGCAATTTCAGCTACTCTCATTTAAATGTTCAGAACAGCTTTAATATCTCATTTTTAGAAAACTGTAACTTTCTGAAGATTGCATGATTTCACACATTGATCTTGACCCAGAAAAAAAAGCAAAAACTTTTAGCAAGCGGCCTCCACTATACAAAAGGAAAAAAAAAAATGGCTATGGTGATGTAAGATGCCTGAGATCAGATCCAGAAACACACCTTGGTATCTTTTTCAATCCTTGCAGGTCATTTACTGCACCATGACCTCAGGGAGCACTAAAGATTCCAGTCTTTCCAGCCTGATATCTCCCAAATGTCACTCAAAAGCTGTGCTGTTTCCAGAGCACTTTTATTATGCAAGCCCCAACTCAAAATGCAGGAGGTTTTTGATTAGTTTTGTTTATTTGTTGGGGGATTCGTTGTTTCTGTTTGGTTTTAGGTCTTTTTTTAAATTTATTGTTAAGAACAATTCATCATTAGACTTTTAAACTAAGATGATGGTACTCCAAAATGGCCAGCTACAATTTCAGCTCTGTCTTTCCAATACTGTGATACCTCTGAGTCAAACACATTAATCCTGCATGACAGTCAGGAAGAATCAAACTGTTCTTGTTGCCCTTCTCTCTTTGCTTTATACTTAAAAGTCTATCCAAACTTTAATACGCTGAAGTCTTTACTGTTATATTTGTTTTATTTTAAGTGTTTTTAAAATCGTGGACTTACCAAGAGCTGAAAGAGCTGGTATGGTTGAAATAAGCACTCAAATAGGCAAGATGTTTTTTGCAACATGTTTGGAACCCTTTATATCACTTTATTTTGGGGATCTGAATCACATAATTTAAGAAAATTTTAAAATATTTTAGTATTTCTGTTTCCAGTAAAATTATAGGAATATTTTTGCTCATGGTGTCCCTGCTAGCATGGAAAATGTCTAACTTCTCTTACCACAAAATATTTTTTTTCAGCTAGCTGCCTGAATTTTGATGCTTATATTTGCCTCACTGGTCCTTGTTAATGGCACAAGTGAAAGGTGGCTGTATAATTTTTCCCTAAAGCTGAAGCATTCAGCTTCAAGGAAAACTACTTAGGCAGTGGGAAAGCCCCACAACTGCAGCAATGCTGTGGTACATCTGCTTGAAAATCCACTCCCATGCATTTTGCTGGTCTTTTCAATGACAATGAACCAAGACATTGCTACTGTGCACTTTGTTTCCTGCACTTTTCTCTCCTGCAGTGGGAGGTGTAAATCTAAATGTGACTTTCAACATTCTCCACTCTGTCTGATGGGGATTTTTTATTTGTCACACCCCTGCCCTCTGTGACTACAGTGATTTGTTTCTTTTCTCTCCTTCTGAGAGTAATGTTCTGTGATGTTGATTTGAAGAACTGGCAGAGAGGCCAGTCGTCCATTTATCTCAGGGAGGACATTGGAACTAAATCATTACTCAGTTGCTGAAGTAAAGGAATTGTGCAGGAGCTGCTCAGCAGTGAGGACTGTAAGCTTGTTCCCAAAACAGTGTCTCTCACTGAAAAGTAACTGCTGTGTGAGTGAAGCCCTGTTCCTCATCCAAGTAAGTGAAAAGACTGTTCTCTGATGCATCTTTAAGTGCTTACTAACATGAACCACTCAGAAAATAGGGTGTATATTTCCAAGGGAAATCAGGGATCATTTCTGATATCATTTTTGCTCAATTCAAAATCTCCCCTGGACACATTTGGAAAAGTTTTACTTCATGGATATCAATTTGCAGTTTATGAAGCTGTGATGCCAAATGCACTGTTTCTGCAGTAGGTCATAATTCAACATTCACAGCAGCATACTGTTGATGCTCAGCCCCAAGAGAGGAGGTGGGCAAAATATGTGAATCTGAGTTCCAGGACTGACTTCAGCAAAGGAAAATGTAAATAAACTGTGAACTTTTATATCTTTCACAACAAGGATTGCTTCCCTCCTTTATTCCTCTTTTCCTATGTGGGAAATAGGGCTTTGTCTGCATATTGCTGCATGCCATCCTTTCATGTTTCCACTTCTGAAGACTTTTTCTTCCAGATTTTTCATCTATTAGGTTTGTATACGCAGTAATATTTAATCCCAAGAAAGAGCAAAGTGTTTGATTTTCATAGTTTTAAGGTATGAATGTTGTTATTTTGGGGTATCGACTTCCCTTTTGACTAGGAAATGATATTTCCAAAGTTTACATATTCAGTTCCTCTTTCCAAACCCACTGGGTACATCTCTCTCAGATGCAGTTATATTTTGAAGAACTACTTCATATAGAGGAGAATAAATAGCAAGTAGCCAATGATTTATTTTGCCTCTTGAGCTTCAGTGTCTGAAGATATTTGTTATCTGGGAACAATGACTCAGGTAATGTTACTGGAATTATTAATGAGCTATGGATGATGTTCAGCTCTTTTTATTCTATATTAATGAGAAATAAAATGACCAATGAGATCTTTAACACATGTATAAACATAAGTTTAATTCCCTGAGCTTCATGAGGAGCAGCCATTCACAATTAACATATGACAAAAACATTGAAATTGGGGGTTCCAATGTCAGATGATCAAAAATGATGCTTTTAATAACATAGTATCTTCTCAGCAGTTTGGAAAATGGACATGTATATACACTAAACATATTTAAAAGATGTGATGCCAAAGTGTTACAATGAAATGCAAACCTAATACACAGGCTTGGATCACCAGCATTGGCTTTTGTATGTATCAGCAAGCTGGGTCAGATTTTGGAGACATTTAACTTTATGCTTATTCTCTTGGCATTCTGAGGGTTGGTTTTGGGAAAAGAGTAACAATGTTCTTTTAAAATATGGTCTGAGTACTTAAATTTTGTAGGACATAGGGCAAGTAATTTCAATTTTACCATCCACATTATTCTAAGTTTTCCATACTGAGTTTGCTAAGCAAATTCTACCTGTGATAAAAGTAAGCAGTGATGGATGGAAAAATATTCAGAATTTGAAACGTGTTCTGCAATGATTTCCCACCTAATCATCATTATGGTTTTTTGAGAACAATCTCTGAGATGCAACTCCCTATACAGGCAGTCACTTATATGCGTTACTAACTCATGTTACTTGATTTTCGTGATTTTCCCAAGATAAGAAATTGGGGCAGGGACGTTGCTGCTTGAATTTTATTCAAACTAATCGATCAGAACAGAAAATGAAGACATTATTAACATTCAAACTGCATTTTCACATCCCACAGACATGTTTTTTATTATTATGACTAACTGTGTCAGCAGTCAGACTAGACATAGACTCATTGCCAATTAATATAAAAATTCCTTTCTTTGATTTACTAGGAGAGACTGAGAGGACAGAATTCTTTTATTTTAGTTCATGCATTTCCTTTCCCCAAGCTTCACCTGATTGAGGTATTTGCTCTCTGTGGGTCAGTGTATTTTAAAGTTATTAATTACTTCACTCCAATCTATAATACTTAATTAAAGCTTTAAACAAAAATAAATTGGTTATGTTTGGTGAAAACGTTGTCAGTCAGATGGGAATTTAGCAACATAATAGAACCAATACATTTGTTTTGTTTATAGCGATACCGAATGACCTTGAAGTGTTCATCTGGCCAATGTGGACTCTTTAAGATAAGAACCCAATTTCTTTTCTTCTCTTTACCTGGGTTAGGATTAACAGTCTGTATTATCAAAGGGATATTAGTACATGACGAGCCTACAGATATTTCTTCCGTTATTTTGCTTGCTGTCACTTAGAGCCAGCATGAAGGCACTGTCAGCAGAACTCATGTATTTGACTGCAGCTCTGGCTGAACAGAGAAGATGGTGGCTTTAATAGTCACCCTCCAAGATCTCCTATTGCATTTCTTAAAATTGCATTGTGTGACTGACAGAACAACATTGTTGTTCTGCTGTTCTGAGAGGCAGAATTCTGAAATGAAAAAGTTATTAGATCGAAGCAGACATTTCCCTGCATCCTTGGAACAGAGAGCAACCAGATTAAGAGTTAGGTATTAAGCTCTTCCAACCCTCTCTCCTTTGCTGGAATGATTAAAGTCCAGAGGACTTTGTAGCTGGTATCGTTTAAAACCAGCTGGGCAAGTAAAGCATTTTCAACATGCCACAAGATATTCTGCCCTTTCCTAGACATCAGTGATAGCTACTCTGCTATTTCTATACTTTTCAGTTGCCAGCCAGGACTAGGAACACATGTTCTTTCTGTAACAAAAATAGAAACATTTTCAGTAAATAACTCTATTATAAACTACATTTTTATCCCAAATTCCACATTGATGCAACATATCATGACATCCTAGTTTCCATCCAGCTGTTTCTCTAAGGTTAATTCTCTGTGAACAGAACTTGCTTTTGATATCTTAAAGAGACTTTTGTACCTTTTGAATAACGTAGATGCTCTGTTTCCTTTGGAATAACTACTATGGTCTTGTGAGGTCCTTCCTCCCATCTTCCTCCCTTCTGTAGTACAAATGTGCTCCTTTAAAGGCAGCATCTGGGCTGAAGTTTTCTCCTGCTTATATAAAACCAAATGTTAAAAACGAATTCTAAAAAGGTCATTGTTTGGGCTATGAGTGCCAATCTGATATAGATGTTACTCAAAACTGAACACAGGCAAATACCCTTTTGGCTAAGATTGGATTTAGCTCTGGTTTAATATCTGATTTATTTTACATTTAACATTTTTGAGGTTAAAGCTTTAAAAAAAGGGTATGTGATTTTCACTAACTTTTTTTTTTTTTTTGTGTTGCATACTCTTGAAGATCTAGGCACCAGCTTTTGAGATGTAGTAGGTGTATGTGTTCACTGTGAGTTGAAAACTCTTACAACACGTGTAAAAACTCAGCTCCAAACAACCCCAACATTCACTAGTCTGTAAAAAATTGCATGGTATTACAGGTTGCTATCCTGCTGATTCTGAAAGACAAACCTTCTCCTTATACCCTGATATTTTCTATGTGTATGATCCTCTCACTAGGAACACTCTGGAGGTTCAGATTGTCAATATGTACCTTGCTGGTAGGAAAATGCTCTCTCCAGGCTCCTGGGACTGCTAACACTCAGGAAGCAGGCTGAGCTGAAGCACTCACGGACACAGAGGAAATACAAGGCAAGGAGTTGAAAGAGGAAATGGAGACACAGAAAATGCATGAAAATATTACCCTCCAAGTCATATATTTGTGTCATGTGGAGCCTTTACTGCACAGATTTGGCAGGCCCTTTAGTGGAAACTATAGCTCTGGCAAGAGGAGAGGCATAATGTCAATTTATCTGAGTCAAAGAGCCAGTTTAGTGGAGCATGAATTTGCAGTGTACCTGAAAGGGTAGGCATGGGTATACAAGCAGAATTTCTTGTTTATATGCCCACTGCATAAGAGGGATTTTTCACAGAGATTTTATTGCATTCAGCAGAGATTCCTAACACAAGAAAGCCTTTTACAAGGTATGCAAGCTCATGGCTTCATTGTATACCTGGCTGAGTTACTGAATATTAAATCTGTGTATGCACATGGAAGCAAGCACTGAGGGAAGATGCAGAGAGACACATAAACGTAGGTATGCATTTTTTGCATCTGCAAATTTTTCTTTGGTGTTGAGAATGTAGTCTGCTTTATTTTTTCAGAAAATATAGGAAGTTGGAAAATAATATAAGCATCATACACATAGGAAAAGCAGACAGTATGCAGCCAATCAAGAAAAATGAAACTCATGACCGTGGGAACTTTTTTAAATTGTGAGATATTTGTAGTGGTTCAGCCTGTGCAAAACTGATCAATAAATTGCAAGGTTGTTATTCAACAAAAGCTTGATCAGTTCAGGTATGCAATTATCTTGGACTCAGTAACTACATAACTCTGGATCCTTCCTACCTGTCACATCCTCTCACAATTACTTCTATTTCCCTTAGTGTCACAACATTATATCTTAAATTAGTTGATAATTACTTTTGTAGGGTCACATCTTGCATTTGATAACCTGTTTCCTATTTTGCATCTCTAGTGTGGACCTCATGATACAGTGTGATGTTAATAATTCCCTTCGGATTTAGAGTCTTTAACTGTTTAATACATAAAAATGGCATTTCTGATCTGTTGATTGTTTATGAATGTCATAACCCAAGTAACATGTAATAGGGAAACATACTGAGGCCATGAAGAATTTGGTTTCATTAAATATCTTAGATATCACTGGGATTTTTTAGTTATTTGATGCAAGTCCTTCAGATGGGTTACTTTAAAATTCAAATAGGTATATTTTCTTAGTTGTATTCATTTTCCCCATGTCCATACATGGGTACGGTCAGTGCTTTAACTTTCCAAGACTCTTAAACCAGGGAAACAGTGATCAGATTGTGAAAAATAATATCCTCAGTATATCTGAGAGAATCACATGCAGAGAGCCTCAGTTATTTTAAGCCAAATAAAATTTCTTCTTTTGTCTAGAAGCAGTAAGCCTACTGCGAGGAAGTTGATTATTATGGGAAGAGGATGCCAGTGGACAGCACTGTGGATAAAGGTGTTGGCAGAGCAGCATGGCCAGGTATTTTCTCCACTCCCAGGGTGCAGGAGCAGCTCTGTTGCTGGCCAAAGGCTCAGGTGAATGCTCTGGTGTTACTCATATTCTGGTTCCTGGCTTTGTAAATCCCATTGCATTGACAGAGGGGTGAGCTCTCCGAAGGTGCTGTCATGTGATAGGGGATGCTGACATTACCAGTGCTCCCCTAACAGAAGGCAATATGTGGGTGTGAAGTGGGCTTAGAGAACATAAGCTCTGTACAAACATCGTGCTCTTTCTGCAGGTTAATCAGGTCTTTAATAAAAGACCATGAAAATGTCAGCAGTCTGAACAAATAAACCAGAATTGTAACTGAGTGTTCATTCAAACAAAGGAATATAAACCCTTTTTTTATTAACGTTCTTCACACAGAGAGAAAATGGATTAGAATTCTAATTAGAAAATTTATATTTTAGAAATATTATCTATAAATTTTATAACACAACTGAATATACACATTAATCTTAAAGAGATGGTGACACTTTAGGCCTGCAGTACTCATTTTTTAATGAAAAAATTTTCTTGGTAAACAGATTAAATAAATAGAAGAATTAACTAATTAAGCAACCCTTGGTATAGGATTAATTGAGAGATGATAATGACAGGAGAGAAAATATGATAATTTTTGTATAAAGAAAAAGGCAAATCATTTATACTTTTGGTCTGAAATATAAAATGCCTTCTAATCAACCTTTTCTTGCAGATAGTGGTGAAATACAGTTATCCATGGAAATATATTTTTTCTGAATACTGGATGATGAGACTGAATGGTGACTGGTCTTAAAAGATCCCACTATTGTATCCTGAATTCTATATTAGATATAACTAATTATCTTTCCAGTTAGTATAATTCCCATGATACTGTTCTAGAAGAGGCTGGGGGAGGTTTATGTGTGGGATTTTTTGTGAAGGTTATTTTTTAAATAATATGAAAACCAGCTGACAAGCCAATTTGCTTGCTCTTCTTATAACGCTTCTCTCACTGTTTTTAAAATACTGTCATAAATTTTATTTGGGCTTGCTTACCTGTAAAATAAGTTTAATATAATGACATATCTCCTAATCACTGGCAAGTAGATTGGAAGACAGGAAAACTATAAGATTTGTACACTGCAGGTGGGAATACAGTTGGTAAAGCAAGATGGATTAAATCGCAGCAAGGAAAATTTACATTTGGTGTAAGGAAAAACATCCACTCTTTAATATGGAGGAGATGAAGCATCAGAACAGAAAGCCTAGCCAGACCCTGTATTTTTTTTTTTTTTTAAGAACTGGTAAGATAAATATTAGGAACAACAGTCATGCCTGATCTCTTTCTGGAACTGGGGATCGACTGTGTAACCTTTGTAGAAGAATGAGTGTGGAAGGAATCATGCATCACCTATCTAAAAAGACTGATGAGAAAGTCAGTATGCACTTCATCATTTTCCCCTGTATGAAATGGTTTTTGCTTTTTTTTTTCCCTTTCTTTTCATTGTTTCCAGATGAAAGGGAACAAGGTTTCCTACATTCTGTCATTCTGTAGATGTTATCAAAGTTGATCATACCTGCAGAACCATGACCACATCTGGATCGTCCCTGTGCTCCCAGATTTGCCTCTATTTGCATTGTCCAGCTGGAGATAAGGTTAAAAAGGAGATTTATACTTAGTAATGCATGGTTAATTCTAAGTGACATCTTGTTTTGGCAAGGCTTCTCCTCTTTTATATGCTCAACTCTAAGCTCTGTTTTTTTTGGTGTTTTTTGACACAGGTGTGGTATAGTGCCATCGTGTGGATTCAGGATGGGTGGAGGCAGAAAATTGGCTTGAAAGACAAAAGCAGGTGAGGGGTGGGTGTGCAGGTAGTTGGAATCACCACAGCCAAACAAATGAAGGTGTTATTCTAGATTATCAGGTTCTGAATAGCCAGTCCTCCAAGACTTCTTGAATAGCGAGCATCATTCAATCTAGTAAACTGTGGAAGCAATAAAAATACATAATTGTAATCCAGAATTTGTCACAAACAAAACCATAGGTTAAGAATTCTTTGTAAGTGCTCTTCGCCTTTCCTAAATGCCTTTTTTTTTTTGTTGCATATCTATCATGCTTATTGCATGATCAGTGCAGGTTGATCTGCTTGGAAAAAGGTTTTGTTCTTTCCATGATAGTCTCTTAACTAAGCTCAGCAGCATAAATAGTGTTGATTATGCCAGGACAGTGGAGTCCAGAATGGGACAGAAAAAAGAGATACACAGAACAGTTTTAGTGGAGACTGCTTTTTACATGGAAGCAGCTAAGTCTGGAATGGGGCTTTGCAAGTAGTCCCCTAAACTGGACCATACTTTGCAGAATCTATTAAAGAAAAAGACATAGAAGAGATCACCAAGTGGGATGGGAATTAAAATATAATGTGATACATTGTGTTGTAACTGCCCGTGGAAGACAAATGCTTTATTGTTTGCCATGTAGAAAATAGCAGCGCGTATTTCAAAACTTTGTAATGAGTTAAAATAACAGTCTGGAATTCGTGCAATTACAGCTTAAATGCCTACATGGTTAGATGGGTAAACTGCTGTTGGGTAGCTGATTCAGCTTGCTGATTTTGGACCAAAGCAAAAGAAAGTTTTCATCATCATTAGTCTTTGCAGAAAGGTGTTTGAGTGTCTAACAGAGTTCCTGTTGGGTACTGTCCCTGTCATCGCACATACTATCCAGACAATAATGTTGATAGCTTTGCCAGTGTGTTTATGAGAAAGGCCAAAATCTGAAGAGGCACAGACTAAACTAAGTCCTTCCTTCCTTCCTTGTTATGGCCTTGATACTGCACGTGAATAGGAAACCTATTATTACCTCTGCAGTGCCTGTCTTATGGATTAATAGCAGAATTTAGTCTCCCTGCATGTTAACATGCACTGCTCTTTCAGCAGCAATAAATTCACACAAAGGTACCAGCAGTTCACCAAAAACATTGAGTCCTGTGCTCTTTTGTTTCACCTCAGGTGCACTATGCCTGAGATTTCATAGGAGTGAGTCTGCTTGATGACTAGTACATGAGAGAAGCCACATTACTGCTTTAATTACTTATAATGAAGGATCACGGGATGGTGATGTCATCATTTTAAGGCTGGCTATGTCTAAGTGCACTGCCAGGAAGAGGAAAGTTGAATGATGATTTATGTACCTTGGACAAAATTCAGGTAAAAACCACTTCAAAAATGTTAATTATTTGAGGTCATTTTCTATTACATAGGATCTGTTCTTTAGAATTTCTTCCATGTTAATAATGTTCAGCCTGGGCTGGTTTCACAAGAAAGAGCATCAACTGTGTGGGGGAGGGAAAAAAGAGACAAAGGGTGTGATTTATCGATGTGCACTTTGCTATTTGTGACTAACAAAGAGATGGTTCACAAATGTCTCAGACTCAAAGCTGTGATCTGTCAGAACTGCTGAGCTGGGGAAATACTACCACTAAGTAAAAATAGATTGGTCAGCAGTTGCAGACTTATCTGTAAGCAGGTCATCCCATACTATCTGCATGTGCAGCAGGCAGACCATTTTGCTAGGTTAGGAGAGTAAGATAACTTTGTTGCTGTGTTATGTTTATCAATCAATGGTTTTAATTAGTTACATCATTGACTAATAAGAATCTTCCCTAATTAATTGATTTTTTTTCTGATCTAGCTTACACTTGCTTTATTGCAAGGTGGTTTTTCATTTGAACTAAATTTATTATCAAAGTGCAGAAGGTTTTTATCACTTCTGAGGGAGTGGAGGAGTAAAAGTGTGCAGAGGCGAAGGACTACTGGCATCTGTCAGGAAAAAAGATATTAAAGGTACTATTGATCAGTGTTAGTCTGATAAAAAAATATTTGAAGGCTCTGTGAAATAGTTGTGAGGGTCCCCACATTTTTGAAGTCTATGACATTTACAAAAAATCAACCTTCTTCAATGAGGAAAGGGATTTGGTTTAATATTACAAATATTTTAACACTTCTCCTATGCTTTGTGATAATGTTGATTGCATAATCTGTAAATACTCTTACATTTACTAAACAATAAACCTAAAGCTTATTTACAGTTTTCTTAACACCTCAACTCCAACACAGTTGTGTATGCATATATACACATCATAGAATCAGAGACTACACTGAATTGGAAGGAACCCACAAAGATCATCAAAACCACCTCTCAGCCCTGCACAGGACCATCCCTAAGAGTCACACCATGTGCCTGAGAGCATTGACCAAATGCTACTTGAACTCTTGAAAAGGCAAACTGTTATCATGGGTAGTTACATGCATATGAATTTGCTCATCATAAGCCTGAGGCAAGCTTTGCTGTGGTTAGCAGATCGCCTCACAGTAAACAAGTGGTGGCATTGACTTGGCTCATGAGATCCTAATCCACACATGTATATCATTACAGCTCATGATAGTGTCTCTGGAGTGGCAAATATGCTATATGTGTCACAGGAATGAGTTTGTATAATGTCTGGAAGCACTGGAAGAGCATCTTGAGTGTTGTTATGTAGCCACAGTTTGTGCCTGCCATGTTTTGACTTCAGAAAATTCTTTCCCAAGGACACTTGTTGTAAACAAGGGCATGTTATTGTAAACTATCCTATTTTTCTACATTCTTTCCCAGAAGAGGGAATTTGCTTGATGGCCCCTTGGTGTGACCAATGGGTCCAAGGATCCCACCTCTTAGTTGGGCTCATTGTAAAAAGGTATAAAAGACCTTTGCTGCTGCTTTGATAATAAAGCGAGATTTTGAATCTTCAGCCTTCTAAGAGTCTGTGTCCTGATTTCGTGCTCTACAGCGACATTGTTACATGAAGACTTCCAGGGGAAATGGACTGAGCTGTATACTACATTTTGCATTGTAGGACTCTGGAATGCTAGGCTGGAAAGTGTGAGGCTTGAATAAGAGTCTAAGCAAAGCAATTTCTCCTGGCATATGAACCAGGATCTAGTTTTATTTTTCTTCCTCTCAGTGGCTTTACACTGTTCTAGCATTGAACAACTGTGTTCCAGTGTCACTGACCATGCTGGCTGTTTCCCTTGATTGAGAAAATATTCCTGCTTGCTTGTTTCTGTCTTGAGAAAAAAATGTTATTAGACTAGTGACCCAGAGCACCAACACAGTAACGTCATTGAAGTTCTCCAAAGACTATAGTGGGTTCCTCTGCAGGCCTAGGAGTCTAACACCTGCAGGATCAGAGTGCATGACACATTTATGATTTTCAGCAGAGAGAGATTTAATGAGAAAACATCAAACTGACCTAAGATGTAGCGGCCTGGTAACTGATTTTCAACCAGGTCAGGCACGTGGGGGTTTATTGATAACTGTACATTGCAGGGAATGAGGAATGTACACAGCCAAGCTTACCTGGAGCTACCTGCGTACTTCTAGCAGACAGGTAAAACTTCCCTTTGTCTCTTCCTGCCTGGCAAATACTGTGGTCCTGGTTTGTATGTACTGATTCTGAGCCCTGTTCCCAGCTAGTGACTCTGGGCAACTCACTTTGTATCACAGACCACCTTTGGGGTCTCTAACAGCAAATGTGGTTTTCAATGACTCCCTTTTGAGATTAATAATAATAATAATGATAATAGAGAGCATGTGGGTAATGTTCATGCAACACTAAGAGAAACAGGCATAAGTTATTTCCATGAACAACACTGTATTTCTATTACAGAAAGATAAATCCTAACCTTATTTTGCACTGGTGCAACAAAAGTAAATTATGTTCCTCTAATACTTGTAGTGAACTTTTATTCTGACATCTAGATAGGAAGTAGTTGAAGTGCTTTTGCTGCAGCAACTATGCAAATAAATACTCCATGCCTGCTGAGACATCATAGCTCTACTTTTTGGTACCTGATGGTTTAAATGCCTATTGTTAGCCAAAGGTTCTTGAGCCAGTAGCTAATGAATTGCTTTCTGCAGATGGAGAGCATTACTGTAGTTCTAATACATGTGCAATATTTCCAGCTACATCTTTTCTAAGCTTTAGATCGCCCTTATGCAAAAGTAGTGAAGCAGATGATGTGTGAAAGGGAAAACTGTCACTGCCAGATCCTGTGTTTCAGAGCATGTCCACTCACACACTGGAGACACTGAGCAGCTGCCTCAGCCAGGCTCTGAGCTAAACTAACTGGCTGGTGACAAAATCACTGGGTTTACTCACTGTAGCCCAGTGCAGCTGATGAAACCCTCTACTACTAGCTATGGAGTCAGCATTTTTGCACTATGCAAGGGGAGAAAAATGTTGAATAGGTGGCACATTCTATTTGGGAAAAAATTTACTCTGTTGCCTTTGCCTTTAAACCCAGTCAAGAGTCCTGTCCCAAATGTTGCAAGCTCTGACACCTGGGACTGGCTTGAGATGCTGACTAAGGAGATTGCAGGCTGAGCCATATGTGAGCTGCTTGCTGATTTGTACTGGGTCATGGATGGCAGCAAAGCACACAGGTTCATTGCACAGCTTAGCAGTAAGGCCACTCCTGTGGGCTCTATCAACAGTGGCTCTGGGCAACTCTGCTCTGTCACTTGCAGCCAGTATGTAGCACCAGCACCAAAGTCTAGAAATAATGTGGGCCTGGGACTCTAATTTCCTCAGGAAGCACAGATCCTGGTGAGTCCTATACAGGAATCTCTTAAGTCAATCCTGACATTTCACTCTACATTTGGGCTGGAAAGGTGGCCATTGGACAGGACATTGACAAGGATTGAGCTTGTCTTGCCCTGGGGGTGTCCTCCTGAAGAGCATTCACTGCTCCCAGGCAGTGATGCATGTCCTTAGTTCAGGTCCTTTCCCTGTGCCTCATGTGAGCCCTTGTGCTTTTATGCCTCTATTATACAGTCTTCAGGGAAGCACTTGAACACTGGGTTGCAAAAGCCTCATTAGCAGAAAGAGAAATTACACAGAGAAGTACAACAAGATGTAGACAAGAAGAATGTGAACCTCAAAGTTCAGGGAGGAAGTTAGAAGTACAAACTAAAAAAAGTTCAGAGGACAAATCTTCAGTGTGATCTCATAGGGAGACATTTTGAATTCCGACTCATGCAGGATTGTGTAGTGACATTAAGTCACCCTCCTTAAGTTAAGTTCTGAGTCATCTTTATGAAGTCACTGCAGGTTTCTTATGGCAATAATCAATAAAAACTTCTTTTCAGTCTTATTTCAAATATTTCCTGGAGGGAAAACTATTTTCTGGAGTTCTCTCTCATGGGTAATCACAGGAAGTTTGAAGAGGATAGGTGTATTGCTGACATAGGTACAATGGCATTTCAGGATGTATGTTGAAAGACTGGATTAGATTCACAATGAGTGCACAGAGCAAATTAACTTTGTCTGAAAACATCCAGCAAAAAAAGTTTGATTAATATTGTAGAGCAAGACTCTATGCTAACAGCCACAAATTTGGGATCCATGGGACACTTAGGTAAGGTTAAATCTTTGACATCTAAAATAGAAGATGCCGAAGGCAGTAGGTGCTTTAAGATTACTTCTGGGTTGTGATTTGAGGTTTTTTATTTAATAGCTTAGAAGAAGCTATTGCTCTTAACTTCACGCTCTGATAATGTGGTTCCAGTTGGTTTGTGCTAGAGCCTCCTGTCATTCCCTGTCTATTTAAACTTCAAGTCCCCAGTGACTTGGAAATCTGTTCTGACAGAGCAGGCATTCTTGTTTCCAGTCTTCTACAGAACAAGATGTCAGCAGGTGACAACCTGTGTTTCCTTAATACAGTTAACAAGGTTCAAAGGACTTAATCCATGGCCCTTTCTTGTGAATGTCTTACTATTCTGACACTGTTTCCCACTAGCATCTTAGGCAGTGGCTATTGAGGACTGTCAGCTTAATGTCTAACATTTGTATGTACTTCAATGTAGACTGCTTAATTTCATGTCCTCTAATCTGTGGAATCTCCTTAAGCATTATTGTGTTAGGCGTGCAAAACAAAGTAGGTTCATCAAAGGCAGTACCCACTTAGCTTCTTGGAAGACTCTATTGAGCCAGTCTCAGGTACTTTTAACCTGTGCTTTTCTCTTGCTTCCTGGCCACTGGCATAGAAAGCTATGTATGCTTTGTTTCAAACAGGCAATTTTTTCTTTAACTTGATTTGACATTAAGCATCTTTTCCATGTAGACATACAACAACCTCTGAAAAAAGTGCATCCAACAGCTCTGCGATAGATCCCAATAGAGCTGAGATTGTGGTCAGTGGAGTACAGATAAACTCCCTACAAAATAAGTAGGGAATAAGTAAGTAGTTACTATTACTTAGGGGGGACAAACTATTATACAGGGATCCCTTATCACTTTAGGCTGTTTCTGTGATACCCCCACAAGTTGTGGGGGCACCTTCAGGAGACCCAGCCTGCCAGTGTGGCTGGGGACTGTACTGGCTGCACAAACCGACATCTCATATATCCACACCCCTACAACTCCCCACTCTAGGACCTCATTTCTCATAGTCAGCATGATCGTTAGTTAGAGGCATTGCTGCTTTTTAATGTACCAGACATCCCTTTCATTCAGAGATGCCTTATGCAAAGCATTTGCTGCGGAATCAGTACAAAAAACTTAAGACAAAACCACCTTCCCCACGGGAGCACTTCCTCAGTACATGTTGATGAAATATGTCAAGACTCTCTAAATTGACTTCTTAGGTTCACTGCACAGTTTCTCTTTCAATCACAATCTTTTGTCCTGTCTGTGCCTTAGTTGTATACATTTTGTTACTCCTTCAATGGTTGATTTATTGGTGGCGAGACCAGCTGTGCCTAGTTTACATGAGCTGTGATATAGGAAGCCTGAAAAGGTCTGGTTTAACTTAGAAATATTGGAGCTGTAAAACTGATGATTGTAGGTTGATAGAGCATTGATTTACCTGTTTTCTGTTTACCTGGATCAGTCAAACCAGTTTCTCCCAGGTGCTAACTGACCAGTGTTTCAGTGGAGAAAGTGTAATGGAAAAAAAGGCCATTTCAGGTTGTATCTCATGAATTTTGTTTGTCAGAATCTAAGGGCCAAAGGCAAATATGTCCAAGTTTTGTCTTCCAATTACTGAGTGGTGAGCCTGCCCCACAACTATTGCCCTGTGTCAAACACCACTTTGTGTGGCCTTGCTTGTATTAACTGAGCTCTTAGCTTTAGTTAAATGCTGCTGTATGTGCTAACAAAACTGAAACAGCTGTGTTAAATTGCTCTGAGTTGTGGTAGTTAGAAACAAGAAGCTGTTTCCTTTAAAATTCCTCTTGTAAAACACAGGAGCATCCTGTATTTTTTACAGTTTGGGCTGCTCCTATACAGCCCAAACAAATAGACTTTGAGGAGCTGAACTGACCATGATAACTTAAAAGAGAAACTGCCTAGCCGTTGATAATAGGAGACACATATGACTGTCAGCTCATCTCGTAATACGCATAAATTAAAAATACGATGGTAACCTACTTTTGGTTAGCTGCTTTAGGTACTTACAGTTCTTCTTGTCTTTCTCCCCTGGGTTCCAATTCGTGCTCTTTAAGTTCATGGAAGTCAAGACACAAAGGAATAGTAGAATTAACTTCTAAGGGTTTATATTATTTCTATGCATGTGTGTAAAGGTAGGCATAATTTCCCTAAAACAGAAATTTATCATTCTTCTATCTGAAAATGAGAAAAATAAATATGAAACTGTCCTCGGTGATGTGATTTGCAACACTAAGACAGAAAAAAACCCCTGTTACTTTTATAACCTTTTAAATACATGTTTTATACAGGTAGAGCTCTGCTTACTATTATCTCATGCTGTTGATGCTGGTTTTAGTAATGAAAGTGCAAGTCAGAGCCTCGTGCTACATAATGGGTAACTGGACAAAGACCCTATCTCTTCTCAAATAAACCTTATGTAATATTTTGCACTCTCATATAGGTAAGTGTATCTTTTAGAAAAGAAATGGTGTCAGTGTATACTTTGGAAAGCTGTCATGACCTGGCATTTTGAACAGGGACCTCAGGGAAGAGAGGGTTGTTCCCATTTCCTTAAAAAATCAATCCACATCTGCCTGTGCATTAAGCCTCTAACTAAAGGAACTTGCACCCTCAGCACTTTCTGAAGACGTTCTGCTAAATCTCTGGAGTGGTCTGTGTGACCATCGTGTTCTCCACTGTACAGAGCCCCAGGGCCACGCAGGACATTAGAGGGTCAGTGACCTCATGCTACAGGGTGAATCTCTACTGGGCTGGCCAAGACTCAGCACCCTTCATTTTGCTTTTTGTTTGCCATGATGATTTTGAGAACTTTCTAGTCCTTTTAAAGTTCAAATTATGATCAAATTCTGAAGTTAAAGAGCAGATATGAGTTATGGCTTTTTTTCCTGTGACTTATTCTTGTTTTGGGGCTTGTTTTCTGTTTTTTTGCTTTATTAGGAAAACCAGGTTATACTAATATGCTCGGCATCTTGGTCATGGCTACTTACAGTAATGAGCACAACAGACTCTTTTCCTTTTGAATAGTTGTTTTCAGCCATTTAAAATCTCATTGTAACTTACGCAGCACTCAGTGTAGCTCTCTGTGGTAAAAATCTGAAATTTTAATTTTAAAAAGTTTTAGGAAATTACATACTGGGAAAGCCTACATTAAAGAACAGTATCATAGTACTAGGCACTCAAAATACGAACAAGGTTTATCTTTTCAATCTGAACTCGGCCCCTTTGTTTAGAGTGTTTGTACATGTAATTGTATATTCTTGCATTTACTGGATTCTGGGCTTACTCAAGGCACAGGAAAAACAGAGAGTTGTTCGTGAGTCTCAGGTATGTTATTATGAGGTTATATCTTTGGGTTGAATCCTAGGAATTTACAAGTTCCAGCACCAGTTCTGACACTCATTCCTAGCTGTTCCTGAATGGGACTTGTAAGGCATATCAGTGAGCAAATAAAAAATGCATGGGGCAATCTCAGTCCTAACATTTCCTCACAGGCAAGCTCTTGATTTCATTTTTAATGTAATGCTTGTAGAGACCGTGTGCATGTGTAATAGAAAAACACATCCTGTTAGATCGATGGAATACAGGGGCAAACGTGCCTCCATAAACCATGGAGCAAATGAAGATGTGTGACCTGACTATCTGAGTGCTCTCTTTTATGGCCATGATACCATATATTTAAAGTTACAGTAGAGTGTGAATCCAGATCTCTCGAATTAGCCTAGGATCATATTTCCTGGTTTCTAGTGATTACGATTTGGTAACATATGGTGCTGGAAGTAAATCAGATTATGTACATCATTTAACCCAATATAGGTTAACTTAGAGGTGAAGTCCCTTATAAGTCCTGATTCTGATATTTTTATACTAATTCCTATAATTAATTGTTATTCTATTGAATGTGATCTTCTCTTCATTAACTTTGGTGTGCCTTTATGCTTATATTCATAACTGAATAATGGTCATGATTTTGTCAGCTCTTTCCTGACAGAATTTCCCTGATGGTTTTGGAGACTGCAAACTCTCAGATCACCATTTCCCCTGATGGGACTGGGGCTAACCCACTAGTAACATTAGTTATAGTGCCTCTATCTGGAACCTGTGAAAGTTTGAAACAACCGAGGCCCTCTCATTGTCACTATGGCACGCACTGAACCTTGCTGTGGGTGGCAGGAAGAGTTGCACTGCTGGGAACACTCTCTTGGCTCCCTCATGCAAAGCTGGCTGTGCCTCTTCTAAGGAGCACTGAGGCAAAGTTACACCTCACAAGATTTTGGAGCTTAGCTGTTGAACTTAAATCATACGAGATTTGATACTGCTCAAGGAAGATATACTTTTTTCAGTCCAATTTAACTGCTTTTCATACTGAAACCTAAATATTTATATATTTTGAGTTAGTTTCTCTACCTTATTAGTTATTTCTAAAATTATGATATTTGAAATGTCTTTTCTACATTTGCAAACTACATTTGCTTTTCAGGTTTGAAACCTCTCGGGTATAGTGTGGTTATGTTTTCAAGTTCTCTGCAGCCAAGAGTAATAACGAACAAAAAAATAAAATGAAAGCTCAACTTCACAAATATTTACTGGTCATTTAGATGTATCACAGCTTTATCTGGTTGTTACTATTTTTAATTAAGTTGGTTATGGAGTATTTTTTATGATCATCTACAAACTTCAGAAACAGTTGCAGTGGGTAAATCTGACTGTACCTTGGACAGAATCATTCTCCAACAAATTCAGGTTGACCTCCCCCAGGTCACGATAGGGGTACTGCAGTTGGCAGGGAGCAGGAAGATTGCCTTGGTCATAACCTAGGCTGGAAGTTCTTCATGAACTTTATGAACAAGTGGGGAATTGAGGTTACACATCTGTCATGTGGGCTGTTACATTTGACACCAAATTCTAAGAAACTAGGATGAAAATAATCTTTTTATTGTTATGATCATAGTAGTGTATTATCTGCTGGAAATGGACCTGGAGAAGAGTCAACAAAGGATGTTTTCTATTTTGTTAGCTGGTTTTAATTTATCAGCTGCCAGTTTCAACGTATTTCTCCAACTAGCTGTTGGAAAAATATCTACCCCCTACCATTCAGATCCTGATGGGGGATGTGTGAATATCCTTGTGCATGTTCATAACATTTCCAGGCAGATCCCAAATGTTTGTTTAAAAGCTAGAAAAATCCAGCCTTCAAAGTTCAGATGAACTTTACTGCTCATACTGATGCAAAGCGATTTATCGTGCCAATATTTGTTAATACCTCAGGGAAACTAATGCCTCTTGAGTAATGGGATAAATGTTGAGCCTCAACGCCAAGGTGCCTGTGGGTTACGACTGTTGGGTTTATGTTATAGTATGGTTCCAGGCAAAAAGGATTGTCACTGCACATGAGATAACCATGAGTCATCAGCCCTGTTGCTGTCCCTGATGCTAGCTTGGGATATTCCTGCAGCGGTGGGATGAGCCGTGGGCACAGCTCTGCTGGATGCCCTGCTACAGGCACGCCAGGGTTGCAGGCTCCCTCACACGAGGCAGTGCTCAGCATCACAGCAAGAGGTTTACATCCTCATTCACTCACACGCCTGTAATCCTGCTGGTCCACAGGAGTACAGAAATCATAACTTTGGATTTCACTGAGTTTTGGAACTCACATTACTGAAAGTACAGCAGTCAAGCACCAGCGTGTATCACAGTGACCCTCACTCCAGATGCCTTTTTCTGATACGTGCATCCATGGCACTTCCAGGACAATCTTTAGAACAATGACATGAAAACTGAGCTTTTATTTTCTGTCAGTTTAGAGGGCTACTGTAAGAAGATAGATGCAAGATGACATGAGATTCTGAATAGACTTGGAAAAAGAAAGCACCCATTGTTTGCAAATATCAGGAATTTGTTTCCTCCTCATGTGGAAATGCTCCAGCATAGTCATCCTGCACTTCATGGAAACCTGCAGCAATAAAGGCAAGCAGGCGAAAATTTCAGGTAAATCAGTGGTTAGAGACCTGTTTTGGTACTGATTTCTGATGGCACCAGACATTGAGCTTGTGATTTATGACTTCATGATGGTTTTGATAGTTAAGTTTATGCTTTCAGTGAAACAAACTGATGGCCAGGAATCAGGCAATTTTTGTGGATTAATGTATTTTCAAAAAGGCTCTATATTACATTTACAGTGACACAAACTACTGTTGTTGGAGGAACTTAGAATTCTACTGGCAAGAAGCAGCAGCAAGGTCAGATGAGGGCAGTCGTGATGTATGCCAGCTCCCAGGAGGGATGGCTTTGTCAGGTCACCAAAGGACATTGGTTCTTCCTGGTCCAGGCTCATGGTCTGTTCTGCTTTCCCTCATACAGCATCTTCAGTTTTGCCAGTCCCTTGTCACTGTTTTCACCAGAATCCTGGTTTCGCCTTGGAATCTTTGGAAAATCCTGAGTTCTTCCTTGAACTTCTTGTCATCAGGACAGTATGTAGCACTTTCTCCACAAGAAAGATTTCTTTCCTCCTGACTTGACAGAACCAGCTTCTTGGTTCCCTTCTCTAGGTGCCAAGATGGAGATGTCTTCTAGCGCTGGTTTGCCGCTTCTTCATGGTAGTCAGTGTTTCTGAACAATTCATAGCACTTTTGGATGAGTATTTTTGGAAAACACACTGCTTTTAGCTCTTTCAGTGCTCTCAAGTGGACAAAAATTAAATAAATTGATAAATTTTAATAAATAAATTAAATGTGGATACTGTGCAATTTATATGTTAGCTCTATCTAGCAAGTAGAAAAGAAAGAAACTGACAGAAGGATAGGAAAATAAAGCCCAGGGATTGTGGGAAAACATGTCTATAAGAACTTAATTTAAGTATGACATGCAGATAAATTCTTTGTCACTGTCAGGATCAAAATTTGATCTGTCCTTTCACTATTAGATCTATTGCAGGAAGAATATCTGTTCAGTGCCCCCTTAGCTGTAACTAAGAAAGACTTGATAGTTTGATCACAAAGTAGTGTTGAGTATTAATAACCACTTTTTGTAATTTTAAAATAGTTTTTTTTCCTACATGATCAAGGACTGAGTTTCTAGAGTAACCAACTCATAGCATGGGGTAAAAAAGTACTTAAGTCCTGAACTGATCAAGAATTGGATTTTAAACACAATATTCTAGGAGGAGTTTTGCCTGAAAATATTTCAGTGTTCATGTTCAAGTGTTTGGAAAACATGGAAAGGTGGAACAGTCCTCAAGTGTCCTGCCCTGCTGCTAAATGAACATGACCTAAGACTTCTGAGGAAACCAAGAAACAGTTATCAATTAGCATCAGTTTCAGGAAGCATTATTGTATCGAGACATCTCAGGGTGCCTTTATAAAAGAAAAACCTACAATAATTTAATAACTCAGCCTGCTGTGCCAAATAGATGAGTCAAAGCAGGGGAAAAAAAAAAGGAGAAGGAGTATGAGCCATGGTTTCACAATTGCAGTAGCCTGCAGGAAAGTGTTGATTTACTTCCAAAGTATTTCTGCTAGGAGAGTGATGGGAGATGTCACTGTAAAGCTTGAGCTTGTCTGGGAAATAAAGGACACCTCGCTTTTTTATTCCCCATTTACAAGCACTGATTTCCATTCCGTTTTCAAAAGGCCTTTAGACAAAGAAACCAAGTGAATGACGTGAATGTGTATTTTATGCATAGTGGAGCAGAAGTTAGCTGTTGGAAGGAGATGGTTGCTGTAGGCTTGTACTGCTCATGTAAACTCAAGGGCAGATGGTTCACAGCCTGTGTTGGGCCTCTTCAGGGATGTGGAAACCAGGCTGGGCAGGAAGGGTTTAAGTTTTTCCTCCTGAAGTTTGAATTTCAAGTGGAAAATTTTAAAAGCTTCCATTTTGATAGGCTTTTGCAGGGTTTGAGAGATGCTGCAGTTATGTTATTTTTGTCTTCCGTATGGTAGGCTATGTTTCCTGGACAAACTATGTTTCCTCAATATACCATTGCTGACCATAAAGGACAACAGCTCCAGGAAGAATGGTGACTACATTAACAAGAAAGACATGACCACAGTAGCTGGAACACAGAAGACACCCGTATTTAGTCCTGTTTTCATCCAAGTTGGCCACTTTTTTCCAGGTCTATTGTGTGTAAGCTACAATCCTCTGAAAACACATAAAACTGCTTAGCTTAAAAGTCTGGAAATCAAATGAAAAAATTATTCTGGTGACCTTACTTCTGTTCCTTGTATGACGAACATGATGGCATCTAAAACCAGTTTTCGTGTGCTGGAGCAGAGCCTGAAGCTGGCAGAAGAGTACAGCTTTGGCTTCAGTTGCTGAGATGCCAGAAGAGATTGTAAGTCCTTGAAATTCTTCCAAGAAGTCACTTTGTCCTGGATGAAAACTGGCATTTATCAGTGCAGATGATAGTGGTGTATTTTAGATGGCATCAATATTGATTTGTATACTGCACGAGCTTTTAAATATGATTTAAGATAAAGCTTAGCTTAACGTAAGACAATTCTCCACGAAGCATTGATTTAATGTTAATGTTTTATGTGTTACTTTCCTTGCCATAGACTTTCCTTTGGTTCATGGAGACTTCCCAAGTATCCTTCTCAGTTCCTTCTTTTAGGCACTTGCAAAAGCCCCACAAACACTTGACATGTGAGTAAGCATTCAAAAGTTTAATTTGTACTATCTGACAGGCAGCCTCAAAATCAATTAATTAATGGTGGTCATTATTGTTCATTTTGAATTCATTATTACCCTTCTAGTTGCTTCAACTTGGCTTATTGTTTTCCCAAGCCTTATGAAGATCATGGGAAGAAGATCCAACTTGATTAAGATGTAACAGAAAAGTTAAAATAGGTTAGGTCTTTTACCATTCCTATAGAGTAATTTCTCATACTTTGTCTCTTAAAGTGATGGTTATTGTAAGCAGAGTCCTTACTAATCCAGAGAGAGAATTTCCTATTTGACTTCTATTTAAATAATCTATACCAGTTCTTGCTAGATGCAACGGCACTGAGTATCAATCCACTCTGTGTGTATACTTGACCTTGCTTGGGCGTTTCAGAATGTGAAGGCTGGGGAAGCCGAACGCTGTAGCTGCTGATCTGTGTCTGAATTCTGACGACCAGATCTCTGGAACAGCGCGGCTGTGTGGAAGCAGCATCAGCTTTCGGGAGAGAAGTAGAAAATCTCTCCTCGGCAGGCTGAAGATGCCCTGACAGGAGAGGTTCTGGGAGAGGGGCAGGGTTTGTTTCAGCCGGCAGACGCTGTGGCCCCCCCAGAGCCTGCGCGGGCGCGGTGCCCGCGGGTGTCGGGGGGCTGTGCCCGCCCCGTCCCGGGGCTTCCCGCGGCTCCGGTGCGGCTGCGGCAGCCGGGGCAGGGCGAGGGCGGGCCGGGCGCTGCGGCGGGGCCGCCGGGCGGAGGCAGCGCTGGCAGTGGGGGTCTGGGCGGTGTTTGTGAGCGGCGGCTTTTTCGGAGTGCTTCTCTCGGCGAGCCCGACCAGTTAAAGCGTATTTCTGCTTTGGCTCGGTTAGATTTCCCACCCCCCCCGCCCTCCCGCCTGCGGTTTAAAAGTGGCGTTTCGCCGCTCAGTGGGACGCGTGCGTTCCGGGTTACTTTGGTTGCCTGCCAGGTAGCGCACATCTTTTACAGCATCCTCCTACCATCAAGCAAAAATTGTCTCCTCTCCCAAGGATTAATTATTCAACACGTTTAATGTGTTTCGGCTGGCGGGGTAGGCGGCCACTCGGGTACATCCTGGTGCCGCAGCGCCTGTCCCCGCTTTGTCTCGCACCTGGTGTGTTTGCGCGGCTCGCCTGTCTTCCTCCCCCCAAGCCACCGCCTCCCGCTCCTCCCGCCCGCGCCCCGCTCCTGCCCGCGGGGCCGGGGAACGCGGGCGGGTGCCCCGGGACGCCGCGGTTCCGCCGCCGCCCGGCCCCGCACCTTGCCCGCGGGGATGCGCGGGGCGGGGCCGGCGCTGCACCCTCTCGGCGGAGGCTCGGCGGGCGGGGCGGGGCGGGGGCTCCCCGCCGGGCGGGGCGGCCCGGGCAGAGCGGCCCGGCGGCCGCGGAGGAGGGGCCGGGGGCTGGCCGGAGCCGGGCGGTGCCGCCGCCCTGGCAGCGCGGGGGGTTCGGCGGCAGGCGCGGCGGAGCGGGCGCTTCGGTCGTGACTTCGCTTCTCCTCGCAGAGCCCGAGAGGCGCCGGCACCGCTGAGGGGACGAGGCGCTTTTTTCCCGGCCGGTGGCGGCGGGGCGGCATCGGACCCAGGAGGACCGAGGGAAGAAGGACCGGCGGAGAAGCATCCCGGCGCGGGCCGTCCCGTCCCGTTCCGGCTCCGTGCGTCCCATCGCGGCCCGCTGCCGCCGGCCCGGGCCATGTGCCGGCCCGACTGAGAGCCCGCGGACCGTCCGGCAGCCCGGCCGGTGCTGCCCGGAGCGCCGAGGCGGGGCCGCAGCAGCGCGGGGAAGATGCGCTCGGCGGCGCGGACAGCCGGGTTCCTCCTGCTCTGCGGGGGTAAGTACCGCCGAGCCCGGCCCCCCGGGAACTTCGCGGAGCTCAGGTGCCACCGGCGGCTCGGTCCGGCTCCGAAAATCTTGCCACAAATACGGACAAGATATAAATAATCCTGATACGTTTTCTTCGTTTTTTAAAAGCTAAGTTAGAACAGATGTGAGTTTGCTTTTCTCGGAATTTATGATGTGAAAGGGAAAATATTAAAGTATATTCCCATTTTAAGTTTTTAAAACATGATTACTTCTCTGTTATCTCACTCCCAGAGCTTTTTGTATCATCAGACAAAATGCGTTTTGCATTGGTAAATGAAAATGACCAGAATATGGACAGTGATTGGATTGTAACTTAGATGATGCTATCCACAGATGTCAAGTTTCTAAAGCAAACAGAAAATCCATTATATCTCTTTTTCTTCCATATGGCTTTGTTTGCTGATGGATTTCTGACGTTTACATGAATAAATCAAAGTTGTGTGCTGGAGAATGCAATACAACCTTGCACACCAAAAATGCATTTATGAAAAAAAGTAAAGCCCAAACCAGCCTAGTAGTTCACTAGTTGGTCTTACAGTGAGTGGAGTGCAGTATTAATTCTGCCCTTGTGATTCCCCATAAGCGTGTGACCAGTTCCTTCTTGTTATCAATTCAGATTAACTGTATTAATTTGTACCATTTTAAACTACTTTCTGTGCTTGCAGAGATTTTAAAGCTCCTGTTTAATTTTTAAATTTTTTTCTTTAGTATGCTAAAATACTTGAAGTTCCCGTATATTTTCTCTTCTTAATACATTATTGTTAAGGCCCGATCTTTGTAAAATCTCATTGGTAGTGAAATGTAGGATATAAGGGGAGAAAATGTGTAGGATATATTGCATCTAAACACACACATCTAGTGAAAAAAATAAAGTGGGTTGTATCCCAAGACACTTCACTGTCAAAAAAAATTAGCCGTACTTGTATTGCTAATGGATGATCTATCATGCCTACTTTGCTTTTATCTTTGGCAAATCCATTTTCTTTAATGTTTTTGGCAGAATTAGGAGAAATGTAATTTACATAAGTTCTTCAGCTTGAGCGGTATGTTTTCATTAGCCAAAATGATTCACATGCATTTGCTTGAAGATGATTTTCAGTGGTTTCTGTTTAAGCTGAGCAGATGAGCTTACTTCGATTCATGCTGTGATACCCCAGATTATTGCACATCCTGAACTAGCTGGTGTTAGGAACTCCAGAGCTGCTTTCTCCTATGGCTTTTTTTTTTTTTTTTTTTTTTTTTTTATTTCCTGTGGCATTTCCCTTTCAGTTGGACCACCATTTGATTTTACTTTTAGTTGTACAACTTTACATGAGTTTCGTTCTGAAACTCTCAAATGGGAAAGGTGTTCTCTTCACTCAAAATAGATATCTAAACCTTTGTAAATATCAGATCTCAGCTGTTGGAAATAGTTTCAAAGACTTTTCATTATTAAATGTAGCCATAAATTGTTAACTTTTGGATCTGCCCATAGTTTGGAGGAATATTATAGGAGGTAATTTATTTAAGTAGAGTAGGCTGCCAAGTAGATTTCCTTTGTATACTGCTTGCTTATACTTAAAATTGCAAATATTTCGCTCATGCTCTCCGCTTTGACTACTGAGGCTTAATACTTGGTTCCCCTTAGTTTCTACTAAAACTATGGGAAGAAAAGCTGTATACATTTGTGCCCACTCTTTAGGGTAATTGTATTCATAGTTATTTCAAGAAGTCCAGTGTATTAGCAATGTTCTGTGGGTGTCTGTTGGTAGAGAAGCATTGCTTCACATTGTTTAGGTGCGTGACGCTAATTAGCTTTTATGCAATAAGAGCTGAGTTTACAACAGGGGTAAGTTGAAGTGTTATGTCATGGAGGTACTAGCAAAACCCCTACATGCATAGAGTTCCAGTTTAGAAATACAGCTGTCTCAGGAGTGATGATGCATTCCCCTTGTGGGGAGCGCAGTGAAACTTCAGTGGCTCCATCCTAGGGGAAAGCCAGGGATTCTTCAGTGGTAACTGTCATGCTCTTGCCAGGTGTTGTGAAGGAATCTCTTTCAGCTATGCAAGGGGTAGAGGATTCCCACCCAAAGTTAACCTGCAGGGATACCCTTGCACTCAGTTGCCATTGGTACATCTTTGGTTTATCTAAATGTAAAGTTTTGGAAAGCTTAAAACTGCTGTTGTTCATAAAACATGCTCACAACAAACACAGAGGCATTTTACTGACTGAGCTGGCATAATCAATCTGGTGAGCGTGCTGTTAGTTGAAAGGATTAGATTTGGTTATTTTGTATTGGCGGATTTCAAAAAGCACACTGGACCATTTGTTCTGAAGCAGAAAGGCGCAGCCTTGGCGCTTTTGCACCACAGGCAGCGTGTGAGTCTCCTGCAAGGCACTGTTCTTAACATGCAGTAGCTTAGAAATAGCAAAAATAAAAGGAATGTTTCTTCCCAAGTTGAGGCTTCTATGTCTTTTACCAGTTAAAAGTAAGTGCAGGGTTTTATTATGGAGCGTGCACATGTCTTTTTCAAAAGTTTTACATCTTGTCAGTTGTAGGACTTCAGGATGTTTACTTGCATATCACGCTGCCTGGCTGTTTGGTGCTGGAGTTTTGATTCTGAAAGCTCATTGATATCAGAGGGGGACCTTGTTCAGTTAAATGTAGAAAAAAGTGCCTGTGGGAAAGACTTGGTAGGATCATCTTGTCTGGAAAGTAATTCTTGCTATTAAAGGGAATACTTTTGATGAGATAACTTCTCAGTGAATAAGATACAGTTTGTAAACATTTACACTATGCAAATTTTGTAAAATTGGAAGGGAAAC
Source organism: Phylloscopus whistleri (assembly GCA_017589585.1). NCBI lineage: Eukaryota > Metazoa > Chordata > Aves > Passeriformes > Phylloscopidae > Phylloscopus > Phylloscopus whistleri. Next base: position 825,762 of record JADMLD010001407.1, on the reverse strand, counting down.
TTGCTCATGGAAATAGTAGGGATCCTACTTCAACAATGTGCTCTTGAATGCAGATTATTCAACATTTTTTTCTATTTTATTGACTGTTAGAAAACTATTGATGAATGTACTAGTTTTGATACTCGTTTATGGACTGTTTGGGATTGATTCTTGCAGTGCATTTCCCTGCTGCTAGGATTGCTGCTAATGTTTTGACTGGTTGCAATTTACAGCAAGTCCAGGCTCAACTCATATGTCCAGATTAAGGACAGACCAACTTCAGAAACCAACTGTGAATATTGGCATTCTTCTCCCCCAAGTGTGGATATTTCACATAATATTTGTATTTCATGATAGAAAGTGGGTGCTTTCTCTAGGAAAAGAATACCTATGTGATTCTGCCAAATAAAAGATCTCCTGTGCACTCACACCTTTAGATCAAACCAGTGCTGATCAGATCAAATGGAGCTCAGACCACTGACTTGAGTCAGGAACTGGCTAAGACAGACATAATGTGTGTGCCTGTTTTGTTTTGTTTTGTTTTAAGCAGTTCTCTGGTCAGACAATATATGATCAGGATTTTACATTGTAAAGTAAAAAATCTTCTGTTTTTTATAACTCTGACTGCGCAAAGAGAATCTGTGGAGGACCAGGAGATGCACTTCATTAGATCTTACATGTCTTAATCAGGAAGGATCAAAGAGTTATGTGGGAATTTCAAACCTTGCTGCTCTTTCTGATAGGAAAAAGAATATTAATCATAACGCTTTGGTTCCTTCCTACTTTGTTGTTTTTCTCTGCCCAGAGGTTCATCATTTTACCTTCTGGCTCTTCCCCAGCTGGCACTTGTCCTCTCTCTGGTCACCTGCTGCTGCCTGCATTGGACCATGAAACTGCTGCTTCACTCACACAGCACTCACTGGGGTTCATCCCAGTGCTCCTACCAGGGGAGGAAACTGGACCTTCTTTGGCTTCATGTCTTCCCTCATTTTACTCCCATTATCAGGTCCTTCACCTTCCAGTTTCTTCACAAATGAAATTTTGCAGTCAAGTTCAGCTCCTGCAGTGTTTTCCCTTTCATAAAAAGTAGTTTACTGGGTTGGGTTTTTTTAATTCATGCTAATTGGATCCATATTTGTGTTATATTTAGTTCCCTTCTCATTGTTATGTGCTGCCTTCTCAAGGTGTCAGTCAGGGCAATATGTGCCATTGGCTTGATTATTTCTGCCAGTCCGTTAGTAGGAGTCTTGGTCTTTGGCGTCATTCAAGGGTTTTGTTACTATCATAGAGACAGTATAAAGGAAATGAATATGAAGATAGCAAAAAGGCAGCATTTTAATGCTTAAAGCTCATTTGTTAGTCTTTGATTAACAGACAAGGTTTCTCAAAGCATTAACATCAGCAGTCAGTCTGTACGACAGTGTGGGTTCAGCAGCTGAATGCAAGATGCATATTCGGTAGCATGGCCACCATCAGTTTTCCATCTGTATGTCATCTCATAGTCTCTTACATTTTTGGGTTTTTTACTGAAATGACAGACACGGCTGGTGAAAACACATGTATTTTGTTAATTTTCCTTTCTTCCCTTTCCCCCAGTTTGGCCCCTGGCAGGAGGGAAAGGATTTGTTCACTTGTTGCTGTACTTTCATGCTTGGTTTGGCACTGCTGGTCCTGCTCCTCCAGGCTGCTTTCTCTCCCATAAAGCAGCCTAGCAAACACAAATATGCCATGGGTTGGAAGAAATCCATACTATAGAAGCTTGGTGTTTTCTGGAGAGCCTTGTTGTGTAAAGGTCATTTAGAGCCTGTCTGCGGTGAGGAGAGGGTTTGCTTTGTTCAGACATTGGCATCCTTCCGCTTTCCGGCAGAGCCATAAGTGGTGCCAGCTGGTGAGGGACTGCAATTATCTCTTGGTTTTGAAATGCAAAAAATTACCCAACAGTGCTTGTTGAGTGTGGGTATAACAATGCAAAACTTACCTGAACACAGGTAGTGGTTCCCTATAGGAGCAGGGTGGATGTCAAGAGCATCTTCTTCCAGGATTGAGACATGTTCATGCTGCGGTCTGTTCTTAGCTCTTACTTTCTACTTTTGTTTAGTTTGGCAGAAGCAAAGCTTAAAAACTGACCAAAACATTCTAAAGAAACTTTGGAATTTTTTATTCCACAGATGATTTTTTTTTTTTTGTAACTGTCTTATATTTTGGAAAGCAAGCAACTGAAGCATTGCAAGGATAAATACGGCAATTACTGCGGGAGAAGGACAGATTTGAGGTTTGTATATTAGTTTGGTTAGATCAGAATTCAAATTCAGTTGATAGCTGTGCTACACATTTGCTCTTTGTCTCACACTCTCAGTTTTCTGTAAACTACCACTATCAATTACTTTGTCCTTAGAGTGTCATGTGCATTGTTGATTGACTAACACAGTTTCAAACTGGGCTCTACTGGAGCCGATGCAAAGTAGGGAAAACACAATGGGAAACCTTACAGAATCTCTAGAGTGATAATGCACCAATGAAAATCAGCATCGGAGAAGCTGTAGAATGAGATCTATCCAAAGGCTGTATTTTTACAATGAGTTTTTTTCTTTCATCGGTGAGATATACTGATAGACTCCACAATGTTTTGGCAAAGTCATTATGAGCCTTTTGACAAGTTTTCATGTAGATATGTTGCTAGTTAACAAAGTTATTAAGAAAGTTTTTGTTAACAAGATAGTACGTCATCAGCTGAGGTGTGAATAACCAGATGGTTATTTTCTCCTTTGGGAGCACAGGATTTTTTAAAAAAAATTATCTAAAGCAATCTCTTTTTTCCCCACATAAGGAGAACACAAAGCTGGTTTTCTTAAAGAGTACTTCATAAAAATGGCTAAATAGTTTCAGGTTTCTGGATCTTGAAATGAGACCATAAACATACTAGGAACATTTTATCCTGAGAGATGCTCTGTAAATCTGCTGAAATGAAGATGATCATCAGTGCTTTAGAGCCTAAGGGAAAATTACAGTGACTGCAGTCAAAAAGGGGAGTTGGAAACTTTGCTGGGGTAATAGTGCCAGAAATGTTGTTTGACTGAATTAGTTTAGAAATTTGGCTGATTGTAAATCAGGTGATTGTAAAAAGAAAATGGATATATTACTCCTAATGGCTGTCTAATGGCTTTTCAGTCTATGCATTTAGAAAACTAATTAAACAATATATTTAACTGATATAACAAAGTTGCTTGTGTTGCTGTAATGGGTGGTTGGGTTTTGTTTTTTTTTTGTTTTTTTTTTGTGTGTGTGTCCATTATGGCTTTTTTCTAAATGAGACAAATTTCAATCTCAGATAATAAAATTAAATCTAGCTTTTTCTCCTAATTCAGAGGCACCAAGTTTTCTGATATGGACAATTCCATTATCTGTTCTTTTCACTTGTGAAATGGAAAGACTCATATTGACATGAGTAGACCAGAATTTCGTATATCTCTGAAGCCCTTTAAAGGCTAGTTTTGCCACTGAATTAGAGTAGGCATCCTGTGGTCCTATCAGTGCCATTCTGAAGGTGTCTTGGAGATGAGACTTAACACAAATAATGGTTTCTTTGGATTTGGGAGGAGTAGAAGTGTTATTGTAGGTAGTTCTTTACCATTCCTGCATAAAGAGCTAATACTTTCAGTTTGGCACCTGACAAGGATGATGTGGAGCAGCTTCCTTTGACTCCCTTAAGAGATGATACTTCTAACACTGGTTGGCTTCTGGAGATTTTCGTCTTTGTTGATGAGGATCCCTTCCATACCCCATTATCTTAAAGTAGACACTGAAAAGTATTTCTGTGCAAAGAGAGGTAAGGATATAAAAAATATCAATGGTTCACAAGATGCTGAGAATGGATTAGATTCTCTAGGTTCTCTTTCCACCCCCTGCCACTGTGTTGCTTAAATCTTACCTCTCGTGTTAAAAGTAGCTCTGTGCGCTGCTGCTGTGCGTTTGGGAGGAAGGCACTGGCCTCCATTGTTCCTGCTGTTTGGTCAAGAAGGGAAGTAATAATTTGGATTAAAGCAAATAAAATGTAACATAAAGTCAAAGAAAAGCTATTGTTTACTGAAATTTAGCCCATAACAGTCTATGACTTTAAAAAGCTGATTTAAAAAAAAATAGATTAATTATGTCTACTTGGATGGAAATACCTAGTATAGAATGATTGATACATATGTTTATGGCAGTCAGTCATCTCAGAAAACCAGAGGGTTTGAAATGTATATGTACTCTAGGGCAGGAATCAGGCTTTCTTTTACACAGCATAAAAGCAGACACTAGGAAATTATATGAAGACATTTATATTGCCAGATTGTGGTATGCAAGACTGTAAGTCAAAAGTATACTGTTCGTGAAATCTGAATAACAGCAAGGGAGAAAGGAAAGATCCAAAGAATTCTCATCAAGAAAAGGCTTAAACTTTTAATTTTAATAGGAAAATAAGTTTATTTTCCAGAGGAAAACAGCCGCAAAAATTAAAATTGGGAGCAGTGGAGGAGAGTGGATTTGGGTAGAGGGCATTGGCTGCTGTGTGAAATTGCACTGTGATGAGTGGGAAGTTCTGACAGGACCTTTGGAGAAAGCATCCAACGCTGATTATTAACAGAGTGCTGCTTTGGCGCCTGCACTGAGAAGTCATAATTTTGTAAAACACTTGAGTGGAGCCTTCTCACATCTCTGAAGTACTCAGGCATAGGCTTAGTTTTATCCCATGTCAGCAAATCATTTTAGACTGGGTCTGCTGCATCAAAGCCCCGTAAAGAATTGCACAGTTCCCAAAGTTAAAACTGGCAGTACATTCTGGTACCGAATTTCTCTTTGCTCCCATTTGATGTCAGGTTCCCCTTTCCTGGTGTGTGCTGTCTAACCATTGAAATGGCTCTGAGGTGCAGGATTTCATGTTGTGGGACCAGCACACCAACAGTCAAAATAACATCTCAAATTCCTCTGCTGCGTGGAGAATACAAAGATTGATCTAGTTGGAAACTGCACGTGTTATTGCTCAGGAATGTAGGTGAGCTTGGCTTGCACAGAACTCTGTATTGCCTTGGTTTACAGTATCAGGGCTAGTTTGTTTAGAGCTGGGTTGGATGTCCTTGTCCTTGTCCTCCCTTGTGGCCTGAGGTTTAGGTGCAATGTTCCTGCCCACTTGGTCAATGTGACTAGGCTGAGATACACATCTGAGATACTTCTCACTGACAGCATGAGCAAAGATCTGTGTGTGTGTATGTACAGCAAGAGTGACTCCTTAGACTGGATAGTTTTTATGAGTAGCCTTAATAGTCTGACTTTCCTCAGTTAGAGTGAGGAGGTGCCCTTATGCCTTTCTGTAGGACTGTTGTTTCCCTGCACTGTAGATTTTTGGAAACGGTTTCTGGTGCTACCTTGGCTTGCTTTGCTACCTTGGAACTGTGAATTATGGATTAGGTGCCCCATTTGTATTTTGAGTCACAGTGTCTTTGGAGAGAAATACAGAAACAAATATTAAAAGAAAAATAAATTATGATTGCTACTGCTTTTCAGCAATTCTGGCTAGAGCTTTCTGTAGCTGAGCTTGTGGATGCCAATGAAGTAAAAAGGACTGAGGAAGAGGATTTGTGTAAAATGGCCCATCCCAATTGCTGTTATGAAACAAAAGCAATGGGAGTGTTTTGGTTTTGGGTTTGAACATATACGTTTTAAAGTAATGAAGGGGAAACAATATGGCTGTAATATAAATTTTATTGCACATTTCAATTCGGCATTGTTGACATGCTCTAGATGAGAAGGCATTTTAAACAATTTTATTGCTTTGGTAAACTTTTGCCTTTGTGAAGATTAGAAAAGTTGTCTTAAACTGCTTTGCTGAGGACTTTCAGGCTAGTGAGAGAGTTTATAACATGTATTTTCCAGTTTTTGTTTTTTTTTTTTTAAATGAGATAAAACCTAAGCCTTTAAATCTTACTTTCCATAGATTTGACAACAAACAGGATCATCTTAACAGACTGCGATAGATCACCCTTAAAAGCTCTGTGAAAACCAGAAACATACATAAAATTACTTTTTCTTACTGAGGCATTGAACTGAGCCTGTTGTTGGAAAAAGGTCTTTTTTAGCTACTTATTATCTTAGATTCTAGTCTAATAAAATTTGAAATGAAAGTTGGACCAAAGGTTTTAAGGCAGTAAATGTTTAAAGAAAATAAGCAATAATAGCCCAAGGTTTTACTTATCTTTTTGATGCTGCCCCTCCACCTTTTTTTTTTTTTTTAAATCTAGCTGCCATAGACTACTTTTATTTGTGTTTTTATATTTTTTCCAATAATTTCTTAGATCCTTGTTTTCCTGGAATCGTTCATCTGGGTGTCAATTTTTTAGTTTATTGGAAAAATTTTGTCCTCTGTCTTTGCAGAGGCCATTCTGGCGTCATGAGAGAGCCATCCTTAGTACACAGCAATTAGAAAGCAAAGGGGATGAATTTGTACAAGTCTCTATTTTGGCCTTTCAGAATGTGCTTGTCCACAACACAACTTCCAGGAGACAAAAAGGAAATGTACATTATTTAAATACTTAGATTGGTCATCAAAAACTCAGTTTAATATAGTAGTTACATTTGTCAGTGTAATAAGACTGGTAGCAAGGACTTTTATTTATTTTAGAAAATGTTCTCTTGCTGAAGAGTCCTTATGACAAAAGATATTTTTCTCCTTTCCCTGGTAAACCTTGGTAATGGTATGTAAGATAATGTAAGAATTACTACACAGAATCATACCTAACACTGTAGTTTATTTCCTGATGATGCCTGGCAGTATCCAGTTTTGAGTGGTGCATTTTGGTCTTCATACTTCTTGAAATGCAAAGGATAATAACAAGAAATTTAGGAAATGCTGTTTTTGAAGAAAATTAGAAATGAGTGGCAGTATTTATTCACAAGCACAAATTTTTCAGTTTAAGCAGAAGTATTACAGAGGTGGATGTACTGGTGGAAATTCAGTAATGGTGGAAACAAACACTTGGAACATAGCAAGTGATATAAGGGAAACATTTTGGTAGCAGGGAGCTACAAGGATCTGTTGTCTGCAGTCATTGTGGGGTTTCTGTTAATTGGGAGTATCTTAAGAACAGGTGGGACAGCAGTGTATTGATGTTGGTTATATATAATCAATCCTACCTTGGATGAGTTAGATGACCTCTCTTGGAAACTTCTGACTTCATCTTCTTATGGTTTCATGCTTGGGGTGTTAAAAACAGGACAAATGCAGCCTTTGTATATCTGCTGAAGCTAATGTCTGGTGTTTGGTCAATCAGGGCTCCTCATGAGATCATGATAACTTAGTCTGCAGCCAATGCAACTTGAGAGTTCATATCAAAATACTTACATTGTTAATCATCAACAGCTGAATAGACAGGAGTTAGATGCCTTTGATGTCAAGACGAGCTTCTGGAGTTTCTGGTTTTCAGAATATCCCCAGGGATACATTTGATATATGGTGGGTTTTGTCTTCTCAAAAATCAATTTCTAATTCCATGCTCAGCATTCTCAAATCCCAGACAGTGAGTTGGGGTCCTCACATTGGCACTGAGCATTTTCAGTTGAGGCCTTGAAAAAGTCTGTATACTTACAGCCTTGTTACCCAGAAAAGTAAAGAGTGCTGTTTTCTTCAGAAAAAAATGAAATGCATTGGAGTGATGATATTCGTTGAAGTAGACACAGGGTTTGAGGATCCATTTTCTTAAGGGTTAAACTGGATTTATGATTTGGTAGGCAGTTCTTGTTAAATGAGAATTTAATGACAGCAGAGAGACCATGAAAAAATTAGCAGTGGGATTATAACTCTATTGTCAATATTTTCCACCCTGAATCCTAAATTGCAGTTCCCAGGACCATTTATCCGTCTTTGACATCAGCTGCTGAGAACTCTCCCTTTTATCAATGCAATGCTTTGTTAGATTTTGATCTTTGAAAAACTGCAGCTTGTATTTTTCTGCTGTTGGTTCTGTTTCACAGTTTGCATCTTCCACTGCATTAATTATAGTTTCACATTTTCAATTTAAATGTTTATATTTAAATATGCTTAATTTAAAATGGGGTTTGGGACATGAACTACTTAACTACTGTTGGTTGGCAGCACTGGTCTCATGGAAGGAGCTGGTGATAAGGTGTTTTACAAAACTCCAGGGGAATATGGTGCAATCCTATAATATTACCCTATTTCCCATTCTTAGAAGATTTTTGTTTTCCCTGTATGTGCCAGCGTGACATTATCCCACTCTGAATGCAAGAAAGACAGAGGAAATAGCTGTGAAGAAGAGAAAGACTATTGTTCCTCCTTTCCAAGAACTAAACTCAATCCTAGCAGAATTGTTACCTTGTCACCTTTTCTGGCATTTGGACAGAAACCTACAAATGTGTGGAACTGGCATTGAAAATGAAATTGCCCTGGTTGCATGATTACCTTTCCAAATGTCTTGATAGAGAGTGCAGACACTGTCACAGCATCTGTGATTGTGTAGACATGTGATTTTGTCTGGGAGGAATGTTTTATTTGGATTTCTTTCCACATTTAACTTTTGAATAGCTTGTGAGTCCAATCTGTCTCGCAATAGAATGAAAACATTAAGCCTTAGCTCTTTCTGCATTCATTAAAAAGATAGGAAGGAGCATTATCATGGCAGAGGTGATTCAGAGGAACTGCAGAACCTCATTTTTCCTTTTCACACCAGCCACCTCTTTCTAACAGCTTTAATTACGACTGCCCTTAGATACTGCCAGATAATGGGTGTAGATACACTCCCTGGATCAGGGAGTATATTGCCAAAATGGTACCAACTCCAAAGCCTTTTGTGCAAAGGCATGCCTGTACCTTTGTTTAATGTCTATATAGTTTTAGGATTGACCCGAGTTCCAAAATATAACCCTATTTAGAAATAATGAGCTTAAAATAATTGTCAATGAGATAAGAAATTAAAATAATAACAAATCACAATGAATGTAATTCAGCTGCTACGTTCCAGCTTCTGTACCTGTTTTACTTGCCTGGGCAAATTTCCAAAGGGGGTGTTAAAATGCTTGTTTCTTTTCTGTTCCTTACACCAGTTTTACTGGATGGAGGGAAACAGACTGAAGCTTAGGAAAAAACAGGAAACTGTCAATGCAGAAGTACTGTCAAAAGCAGAATGGGCAAGATTTTCAGATAATGGCTTGCTTGCATGTTTAATGGGGTTATCATTTTTTCTAGCATTGAATGAAGATGGATTTCTCACCTCGATTTCAGGTAACCTGGGGACTGTAAAATAATTAAAACAAGAATGCAATTGTTGCTATTTTTAATAGTGGGGTGTTTTGTTGTTTTTTTTGTTTTTTGTTTTGGTTTTTTTTTTTTCCTTTAAAGATGCTGTACTTGCTTCTGGAGAGCACAGTGGGAATTAGTTTCTATTCCTTTTGCCATGGTGACTTTTCCCAACATCAAGTCATGAAAAACACATTTGGTAACAACTTCCAGAGTTTGCAAATCACTTTGGAAGAAAAACTGTAAGAGTGCGGGATTGTTCCATTTATCAGTGAGACACTAACACTGAAATCTTAAAGTCATTTAAGTGTGGTCATTGACAGCTTTCTCATTGCTGATGTTTTTGTAGAGGTGTCTGGGTAAAAGATCTGGGATTGTTGTGGGATGAAATGGCTAGTGATGGGCATAGTGATCTCTGCCAGAGTTAGGTCAATATTTAACAGGGTCTTCAAGACCTAGTCAAAAATCACCTAGCATTCCTGCCAAAGGAGTAGGTACACAGAAATCACACAGAAATTTTGCATGGACTCCCTGTTTTAAGTATCCATGGGTGTTTTTTTATAACAAGGTGTTGTATGGTGATATATGAAGTGTGAAGTTGCAGAGTGACATAAAATGAGTACCCTGGAAATTAAATAGGCCACATGGACTGTTTTGCTGATTTTATCTCCCTAAATAATGTTCCTGTTATTTTGCAAATGCTGGTGGAGAATCAGGTGCATTTAAGGCACTTGGCATTTTCAGGAGTCTGTGTTTCTCATTATGAAATTAAGAGTCTACTTACTGTAAAGTACACAGATAAATATACACAAGTTTATGTGGGTTTACTCCTTCTGGAGTGGGACTTCTCAAACCATGGTTTCCTTCAGTACATGATTGACAGATGGTGGTGGTCTTTGTCTCAGTGTCAGTGTTTGTGTATTGTGCCTCTGGCAGCTGAATATCCATGGGAAAATGTGTTACCGTTTGATCACTGGTTCTTGAACTGTGGGTTTCTCATGGACTGTCAGCCATGGTAAAGATTTGAGATGCCTTACTAAACAACTGTTTCAGTAGTGCTTGCAATTAAAGCCTTGATAATAAACATGTATTTGGTCATAAGAAGGGGATGAGGATTGAGAGAAATATAGTGCTTCAAAACTCTTCTTGTGACAACCTTCCATAACAAAATTTTTGGTAAACAATTTTGAATACACAACTGCCCCTCCCCCCCCCTTTTTTTTTTTAAAGGGGTTTCATTTTTTGTGGAAAAAACTAAATTATACATATATTTATATGGATATGCATGTGTGTAAAAATAACCAGTTGAAGAAAAGAGTCAAAGGAAAAAAGCTTCTGACTGTCAAATAGCTTGAGGACATTTGCTACTATTCTTAAGGCATAGAAAAAGACTTGTAACTTTCTGAAACAATGGACATTTTCATTATAGGAGGCTTAAAAATATGTTTAAAAATAAGTTTAGAATCAAGCCTTTGTCAGAATATATCCTGTCTGCAGCTCTTAGGTTACTTGGTTTGTATAAATATGAAAGTTGTAAGTCAGGATTATTCTGCTGGATCTGTAAGGTAAGGATTTCCTCTTCATACACTTAGGCCTGTCAGATCTGGTCTGGGCACTGATGTCATACATAATATATTATATTTTAGCAGTGGCTGATGAACACCAATTCCTGTCAGCAAAGCTGGATGCATTTGTCAAGGGAGAAAAGTGAGAAACTGCCGTTTTGCATCATACTGTCACATCTCCCAGCACTTGTGGTATTAAGCCCTGCTTCCCTCACACTCGCTATGCAGAATGAATGAGGCTGTTTTAGTATTAATTCTGGTTTTATAGTTAGCTGAACTTTGAAATTGTCTCCTAAATCATCCTTGCCAATAGCATTAACTACCCCTTTGCTGGTAGTCAGAGATTATTCTACAGTAAGTTAAAGGGTAACTCATCTTCTTTTGTGATGACAGGAAACATGGAGGGATGTAAAAGATAATGGCTAATTCAAAGCAGAGCACTCCACTCTTGCTTCTGGAAATCCATCAACTCCATTCAAACACGGATCTGAAATTTTGCAACAAACTTGGAAAGCCCTTTCCTTTTTGCTGCTTCAGTAAATTGTTATCTGGGGGAGGATGGTGCAGATGCCCGTGAATTATGGTGCCTTTCATTACAAGGGGGTGAATTGCACATTAGCCTGGCATTCAGAAGCCTGGAGGTTTCAGCCACTGTGCTTTTGCTGTTTCGAAAAAGGTAAAAGCGTGATGCTAAGTAGATAAATGATGTGGTATTAAAGAAGGGTCTTTGTCCTTCCTTCTCCTTTTGCAGCACCAAACCCCTGAAAATAGATCATTTAAAAATGTTCTCGTGCAGAGATGAGTCATCCCAGCTGCACGGCTGGGCCAGGCAGTGAGCACTAGGGCCAGGTGGAACAGGGGAACAGCAGGTGAACTGATCCTTGGGTAAACACCTGTGTTTGCTTTTTTAAAATTTTCTGGTTAAAGACAGCTGCAGCAAGGGAACAAGAAAAACCTAATGTTGTAACAAGCCATGGAAGGATATTTCAGAAACTTTTTCAGAAACAAGCTGTGTCTGGCTCTCTTCACATGGCAGTACCATCCATGCTTCCTGTTTGTCACCTGGGGTTGCTTCTGCTAAGTAGAATCTTGCTGTTGTGGTTGACAGTCAGATTGTTGCTCCTATCATTAGCTACTTGGAAGAAATGACATTATTTTCTGCAGATAGAGGGGTTGAGACCAAGAAAACATTCCTGCTAAGTCAACAGCATTACCTTTTAATTTGCGTTCTTCTGTTCTGGAGCAAAGCATCTTGTAAGACTTTGAGCAAAACATGAAAATTCTGGATCAGACTGTTTGCTCATGAGGAAACATGGACAGTAAAAAGACTGGGTGGAAACAGGAGCAACCAACTTTTTAAGTGTTCTAAAAAAAACTTAGGAAACACTGTGTCCATGACAGATTTAAAGACATCCTGTGCTCTGGGGTGCTCTGGAGATGGAGAAAAAAGACCAGATTCTTCTGTTACAGCCACTCTTAATCTCTGGGTATAGAAAAAATTTACTTAGGCAGCATTTAGGTATGGCAGTCAAAAGCACTGTAAAAAATTATGAAGTAGATTGGTTTTGTTAGACTATGATTATACTTATTCACAAGTCTTAATAGGTGTCATGTACTGTGAAGCATTTTTAATTTCCTGAGAACAATGTACCTTCAGATATCTTTCTTCACTAGGCCATTTGATTTATTAGAAAACTGCAAGATCTGTGCAGTGCAGACTTTGTTAGTGGTTCTTGTGTCCGTTCCCGCTGTGAAAAAGTGGAAGCATGGTAGCTTGCATGTGTTAAATTGTCGATGTACATTTTAACATGCCATGTACAGTATATCTTGTACATGCTACATACATGATCTATTTCTATACAGGGTCTGTCAGACTTAAATAAAACAAATACTCAATGCTATCCCACCACAATCATTTTAAAGGAGCGTAGGAGTTGCCTTACTGAAGTGTTTTTTCTTCCTACGCTGCCACATGCAAAAGAGATTGATGGAAAATAGAGAAAACAACAGTGATGAGAGAAGCAGATTTGCCGTGAAAGCCACTATCACAATATAGCTACACTGTTTAACAAACATCTTATGGAAGACAATACAATGTGCCAGCAACACTGCTTTTATTTTACAGTATTTCTTTACAAGCTAATAGACAGTGTGCTTGATAAAATTAATCTTGTTATGATAGATGTATTGTCATTACAAGTACGTTTTACTAGATGAATTAATTTGTTTCATATACTCCTTACAAAGTCAGTATGTTACTCGACAATTAAGCAGTTCTTTGCTGTCACTATGCTAGGGGGGCAGTAAATAAATAAATCAACTAGTAGGAGATAAGATAGGAATCCACCAAAAAGAGTTTAAATTTTATCCAAACATTGACAAGTGTTGCTGCCTTCAGAGGGCTTGGATGAATCTTTATGACTCACACCCTTAAGAAAAAAAGAATAAAATTAAAAATGCCTGAATGTTTGCATCCACAAGCTTATTATCCATGATAACTCAGGGAAGGATATTTTGCACAAAGTCAGCTATTGTCTGAAAAGTTTATAGCTGTTTAATAAAACAAGTAATTGGTATTACTTTGTTGCAGGGATGCACTTTTTTGTCCAGATAGTAGGCTTACATGATTCTGACTTGTATGGTTCAGGTGCTTTTATTGGAAACTTCCATGATTTATGGCTTGCTGAGTGACATTTTATTTCCTCTTCAAGGTAGTAACAGCTTAGAGTCTTCAATTAATCACTTTTATAAGTAAAACTGCACTGAGTATTTCTAGAGTAATATTCAGTCCAGGTTCCTTGAGAGATCCAAATTGCCAAGAAAACCATGTGGATGAACACAACCTAGTGCATGTAGTATATAGGAGCCAAAGAGGATTAAAGAAGGAGGCTGTAGCTGTAGCGTCTAGACTAGCATTTGTGACTGCTAATACACTGCTAATATGGGTCTGTTTTTTCAAACAGAGGTGTTCAGAGAGAGCTTAAGGTCTCTTATGAGTTTTCCTCCTGTGATACAAGTGAAATAACTTTGGGTAGGATCAAGCTTTGTGGATTTCAGCTGCAAAACTCTCATTAAGTTTCATTTCACCTTTTGTGTTGGTTTTGAGACCCTGTCAGAATTGTGTTTGGCACAGAGAGAGCAGTGAGTTCATTGAAGAAATACAGAGTTTTAAAAAGCATGATTGCTCTTACAGTCTCGTGGTGTGTAGCCTGGTAGGACAAGTGTCTGTACCTAGAGACTCTGTAGTTCATATCCCTGCATTGATGATTAGATTTAATTTCTTAATAAAAACATTAAGTGGGGTTTAGGGAAAGCGTTGCAGTGAGATGATTAGTTGTGGAATGAGAAAATGTGCTCTTACTGGAATTCAAGTGCCTTCCTCTGATTTTAAGGCACACAGTGATGAGTATGCTGCTGCCAATATGTGTTTTTCACTCTTAGCCTTAGAAGTGGAGGAACACTGAAGAGATGTGAATATAAGAGCCTGAGGAGCTAAATTGGTGTAGGTATCTGAAGGGAGGTTTGTTCCTACTTGGGAGAATAATGGCAAGTTGAACAGGTTATTGTCAGAGCTTCTGCATATCAGGATTCTTTATGTGGAAGGGAATAACCTTTATGTTCTCATGGGATTTTGGCTTCTGAGAGGGCAACACACTGGCTTGTCAAGAAGAGCTTGACAGGCTGCAGAGGACAAAATGTCAGATGAGGAGTTAGGAGAAATGGTTTCCTTTTCATTTCAGTTCTTGGCCAAATTTCTTGCACTTTACCCGTTATTTCCAGTTTATGGCGATGGAGATCCAATATTGTAAAAGCTCTTTGTGGTCTGTGAATGGAAAAGTACTCTTAGTTCTAGTAACTAAATATTACAGTCTTCTTGTTTGCTATTCTCAAGTATTGCTGTAATTTTTTAACTATTTCAGTATAAAGGTTAGTAAAAAATCTTATCTTTGTCTAAAGAGGTATTTCTGATCGATTTCATCATGAGACACTGCAACATTGAGGGAATGGTGGAAGAAGATAAATGCTGTTAATCCAGTCTTTTGTTGGTTTAAGTAGGATTCTCTCTTGAGTATTGCCTCCATTTGGAGGAATCAGGCAATACATTTGCCTGTTGTAATATGGTGTTTGTTTAAGGGCAGCATTCCAAATATAGTTGTTGGCTTTTCTCCTGAATCATGACTGTAACAGGGACATGGATACCTTAGAGAGCTAAATATCCTGCAGTCTGGTTTGCTACTGATGTGCATACATAATTTCCACTGACAGTAATGGGAGTTACATGTGTATAGAAAACAAAACAGACCCTTAAAAAATGTTGGTCAAGTAATAAAAGCTAGTCTAAAGAAAGGATGGAAGTATAGAGTGGGAGGGAGACTTTTTTTCTTTTTTCAACTTGCTTTGTTTTTAACTTATCTTCACACCACTCATATTAGCTTAATATTATTTTTATGGATTCCATCCTGATCTATTACAACATGAGGAGTAAGACAACATCCATGTGAAATAGGTAAGCAGAAGATGATTTTAAAATCTATTTACTCCCTTTTCCCAGCTCCCAGAGGAGTGGGAACTTTCCCTGTGTAGTGGTGGTACCACAGAGGAGCCTGCCCTACCTATGTGCTGCTGAAACTCTTTTTTATTATGCAGGAAATTGTAGCATTGCCCCCGCAGCAAGGGCAAGGCTGCAGAGCCCCCCTGCCACTTAGTGCATCCCAGCAGCATCCAGCATCCAAAATGTGAAACTGCCTATCCCAGTGTGTTTAGTGGGAACTCTACTGTCCTTTGCATGCTGTGTGTTATTTTGAACTCTGAAAATGAGAAATGTGACTTCTTTGGAGGCTGTCAGGGCTTTGAGTGTTTTCCTTGAGCTTCATTGAGAAGGGAGAAGCAAATTCCTGGATAGTAAGACTCAGTGCTCTGTAGTCTATCCCTTAATTCAATTCTCTGCAACCTGTGTGTTTTCATTGTTAATCAATGGACATTCGTCCACAGAAGTAACTAACCCTGGGGAGTGTAAGAAAGGATAAAACTGTTCAAAACCCCAAGTTACACAAAAGGCATAAAAATAAAATTGTCCTTTTCCAAAATAGCTGAGCATTATGGCATCTTAATAAAGGGAGTGCTAGAATATGTTCTCCTAATAAACCTCAGTAAAACCTCTAAAAATAACTACGCAGATATATTCTAAGTTGATTACCAGTAATTGAACTGACTTAATGTAGTTGGATGATGTCATGTAAAATATTCCTCTAAAGTAATTTCTGTAGACAAGCCATTTGAAGTCCTCTTGCAGGCAGCATAAACATCTTCATGTTGCTAAACTGAGCACTCGGAGTAAAGCACTCAGCAGGAGAGCTCTGACATCTCTCTGTTTTATCTTGCTCCTTTGTGCGACTCTGGCTTGCCTGTTAGAGGCAGCTTTGCGATGACAAATATCTCATCCTTGTTTTAGTGAAAACCTGGAATCTCTATAACAGTTTAGACCTGTTAGTTGTAGGACAAGAGGCTAAAGACGGAAAGGAGTTCTGAAAGTGTCTGGCTTCCAAGTTTCCCTGCAGTACGCATTTCCAGTGTTCTGTCCAACCTCAGCCTGCCCGAGCAAAGGGGACTGTTCCATGGCCTAATTCATCTCTTGAGAAGGAAACTTGGAGAATTATTTTCCTGGGTTTTGGTCTTGTTTTTGCCTTTGCTTATGCATTTCCTTGTATATTGGCTCTTGCATTTTTATAGCCTTTTAAAGCTTTGTAGCTGGTTAATGCAGATAATATCTTCTTCCAAAATTTGTTTAGCTTGGATTGTTGCTTTTGTGGAAATGGTTTAGTAGGGTTCTGCATGGGTTTTTTTGGTGTGTTTATTTTTTTTTTCTTTTTCTTCTCTTTTTTTTTTCTTTTTTTTGAGGGGGGGCTTTTTGGGGGGTTTTGGTGTAATTTTGTTGGTTGGCTGTTTAGGTTTTTTTGTGTTTTGATTTATTCTCTGGGGGTCAAGACATCCATGACTGATTCAAGTATTCAGGGTACAAATGTGGATTCTACAGAAATAAAATGCTGTGTCCCTGCTCTGAGATTTTTCAGTTTACTGATCCAGCTTGGTTTAATACAGAAGCACCTCAGAGTTTTTCTTCAGCAGCTCTCTGTAGTACTGACGATTTCCTTCTTCATGCCCTGAGGTAATGGCATATCAGTAACTCTTGGGCAGTTTTGTTTACTGGGGCACTAGAATATCAATTACTGAATAATCATTTTGCTGATACAGTGGAGAAATTAAATCTGAGATTTGCAGATCCTGCTCTGCTCTTTACCACATATAAGGGTCTTGAACAATAATACCCTGTGAGAAAATGTCATAATTTTGCTGGTGTTTTTCCTAAGGCCACAACTTTTTTTTTCTTTTTTGGTCCAGAAAGGTTGGTCAGTGAATGATTCAGTAAAGCACTGATGTGCAAATCCTGTCAGAAATTTGCACTAACCTCCTGAACCTGTCAAAGTGCCAAAGGCACTGTTAGTTACAATGCTGCCCTTAATCAAGAGGCCTGGCAAGGCCAGAGCTGTGGCTTCTGTTCTTGTATTATTAAATATCAACAGCTAATAGCATGCTTAGTTAGTACTAGTTGATTCTTTAAATGATAGCTTATGGGGGAAGAGCACATCCTGTGTATGAGGGGAAGAGTCATTAACTTCCCCTTGAATAATGACATTTAGGAGCAGGCTTCAACATGCCCATGTTTTACCCCTTCCCCTGCTAGCCTTTGAAGAGGAGATTTCCTCTTTCTCTTGTACACTGTTTTGCCAACTGTCCTGGATTGCCTGCCTGGAGCATTGAGTTCTGTTTCCCCAGAGGCCTTGTGACATGTTTTTCTGGCTCCTGCTGGAGCATGAACCTAGCTGGCTGAATGAGTATCCTTTTTAAACCTCTGTTCTCTGTGCATTTAAGGGATGTGTCCGTTGTAACCTTTTGCATGAGATGCATGCCTTGCAGGTTTGAGAGTTGCTGGTGATGCTATTGTCTTCCTAGGCGTGGAATGCCAGCAGGACAAGGACTGATAGATTTTGGAGTCTTTCTGTCTATTAAAGACAAGTCTTAGCCATTCAGATCAGGACTGAACCTACAGTGTTTTGAGAGAGGCTGACAATGCCATTTTTATGTGCAACAGTGCACTCTCTATTCATCAAGGAAATGACCACAGAAATGTGTACCCAGCTGTCTCTGTATCAGTAGCATCTATGCATAGCAGCTGCTGATGTTTGTGATCATTTCCTATCAGGCCCTTCTTATTTTGATGGATAAGCCTCAAAATAATTAATTAAAATCTTGGAACTCAGGGACACCTAAGAGCCAAAATCAAAGCCATTTCAGTAACACTACTGTAGCATTGCTTTAATCCAGTAAATTTGAGCCGACGTTGAATGATGTTCTCACAGGGAGTTTGCAGCAGTATTCCCTGCAGTCCTTGTCCTTGAGTATCCCCTGCTGCAGCCCTGGTCTTACGCCACTCAGCCCAGAGGAGCCTCTGGAGTCCCACAGCACCCTGCAGACCCTGGGTTAGCCCCATGTGCTCACATCTCCAGCTGCTCAGGACATGCCTGCGGCACTGGATGCAGAGCGGGCCTTGGCCATCAGCAGATACCATCTGAGCAGAGTCCTACTCTAACGCTTTGATTTTTTGTTGTCATTTTTAAATCTTTGTAGCTGCCTTCATAAAGAGACCTTCTGGATCTTTTAAAGTTGTTTCTGAAAGTCCTTTTTGTACAATTTTACAAGAATCACAGCAAGAAAAGAGATTATATTGTGGCCAGGGCTTTAATCTATTACTTATTAGACCTCAGTTCAGTGAGGTGCCTGTGACAAAGCAGGGTGCATGGTTTTGGTTAAGTCCCCTGGGTCCCTTGGTATGCAGTGTATCAGAACTGTCAATGCAAAGCACTCTTAGAGAGGAACTTTCTATTTGGATATAACCCCCTTACTACTTCCAGCTTCTCTTTGCAAAGGAAATGGTATCCTTAAAAGCAGATTGTAGGTGGATTAGGTCTCTACTGAAAATACACCTGTGTTAGAGATTTTACCTGATGGACATAGTTTTGCCATTTAGATATATCCTTAACCTTTCTGTGCTCCAGTTCCCCAGGTGTAAAACAGGGATGAGATTCTTGACAACTCAAAGGAGTGGAAATACATTAAACATGATGAAACCACTTAGTACTGCAGTAATGGGGAAGAATTCTCTAATGAGGAGATACGATTTCACATTTATGTCTTTAAGGGCTTGGCAATACTTAGCCACACAGAAACTATACCGCAAATTTGTGTCCATTATTCTGTGAGAATCTCCTGCAAAGAGGAATCTCTGTATCGTAGGATAGCTTAGAACCTGCACATTCAAACTGTCCTGTGCTTTTCTGTTTGGGCCAGTAAATATTTCTCACCCTAGTGTTGGAACTTCTTGTCCTAAGTTAGGTACTGTGAAAAGAGCATAAGGTCTGTGAAAAGGATGAAAAAAATATGCTGGTGATTCAAAAACTTTATTTCTACCAGCAAACAACCATGATTATGTCAACAAACATGACTTCTTTTTTTCTCCCTGTTTATGTAATTTTGAACCAAATGAGTACTTACCCAGTCAGTACAAAAAATATTCCATTATTTTGTGCTGTTGTGGTTTGGACAGGAGGAGATGTGGACTGGGAGGCTTTGGACATGGAGATTCTTTGTGGATATTTTGCTCATCAAAGCAGCGGTCCCCATCAGACACTACTCAACAGCCTTAGTTTTTCAGCAGCCTTAATCATCTTTCAATGGATGTTACTTTGAGAGCAGAACTAACACACTGAGTACTTACAGGGGACGGAATGACATTTAAGATCAGGTTTGCCTTTTTTCCAACCCCTTGACACCGTACACAGAACTGATGTAGCTGACAGTGGTGTGATCCAGGAGGCCGCTCTAAGTGGCTGCTTTTTCAACCACTTGTTAGAGTTCTCAGTCTAGGCTTTACTTCCTGAGCCATTGAAACCTTCTCTGTCAGATCAGTGACTTGGAACAGTGATCAGTGCAGCAAGTTTCTCATTTGCATGGTTTCCTGACAGGAGGTAGACTTCCTTTATTTCTAAGAGTTGATAAAATCAGAACTCAATTGCGAGGCTCCCAGTCTACATCTGTGTCAGCTGTGCATTAGCAGGATACCTTTGTTTTCTAAGGTGTGTAGATTGATACTAGACATCCCCAATGCACCTCACATATTGTACTGACAACAATTCTAATGAACTACTCATTTCCTTTGACCCTCTTTTTTCTCTCATGAGTAATACTAAGCCAATACCAACAAATTGGCTTAATACTTCAGTTGCACGGTTGGTTGGTTGCTTTTGTTTTGTTTCAAAGTTTTTCCCTCTAGTTCTTTGAGCAGTTGCAGTAGTTGTCTTCACATGGAAACCAGGCAAATTTGTAGTCATTACAAACAGTTCAGAGAGCAAACCCTAATAAAAGAGTGAAGTTCAGCAGTCTGCTTCCCATGTTTGAAGAATGTATAGAAGAATACAGACAGAAGAGTCAGGAACAAGTTATACCCAAGTAGTGTATCCTTACTTGATATCTTGATAAGACAGAGGCACTTTTCTGTGCAGGCATGCTCATTGATGATTTGTGTATGTGGCCACCTAACTATACATCAGTATCTTTTGGATGACACACTGCTAAAACTGTACTCTGCAAAATTACCCAAGTTTTGAGAAAAATAAAACCCAATTAAGTAGAATAGTGTGTGGAATATAGCACTTTCCTGCTCAAACTGTTTTAGTACCAATGAAGGTTGATTTAATGGTATTTTCCTCATAAGAAGAGTTCAGAACATCAGTTTCCCATTTTTTCCTAGTATGTTGTCCAGGAAAACAGAATTGGAGTGAATTCTGTTGAAGTTACTGGAAAAGTCATGGAGGCTCTTCTCCTGGAAAGAATAATGGCAAATTTTGTTGGGACATCTGTTTGGTTATTTGAAAAAAAAAAATGGCATGATGTGACCTGGTTTTTTTCAGAGTGCTTATTTCAAATATTATTTGGTTGAACATAAATCTTTTGGATTTTAATTAAAGGTATATCCAGTGCTTTTCTGGGTGCACATGTTTATGTACATGCAGAGGAATAAAAATCATTGTCTTATTTAGCTGCTCCTTTCTGACACAGTTTTATTCCATTCATGGAAGAATAAGTAGAGAAAATGTAATAATAAACTTTATTGTGGTTAATGCCTTAAAGATTGGAAATCATCTAGAATCTGTGATCAAATTACCAACTATTATTATTTTAAGTACCCATTTTCTGTTTCCATGTAAATAAGGATGACCAGTAGGGAACTGCTACATTACTTAGCATGTTCATTAGGAAAAAAGGAAAAAAAAGGAGGGAGAGGTAGGAGCTGAGTCTGAAGGTAATGCTGATTTGGATTAAATTAAGAATGATATTTCCAGTTGGAATGTTCAGAGGAGCAAAGTACAGACCCAGATTAAACTGTATGTGAATTCAGCAATTTTCAAGGCCAAAACAAAACAGAAGTTAAGGTTTTTTTTCATGTCTCTCTATTGAATTGCGATAATTTCATGAAATTACTCTGCAGCTGATCTGGGCAGGAAACCAAAATTCTCAGTCTGAAGTCTGATTCAGATCTGTAACTCTGAGAGCAAATTTATGAGCATGGAACTCAGTATCACCTCTTCACTCATTCAGAAAAAAATTAATTAAGGCATCTTTTTTGGCTCACTTGTAATTTCAGAAGCTCATTCCCACTAGTTTGCTCATCTGCTTCTGTATCTTGTTTTTACCAGATTTATGTAGCCAATTATGCTCAATACAAAGATACATTAAGTCATTTAAAATATTATAGAATTCACATGGTCTGACCAGCCGGAATATTTTTTAGATACTTAGAACATGCTTTCTGAAACTAATTCATAAAAATAATCTAACAATCTCCAGACTCATGGTACCTTTGAGAAGGAGATCTCTGTAATTTCTGGAGTCAATGTTATTGAAATGTAATGCAGATAAAGGGATGAAACTTGCAAGAGTGCAGTCAGCTACTAAAATACTCTCTGAATTCATCCTTAGATATTTGCTGAAAACTGCTGCCTTCAGGTGAGAAAGGTGTGAGGTAGCTGTGTAGGCTGACATTTGAACAGTCTGTAGATGCACTCTCCCTGATTTAATTTCTGCCTCTCAAGGTCTATTGTGGTGGAGTTCATTTTAGAAGAACAGCTAGTTTAGTTGTTAAAACACGATAGAGAAATCTTTATCCATTATATCCAGATGATGTTTTCCACTGTTTGTGCTAAAAATCTGTTTTACTAGCTGTGGCCACCCAGTTGTTGAATGTGCTTAACCTTCGTTTACTAGTTTTCAATATTTTGTTTTGTTTTGTAGTTTTTGATGGTTTTCTTTATGTGTTTGACATAAAAGCACATTCATAGATTTTTCAGGGCAACTTCCTGGTTAAATGTGTTTCCTCCATGTGCAGTTTTGTAGATATCCAAATGGACTGTAGAGGATTTGGGTGTTTTGTCTGTTGTTTGAAGTATAAGAGCTGTAGTTTGTTCATTAAGAACATGAGGTTCAGGGTTGCAGATTAACCAGCTGCACTGCCTGCATTCATGTGGTCACAACCTTCCAAATTTACCCCATCATGAATGGAAGAATTAATTATAGTCCTAATTGACTGTTTCCTTGGATATAAGCAGGAAGGAACTGCTAGGAGGCAAAGTGATTAATCAGTTAAGCCAGTTACATCAATCAAATGTGTGAGAAAGTTCATCATCCCACAGGCAAAGTAAAGTAATGCCAAAATACAAAAGCCACCAACTCTTTCGTTGGGGTTTTGCTGTGTTTCTTTTGTCAGTTTTCTGAGGAATTGAAAAAAAATAAAAATAAGAACACATGGTGACTGACCCAGTCTGCTTGACAATCTGTCTGGATTATGGTGGAAGAGGTAATGCAGCAATCTGTTCCCTTATCAGACATTGCATGTAGTCCTCATTAAAAGACCTTAGCATACGTTTTTCATGCAGATGGACAAGTCACACGTGTCCCCCAAACAAATAACTCGGTGCCACTATCTCACAAATCCTGTCAGTTGTGCCAGTGAAATGGAGTCTCTTGGGTGCAGTCTTGGTGAGATTCTACCCACAGAGCTTGATCTAGTGAAAGCCTAAAGTTTTAACTCTCAATTGACAGTGCCTTGTAGTATTCCCTGTGTCCCCTGGCTGCCAGCCCTTCCTCCCATGGGGAACGTGTGGCACCTTGAGGGCAAGTGAAAAACTTCTGGAAAATCCCTTTGAAGCATTATTATCTTCAAGTGAGGATATTTTGAATAATTGTAATTGACTGGATTGTAAACAGCAGCTTCTAAAGAGCAATTAAGTCTTCCTTGCTTTGGCTGACAACCTCTGTCAGAGGGGGGGGAGAAGGAATGGGAACCACTGTTCTCCTTTGCTCTGGAGAGCCTTTCCATGCACTGGGTTGTGTGTGCATCTTTCCTTCTGGGCACAGCCAGTTTAAGCCCAGCTTGCTCCTTCAGTCACACACAGTTCCACAGTGGGTGACCCAGCTGAGGCGATGGGGTGGGAGAGGAAGAGACAAAACGTGTGTGAGAACAGCTCCTGCTGGCATTGCCAATAACAGCAAAGGTCCCAGCACGAAGGTCCCAGAGCCTCCAGGCACAAGCTCAACACAGACTGCCTGAGTACCTTTGCTTCGCAGGAACCACTTGTGTGCTTATACAGCCACATGAACTGTATTTCCACGACTGAAAACTTCATTGTGGTGCATTGTTTTAGGAAACAATCCAGTTTCACTCACTTTTCTCTGTCTACAGCTTGAAGCTGATAAATGGAAAGCTTTTGGTGTGCCGGAGCTCTGGAGGGCTGTGGGTGCCAAATTTGTGATGACTGAGGGAAAACTTGGGACAGAGCAGTGCAGGAGGTTAGGAGGGGTATGAAACTATAAGAACAAACAGGCTTTTGTAAGTTAACACTGGAAAAACTATTTACAATTCTGTAAGGTCTATTGGAGGTAGTAATGTATTCAGATATAAAATCCGTACACAGTTAATATCCTATCTAGAAAAAGAGCATGTGGACATTGCTGAACAGTTCTTGACTGTCTAAAAGATTAGGGTTCTCAGTGTGTGTGTGTGTTTATTTGTATTACTGCTTTCATTAGATTTTCACAGATGCATAATCACGCTTATGAATGAGCATATACTAGTACATAGTGTAGTTTGTGCATAACCAATATGAAATTTAAGTGTTGATATGTAAATTGTTTAAATCAGAAGAGAAATATGAGCAGTATTAATCTTGTTCTTGCTTTGTTTCTATATTTGAAACATTGGATTATGTAATGAAGATATGCTGAATGTTAGCTAACAGCTTCATTTATGAGCTTTCTAGGGTAAATTAATTGTTTTAGAAAACATGGTTTTCTCCATACTTAAGAAGAGACAGATTGAATCCAAATTGCTCCAGAAAAAAGAAATATGATTACTGGTTAAAGAAGCAATCTGATTTTTTTTGTGATTATAATTAAGGTTTAGGCAGTGCAGTTTTTGCAGCATATATATTTTATTAAGTGTGGATTCTATGTATATTGATTTTGTTTCCTTTTATAAATATCAAATCCATAGCAATTTTTTAATGCCGCTGCTTTTAATGCTTTATCATTATGCTAAATCCTTGGCAGATGGCTCTTATTTTATAAAAGGAAACTTTCCTAGGGAGGTCATCTTTTGCTTGTGTACAACTTAATTTTCTTGAATCAAAGGTGAAGTGCATGAAATACTATTGTGACTGTAAATGTCTCTGTGTGATCAAAATGTCTTTTGGCTGGTGTACTTCTGGACTTGGAATAAAAAAGGTTATCTTGAGTAAAAGGACAAGTGGCTTTAGGTTGTGTTGCTTGAGCTGGGGTGTGGGACCAGATGATCACCAGACGTCCCTGCCAACCTCAAGCATTCTGTGATTCTCTGATAGGTTGTTTTAAAAAATCTGTAGCACAAGACCACTGTTTCTGATCAAATACCATCTGTCCATGCCTTCTCAATTTTTCTTTGGAAGTGGAAAGATACTGGTAACTATATATGCTTGAGAGATGGTCAAGGTGTCTCAAAAATGAACCAACCTCCCACGATTAGGGTAGTGCTGAGGACGTGGAAATGCTGTCTGCAGGTGAGCAGGTGGATCCAATTTACAATGGATCCAAGACATACGGCCGGGGAGGTTGCCCAGTCTGTCCTGGACTTCAGCCTTACAACCACAGAGGCCTGATGTATAACTCTACTCTCTGTCTCCTGCTCCAGAAGAGACAGCAGAGAGTTATATTTTGCTCGTACAGCTGTATAAGTTGATTTGCTCTGCCTTTTTTCAGAGAAAAGTGGATTAAACCCGTAATGAATAAATCTAATTTTGAAATTACATTGTTGATCTTCACTGCAGCAACATGTGAGATCCTTTCTGAGGTTTGCCAAGCAAATGTGCAAAGACAAAACAAAATAAAATATCTGCAGCTAGGCATTCCCATTTGCAGAGTCAGAGCAATATGATCCTTGTAAAAAGTCGTATTTCAGCAAAAATTGGGTCAGCCAAAAAGCTTTTGAGTAGCTCCACAAAGTCCTTATGGCATCCAATAAAAAATAGTGGGCTTAATGATATATAGACTGATTGACTCCACTGGGCTTTTTGGTAAAGTAGCATTCATTCAAATGGATGGGGATCATTGAAAAATTACAATTGATGTGCTACATTAATTTTGGTTTAAAAGGGAATATTATCCAACCTTAAAACCAAAACATTGCTGAATTAGAGCTACAGAATACCACGTTAAATTCTTAGAAAAGTGCTAATTTTCCAAATACTATTTCAAACCTAAATTCTGGACAAAGAAGTTTTAAATATATACCATTACCCAGGGAATTGTAGCTGAGACTTATAAATATGTTTTCCTTAGCATAAGTTTTTAAAACATAGCACTTTCTCATTCTTTTTGATTAAACATTTTTTATGCAATAGTCCCCAAGCATGCATCTTTCTCTCCTTAGGTGTAACCCATACTCTCACACATTTATGTCACTTTGGATATGATAAAATTTGTTTTCTTATCCTGTCAGCAAGTATTTGCAAAATGTTGCCTGTAGTTCAAAGCTGGTGAAGTCTTACAGGGTTCTTGACCCCAGCAAGTTTGGGTGAGGCAGTGATTGTATTAAAAACAGGTGTTTTTGTGAGATGTGCCTGCAGTTGTCAGTTGTTCTGAGCCTGTAGCCTGGTGCAGGCTCAGCACTACTTAGGCAGCAGCATGAACTACTGTTCAGGAACATGAACTGCATTAAAGCATGTGGTTCATGTGCTCCTAATGTGTGCCCTCTGAGGAGAGCTGGAGTGCTGCACGTCCAGGGGCTCCTCTGTGAATGTGGGTAGGCTTGGATCAGTGGTGCCAACTGTGGTATCACAGAACTGGTAGGGCTGGGAGGGACCTCTGGACATCGTCCAGTCCCACCCTCCTGCCAATGCAGGGTCACCTGGAGAGGTGACGCAGGGATGTGCTCAGGTGGGTTTGGAATGTCTCCAGTGAGGGAGGCTCCATGATATCCCTGGGCTGCCTGTTCCTGTGCTCAGTGGAAAGAAGCTCCTCCTTGAGGTGTTGAGGTGAAACCTAGAGAGCCATTCCACCTGTATCTCCTGCCCAGCTCTTCCCAACTTATGTTCAATCTAAGAGACAAGACTACAGATGAAAAACACCCGGTCCTTAAAACTTTGAAGCTTTTAAGGAAACTTTTGAGTCCGCTGTGCATCCTTAAGTGAGACATAGTTGTTAGTCTATGGTTTTTAAGATTTTTCTCTTTCAGAAGAACCAGTCAGATGGTGAGCTTGAAAGTTAGTCAGAAGTGCTGGCAAGTAGTAGGTCTGTTTCTGTGAATCTTGCCCTATTGTATTGCTCCCCAAATCTCCATCTTCTCTTCAGCAGTAACTGTAATCCAGGTAACCAAGCATCTGATGTCTGCTGATGGTTTTCCATCTTTCTGAAGCACTCAGTTCTATATGCAAGTATGTAAGCTCATGCAGAAGGCCACGCAGTGGTCAGTGCTTTCAGTGCTCTTGAGATTTTATTTTTTGTACAGCATTAAAATGTTTATGTGATGCCAATCCTAAATATAGAGTTTGTCTAAGCTGCTTCCCACAATTGTCTTGTCTCTTAGCTCTTTTTAGTGCCATGCAGCATGAGAATCCCAGGAGTTTACTCCAGCAGATTGGGGTGTTTTTTTTTCCATTTGTTTTTTGTCACGCTGATTTCACAAATTCTAGGAACATTTAGCTTCGGCCTTGAGTCCTGAACCTGTTGGCAGAGGAGATTTATGAAAGGAGGAGTCCATCCTACTGTGAGCATATTCATGGTAACCGTGGCGTAGAAAGAAATCTGGAAGTTTTAAAGATTTGTATGTTGTCATTGCCTCTTGGTATGAAATGTAACAGGTGTCATTAATGACAAAATTGCAATAGATAAGTGTATGTTATAAACTTAAGCTTTGTTCAGTTTTTGTAATAAAAAGCATCAAGCCAGGCAGCTTTTTATTTCTGCTGCAGGGAAACTATTTCATGAGAAGCATTCACAGAAAAGTTAACACACTTGAGTCACATACCAGGACTTTAAAACCCAGCTTGGTTTGTTGATGACAATGTTTGTGCAGTGTGTGTGTGGGGGGGTGTTCAAGGCACAGGTAAAGAAAGGCACTTCTTAGCAGAGTCACCCAAGTTTTTAATTTGCATTTCTGTGGTATTCAGTTGAAATCTGAACTTTTATTTTCATTGTGTATCTTCTAGCTTGTGAATATTGCTGCCTTGATCAGGAAAGAGGAGAAGCAGAGGAAGTAAGGTTTTTTACTGACACTTAAATTTAAAACACGAGCTCTCGATGAAATAGTGCAACAAGCACCTTTGCAGAGGAGTTGAAAAATCAAAATGCCTTGATAAAATGTGCATGAAGATACTGTGCTGTAACAAAACCTGATTACTTCTTTGCGACAGGAGTTGCCACTGGAGGTGTTGTCAGCTCATGGACAGAGCAGTAAGCGTCAGTTTCACCATCTCAGAAAAATGTAAATGTATAAACTTTGTGTTTCAATATTCTTTTTGGGTCGGGCTGCCCGGGAGCTAATCGCTGAAGGATGATAGCACTTCCTTTGACTCTGGATCTGTCACTTACGGTTTGTTTATACATCAAAAACGTGTGATCAGAATGACTGCTCTGGTAGGCTGAGTTCAGAATAAATGTCAGCATCAAGGACTATCTGTGTGTATTGGTGCAAGCCAGGACTTGGTGCAGACCCTGATGTAAAGGAAACAGCTAATAATTAAAGACAGTATGAAGTTACCCAGCAGAGAAACCACAGCATATGCAGCAGCATAAAGCAAAATCTTTATCAAAAGTGACTATATGTATCAGAGATACAAGGAATTGTTTCTCTTCTCTTGGCAGTGGAGGGTGTAAATATGGGGCAAAGTTTTAGCTGTTCCAGTGAAAATGTTTGTAAAGTAAAAAAAGACATTGAAATAGTTATGAGATTCACTAAGCAAATTTAGTCTTTAATAATCAGAGGAGGATTGTTTTGTGCATGGCAGTCTGTGGTGGTTTGGCATGCCCTCTAGCAAGGGACTGGGCTGGAACCCAGGAGTCCACTTAAAGGAAAATAAAGCTCTTGTAAAATCCTGTAAAGGCCCCTGCTATTCCAGATTTTACTGCTGCTTTTACTATTGTTTCTTTAGACTTCTCTAGTTCATTCCTATCCTTATCAATGATGCAATGTAGTTCGTGACTGTCTCAAAGCCAGTGAAGAGCTGTCTAGAGGAGCAGCAGTGCCCAGCACATATCATTAGTGCTCTGTCGGCCCCTTTCCAAGCCTTGTCAATACAATTCTGCCCTTCCCCTGACAACATTTATGCTTTAAGACAACAGCATAATGAGTAGCTACCATGTGGTAATGACTGAAAGTCCCCAAAGGGAAAGTTCTGTTTTATTAAACAGGGATGTTCACAGTTGGGATAGTGGGGGTTCTTATCTTCTTCCCTTTTTTTTTTTTTTTAAATTTAATTTAATAATGGCAGGTGTAATACAGATTTTTATGGAACTATTTTAAAGGCAGTCTGCCTTATAAGAGCACTTAAAGAGAATTCTGTATTCTGTATTCTGCCAGAGTGTCTTAAGGAATTAGAGATTCAAGTGAAGGTGTGTCTTAACAGTATTCGAGTTCTTACATGTATATGCATTAGAATGAGATAATAAAATACAAAAAACAATAGGATTAGAGCTTATGTTCTGCATTTGATTTCACAGACCATCTAAAATATAGTAATCTTAACCTAAAATATAGTGATTAAACCAAAATGCTCTGTTAATTCAAGGCAAAACTTTAAATAAATCAATAAACAAATAAGCTGACAGTTACAGTGAGATTTCACTTCCTGGACTGAAAAATTGAACTGCAGGCTCATAGCTCCCTTGAGTGTTTGGAAAGAGAATAGCAGCTCTTAATAACAGAGCACTTTGCTGTGAGGGGTGGACGTTCATGTCATTACCATTTTTCTGGCAACTTTTCAACCACCAGCAGCAAAAGTTTTCATTGATTGCCTCCTGCTGTAAGGCAGTAATTACACTGCTCTGTCTCTCTCTTTCATGAGCTGCAGGACTTGGAGAAAATAAGGGAAGCTAGAGATACTAGATATAGATAAAACACAATTTAGGCTGAGCTATTTCCTATGTTACTACATGAGGTCTAGCAGGCTAATTTTCACACATCTGCACTAAATATAGAAAATAGGTTTTCCAGTGCAACAGTGGAGAATCCAAAGTAAAAATTCGATCCAGATGCTGTAAAGTCATCCACTCCCTAGAAAATGAGAAGGTATTGCATGCAGCTTTTTCCTGAAAATCAGATTCCCCCCACCACGACCCAGGTGCAAGGGTCACTGGTGTTGATCAAGAACAATTAAACACTGTGTTATTGTCCCAAATTGGTACTGTTACATTTGGTCGAGGTTCTGTTAATTGTTGCAGTCCAGTGATGCTGAAGGGGAAAGATGCTATTTGAGAGAAATATTGGCACTTACTTCACCTGAGCTTGTTTTCTCTCTGAAGTTGGCTTAGGCAGAGGAAATGGATGGAGGTGTTTGTGAACTGCACGGAGCTGTCAGAAAGTGATCCCTTATGTCTGACTTCATC
Organism: Phylloscopus whistleri; assembly: GCA_017589585.1. NCBI lineage: Eukaryota > Metazoa > Chordata > Aves > Passeriformes > Phylloscopidae > Phylloscopus > Phylloscopus whistleri. The sequence goes on along the minus strand of JADMLD010001407.1, from coordinate 795,687 downwards.
TATTTATAATTGACAGGAAGACTTGTGTTCATTTTGGTGATGCAGAATCAAGTGCAGCTGGAGCAAGAGAAATGGGGAAATTTGAGCTTAGGTAGTAATGGAATGCAGGAGTTTGTGCATATACAACTCTGTCATAAATCAACAGTTAATCGGTTTTCATTCGTTTTCATGACTTGGGATTGTGCAAATGTAGTACTCTATATTTATTAAGGAATCAGCAGAGTGATCTAGATCTGTATCTTAATGTAGGAAATGTATTGTGATGCCGATATCCTTTTAACTAAGATAATTAATTTAAACTTATTTGTCTTTGCCTTTAAGGATCTTTTCATCTTAACAAGTAGGCTGAACAATTTTTGCAGATAATTGTCCTGTGATTTATTTTTATGTTTTTATGAAACAAATATATTTGGTTGTCAGTACTTTATTCTCCAAATTGCTACTATAATGTTTACCTTCTGTATGAGCTCAGCGCTGTTAGAGTAGGTATAGAGTAAATATATGTGAAAGCTAATTAAAGTATAACAAGGATGTAGAGCACTTGTATGTCACTACATTATTAATTGAAGATTTTATGGTTTTGATGCAAGTAGTGTGTCAGTTTAGCACAGAACAGTGAGACACATGACCTCATTATTGCAATCTTTACGTACACATAATGCATAAGCACATTCTAGAAGGCACATGAGATCATACACAGAGTAAATAAATTCTATTCAATATTTATTAATATAATTTCTGCTGCAATACAATAGAGACTTTCCTTGTCTTACATTTCAGCTCTGTACTCCTACAGAGCAAAATCCAGGTATTCTCAAGCAATGAAGCCATACTTTAAAGAAGAAGTATTTAATCACACCAAGGAGAAGTGGCAGAATCAGGATCCAAAGAATTTTCCAAAACCCCTGCAATCTCTCACAGAAGCTTTCCATGCATATTAATTTCTACAAGGGATAGTTTAAGTTCTACTAACACTGGTATTTAGAACAATGAAGCATCAAAAATTTGTCTTTTTGCTAAAGTAATAAAAAGCCCCAAAACAAAGAGCAAATCATAAGAATGCAAGTAGAAGGAAGCTTCTAGCCTTTGTGGCACTTAAAGAGGAATTCTCTCAAACTTACCTAGAGGTGTAGGCTCTGGAAGGAAAGTGTAGACACAGGTTTGACCTCGATCTGAACTCACAAGGGAAGCTTTAGTAGAGGTGGTGTTCTGTTCTCTGGTAGATCCTGAGCTGCACAGATTCTCCAGTTTTGAATTGAGACAAAAATGAAAATTGTGGCAGCTCTCACAAATCAAAATTCATTTCTTTTTGATACATTTGGGGTCTGTCTTTGATCTGGACATTTTTTATATTTATGTTCAATATGCCTGATATAGGAAACAAACTTTTGTCAGGTCTATCTTTCTGTTTTACCATGTCTGTCTTATTTTCCTGTACCAGAAAATCGTTCTCATTTTGCTGACTAACAGAATTCTTACTACTATACCTAATTATGTATTTGTATCTTATATAATTTTATGTTATATAGTACTATATTTAATTCAATATCTGATATAATATTGCTACCTAATTTCTATATTTTCAGTCTAAAATTCAGGGTAATTTTCAGTATGACCGTGGGAATCTGGTGAGGAAAATCGCAAGAGAGGCAATTAAGTTAAAGTGGAGCAGTTTAACAGGTCTGGAGTATATTCCAGTTAAGGACTGTTTCTGCTTACCATCACTTTGTAAGGACCTGTTCTCCCTGGAGGTATCATGTTCTATAAAGCACATGTATTTCACTGACGCTGTTGGTACTGAAATTTATTCTGTTGTTCTCCAACAATTGTGCTACATGTAAATGTACCCAACAGATGACATTTAGCAATTACCCTGCCCCGTAAGTTTTACTACAGCCACTGTAAGAAAATTCTGGTATGAATCCCTACAGTGATCTTTCCCCAGTGTACTCTAACCTAGGCTCCAGAGGGGAACCTTTGTGAAAAAAAAAGGAAAAAAATTAATTTTCACTTAATACAGTTTCTTATGTTCTTGGGGTCATACTACATCTGTTACAATTTCTGTAATGATAAGCTTAAAAATGACACATCTGAAAGTAAATAACATCATGCTGCTGAGCTGTGTTACTGGTTTGCTAGTCAGTTGGGAGAATGCCTCTTGTTCTCTTTGTCACTGTTGTAGTGACTCTCAAGCCCATCAGGAGTTACAGCCAGGCAGGAACACTTCAGCCTCAACTCAATGAGCTGGTGGCAGAATTTGACTGAACTTCTTAGTGTAAAACCAGGAGAAGTTTTATGCCTTGTGCTTGTGCAAGAAGCAGCCTCACTCTGGTGCCTGGGTAGGCAGGCATTTAAGGCAGCTCAGGTCCCTGTGCCACTGCTGCTGTGTCCCCAGCTGGGCTCCTGCCTGACCCACCTGCTCAGCTGACTATTGAATCCAAAGTGGTGTTTCTAGCTCTGCTGTTCCATACTACTTTTCTGTCAAGTGACAGTGTTTTTTCCTAAATTACAGACTTTCTGGTTTATGAGGGCAAGTTTATTTCCTAATTGTGTAGAGACTAGAAGGAAATTAAGTGGTCAAGTCCTTTAATTTAAAATATAAAAGTGTATTACTGGCCTTGTTCTCGGATGAATCGAACATTAGGAATATTAATACTAGTAATGGAACATAATGGCTACTTGTCAGAAGTAAAGATAATTATTTCAGGAACACAAAACTAACCTTGACAGATAATTGCCTGTTGAAATCTGATGCTGTGCAACAAATGGAGGATTATTAACAACAGACTCCCATGTTCATCTGTTATATCATTAAATCCTGTATGTTACATTGACAGGGCTATCATTGCAATAAAAGCATCCCCCTTTTCTTGAAGATGCATGCCAATTCTGTATTAAAGATTTTGATTGCGTGGGGCTGTTGTGTTCTAAATAAATAGTTTTGTTGTCCTCTAAAATGCTGAGAAGCTTTGAGTAAATTTTTTCAGATGTAGATTATATAGGTGTATACTACCTGCCGAATGAAAAACAACCATCATTTCCATTGTGCTGATTTTTTTCCCCTTTTTTCTTAAAAAAACCCAAACCAGACTGGTCCTAGTATTTTTAAATGCATGTTCATCCAGCAGGCACCTTGAGATCTGTGAAGATTTTCATTTACTGGACAAAAGTGTACTCACATGAACTACTGAAAAGAAGTTTGAAGGTAACAGATACTCAGGCTTGAGAGATAGTTCTCAATTACATGAGTAATGAAACCCAAAATAGCTTTAGCGGGTAATGTTATATTTCAGGCATTTGAATTTTTTAAATCAAGAGTGAATCTTTTGTTCAAATGCATAGTGTAACTTAAACCAAACAGTGGTCATTCAAACTTTGGATTTTGACTGTGAACGCCATAAGACATCTGCTACTTCAAAACCTTTGGTTTGGAGTCTGTAGTTGTACCTTGAAAGATGGTTACAGACATTGTTTGGGGGAATGCCTTACAGTCAAGTCTTCTATATCTAATAAAAAATTGCTCCTCCTTCCTTTTGTGATTTAAAAGTTAAACTGTATTTTCTGTCATCGAGGTTGATACTAAGAATATAATGTTGCTGTAGTCACCTTAACAGTTTTCATCAAGAGCAGTCCCCAAATGCTACTCAAGATGATAGTGGCAAGCATAAAAAGCACTAAAAACATCTAAAGTTTTGTACAGCAAATTGTGTACAGAAAAATCAATTGTATCAAAAAAGGCATTATTTACCTAATCATTCATGACTGAAAAAGGCCACATGAAATATTGCCTATTTCAAAAGGCAATCATGAAGGCTTCAAAGTACATATAATCTCATTTCTCTACTCTCATTTTACCTGCTTTCTCTCCCTGAACTGGAAAACTGCTGTCATAACTGTATCTATTTCCTGTAGGAGCTATTAGTTAGTAGCATTACATCCGCTTAAACGTGATCGCTTTTCTCTTCTGTATGCTACTGATACGCTGTTATCCCATAATATTGCTCATCTGTCACAGGTTGCCATGTTTCCTGTGCTGATTGTAGGATGGAGAGCTGAAGCATCCTCTAGAAAATGTTCAGAGATGGCAGGCTGTTTTAATGATTCTGTGATTCTCTTATGTTACAGAGCACAACCTTCCTGTGGTGCATTTCAAGCTTGTAGCGCGAAATTTTTCTCTGCTTTTAGTTCCTAAGCAAAAGCACTTTAACCATCAGTTTTGAATGTAACCATCTCAATTCCTCTTTATTTAAATGGCAGATTCATTAAAAACTCCATCTGGCTTCCATAGGAAGCTTGCACAAGTCCTTGGAAATGGATTATTTTTTTTTTTTTTCAGGACACAAGGAACTGTGGCCAGGATTAGAACCTCTTCCTCCTGCAGCATACTTGCCAGATGGCAAGTTTATTGAATCTGGTTTTAACTCACTAGGGCTTAAAGGAATGAACACAGCTCTGAGAAGTGGGTGCTACATTTCTACTTCAAAGGTCTCCTTTAAAATTAGCCCCCAAAGATTTATATGCAGAGTGTGGTTGTGACCTGGGCAGTCTGTTGCATATCTCTCATCTCTTTCAGTGCTTGAGTCAGACTGACACAAACCACTTTACAAAATCCCAGTAATTTCACAGTATTGGGTGAATCTTGCTACATGGCTAAATCAAATTTTTATATATATATATATATATATATATATAATTTATTTTGCAGTGTTGTAAAGTTTCTTCACTTCAAATACTTGTTTTCTAAGTAAAATATGAAAATTTGACATATTCACTGTTGTCACTTAAAACTATCCTTGGGTTTTGTCCTCAATACAGAAGTCTACTCTGTACTAAAACTAACATTTTTGATGGATAGAATTTAGTTTAATTAGCTTTAGGTTTGAATTGAGTAGAAAAAGGTCACATGTCTATTTAAATCTCTTACAGCAGCTTTTTCTAATTTCTTGAAGTGGCTTTGAAACTTGTGAAATACATTTCCAGCTAATCAGTGTGTAAATGCTAAATTATTTTATTAAGGAGTCCCCCTCTCTTCAAAATACAAAGCCTAGTTTTGCATTTCTGTTATTTACAGAGAAATCAGATTTTTTATATTACAGGATTTTTTTCCCTTTTGTTCTGACGACGGAGAAGCCTCCTCCTATGAAGTGATGCCAAAGAACTTCAGAGGGTCTGCAGCATCAATATTAACCTTTTCTTTCAAATGCAGAGAAGGCAGGATGGTGACTCTGCTGAGATGTAGTTGCGTGCCAGGTTTCAGGCATTTAAGTGGCCATGTCTGTCATAATTCTTTATGTGCTTGGTTAAACAGGACTGTACCTGTGTGCAGTGTCAGCTCTCATTTGTAGAGTAAAGCATATAAAGATTAGCACACTTGTTCAGGATAAGGAAGCTGATAATTGCAACTCAGAATATTCCATTTTTCTCCCTTTCCAGCTTCCCTTGTTACTCATTGATATTGTTTATATATACTTATTTTGGTTTAGGGTAAATTTGGGAGGAAACCTCCGAAGGGGATTTTTTGGAAAAGTACATTTAAACGGCTTTTTTCTTTAGCTGGTTTGGAAAGGAACATTTTCAGAGAAAAGTGCAAAAAAGTATTTAACAAACAAGATGTTCACAAGCACAAAAAAAGAAGAATAGGAAACAATAAAGCTTTTTGCTGCTCCGAAGAGAGATGGCAAACTGAGAAAGTTCTTGCAGTGGGTGTAGCTTAGCTTACTTTTAGACTATTACTGGTTTTACTCTTTTTGGAGGTCTAGGTTTGGCGGGCTGCAGGTGCGAGCCTTCGCTGCTCCTCTGGGTTTTTTAGTTTAGAGCAGATTTAAACAGTTTCAAAAAAAAAAGAGAAAAAACAGTTCAGGGAACTTTGCTGTCTCAGTTATAAAACAAACTAAAAGTACAGGAGATCTTTGTTTTACCACTGTCTGTGCTTCAGACGAGCTGCCGGAGCAAGGATGTGTGGGAGTCAGGCAGTTTTCTCAAAACAAACTGCACGCTGCTTTTTTCTCCTTTCTTGCATTCAGAACAAGTTTTAAAGGTACAGAACTTAATACACAGTACAAACAGAGCAGACAATTGGGGATACAAGCATCATAAAGTCCCCCTATGACAATCCTGTATATATGCTCCTTCTGCTGGAGGTGATTTTGTATCTCAGCAGTGGTGCTGGTTCTTGTACTGCATGATGTGAGCACACAGGACTGTTCACCCCAGTCTTGGAAATAAGGAAATAATAGCTGCTGTTGTGTAAGCCTCATTTGTATGCATTTGTGATTTGCAAGTGATTTTTTAGTCTTGAGTAGTGAATTTTCAGTGTTGAATTTTTCATGAAGAAATTTTCATTGTTTTAAAATCAAGTTTTTACAAAATACCTTAAGCGGGTCTATTCGCTTACACTGGGACTTGGCTTTGTGTTTGGATATCACCTTGTTCCTCTTGTTACTGAACCCATTTGTTAGGAGTTCTAGCAGCACATATTCCCCAGGTTTTCCTACACTTCAAAAAAGATGGAGGGACTGCAAAAATACATGAAATTTAATACAAATATCCAGGAATCTTACAAAGAAGAGAGGGTGATAGTGCCAGAATCAAAAGTAATTTTTTTATTTTTCCTGGACAGAGAATGTCAAGAGTTAATGCTTTTCTGAAACTCTCTAAAAGTCTCTGGTTGGCTTCTCTTTGAATTAATTCCTCTGGAACGAATTCACCTACCATATTACTTTACCACTTTATTCATATATACTGCAAAGTAGATGTAGAAAAAAAATAATGGGCCTCTGAAAACTTGATGGATGTAATTGCATCCAGGGATACAGATGATGTCATGAATCATTTCAAGGTGCAATAGTTTCTGCGGTATTTCTAAATGAAATTAGAGGTCTCTTGTTTACAGTTTGTTTGCGGTGCACTCCATTCAGTAGAACAGTGTATGGATCCAATAGTAATACAAAAATATGTGCTATATAGCCTGATGCTATTTTGAAGATGTTTTGGCATTATATCCCTAATTTTACTGCTGTGTTGCCATCATTTCCAGTTGTATTTGGCTTGATTTAAGCTGGGAGAGCTTTGTATGAGTAACATATGGAAGTTGTTATTGTTTACATTTGTTCAGCAGATGTATGAGCTTTTTGTATGCCTGAGTCCTTATCAGTTGGACTAAATGATGCATAATTCCACAGTATTCAAGTATTCTGTTGGATGAGAACACGTACTGACTGTCAGTGCCTGTAAAGTGCAAGAGTGGCAGTTCCAGTATTTCAGTCTGTGTGAGCACAGTGAGCGTCACTTTGTCCTCCTTGCAAATCAAGCATTCCACTGTGATCACATTTGCAGGAAGTGAAATTGGAAGGGAAGCACTGCAAACAGGTAGGGAGGCCGTTGCACAGTGACCTGGTGAAGTGAGATCAGCTGAACAAACTGGCACCAAGGGGCAGTTGAGCCCTACTAAATGTAAATGCCTTCAGTGGCAGGGTGGGAAGCGATCGGGTCAGTCACAGTCATTGTACTGAACAAGAAATGTACATTTCCCTTTGCACTCACTTCTCAGCTTCCCCATCTGTCATATTTAAAATACTTAAAACACTCCCAGTGTATTTTTAACAACTCCCATTTTCTGTACTGTGCTAGCCTGTTTAGAAAGGGGGGAGCCAGAAAGGCTCTATTAGAAGGGGTTCATGTAACCTGACAAAAAGCGTGCAAGCCACTGATAATTTTTTGTGTTTTCTCTCAACACATGTTTAAAGGCTTTTAAAGTGTGTGATTTCATCAAAGGGTTTTTTCCCTTCTTTGAATATCATCTGTGAGGTGATGGAATTACAGCTGAGAGCGCCAGATAGGAACTTAAGTAAAATTTGGCAAGCAGAGCTTCCTTAAGTGTTCATCTTAAACTGGGCCTTGTCTACAGCAAAGCAGTTTTGTTTTCAAAAAGCAGGTAATTTTGTAATGGGACATAAACAATAGGTCATATTTTTGGTGGCTGTGTCCTTGACTTCAGTGAAGTAGAACTCTATTTATTTACACCAGATGAGGCTCTGCCTTTTTCCACATCTTTTTTTAATGCTTCTTTACTTCTTAGAGAATGAAACCTTTGTTTCTTTGGAAACACATCTATTAAGAAAACACCAGTGCAAAAATCATTTAACTGGGCCTACCTCTTCTCTCGTGTGCCTTCCTTTGCAGTGGCCTTGGGTCTCTACTTCCCCAGGAGGAGGGAGTACTTGGAGAATGTCTACATTGACGAGCCAGCGGGAACGCCGCTTCTGCGCATCCATGCCTTGAGGGATTCACATGAGGAAGTGCCCCACTTTCATCTGTGCCAGAATCTCATAATTTCTCGAACAAGATCACATGAAAATAATTGGTTCCAAATCAGAGAAAAAACAGGACTTCTCTACCTCAGCAAAAGCCTGGATAGAGAGGACTTTAACATGCTATGTAAGTATAAGACCAGCTTTTCTTCTTGAGGTATCTGTTCTTAAAGCAAAATAAGTACAGACAATGAGATTCCTCCATTGGAAGCATCAAATTTAGAAAAAACACACCTGCGCTTTTAAAAGGAGGAAGCAGACCCAGTGAAACCCACAGCAGTGTGCCAAAGCAGATGCTGACCTGGGACCGATCCTGTCGCTCACATTGAGAACTCCAGTACGGTGGGACAGTTGCATTACTGGAAATACTTTTTCTGAATTTCACATCTGTACAGGTCACAGCTTTACACAGAGATTTGCAGTTTGTTCATCTACTAATGCAAGTGAGACCAGTTTCATTGTGTTGGGGATTCCCAGACAAATGCTGTGTGAGTGGTTCAGATTCTTACATAAATGGTCCTTGCGTTCTGGTGACATGGATTCACAAATTACATTTGCGTGTAACACCAAAGAGCTCTTAGAAGAAATGGTTAATTGTACCTCTCTCCCTCTCTTGAGATTTGGCTTTCTTAGAGAAGCTTACTGTTGAACTACAGAAATTCATTATCTCAGGGTTTTTTTCTCTTCTTTTATGCTCTAGCAGTAAATTGGTCTCAGTGATTTTGATCTATGAGGAAATTAGGTATCATTAGGTGGTGGAGGAGGAAATGTATGAGGAGTTAATGGCATACCACTGTGATCAGTTGCAGAAATTTTACTGTTGAAGAGAGTCTGTAGTAATTGTCTTCGGTTTGTAAGATCCATATATCAACACTACCTTCAGACTTAGGTGCCTTGATGTTGAAATTTTCAACTTCAGACACTTAATGCTTTATTTTTGAAGTGCTGAGTGTTTGATATTTCATCCATTTTTGGTACTTGGCATTCATGTATATCAAATATTTGTGCTAAACAAAGGAGGAATAGCTACTTAACACTCGAGAGCCTTGTCTTGTTCGTACAGATCAAAGCGACCTAGAACTTCTTTTCAAGTGAGTTAGATCTATTACAGAGATATTACTGTGCTGTCTGTAGTCAAGCCAAGGGAATCAAAACAAGACTTGAGGATGTAGATGCCACAGGTTGATTTTAACTTCTATTTTATCTTTTGTCCACCTCTTTATATTTCAAAATGATGAAGTAATCTGTTCTCTGAACCTAAACACTTTGGTCCATACTGTTGGAATGCTGTGACTGAAATGTTAGTCCTGATACGGGTTTGTCCTCAGTATCTGTTTCCATCTTGTGCATTATTTTTCCTGTTTTCACCCTGCTCTTGCTTGAGTCCCTTCAAAAAGCAGTCCTGTCAAAGAGCTGATTATTGCCAGTGATGTGTTTTTATGTCACTGTCTTACAGACAGAATGCTAATACTGGTTCTGAGATTCTATAATGCAAAATTGGTGCCAAGCCCTATAGTTTTAGGCTTATTTTTGCTATTAAGATTTAAGGTTTTCCCACCAGCATCTGGCATGTTGAAGAGTTGCTTTGCTACATAATAGGATTAAACGATCATTTATGGAATAATGGGTAGAATATAAGGAAAAGAAATGTTGGCTTATCTTCTGTAAAATATTTCTTATGGTGATTTCTTTCTTCTGAAGCTGTAGGAAACTGGATGCCATTATCCAAGGTGATGCTGTACGTCTTCCTTTCATCCCACCCTTTCCAAGAGAAGGAATGTGACTCGGCTACACGCGCCACGGTTCTGCTCTCTTTGATCAATGCTACTGCACCAGCTTGCAGTTCCCTGACAGCAAGGCAGCTTTGCTTCACAGAAATGGATCTCTCCTTTCACATCAAGGAGAATAAACCACCTGGTACATTTCATCAGCTCCAGTTACCATCAGTTCATCATCTGTGTCAGAATCTCAGCATTTCCTACAAATTGCTTGCAGGTAAAACTGGATCTGAGCCGCTCACGTATTAGCAATAGATTCAAACATCTGCACTGTTAAAAGATGTCTTTTGTAGTAGATCCTCTAGACTTGATTCTATAAAGGAAGTTCCTTTGCAAACCTAAACTGAGCCTGAAGATTTTGCCTTTGAGATATACAGAGGAAATGGGAATAGGAAGACTATCACCTTCCCTAAAGAAACCGTCAGTTTTAGAATTTTGTATCTGCTAAAAGTAGAGGGAGAATATCTGAGCTTTAAATTGTGCTGCTTTTAAACTGCAGAATCTTCCCATATATTCCATGCTTTCTCCCTACTCTAATATAATCACACAAGTTCCTTCTGTTTCATTTCTGAGTCTTTTATTGTGCAGTTTTGATGTCCAAATGGATCTACTGAACTGCAGAAGAGTATTAAAGAGTATTAAAGCTGTCAGAGCCCTGTACTGGAAAGTGACTGTGCCTGTGTGTGTTGTGGCTGTTTTGCAGCTGAAGGTGTGCCCTTTCGGTACAACGAGAACACCACCAGTGTGCGGGTGACACAGCGCCTGGATCGGGAGGAGAGGGAGAGATACGAGCTCATCGCCAAGTGCACCGTCAGAGAGGGGTTCAGGGAAATGCAGGTGGAGGTGCCTTTCCTGGTGACCGTGTTAGATGAAGATGACTCTCCTCCCTTCCTTCCCAATGGCACTGATACTGCAGATGCTGTCGTGGAGTTCAACAGGAAGGAGGTAATGTTGGTAATGCTCTCCTTTACCTAGTCCCTGAAGTATGAGCACAGCAGTGGGAGGCAGGACTCCGGGAAGCATCATGTTCTGCCTGGGTAATGGATCTTGGCAACGAGCCCACCTCACTGGGCTCTGCAGATCTGTGATTGTAAAATGCTGTTTGTAGGATTCCTCTGCCCCAAGTTATGTGTTACTCAGATCCCAAAGAAAGAAGAGTTTGGGTTAGTAATTAAAGCGTGTGAAGAAATTTGAGCAGTTTCCAAGGTTGGGATGGACATTTGCTGAGTCCGTGTTCAGGATTGCTCTCTCCCTCTCTCTCTCTCCATACTGAGCTCTGCTCTGTTTGTTACAGAATTACTTCTTCCAGGGGATTAAAATTGTGTTTTTAGAGCAAGTGTGTGTGTGTATCTGTCCCATACATGCAAATCCGTATAAGGTATCAGCACTATGTTCAGAACGTTTATTAGGGTGCTGTAGAAGTAGTGGTTGACTTCTACAGACAAGCCACTGCAGAAGTTTCCAGGCTGTTAATGGCGAGCTCCAGGATCTTGTTTTAATGGTGTCCTCCCATTTTTCCCTTACCATGCCAAGCTGGTCTTTAAAAAGGTCTGAATCCCTGGGTGTGTCTTTGGTGCCCCTGCACACACACACACCCCTTGCTTCAGTAGGGAAGTACACATGTGGGCGCTTCGGCTCTTCCGTGGGAGCAATGACCCTTCTAGGTCAGTGGTATAGAGAGGATTTTTTGCAGGGGCATAAAATGATGCATGTTTCATGAGAGAACTTCTGTTTCCTAACAACAAGATCTCTTGGTAGTCAGATTTCCCTTCAAAGTACATTTTGATCCTGTTTGCGTCTGGAAGGGAAAGGACTGATTTTGGGAGTTTGCTGCCATCTCCTGACTAGAACTAGTCTTGACACTAATGAATGCATTTGCCTGGGTTTCAGTGAGAGTTGTAAGGTCTTGTTTGACCAGTATTTCAATCTCCAAAACTGTTATCAGAAGAAAGCTTCAGGTCCTTCAGCAGTGCCATTTATTGTTTCCTACCAGGGCACTGTTCTTTCCACGCTGACTGTGTACGATGCAGACACCACACCTATTTATCCCCTTGAAAGCAGCAGAAGGAAATACACAGGAACCATCATTACTGACGATCCCTGGATAAGTGAAACATTTCGTGTAGAGCACATCTTCGATGAAATCCACTTCAACCCAAATGGCAGCCAAGTGAGGGGAACTCGGCATGAGTACAGTAAGGACTCTTTCTTCAAATAAAGGAGAAGTTGCTTGTTAGTTGACCAATAAGCTCTTGAATTTTTCTGAGCGTTTTGTAAGTATTGAGCCAAAGAAAGCTGAGAAATCTCAAGTAAAGAAAACACTGAGTTTTAAATATGTACTGAAAAAAGGGAGCCTGTGCATCCCTGCAATAGGGATGATGATGTATGAACTGAGAAGCAAGAGGTTTTGATTGTAGATTCTCAGCTTGGTAGGTAGAAGGGAAGAAGACCTCCCAAACATCTTGAATGGCAGAGAGCATAACTCCATAAAAACATATTTCATATTTAACTTGTCTTCTGTTTCCTGTTAGGAAACTTGGATGTGTATAATTAAATTTGGTATATCTGTTTTTGTTGAGCTTGCAGTATTAAAAGATACATTTGCAGATAATGTGGGTTGGTAATAGACTAATCTTTTCCTTCGCAGAGCTGGTACTGAATCAAAGCATTTCAGTCACAGAGCATCGTTCCTTCCAGCTGGATGTTCTGGTGAATGACACAGAATTTCAGGGCCCAGAAAGATCGGTGATGCTTCATTTCAATGTCTCCATCCTCCCTGTCAGCATTCAGTTTTCAAACATAACTTACCAGTTCACAGTGAACAGAAATGCTGAACGCTTCGCACAGGTGAGAGCCATGTTAATTATACATCCCCTTTCTGGTGGAGCCTAAGAGCTGGATCACAGTGCTCATTGGTTTTAACTGTTGAAAGCAGAATCACTGAAAAATGTGTTATCAGTGTGATTGTTGCTGGATGTAGGAGGTAGCAGGTAGGCTGGGCAGTACCTCCCCACCACATAATAACAGAGGAGGGGCCACACATGGAAGTACTAATGGAGAGAAATAACTTGTTGTGGTCAGGAGGACTTGCAACCATGAGTGGCTTAGGCATGAATAACTACAGCAATGTCAAGGGAACAAAAAGGAATTTGTCCAGCTATTGGAGTCTCAGTATATTAATGGCTTTTCTTTGGGTAATGGCTAGTTAGTAATTAATGTGTTTCCTAATTTAACCCTTGTTTTAGCTTAATCACCACCGTTGCCATTAATAATGCTTTCCAGAGACACTTCCTAACAGGCTGACATTAATCAGGTGAAAATTACAATGTAATTCCTATGGAACATGTACATTAATAAGGAACTAGTTCAATATAATTAATATTATGAAAGTGAATATTAAAAACATCAGTGATGAGCCCTTTTGGGAGAGCTACTGGAAAGCATGCCTTGTAACTATTGTAGGAAAGAGGAGGACTGAGATTAAAATATGGTCATCCCAATTGCAGAGAAAACCAATTCATTAGAAGAATTTTAAGGAAGATAATAATTTAATAAGTTTTATTAATCTTTAAGCCTCTGGTAATTTTAAAAAGGAAGAAAAAGGGAAGTTAGATCTATTGCATATTCTTATATCTAATCTGATGAAATGCATTGCAGCTTGATAGCTCTTCAGAGTACAGAACAGGCTGTACGTGACCAATAAAAATTCTGCTGCTCTGACAAGGGACATTTTGTCCATAGTCTGCACTGAATATCCTAAATAAGAAAAAGGTACCAAGTGTGCTCCTGTATCAGCCTCACTACAAAAGCTACTCCTTTATGACATTTCATGATGCCTTGTGGCTGCAATTTTTCAGTTTGCAGTCTGTTAGAAACTTCAGAGGATAGCCTGTTCTTTTTGTGCAGATCAAATTATTTTTGATGTTAGGTTTGAGGCTTTTGTAGCACCAGACTGTGAAAGCTTTACCCTCGCCTGTTGCCTGGGGATAGGGTGAAATCTGAGTTTCCCCCAAAAAGAAATAATAGCACAGGTATGTAAGATACTCATAGTGTAACCCTTGTATCTGTGTCACAACATGACTGTAATTGAAATAAATGTGGATACTTACCTGTTAGGTATGTATGAATTTAGATTAATGAATTGCTTGGGCTTTTTTCTGAGTACCTGTTTTTATATATAGGTGTATGTATACAATATTATTATGAATTAATGAGTTCCAGATTAAATGTGGACAAAAATTGTTGTCTGTGTGTACCCTGGATTGCTCAAACACTTTAGTTTTAAAATCTGGGAGTATGTGGGTCTTTTTAGTTTAAGGGTGCAAAACCAAAAATAGCCAGTTGACTTTTAAAGGTACTGATGTTGAATATTGTCATGAGAGTCAAACATCTGAAAAGGAATTTTAGGATCTTTGAAAACAGTGGCTTTTCCCACTAATTGTGCAGTTTCACTGGGTGGCAGTAGTAGCAGGGAAAACTGTTCCTGTCAAGAACTCCCAGTTTCTGGGAAGAGATGTTTTTCTCTGTGCTGCCTAAATACAAATTCACAAAGAGATTTTGTTCTGATTCTTGAGCAGCGAAGTGTAAAACTCATCCTGGCTGTGGAGATGGTGTTCTCAGTTAGTTAAAGTGTCATCCACTTACTTCTGAAACTGGGTTTGAATTTACAGTGTGCTCAGCTTGGAGCACAAGCCAGTGTAAGGAGCTTAGTCCCCAGCACTGCACATTATTAAAGTTGGCTGCATAATTAGCCTTGATGTGCCAGAGTAGTCAGGGAAAGTACTGGGCCAAATCAATATGAAGGCTGAACTGTCTCTTGCCCTAAGGAAAACACAGGAGCGTGAAGAAATTATTAACTGCTGGGCTGATGCCATTTGTCTATTTGAGCAGCTAAATGAATTGAGTAACAGAAGCAAGGCCTGATGGTGCAAGCTTGCCCAGTGGCATTTAACTTATCAAAGGACTTAAAGCTTTATTGACATTTACTGAGACAAATGATGAATAACATTGGCTGAGATTTTTAGAGAGGTTATATGTCCAAATGTCCCTGGAATTCAGTGAAGAGGAACAGTATCATTATCCAGACTTTATTAAACATTGGAACTTGAAAGATGGATTTTTCTGTTCTTATTTCTAATAATGGTATTTCTGTGTTAACTGTTGAGAGTCTTGTGAATTTGTAGGTTCTTCCCCCATAACTGATGTTAAACCTAACTACCCTTTACCTTGATTATTACTTGGTTTTTCACCCTCACAAGAAGAGAGAAGTAGCTGCTTTTACCTTTTTCCCCTGGAGTTGTACTCTGCAGCATCTGAGAGCTGAGCTGGCTCCAGTACTTGTGGAGCAGAGCAAAGTTACAAGGCTGGGCTTTCCTCAGCGGAATAAGGCAAAAAGAGAAAGTCTATCTTTCTCATAGAAATTTCTTGAGGGAGGCCTTTATGGCTTCTTCTCAAATTATACAGCAAGAGCAAAACTGGCCAGTGTGTTATTCTAAGTATAATCCCGCTCTTCTGGGACCCTGAATTTATGGGGTCTTCTCCAACCCCATTGAAGGAAATTGCTGTGAGCAAAAAGGTGCCTGGAAAGAGCAGCTATGACAGAGTAAGGGCAGTTTAATATAGATAATGCCTTGATCACCACTGTGTTCTCCTCCTGCCTCGAAGGGGCACCATCCGAGCAGTTGCAGAGCGCTGCCAGTTGCAGTGCGGCACCAAAGCTGTGGTGACGTGCTTCTGGAAAGGACATGTCTAGACCTTGTGTCTAGACAGAGTTTATGAACAGTGGAAATCTTGTCTTCTTCTTCCTGCCAGTCCCAGCATGTTGTGGAGAGGAGACAGCCAGAAAGAAATGGCTTTGCTTTCTGATGGCTTTAATAGTCTTTCTATGTTATCCTGCCACCTAAAATCCCGACAGGAATGGTGCCAAATGACCCATCAGTGATGTGAATGGGAATAAGTTAGATGAAGTGGGATTATCCTATAACAAAGTATGCCTCTAGAACTGCAGAGACTTCCCCTCTGACTTTAAATAGTCCAGGTTCATGGGAAGAGGTCTTAGTACACAAAAACTTCTTTTTTTTGTAACATTCTTTAGTAAGAATGCTGAAACCAAGATGTACAGATATGCTTTTACCAGCAGTGGTGCTTCTTGGAAACATTTCTTAACTGCAGCATTTGAAAACAATCCATCACCAAGTTCCTTTCAATAACACCCCACCCTTCACATTGTGGTTTTCCCTGCAAAGAAAGCCAATGCCTCTGGGCCTGATTGAAATCCCACTCTTGTAAATGGAAAAACCAAAGTGAACTTTGGATCAGTTCCTATAGGAGTTGGACAGGAGATGGGGCTTTACAGTCCTGTGCTTCTTAGATGATGTGTTTTAGACTGAGGAGTGTTCTAGCCTAGATACTCTGGCACACAGAAGTTCAAATATGGCAAACCAACATATTTTCGTTTTTAGATTAAATTGTTTTAAAATTGCAAATGGGAAACAATGAGGTTCTTATTCCTTTTAAGGCTTTCAGAGAGCTCTTCTGGCCAGAAACTTTTGACTGTAATATTATAAAAATTATGTAATAGCAATTTCTATGTTATTTGAAGAGAGTCTCGGGTTTGTTCATACTGAGCTCTTGGATTTCTCAAAGACGATGAAAGTTTTTTCAGTGGTCAGCTTGGGACAGAGCAGAGATTGAACACAGAATTTCTCAAATCACAGGGTCTTGTTCTCACTGAACACTGCTGACCATCAGCAGTAGGCACCAAATACCACTGAGTCTGTGTCAAGGCTTTTTGCATTTCCACTGCTAGTCTGAAGACAACAGTAATGCTTTATGTCTCTTTTCTACTGAGAGTAAATCACATCTAAAGCATTTACATACTGCATTTATAGGAAAATAAAAAATTTGTAAACCCCAAATAAACACCGAATTTGGCGAAGTATAGTATGCACCACTTTATTTCAGATATTTTTGAGAAGCACTAAAAATATTTTTTGTGTCGAGTTTTGTTCCTGTCTGTGATTTCCTTTGTTGGTGTTTGAGCCTAGGTAGGAAAAATCTGCATTGAAAACTGCATGAAATTCCGTGGTGTAAACATTACCTACAAGTTGCTGTCCCCCAACGCCAGCTGCTATCCTGTCAGCATTCTGCAAGGCCGAGAGGACAAATATGGGAGCCTGTATGTGAACGATTCCTCCGTGCTGCGCAGACCTGAGTGCAAGGAAATACAATACACTGTTCAAGCGACAGACAAGCAGAGCAGGAAACACACCAAAACCCTCCTCACTGTTGTCCTGGAAGGGACTCGTAAGTACCCCAGTCAGAACTATTTATTTATTTATTGACAAGGGTTGCCAGCATGAGGTGATGCATTAGCAGAGTGATCTGTAAAATGATGGCGTTAGCAATGAAATTGAGTCTGAGCTAGAAGATATGGGTCACAGAGTTTGGATTTTGAGTTTTGATTTGTACTTTCCTGCAGTAGTTATTTGTTTGAAGAACTAATGTACAGAAAGGTGGGATATTATATGCAATTCATACTGTTCATGATGACCTTTGATTTAGAAGAATCTTCAGTGTGTGTGTGACCTTTATTTTGTATTTCACATATTCCTGTGGAAGGTCTACATGTGTGTGTATATCTATCGGTTTGAAGAAAGAACTATATAGCCTAAGTATGTTTGTTCACTGATTTTTTTTTCTCCTCCCTTCTGTCTTCAATTTTTGAATAGTTTTCTTAGTATTCATGTAGCAATCACACTGAATTCAAGTTCTTAACGGCAGTGTGATGACCCACCCTTATGGGGAAGGAAGTTAGAAATATCTTGTAACACCCACAGAGGAGGATTTCACTGGAAATATACTCATTTCTCTGCAAACTATATTGCATTTTATGCAAAACCATACAATTGTACCTGATAAACACCTCTGTTACATTTTATCAGATCAGAACTCCTCTGCCAAGAGAAAATGGTTTGAAGAAAAAGGAACAAAAACATGCAGTGGACTTTTTTTTGTACAAGCCTCATATTGTCTGAAAACGCACATTTCTAGCTGGTGCTCTTTGGGTTACTGTGTTAGCCCAAGAGCTAAGTATTTTCCCCTAATTAAATGTTCTGTATGAAGCTGTAACTATTTGTGCTCTCCATTCTTCTGCTATTAGGATGTTTGCACATACCTATGGTTCTAGGCAGTGACAGTGTGCTGTCAAGCAGACATAACCATGTCTTCGTGATCTTGCTGTTTATCTTTTATTGCACAGAAAAGGAACACCTGAGCTTTTCTTAATCGTTTTCTAAGTTTACTGATAATTGGGTCAGTCAGTTTTCAGCAGTTTTCACTGCTTTATTCATCTGTCCTTCTTATCTATCCCTAAAAACAGAGTTTTCCTGTTTTGAGCTGACCCCCTGACCTTCATTTCCCTTGTCCTGAATTTTTCCCAACAGTTTTAAAAAATGAAGAGGACTGCCCAGACTCTTGTGCTATAAGTAAGCACCGTGCTGAGTGTGAAGAGTGTGGTGGCCTGGGAGTGCTAACAGGAAGATGCCAGTGGAGACAGGGGAGTGGGAAAGGTACATTTATGTTGTGTGAAGTCAAACTTCTGTTTAGTTGTAATTGTGCATTTGACTTCCATAGATACAAACTGATTTATTCTGGCTGGAAAACATGGTATGATAAACTACACAGAAGCTGGGGCTAAAAATATAAATCATAATACCCATATGAAGTATGCATTCAAAAGGAAAATGAGGTGAAGTTGGAAGGGCCATTCTTCAGCTTGTCCCTAGTGATGCTGAACATGATATGTAAGCCAGCAGGTAGTGAACTGAGCTTGCAGCAGTGTGACTGGAGCAGGTGCTGAGCACCCAGCACACAGTGAGCACAAAGCAGTGTCTCTGTGCTCTGCAGCACAGATCTGACGGGTGACAGCACTCGGCTCTTGCAGAACAATGATTCTGTGTCACTGCTTGATCCCTTCAGACTGCCTAAGTGTCATACATTCTCTACAACCACTTGTAACCCTCGTATTCAAGCGGGTGAAATTGTGTAGAGAAATCCTCAGTTGTGAAAGATGCTCTTCAGTCTCAAAGTGGTCAGCCAGCTCTTTTTTAGGCAGTATTCACGGTAACTGCAAGTGACATGACCAGAGGGCTGTCAAAAGCAGAAAAGATAGCAAAAAATTGTTTCTTCCAGTTGCTTTTATCTGTTGTCTTGCCTGTTACTTTAGCAGGTGTTTGTAGTCCTAGATGTTCATTTTCAAGGGCACCATAACCTGTGCTTTGGAGTGTTGGTGTACCCTGAGGAGAGGCGATGAACTTTCCTTCCTCGTGGTCTTAGTGCAGCTGTTTCTCTGTTAACAGGGATCACCACAAACTATTCCACGTGCACCCCAAGCATCAAGACTTGTCCGGATGGCATCTGTGATGTGGTGGAGGGCAGAGACCCAGCTGTGTGCCCCCAAGACTGCACAAGTAGGGAATGTTTTAGGATGGGCTTTTCTTTTTCACCTCTGATCGCTTCCCAAATGTCACTTTCCGAAGTGCAGATACTTTTACAAGCTCAACATCTCTGCATTGTCACACTTGCATTTGAATCATACAAGTGAATTAAGGTTATGGGGATTGATCTTGGCCTTTTTTGAGCCAGGTAGGTGACACCCAGTGGCTGACTGATGGAAGGATAGGGTTTCTTAGTAATTCCCATTCTGCTCCCTGTTCATTCACAGGTGGTGTTTTTCAGTGGAGGTACTTGCTGAAGAGGTATTGGTTCTAGGCACGTTAATGCCCCACTTCCTAACTCAAGTACAGTATGATAGGAGCCATGCCTGTTTTTACTTCTGGGTAAATAAGTAAGAAGAAACAAATTTCCATTTAAAATGAATGTGCTTACAGAGATCATCTGGGGAAATGTACCTGCCCATTTTTGACAGAATGATCCAATGCCTTTCCTATGTGAAGATCCAGGCAGAGATTCATATCAGCAGAATGTATGAAGGAAGAATAGAAATGCGTTTGTGTTGATTCTTTTTACTTGAGCATATATTTCTACACTTCACTCATATACCTGTGAATACCTGCAAGTTCACAATTCACCCTGAAGGTATACAGGGTAGAAAAAACTGTGTAAATTCTCTTGAGCAATTTCCATCTTCTGTGAGATGATAATTTTTAAGTGGATCTTTTTATCTGACAGTCTAATTCAGGAATAAAGATGTGTTTCTTGAATGTTTCTTCTGACTCTGACATCATATACTCCAAGTTTAGATTTTAAAATGGAGTCTTAGAAGAGCTAGCATTTTCATACAAACTGGGACTTAATGTTCTTCTATAAAATTAATTACTAAAGAGGCTTCTTTGTATTTCTTCCATGCAAGAATGGATTGTGTGTTGTAAATTAGTGTTACCAGAAGGATAATTATTTCATCAGAGTGAATAAAAGCAATCCCTTAAGTGGCAGAAATGCTTGAAGGAAATGCAAGTAACTTCTCTAATCATCTGAAAAGAATTCTTTATTGGTAATAATTGCAATAATTTGTCATTTTGGAAGTGGAAATACTTGTGCCAGGGGCTGCAATGCTAAAATATGTACAACATATGCAACATCAAATGTTTTGCTCAACAGAAGCCTGAAAGCAATATTGTCTTACTGAATAATAAGCAGGCGAGTAAGACAAGTTTTCAGGATGTTATGCATGCCCTTTTAACGCCTGAGTTGAATAATTGTGTACATGACTTGACACAATTGAGAACCTGGGCTGGTGCCCAAAAGCAGTATACTTGCAGACAAAAAAATGAGTGTGTTCTGGGAGCTGCAGGAGTACCATTTTATCAGCTTTTACTGGCAGGGGACGTTTCTTTGGGAATGGCAAACAATAAATAGGCCAAGATGTGTTAAGATCAAGGATATTCTTTAAGTACAGACCATTGTGAAAATACTTATTTTCGTAATTCATTTGTCATTATGATGGCTATGTCCTTGAGTCCCAAAATTGCCTTCTCACAGTAACACAATGAATATTACATTCAAGGGCACTCAGCTGAAGCAGCTGGTGCTGTGGCTGTGCCTATCAAATAGAGGCAACCTAATTGCATTCTGAGCAAGAGACTTTCATGTGGTAAGCAACTGCTCAAGGTTAGATAGGACTGGCTCATTCCCTGCTTCCCTCTTCTTCCAGGTCTTCAAACATAGGCAGATATAGATAAATACATGTGATTGTCTGTGGCAAATGGAAACTTTATTTCATCACCTCTTCATGATGGAGGAAGCTGGCTGGGGAGAGGCAGGGAGGATAATGAGGAATTTTTGGGAACACCAATGCTTTTAAGAGTCAGCTCAGGGGGTGGTGACTCAGCAGTGTCTCTTCCAAAATTAACCACTTGAGCTGTCTGTAAAATGCTGTTTGTGGTTAAGGCAGTTTAGAGATAAAAATGTCACTACTAATGGTCATTTTTATAACATATACAGAAAAAAATTATTTACTTGGGAATGCAGCTACTCTGCATGAAGAGCTACTTGAAATCAAGAGTACGAGTTCCTGCTCTTCTTTTTCCAATATTAAATAATGCATTTTTAGATAGTGAGATTCATTTTTTTAACACTTGCACTTGGCATTTACTCTTAGTGCTTTGGCTAGACTTTCCTGTGGCATTTTGCAGAGGTGATAAGTGTTAATATTTCTATTTGATAGTGGAACAAATGATACCTAGAACAGTAGGCTGACTTTTCCAAGGTAAGAGGAAATTGGCATCAGAAGCAAGAACAGAACTCAATAACTGCTAATGAGGACTAATGTTTAAACAGTGCAAGGTCCACCCATTTCCAGATCTCAGAAATTTCACAATTTAGAGTCTCCCATCTCCCTCAGGAGTCCCTGTCATTATCCCTGCACTGTGCTCCCCAGCGACATTTGAGATTCATACTGGGGTAAACCCATGGAAAACTGAGCCTTTTCTATTCCCTTTACCTACATGTAAGAATCTTAGCCTGTTGTCTATATTTGATTAGGTGGAAACATTATTGGTGGCCATGGGAAGGGCATTGGAAATCTTGGAATTAAGTCAGGACATGGGATTTGTTACTGCTTCCCAAGACAGAACTGTTATTGTGAGAAAGATGATATCAAAGGTAAGTCTATCTGCTGTTCTCATAGTAATCTTTTTCTCTGTATATATCATGTGTACATATAGAGCAGTCTACACTTGTGGCCTAATTAATAAATCATATCTTTGTTCAGAGACTGCTAATATAAAACTAGTGAGGAACTAGCACCTTGACATCTACTATGGAGCCTGAAAATTTCCGGAGTGGGTTATTTATAGCCTTGGCTAAGGATTCTTTTTTATTCATTGCTACTTGACAAACAATTCGGTCATCCTTTGATTTCCAGCAGCATTTGCATTTCAGTGAGACTTACCTGATATTTGCAGAAGCAGCTAGGAGAATTAGAATAAGGATTTCTGTTACTTTCAAATAATTCCAGCTTCGTGATAATTTCTGAAAAATCTCAGCTTCAAAATGTCACTGATAACCATCACCCATGGTATTAGGAGGAAGAGCACATTACTTTTTACCTTGACCTTTGTTTAAACAGAAAAAGATTTGTGCAATTGTTTGAAACGGATAATGGGTATTTTAATTTGTTTTTATTTTGGCTAATAATAAAGATAGCATGAAACAGTTTGCATCTTTAAAACTGGATTATGATGCAGAAGTAAGAGACCACAGGGAGACTTCTAAGCAGCTCTTCTTGGCCCACAGAGCAACTGTGCGATGAGGTGTGCAAGACTGTGATCACAGGGGCAGTGGTGCTGTGCTTCGTCATCTCCGTGCTGGTTTCCTTGTACTGCATCCACCGGTACCACAAGAACTCCCCCAAGCCGCCCATCGCCTCGGCGGAAATGACGTTCCGGCGCCCCGCGCAGTCCTACCCCATCAGCTACTCCTCCAGCAATGTCCGCCGCCCCTCCCTGGATTCCATGGAGAACCAGGTGTCCGTGGACACCTTTAAAATCCCAGTAAGCCTGATGCCATTTTGCATGCTCTGTTTTCATGTCAGCCTTGCTTATCTGTGCAGCTGATGTTACGGGAATGCAGGCCGCTCATGGAAACACCCATTACCTTAAATAACAGCATTGGAAATCATGGGCGCTGGAGATACTTCATGAGTAGCTGGATAAACATTTTAATTTGCTTTATAAGGCCATGTTTGCTATATGTTCTTCCTTTTTAGTTATACTTTAATATATTGTGACAATTTAGGTCTGATTTAAGCCGATGATTTTTACTAATTTAACTGCATATGATAGTACTGTGGTTTTACTTTTAACATTGTCCAGTCAAGTACTAATGATCAGCAGGTTTGTAATCTCTGTGATGTGTCAAAGTACTACAACAAGGCTAAGTTTAAAACATTACAAAAAGATCCCTCCTGAGATCTCTTCCTGATTTCTGATATACAGATTGTAGATCTCGTGGTGTGGGAGTTTTACCCACATTAAAAGACTTTTGCCCAGTCGTGCTGTCATACCTTTACTCTATTTTTTCCTGCTTTGAATCACACACTACCCAGGATTCCTGCCAGATGGAATGTTTTCATGAAACAACATGGTAGAGAGACACTGCCACTTTATATGACACCATCAAATCTGTTTGAGGCAGTGAGGTCTTCACAGACCTTGTGCTCTGTTTGCCTTCATTTCTTGAGTGGTTTGTACATCTGTCATCATTTTGCAACCTTAAGGCTTATTAGCAGTAATTTTATAAGAGGATGATTTCTGTCTCTGATCAGTCCTTAAGAGAAAGCCTTATTCTGTGAGTAAAACTGATTTATGTCTCCATGAAAGTCACATATTTGTAATTATTCTGAAAGCAAGCATTTGTCCTGTATCACTTCATTTTTCATTTGTACCCAGTTTCCCAGACCTGTAAATATAATCCATTACCCATAGACTTCATGTACAGCCTGTTTTGAAGGAGTTGTTTTCAGGTAAGGAAAAATACATTTGCAGAATACCTCAATATCCAAAAACTTTAATAGGAACACACTGATACTAATCAAAAGAGCAACCAAACACTGCACACTGCAATGCACCTAATCCTGAGGAATTGCCACTCCTTTCCTTGCTTCATCTCACAGGGTTTCTTTTCTCTCCTGCAGGAAGATCCAAAGTGGGAATTCCCTCGGAAGAACCTAGTTCTGGGAAAGACTCTTGGAGAAGGAGAGTTCGGAAAGGTCGTCAAGGCGACAGGCGTTCCGACTTAAGGGAAGGGCTGGCTACACCACTGTGGCAGTGAAAATGTTAAAAGGTACCTTCCTGTCAGGGCTTGTCTTGCAAACTATTTGTGGTAACCTCTGAATGGATTTTAAGAGGGCCTAGTGTGAAAGCAGAAGCCTCTCTTTCTTCCAGCGTTCTGATATATTCTGACAGTCACAATCTGCAGATTTGTGACTTTAACAGTTAGCATCACATTGATCCAAGTAAGTAATTCTAAATCATGATGTGCAAGGAGCCTCTGTCTTAACATAGCAAATGTATTCAGTTTTGTTTGGCATTGATGGAAATGTTGCAAGGGTTTGTTAAAACTTTCTGATTCTTTTCCTCTATCAAGTTTCATGTGACGAGACAGAACAGACCTGTTAACTTACTCTTCTGATTGAGAATTCTGTCTGGTTTTACCCTCTCTGATCTGCTTTTCAATCAGTGGGAGATCTGTCAGAATCGCTTGAATAACCCAATGCTGTGTCCTGCTGTCTTCAGTTTTCCCTAAGACTTTAAACCTGAGGGAGACAAAGAATGCCAAGATAATGTTAAGATTATAATATGAGATGCACTGAACCATTCACCACTGCTTATAAGTAAAAGCATGTCATTATGCTAAAATGTTATACTTCTTATCATTTCTGTTACATTCAAAGCACATTTGCTGCTCCTGAGAGGAAAGATGCTGCATATCCCACCACTTTACCCAAGAAATAAATGCATTATGTAGTGCATGCCTTCGTTGCAAGAGGCTTCAGTGCACAATAGGTCATGTGGAGGAAGTCTAGGAACTAAGATTTTTCAGAAGTAAAGATTAATTAACTATTACTTGTAATACTGAAGTATACCTGTTCTGTATTACATTGTCAATACAATAGTCACTCTTTCATCTCATGTTTATTTGTGCACTTGGTGACACTGCTGTTTCTAGCACATTTTCATCAACGTGTGACTGAGTTCAAGTTCCAAGACATAGTGGTAAAGATGTTGCTTTTACTTGCAAATGGTTTGACATTCAGTT
The DNA here is from genome assembly GCA_017589585.1 of Phylloscopus whistleri. Taxonomy (NCBI): domain Eukaryota; kingdom Metazoa; phylum Chordata; class Aves; order Passeriformes; family Phylloscopidae; genus Phylloscopus; species Phylloscopus whistleri. The sequence continues at coordinate 770,321 of JADMLD010001407.1, read as the reverse complement.
TTCCCTAGCTATTAGGAAGGAAAGAATTGACAATGCGAAGGAGTAAACCTTTATTTTAAGCACCTTATTTTAATAAATTGATCTGACATTTATAGTAATGCTTCAGGCTCTTATGAATCCTTCTGTAATGTAAATTAAATTGCAGATAGTCACCTGAAATTCCATTTTCCAACTTCACTGTAGAGAACATTTGTCATTCTGCAGATATTTATGTGCTTATTATTGGTTTAACTTTACTGCTCACACATGGCAATTGAAGGACCAGTGCATTAGCTTTCAGTGGCCTTTGCAATGCTGCCAGGAAGGACAAAGGACAGTTATTTTGGATCAGGTCAACACCACCCATGCTTTCTCTGTACCAGATGCAGAGCAGGTCATTTGTCCAAGTGTTTGGGACTGCCACATGCTGACTGATCTTTAAAAGGCCATGGTGGGCACACCAGTATGTTAATGGGGAAGCCTCATATTGCATAAAAGAGATCTCCTGCCTCAGCTGGGTAAATGGGCACAATCTGCTTAGAACAGACCGGGGCGGGACTCTCCCTACTGTGACAACTTGGCATTAGGTACTGGGGAGGGAACAGGGAGCAATTAGCTGAGCCAAAACAGTCTTGGGAGATATGGATGGAGGTTTAAAGGGAGATATGGATCGAGGTTTAAAGGAACAGATGGATAATTTTTTTCAGCCCATTATTACCACTTTTCTCATATGAATTAAATTTGATTTCCTGCTTGATGTGAATGCCCTCCTTACAATAAAATTAAAGGGGAAAACACCAACGAATACATAAATACAAATTATTCATAATTTGTTGAAACAAGTGGCATAAAGCTCTAGAGTTAAATGTCTCCATTTGAAGTTAGTTTTTTCAGCAGACAAACAGGCGTAGTACCTGGGGAACTTTGCTCTATTCTGTTTGTTCATGTCACACAGCTCCAGAACTATAAAAATAGGACTTTCCTTACAGGCATTAAGTTGACGTTCTTTGTTTTTGTTTTACATAACTTTTTGTAGTCTTTATCAGTAGGGAGAGGCCAACTGATATTGTGAACCATATAGTTCTGATACAAACATAATAGTAGAAGAGAATAACTGTTTTTATAAGGAGGGCAAACTGGTCACACATGAATAGGCAAATACATCCTTTGGTGCTCACAGACTTTATGAGAAAAACATACAGTACAGTACCAAAGACCAGAACCCAAACTTGTTTTTATTATCCTTAAATCAATATGAACACATCCTTGTCAATGCCCAGTAAGGACACTGGAGGAACTATCCAGGCCTGTTCTGTGTATCAGAGAGATTAAGGATGAGGAAGAAGTAGGGTTATCTCTGACCTAGGGATCTCCTTCAAGCCCCAGTGCACTCAAAGAGGAAGCTTGTCAATCTGAAGAATTCTGCAAAAAGGCAGAAAGAACACTTGAAAGGCTAAGAAAGCCTCTTGGGTCCATACATTGCCACATGAGTCTCACTGACATCAGTGAAGTCTGCATACATGTCCCGCAGTAAAATCAGTCTGAAGTGTACATTTAGCTTCTGAACTCTAAATCTGGATGTGTGCTACAAGAGTAAGCCAGTAGATTAATGGATTTTTACTCTGTTGGAAAATGTATTTAGGAGAAGGAATGAGTGAGTCTTTTTTGTTTGATCAGTGTGAGATCTTGGCTTTCATATGCTTGTGAAGCTTTTATTGCACTGATTCACCCTAAGAAGTTGCTTTAGAACGCTAGAAAAGGTATGTAATAGTTCCATGGCATCTTTAAGACATTACAGACTCTGCTCCTGATTCTTGCCTGACCTCCTTGTTCTGCAGTCATTTGTATCAGGACAGAGCAATGTTTAGAGCAGGCTGCTAGCAAGCCAGAGCAGCAGCAGTCACATGCACTTGGTTCTGATGTGAAGGACTGCAGGACGCCGGAGATGGGACAAGTTCTCTCCTGTGGGGAAGTGTGGAGTTTTCCAACCTCTTGCTAATTCCAGGAGAGCTGGTAGATCTCATACTTCAGACTGTACATAGAGAACTCTTGAGTGATGCTTTCCTAACCAAAACTGTTGTTTGGTCACTTTCTGCAGAAAATGCTTCCCAGAGCGAGCTGCGAGATCTCCTATCAGAGTTCAACCTTTTGAAACAAGTCAACCATCCTCATGTCATCAAACTTTATGGAGCCTGCAGTCAAGATGGTAAATGCTAAAAGCTAATTATTAAGATGAAACCGTCCAGAACAGAAATAAAATGCAGTTCGTTGATGGATTTCAACTACTGCTTAATGATTGCTGAGCATCTTTAAATTTGCTGTTGGCTGAAAAAAGGAGGCCACATAAAAAAGCAGTACTTGAAAGCAAAGGGAAATACTAATTCAGTGTAACTAAGCATTCTTCCTGTGGTTTTCCTCAATGCACATTTTGATTCTGAAGCTATTTTAAATTAACAAGTCTCCTATGAATTCTCTTTCAATCAGTTATTATATTACATTAATAATCAGTGTTTTCAAATATGGGTTATATTTCAAGTTTGAGTTTTCATTATTGTTATTATTTATACTAAAACCATGTAAATAGGCAACTACAGCCATATATTGACAAATATAGCTGGATAGTTAGGTTGATACTCAGTTTTCCTCCACTGTCATAAAACTGTTTTCTCCCTCTGGGTATGAAATGGTTTCTAAAAGCCACCATCATCAACAAGTATATTTAAAGGAGAAGAATCTGCAGACACATGTATTATAAATTGCCAATGAAGCAAATTTTGTTGTGCATAGGAATTGCTCGTTTTAAGTGAAGTGGCATGGCAGCATTCTCTTCCATTTGCATCTGCAGCTGTGCAGCCTAAAACCACGGCATGGATTCTGCAGCCTTGGGCAAAGGCCTGCCTTCTTTGCCCACCCAGTTCTGTTGCAATTGTCATTTTTAGTTGTAGACAGAGAATGTAATTCAGGAGTGAGTCATCTCTGAGTCTCAGTAAGGTAATGAACTACTGGGGCGGGTTAGTTTTTTTCTTTTCAGTACAATGTATTTTTCATCCCAAAGAAAGTGAAATGTTTCTGAGTCACAGGCTTTTAATAAATATCAAGTTAATTCATTAGCGTATGAGGTAGGAGGGCTTTGATACAGCAGACAAATGTATTTAGCATTACAGCACTGAGCAGGTATTATTCATATGGGCAATGGGGAGGAGAAATTGTTGGATTGTAGTGCCAGAATGTTTCTAAGTGCTCTCAAAAGGCACCTTAAACACAGTGCTGGAATTAGCAGATGATTTGAGCTCAGTGTCACATGCTCAAAAAGACTATTTTTAAAGTTTCTCTAAGGCTGTTTCACAGATCCAGTGTTTGTATGAAAGTTGTCTGGTTTTTTGGTCTCAAATTATCTAGATGAGGGATTATAGGCAAGAGCCAGCATTCTGCTTTGATTTAGTGTGAAACACATTCTCTTTGCATAAAGGATCTAAACTAAAAATACTCTTATTTCATGGCTCACTCAGTGCTTTTTACATAAAGGGCAGAGGTGTCTGCAGCCTCTGACTGTTGAAAACAATGTGCTGATTAGAGGAGACTTGTTTGAAAAAAAGCCCTAAAATGTTGATCTATTAATTGTTTACCGACCTGTGTGTTTGCTTATTTCAGGCCCGCTGTATTTAATTGTGGAATACGCCAAATACGGCTCCTTGCGCAGTTTCCTCAGGGAAAGTCGAAAAGTAGGCCCGAGCTACGTGGGTAGTGATGGCAACAGGAATTCCAGCTATTTGGATAACCCTGATGAGAGAGCCTTAACGATGGGAGACCTGATCTCCTTCGCGTGGCAGATATCCCGAGGGATGCAGTACCTTGCAGAGATGAAGGTAGGGCAGGGCAGTGGTGATCTCAGTGTGTGACAGACCTGGAGCAGCTGGTTCCTCCACAAGAAGCATAAACACTCCTGTTGCTTCCTTCCAAAAGCTTGTGCATCGGGACTTAGCAGCCAGGAACGTGTTGGTGGCAGAAGGACGCAAAATGAAGATCTCTGATTTTGGCCTCTCGCGTGATGTGTATGAAGAAGACTCATATGTCAAGAGGAGCAAGGTACAGTGTGTATTGAAAGCAGTGGTGGAAATTATTGCCTGATCAAGAAAATGAATTTGTAATGTGGGAGTTGAGCATGGATGAAAAGGAGAATGGCTATTTTTAACTTAAGATAATTTTGTTTTAAGGAAACAAACATGACAATGAAGCAAAATTGTGAGCTTAACCAGTGGGATAGAAACACGTATATATATATATATGTATGTAAAATATGTATCATCTTTAAGTAACTATTACCTTTTCCACTCCTCATTTATCCAGTCTTCTCGTTCTACTCCCTATTTATCCAGTTCCTCATCAAACTACATGAGAACACAAATAAAAACCCCCCTTTTTTTTTGCTCTCTTCCTATTTATAATTAAAAATATAAACTAAAAATACCAAAGAGTTGAAAAAGATGTGGACAATTTATATCAAGTCCTATACAACTTCCACAAGGCAGTCCTGGGCTAGACTGGGATGTCAGCTTCCCACTGACTGACTGTGTCAAATGAGCAGTGGTGGTTTGGTTCCCTCTATGGCTTAATATAAAAGAGGTGCCAAAAGAATTTTTTTCCGTGTGAAAATTTTAAAATTTTATGAGAAGATTTCCATAAATACTGTGAATTTTTAGTTTAGCTTTCCTTGGTTTTAAAGGCCAGTTTGTGTGAATGTTGCATAAGTCAAAATGAGTTGTGAAGAAAAAAAAACTTCTAGAAGATATGATCTTATGTAAAAGGGCATTGCCATGTTCATTTAGCTGTCTTCTGATGGATGGGTTTTTACATTGATTTATACCACTTGCTCTGTATTTTAAGAGTAATGCATCTACATAAAGGCAGTTTTGCAGTTTAGTTTCATTTGGTGGGGCATGAGTGGATATTTGCTCTTTACTTCTGAGATGTTCATCAGTGTAGTATTATTCAGAGCCTAACAAGCATCTGTCTGCTTGGATGGGGAGATAGGGAAAAGAATTTGAGAAGGAAGAAGTTTCAAATCCTACTGAAATACTTTTTGCATAGATATATATGGATTTCATGAGAATGAGAAGTAAGGCATGTGAATGCTGATGATACTGTGAAGGTTATGAAACATCTTGGAAATTTTGCAAACCTAGATTTTCATGAATGTTTGGGGCGGATTTCTCAGATTTTCTCAGTGATTTTCTGCCAGTGAAAAAATAGCAACATATAGATTCCACTTAGAAACTAGTAACCAAATATCACTGTCCAGGTTCAGTTCTGAAACCAAAGGTATCTGTAGCATCCAGGTGCTTCTATCTAGGCATCATCCTTGGTATAAATGAGATAGCTCTTCCTCTTTAATGATCATTCCTCATCATTTTTGCATCTGCACATTTTCAAAGTTCCTCGTTAAGAGAAGAGTTAAGTTTACCTGACTTAAACTGGTGACCACTTGCAAAAAGCCACACCAGTTTATTGCACATGAAGTGTGTGAAAAGACATGAACTAGGTTTTTTTTTTTTTAACTCTTACAATTATTCTCCTCACTGTTTTTCTTATGAAATGCCAAATCATAAGTGCATTGGCAAATGTTGTAGTATGGACAGATTGTGTTTTACCATTTTGTAGATCAATACCTTGTTTTTTCACTTGGCAACTTATTTTTCTGACCATTACTGCTTTTTTTACCTCCTAGGGTCGAATCCCTGTGAAATGGATGGCCATAGAGTCCCTATTTGACCATATCTACACAACACAAAGTGATGTGTAAGTGTGAATTTTTAAATACTTTCTGGTTTGTGTGCTTGTTTATGGAGCTGGGGGAGGAAGCACATCAAGGTACGTAGGAGCCAAAGCCATTACTCCTGCAAAAAAAACATGAGGGAAGTCTGGATGGTACCATCAACTGGCAATGACACCTAAGATTTTTGCTGTCAAATTAAATCTAAATAAAAGGTTATCAGAGGTAGTTATGTACATAATTCCTGTTGAAATTAGCAAGGGTTGGATGTGTTCATGTGACGTGATTGGCTTTGAATATACAGACAGGAGTAGTAGAGTTTGCTGGAGATAATGGTCATACCTGAACTTCTCAGTTGTGTTCATCCCTTGTCTGTAACACTCAGTGGCAGGTGAGGGATGGAGTGGAAGAAAGGAAGGGGAATTTAATGCCTGACCTCTCTCCTGTTGAAATCAATGACAGAACTCCAGTCAGCTCAGCCCAGTTTCAGTGCCAAGATACAAGCTTATTTCCATTAGGGAAACAGAGACCCTGAAGATGCATATGCTGGAATCTCCACCTGTGATGAAGAGAAGGCAAAGCAACCACAGCTAAGCTATTCCCATGTCTGATAAGCATGGTAGAGGAGTGTTTGCAGGATCAGATACTTCCATTTCTTTCTCTCTGGGGTGAACGATGCTTGTGACTCGTCACCAGTCAGACTCTAAAGCTAAAGATTATTTATTTAGGAGAAAAATCTCTAAAGGACTGTAAAAGCAGCAGTACTTAGGCCTGATTTTCTGCTAGGTAGCATCTTGATACCTTCTAAGTTTGCCTTGAAAGAGCATCTGACTAAAGTAATGTTTTTGTTACACTCAAATGGAGTAAAAACCCATTTGGGTGGCATAGCACTTTGAGGGGAAAAACACTTTGATAATAGCAGGATGTCAAAATATGCACCTTTAGATTTGTACTTCTAAAATTATTACTGTTCACTTTATACTCTTCTCTCTGCAGATCAGAGCAGTTTTAGTAAAATAAAATATTTTGCATGCCTTGGAAATTCCTTACAAAATGAACTTCCAAACTGTTTTCCTTTACTTTGTTTCCATTGGAGTAAGAAAAAAAAAAATTGGGATAATTCTTGAGAGAATGTCACTTTTACTTAGGTCAGCTTACAGGTTTTTCTGGGTCCCTTTTTAACCTCCTCAGAGCACCCATTGTGCTGACTTACTTCTGTAAAATTACTTTTCCCAAAGAATCAATAAAATTTCTTTTGAAACTTCTTAGCAAAATTTTAATTGCTTAATTTTCTGCAAAACAGTTTTGTCATTACGATTTGGGGCCAGAACAGATTGTGTTTTCATGTAACTGCCTCTTCCTTGTTTGCTGATTGATCATCTGGATCCAATAGCATTCCTCCCATTTCATTTTCCTGATGGGCTGCTATTAAGTAAGCCCAGGAGCCTGTTTCCTGTGCATGGGATCCAAAACCACGCAGAGATTGCCCAGCTGGCATCAAGCAAGCCAGCTGAGAGCCCTGGGCAGCACAGTGTGCTGGTGCTGTGTCACTTCCCTGCTTCCCAGGGCTGGATTAGGATCTCTATGCAGAGCTGTGCTGATTGCCCAGCTTCCCTGGAGGTGCCTCAGGAGCACGGCATTGTGCCGTGTATATCTGCTCCCAGGCAGTGCCAGAAAGAGTCCAGGTGTCTGCTGAGCTTACGCTGTGCCTGTGTCTCACTGCTTGCTCACCTTTGCTGTGTCATTGTACATGAAATAATCCAGGAGTGCTGTAGAGCAGCTCCTAATTTAGCAAGAGCAATTTCCTGCAGAGCAGAACCACGACACACACACACACAGAGTTGCAGAGCAAATCCTCTGCAGCACCAGGTTCCACGATGGCATTTCAGCAGCAGCAGACTGATCAATGAAGTACTCCTTTTGCAGCATTGATTGGTATTTTTAGATCATTGCACTCACTGAAAATACTATTTTATGGATATTCTTTGGTGTTTGTGGTGATGCAGTTATATTTTAGGTGAACATATTACTCTATTCTGATATGCTTTTTTTTCTGATATTCTGTGTTTCTGTTTTCCACCTCCTTCCTTCTCAAGCTGTTCCTGTATAGTTAGTGGTTAGCAGAGCTTAAAACAGTACCACTTGCCAGCATTTACAAAAACCCCATTTTTGCTTCAGAGGTCGATGACATCAGTGGAAAGCTAACGTACTATCTTCCTCTTCACATACTTTTCTTTCCTGGCTTTTTGTGATCATGTTTTTATTCAGCAATAAACATAATACAGTGAGAAGTTCTTCATCTCTCATTTCTCCTCCTGTAGTACTTAATTTGTATAACAGTCTGAAAGTACTGCAGCGTTTTACAGCATTCTGTTCTAATATGTTCACTTACTGAACAACTTCAGTTAAGAAATTGTTCATCTGATCCCTCCTTCCATATTCTGTAAAATTCCTCTTAAGCAGAAGTGGATTTTAAAAATAAAACCTGCCATGTTCCAAAGTTTATTTGAATTAATCATGGACAGAATTGTAACCTGATGGCAGAGCATAATTGGCTTCAAAAAGGCTATGAAGAGAAATATTAATAAAGTATATGAAAATGCTATAAATATTCATAAGCTTTCAAGAATGTGCAGAGTGATTAAAAATTAATTCAGTGAATGGCATTAGGGAGAAGAATGGCAGCATACCACTTGGGACCATGTGAGAGTCACTTTGACATCTCTGACAATTTGGGAAGTTCTGTTGCTATACCTTTGAGGTTACAGTTGTTCTTTAAAATGTGAGAAGTGCAAGTGGAAGGGAGTCAGACAGGAGGTGAGGTATTTGGCTAACATTTTGAGATGGAATTTTCATAGGGAATTAGACGTGGCTGTTTGGTTTGGCAGTGTCTAACGCTTCCTAAAATTTTCTTAAAAATTGAGTTTACAGAGAAATTGCCCAAAGCTAGCACTTTTCATAAATTGTATGCAATTTTGCTTCCAGATGCATCCCATTGAGCAGCCTCAGTGTTGGCTGGTTTCCTTCCTTTCGAACATCCAGATTTTGTCAGTTGTCAGTTGAGCAGATTCAGAGTGATTTGTAGCTTCTTTGTGTCTCAAAAAGCCTTTGACTAAGAAAAGAAAAACATTTTTGCCTCTTCTCCCCTGGCTTGCTCTCCAGAAATGGACTAATTTATCTAAATATTTCTCACCCATCGTGCAAGGTCTTTTTGTTTGAGCTCAGCAGTAAAATAGGTTTAAAAATTCACTATTTCTTCTGTTCATTTCAGAAAATGGTTTCTTCTGTTCTGTGTCAAAGTTCATTTTAGGCATTTGGTATTTCCAGAGGAAATTCTTTCCTCTTCTTTCATCAACTCTAAGAAGAAAATTAAGTCCTGAATCACTGAAATGGCCCAACAGACCAGCTGAAATCAAAGGTGTTACTTGTGATTGAAATAAACACATTGTGTTGTCTCATAGTTGAGACAGCAAACCTGTCCTGTGGTAACTCTGTAAATTTAATTTAGAGTTAATTCTGAATACAGGGGCTAATTAGGGAGGTTAGACTGCTGCAGGAGCACTGTGCAGCAGAGGAACAAGTCTTTGGGCTGGGCCACCATCCTCTTTCTGCTGTCTAGAAAAGGTGGACCTTCCCAGGGTATGATTAGCTTTTGCCAATAGATAAAAGAGGGGGACCTGTTTTCTGTACTGTCTTGTTTGCTAACCTTTTCAATGAGCACTATTTGGGAACAAGGATGGCTCTGCTTGCATCTATGCAGCCCCTTTGGCTTGAGGTGTCTTCAATTTTGTTGGGTTCTGAAAATACTAGGAGGAGATTTGTTGTGTAAATGCCATAATAAGCTCCTGAAACCTACCACTCTATATAAAAAATTGTTTTTTTCTTTTTCAGATGGTCATTTGGAGTTCTGCTATGGGAGATTGTTACTTTAGGAGGCAATCCTTACCCAGGTATTGCTCCTGAAAGACTCTTTAACCTCCTAAAAACAGGCTATAGAATGGAGAGACCAGAAAACTGCAGTGAAGAAATGTAAGTAACTCTAGATCTGATCAGATTCAGAAAACATTCATAAATATACTTAAAAAAAGGTGTTAATAAATACCTCATAAATACTACTCTGTATTTCTCAGAGATATAGTCACAATATGGTGTGCTTTTAAGAATGTCATGAAATTAGTGAACAGTAAAGTGAGGGGGAAAAAATTGCCCACAGAATGCCTACAGCTATATCCAAACCATTTGTAGGGTATTGAATAACATGCTTGCCAAACAATTAAAAGAGTTTCTACATTCAAAACTTCTGAGGGTGGGGGAAGGAGGAAACTTCCATAAAACACAGTGGTAGCTGAAATATTCAAGAAAATGTCATAGTAATTTCTGCAAGTGAAACAGATATTACATGCACAGTGACTGTCTACTAGTTGTTGCAGCATTCCAGAGGAAAACTGGTTCCTTGGCCCAGAAATCTACACCCTTGAAGATAAAAATTTTCTGTGATTTGATAAGCCCATGGCTTTGGAGACAGTTCATCATTTGTTGGCTGATTTATTAAAACACAGTTACTGTGAAATATCTTCTGTCTGTGATCTTCCATGGTATTTGGAGATGAGGCATGATTTTATGTTCAGCCTGCAAATTTGATCGTGGTTTTTTGAAAGTTCCCAAGCTTTAATCATTGTGACCACTCTCTTTAATTTTCAGTTGGAAGGATGTTTTGACCACATCTGGGCTGAGAAAAAACAGTTTAAATAAATAATAGCATAAATAATTATTTTTTTTAACATATAGAGGAAAATATTAAGTATTTCCAAATTTAGGGCAGTGTAGAAGTTTACAAGAATGATTGGCAAATATTGGCTAAGAAATGTATAATACTAATTTTTTATTTGTTTCATCTCAGGAATACTAATTCTGCAAACATGTTATGTCGTTGATAATTATTAGTTTAGGCAAGCTGAGTTTCTAGGATTTTTTTTTTCATTTTTGAAGCTAGATCATGGCTTTCTGACTTTTTGCACATTTTCTTCTGTTTTACTCAGAAATTTTTCTGACAGCTTGTGAAAGCCCACTTTAAGGACCATTTTTCTCAAACTGTATTCTCTCCTATACCCAGTCAAGTACAAGAGGGATCACGGATGAAGGCACAGAATGCAGTGCTTTTCAATAAGTTCCTGTAGTTCCCATAGCCCACTGTTCCCACCATTAGAGCACATACCTGGACAGATCACTCAGTCCTGAGAACAGCTGAGCTAGAAAAATGGCATCAATGGCACAGGTTGGAGAGTTACACTTCCAGAACTTGCCAATGTCTGTCTGATAGTCACTTAATGATAAGATTTTAATTCTGTTCCTTTGCCTTTCCACAGTCTATGCTATAGAAGGCAGTTAAAGAGAGAATAAATAATAGGTTTAATTAAAAAAAAAAACAATAATAGAAGTAATTGAAAGAACATTAGTTTCTGCAAATAGTCTTAGGCTAGGCTTTACTTTGAAGAAAAGTTTCCAGAGACTTAAGAATTTGAACAACTGAAAAACAAAATTCTGCTTTTGGTATAACAGCAGTTTTTTTCAGGTTGATGTACAAATTTCTTCAGTGTCATACACAAAGTGGATTAGAAATCTGGCATGCTGCCCTACACTTGAGGTGGTCCCTTGAGAAAGTGAAACCTACGACTGCAGTCCTTCAAGGACAGCCAAAACTGCATTTAAACTCATGGAGACTCTTGAAAATAAAAGCCTTGTTGTCAGTGTCAGTTGTTCATTCCAGGGAACATTTAACAGAGCTCACAACAGAGATTGATGTACTTGTGGATGGCCTTTGTGCCACAGTTAAGTTCAGTACTGTAAATCATTGGAGCAGAAGCATGACCCATTTCTAACAGTTTGGGGTTTTTTTCACCCTGTGATGGTCCCAGGTACAACCTCATGTTACGCTGCTGGAAGCAAGAGCCTGATAAAAGACCAACATTTACTGAGATCAGCAAGGAACTAGAGAAAATGATGGTGAAGAGTAGGGTAAGTGTGGAAAGCGTGGATTTGGAAAGTGTTTGTGGTCTTCTGAGTTTGAATGTACAGAAATAATTACTTTTTAATTTTATTTTAAATCAAAGTAACTTATTTTTCATCAAACCTTGAAGCATTTACGTATCTAGTTCCTTCCACATGCATGCAGCTTTTTGAAAGCAGTACTACCTTTTCTAATAGCTTTGGTGACTTCAACCCAAAATGTGGATGGATTATCCTTAACCTGTCTGTTTTATTTAAATAATAGTCATAATTTAGAAACTATTGTGAAAAGTTACTCCTAAATTTGACTCCCGAATAAATAATGTTAGAGAGCCAGAACTAGAAGAATGTAGTATTTAATGCATTTTAAATTAGTTGAAAATGCTTCAGTTCACATTCTTTTTTTTTTTGCATCAAAGCAATTCAGCAACATAAATAAAAACCAATGAATTGTTATCAGTGACCTAAATATTTAGTTTTAGAACAGCAACCAAAGCTTTATTTGGCAATATTTACATGGTTATTTTATGCATTGTTATGTAATAGCTTTTTAAAAATTACTATGAGATCTGAGTACCTTGTTCTTTAAGCATGCATGTGTATCTCTATATATATATTTCAGGCATATACATGGATCAGAAGCTGAAAGTCAAACAAAGCAGTTAGGACAGCTTTCCAATTGGTTGGGTGTTTTGCTGATGTGCAGAATTAAGTAGGGGAAGTATTCACATGTCTCTAGCATGGGCAGTGTTCAGGCAAATCAGATGCTTCCAGAGCTGCTGTGGCTGCTGGAAAGCAGAGCCTCCTCAGGTGCCAGAGGTTCTAGAGAAAGAGAAATGCAGTGGGTCTGTAGTTCCTTGCTGTAAAGAAAGCACATTCATCCTTCTTACCCAAAGGGCAACACTGCCACATGCATTAACTCAGCTTTTTGTGCATTCCTTTCTCAGGACTACTTAGACCTTGCAGCTTCCACACCCTCCGATTCCTTACTGTATGATGATGGGCTCTCAGAAGAGGAGACACCTCTCGTGGACTGTAATAATGCTCCCCTCCCTCGAACCCTCCCTTCCACATGGATTGAAAACAAACTCTATGGTAGAATTTCACATGCATTTACTAGATTCTAGCAACACACACAAAAAAAGTTGATTTTTCTTCTGCACTGTTCTCAGACTCTGTAACCCCATTACAGTCTTTCTTGTCTGAATGAAGCCAATCAAAATTTGCTTGGAAGCTTCTTTTGGGTTTTTTGTTTGTTTGTTTGTTTGTTTTTTGTTTTGGTAAATGTCAAAGTTTGCATCAGGATCATCCTTTAGTCATTTTGCAGCTGTGTCTAAAATAAACATTTTAAAAGGATGTGAAAATAAGTAAAATAACTAGATATCATACAGTAAAAGCAAAAAAAAAAGATCAGGGAAGTATTCTCAGGGGAAATATAAAATGCTAATGAGTATCTAATTCAACTATCCTGTTGGGGGAGGCTACAACATTTAAAATATATTAGATTCTGCACCTCTAATTTAAGCAATAGACTTTTTTTTAATACTGTTTTTTGCCATAACTCAGTGATAGGACTCATCTGTAACATTTTTCATTTATTAAGAAGGATGTCTAAATTTCAGCTGCTATTAGTACATTTTGGATCTATAAGCTGAAATGTATTTAATGTATCATAGGATGAAAACAGATTATTATATACAGAAGGTAGAAATACTGTATATAAATATTATATACAGGCTAAACTGACATGTAAAATCCTTTGAATACTTAATTAACAATGGGCATTTTGAAAATTCACCTGTTTTCACGTCCTTTGATTTGTTATGAACATGTTAGTACTAAACCTCAACTGAATGATGTAGCAAGTGTTTTTAAAAAGAACGTATGCTTTCGTATTGTGATGGTGAGATGGACAGTAAAAATGGTTCTTGCCAAAACTCCTATATTTTGTCTTCTGATTAAATATTCTACATGGTTTTAGATACTAACATCACAGATACTTTTTTCATTCTTCAAGCAGTATGACTTTTGAAAAGTTGGATCTTTTAGTTTAAAAGTTGCCATTAATACATGGCTTTGGGTCTATTTTTGATCTATACCTTAGCTATTATTTTCTTCATTTGGTTTTCTCAACTCATGTTGATTTTGGGGCACTTAGTGGTCAGATTGTTAAAAGAATGAAGTAGCAGAAAAAAGTTGCCACAAGGCTGATGGCATATGCTGAATGCTTAATAAGCAACAGAATCAGATTTCTGTTTTTGAAAATCTCAACCCTGCTATGGTTCTGTGCTTGCACAGCTGAATCAACACGGTGCTAAGCACTCTGCATCCATTTTGGTGATCACTTGTGCCTGAACACAGAAACAGTTACTGCACCCAATGTGAATAATTACAGGCCTGAAATAGAACTGTAAATGCTCAATCAAGACAGGAGTGCTCAGCACTTTGTTGGACTTTACTCAGTTGCGCTCCTGGGATTTCCTGAAACTAAGCAGGGGATCCCTGCTGGGGGTGTGAAAGTGTCCCCAGAACCCCACTGAAGCCAAAGGAAAAGCACCCATTTAAGTAAATCTCTATCACTGAAACGGACTTTGGATCCTGTCCCAAATAGGTTTATTAATTCTTGGAGCATTTCCTGTACAGCAAGAACTTTCTCTTGCAAAGCAATATATTGCTACATGATCGTTAAAATATAAAATTATGGAAAGTTGGAGGCTTATGAGAAGAACAGTTCTTAGCTTTTTATTATGCACATGTGCATGCATGCACACAATTTTTTATTGAGTAAGCACTTTAATTTATCCAGGATTTTTGCCTGCATCTGAATTTCTGCTTCAGGGATTTCAAAACATCATTTATATGAATTGATTTGGGACAAAATCCAGTGGACTGGCTTGAAGTATTGAAGGGAGTTTTGCCAAGGGCCTTACTGTCTGCACATGAAGTTATGGTTCTTCAGTGCAGAAAAAATTATCTGTTTTCATTTTTAGGCATGTCATACCCGAACTGGCCTGAGGAGAGCCCCGTTCCACTCACAAGATTCGATGGCACTAACTCTGTGTTTTCAAGATATGCAAATGATAGTGTATATGCTAACTGGATGGTTTCACACTCAGCGGCAAAATTTATGGACAAGTTTGATAGCTAAAATTTTCTTTGTGAAAGGTAATGGACTCCTGAGGAAAACAAGGAGGCAAAGAGTGGGAAGTCCATTGGCTTGTTCTTTGTATAATCAACAACTAACTTTTAAATTGGCAATTCCCTTTTTTGGTAGTTTTTAAAGTGTGTTATTTATGCTGAAGACTCTAATTGGTACTCTCCCCTCTCAGAAAACATATCAAGCTGGATAAGAGTTGTAGTTCTGGTTCTTCTTTCTAAGTTGCCAGTTTGCATATGGTTCCATTTGGCAACTTGTTAGTGCAAATGGCCTTGCACTTCATCCTCTGTGTTTTTTAGACTAACCATCCTGTGTTACAGCGTCCTGGGATGGTGAAATGTACTTGAACTGCTACTTTTATAGTGGCTGTTAGCATACAACCACTTGATCTAAGCAGGAAGCACAAACAATATATAGAAGGGAGGAGGGAAACAGGCTCCCAGATTACTGAGCTTGCTATCAAATGACAAGTGTTAGAATGATGTTGGCACTAACAAAGCCAATATCTTGGTTTGGAAGCAAACATTTAGTAACTCAATAGAGGACTTGAGATTCAACATTTGAAGTCTTGTAAAATGTATTGTCGTGTCTTAATGAGAAGAGAATTTGTTTTATTAGTCTTAACTTCTCTTACCTTTAGCACAATGGAGATAAATTTGATACAAGATAAGCTGTATTGACTGATGGCAATCAAGAGTTTCATCTGACACATTTACTTTCCATCACCGACATATTAGTAATGTTAAAACATACAGTCTTGTACAATCATAGTTTCTTTTATTAGTTAAAAATAGGCTATACAGGATTTTTAGACTGAATTCATAGAATAGAATAGTAATATCATAGAATGGTTTGTGTTGGAAGGGAACTTGGAGGTCATCTAGTTCCAACTCCCTGCCCCCCTGCCTGCTCCTCCGTTGTGGGCAGGGACACCTTCCACTAAACCAGATTGCTCAAATTCCCATCCAACCTGGACTTGAACACTGCCAGGGATGTGGCATCCATAACTTCTCTGGGCAACCTGTTCAGTACCTTACCATCCTTCACAGTAAAGAATTTCTTCTTAATACCTAACCTAAACCTGCCTTCTTTCAATTTAAAGCCATTCCCCTTATCCTAATATTACATGCCCCTGTAAAAAACTCCCTGTCCAGCTTTCCTGTAGGCTCCCTTCAGGTACTGAAAGGCTGCTCTAAGGTCTCCCCAGAGCCTTCTCTGCTCCAGACTGAACAGCCCAACTCTCTCAGCCTATCTTTACAGGAGAGGTGCTCAGCCCTCTGATAGTCTTTGTGACCTTCGTCTGGACTCGCTCCAACAGGTCCATGAACTTAGCTGGGGACACCAGAGTTGATGGGTCTCACAAGAATAGAGCAGATGGGGAGAAACCCCTCCTTGACCTGCTGCCCATGCTACCTTTGATGTAGCCTGGGATACAGTTGGCTTGTTGGGCTATAAAAACACATTGCCTGGTCATATTGAGCATCTCATCCATCAGCACCCCCAAGTCTTTCCCCAGGGCTGCTCTCAATCCATTCTCCAACCAGCCTGTCTTTGTGCTTGGGACTGCCCTGACCCAGGTGCAGGACCTTTTCTTGGCCTTGTTGAACTACATGAGGTTTGTGTGGGCCCATTTCTCAAGCCTTTCAAGGTCCTTGTGGATGGCATCCCTTCTCTCCAGTGTGTCAGCTGCACCACAGAGCTTGGTGTCATTGAAAACTTTCTGAGGGTGCCCTCAATCCCACTGTTGACGTCACCAACAAAAGTATCAAACAGTGCCAGTCCCAGTACCGACCCCTGAGGAACAGCACTCATCACTGGTTTCCACTTGGACATCAAACTGTTGACAGCAGCTCTGAGTGTGACCATCCAGCCAATTCCTTACCACCACATGGTCCACCCATCAAATCCGTGCCTCTCCACTTTCAAGACAAGGATGTCACCTAAGACAGTGTCGAATACTCTGCACAAATCCAGGTAGAAGGCATCAATCACTCTTCTCTTTTCTCTTCCCCACCAGCTCTGTCCTGTCATAAGAAGGATATTTGTAGGGTTTGCCCTTAGCGATGCCATGTGGGCTATCGCCAATCACCTTATTTTCCATATTTTGTCATCAGGTTCCATGGACTTGTGGACCCTCAGGTTCCTTAGCTGGTTTGGAACCTGATCTTCCCCTATGGTGGGTGGTTCTTTATTCTCAGAGTCCCTGCATTTGTCACCTTAGCAAATGGGCTCGTGCAAACTGGGGCCTCAGTGGCTGATGAACTTGCTGGTGAAGACCGAGGCAAAAATGTCATTGAGTACCTCAGCCTTCTCCATGTCCCAGGTAACCAAGTGTCCCATTTCTTTCCAGAGAGGGTTCACATTTTCACCAACGTACCTGTAGAAGCTTTTTTTTTGTTGCCCTTGATGTCCCTGGCCAGATGGAATTCTACCAGGGCTTTAGCTTTCCTAGCCTGATACCTGGCTGCTTGGCGAATTTCTCTATCTTCCTCTCAGGCTATCTGTCCTTGCTTTCACCCTTTTTCTGTGGGGGATACAAAGGCTTTCTTTTTGTGTTTGAGTTTGTCTAGGAGCTCCTTGTTCATCCTTGCAGGTCTCTTGACATTTTTGCCTGACTTCCTCTTTGTTGCATCGTTCCTGACCTTGCAAGAGTGATCCTTGAATATTAACCAGCTTTCTTGGGTCACTCTTCCTTTCAGGGCTTTATTCCATGGTACTCTACCCAGAAGATCCCTGAAGAGGCCAAGGTGTGCCCTCCTGATGTCCAGGTTAGTGAGCTTGCTGTGCATCTCCTTGCTGGCCTGAGGAGCTTGAAGTCCACCATTTCATGGTCACTGCAGCCAAGGCTGCCCTTGGGATTCGCATTCCCCACCAGCCTCTCCCTATTGGAAAGAACAAGGTCTGGCATGGCAACGCTCCTCATTTACTCTTCTGTCCCTTGGAGAAGCAAGTTATCCATGTATTCCCAGAATCTCCTGGATTGCTCATGCCCTGCTGTGGTGTCCCTCCAATGGATATTGGGGTAGTTGAAGTCCCCCATGAGGACCAGGCCTTGTGAATATGAGGCAGTTCCTGTCTGTAGAGGGTCTGATCTGCTTGGGTCTCGTCTCCTGGTTGGGTGGCTTTAGACACCCACTATGTCGTCACTTGTCCTTGCCCTCCCTTTAATCCTGACCCATAAACTCCTCATCCAACCCCAGTACAGCTCCAAATACTCCATGTGGTCATGGACATAGAGGGCAACACCCCCTTCTCTTGTTCTTTGCCTGTCTTTCCTAAATGGCCTGTATCCTTCCACTCCAACACTCCAGTCATAGGTGCCATCCTACCACGTACCTGATACCATTAAGATCACAGCCCTGCAGGTGTGCACAATCTCCTACTGCTCTTGTTTATCCCCCATGCTACATGCATTTGCAAAAGGCATTGAAGTTGGGCCCTTGATGGAGCAGACTTACTGGTGGGAATGGCTGGAATTCCCTTGCACAGCACTTCAGGTTCTCTCTTGCTGATTTGCAGTCCCTCTCCAGGCTCTGGGCATCTCTTGCTGGTGCTGGCATCAAACTAGTAGGAGTGGAATGGATTGAGGATTTCCTCTCCCAGCAACTTCAATTTAATGCCTTTTCACCAGCTTGGCAAGCCTGTGACCAAAGATGCCTGTTCCCTGGCAGATGGGCCCCCATCAGCCTCCATAAGCCCAGGCTTTCAACCTGAGTCCCCAGGAGCAGCCACACCCCTGGCTGTGACACCAGACCCCTAACCATTTGCTGATTTGCCAGATTCACCTGGCCCTTTCAAAGCCCTTCCCTTTGACAGGGAGGACTGATGAAAAAGCTGCCAGCACTTGAGCCCCTCACCACCACTCCCAGGGATCTGTGATGTCCTTGGTCCTCCTCAGACCGCTCTTGGCTGTATCCCTGGTGTGCACGTGAAACAACAGCAGCAGATAATGGTCAGGAGATGGTACGAGGCTTGGTGTGAGGCTCTGGGTGACATCCCTGCTGCAGCTCTCTGGTAGTCAGTCAGGCTGATGAGTGAGTCCCTCTGTGCCTCTCAGAGGAGAGTCCCCTGCTGCTCTCACCTGTCACCTTTATTAGTTGTGCTGGTTGTTACACAGGGAGCAGATGGGGCTGCCTTACTCAGCTCCAGCCTCACTCCTGATGTGATGGGTCCTCCCTCTCCAGCCTGCAGAGTGCTGAAGTGGTTCTGCAGGGACACCTCAGGCTTCAGGGAAGTCTCTTCCTCCCACAGGTTCTTGTCATTTCAAGTGTCCATTCTTCTGCCTTACTGATACCCCTCCTCCCTTCTGTGTGTGCATGGTGGGGGAGTTTTTGCCTCTTTGGCTGTGGGTTTACTGCAGGCTGCCCTTGGAACCTGCCATCCAACTCCTTCACAGCCTAAAGTTATGTAGCCTTCTCACCTCCTCCTGCAGCTCTGCCACAGGATGTCCTCTGCCTCAGCACACCTTTTGCAGATATTCAAGTACAGAGATTTTGTTTGCAGTCTTGTTAAGCGGGTTGGAGACCTCCTCTCAGCTTCAAATTGCATATACTGCCATGCACAGGACACCGCCCTAACATAATTCCAAATAAACCTATTACCTTGAAAGTAACAAATAAAAAACAGTTGCACAGCAAAATTTGTCTAAAACTCGGCTGTTGAAACTACACAAGGAAAATGTCACTGGAATTTGTTAAGGTGAAATATAAAAATGTTGTCCTTACAAAAGAGATTTGATATTTGGGAGAACAATCAGACTGTGAGTCGTGTTCTATGTGGAAGAGTAAATGATTGGCACTACTTTTGTCTTTATTTGTAATCTACCATGGTTAAGGGTAACCTTTTGTTTGCTACAAATGTTGGGATGTAAATCCTGAGTGACTCGTTGTTAGCGTTGTGATGGTTATTCTAAATAATCCAATTCTACCAAAGCTTGCTCCTGTCACTTACAGTCCAATTTAGATGTTTCAGATCTGTTTTCAGATGTTGTTTTGTGTATCAACTTTATGTTTCCATTAAAGTCTGTGATTTCAGAAACATGGTCTTGAGTCAGACTGCCAAAACCTGAACACAGATTTTCAGTTTGCAGGAAGTGGGATATGAAGTGGTGTGTTGGAATTGAGTGAGCTTCCCTGTTGGATTGCATACTTGATCCTGGTTTTGGACAAGCAGTAGGCACAGCAGCTTTTCCTCTGCACAGACATTTGCCATGCTGAGTAAATGCACAGCAAACACACAGCTCTGTATGCAGGAGGGGGGCTCCACTGTGATACCACAGTGATCTTCACTGGGATGACCCGACTGTCAGAGTGCATACCTGGAAAAGAGGGCACTGAACATTAAACCCTTTATATGGGCTGTTTTTTCTATTGAGAGATCTGTGAAAAAGGAGAGAAAAATCACACTTGTGGTCACTTCATGCTTTGTCTAGTTGTTTTCCTGTATTTTATGTTTGTAAATGGGAATTCCTCACTTGCCATGAGCAACCAAGGCATCAAGATTTTTGGTTTTGTTTGGGGTTTTTTCTTCCTTAAATGAAGAATGTAATTTCATCCAGTATCTTCAACAAGAGTATGCGACTGAGAGATGTGAAACACCCACTTTCTAGTCTGACAGCCCTGTGACAACATTGCTGCACGGTAGGTCAGTGGGACAGTAAGTGATGCTGAAATAACCAGTGGGTGCAGGGAGTAGTGTGTACTTTAGACTTTCAGCATAAGTCAGTGTTGTTTCAACCATTAATTTGTGTGAAAATTTCACTAATAGTGCTACCTAACGTACTGGACATAGATCCTACACATAAAATACATACACAGCCCATAATTACAGTTCCCATGCAGTTACCTGCATTAAGTGTAGTTTAATGAAAAATTATGTGTTTCCTAATCCAATTAATTTTGATTCCCTTCCTGTTCATGAATGTTGACAAGAAATAGATTATCACTTTTAAGCATTCATTCATAATATGAAAGCTTCTTATGTCTTCTGTGTATGCTATTTTTGTAAATATTTCCCTTGAAGTGTTTCCTGTTTGTTCTGTGTTGCCACTAGTCAAAATGGTGACAATTTTGTTTCAGTTCCTCTTTGGAGAGTAAATGTACTTCCCACATGGGAAAAAAGTGATACAGCAGATGATTATTTCCATCAGTGCCAGAAATACTTATGCACTTGGCTGCCCTGAGGAAAGTGAATTCAGAGGGAACAAATGACTCACCTAAATACACAGGTTGGAGGGAATAACTTTCTAAAAATTTCTGCCAACCTTTTCTAAATATCTGCAGAAATGACATGGTTTACCTGATCTGTGCTATGAGTGTGACAGATGGGGGAGAGCATGAATCTTACATGTCAGTACAGACCTTAGAGCAGCACAATGAAATCATTGCAGCATTGGTTGCCGCAAACTTCCAGAGGTAGGATACTCAGAAAATCTACTGTGAGCTTGCAAATTTTAATTTGCAGACATTAGCCTGTTTCATATAGTAGGAGTTCTTAAAAATATTATCCCATGGATATGAGGTACATAATATTTAAATCATGGGGATTTTATCTACAACTCGTCATGCAAAATATGGATGAATCTCTGTGGTACCTTCAACTGGACCTTAGCAATTCTCAAAAAACATACCGTAAAAGCAAGCTTATATTCCTTATTGATTTATATCAGTCTTACACCAACAATACCAGCTTCAAAATACATCTACAAAGAATATTTCTACTCTGACTTTTCAAAGTTCAAAAAAAATTGCTTGTAATTTTGAAATACTTTGTTTCAAAACTCAGCTTACCTGAAAGCATTATTTCTCACGGTAGCTACAGTGGTAAACTTATAACAAAATACAGAGATAATATTCAAAAGCACCAGCCCTTAAACAGCACCAGGCAATACTCCCCATGAACAGTGCGTTTGGGCCATAATGTGATGAACGGTTTGATCTTTTCAGCCCAAGCAAACTACCTGAAAAAAACCAGAATCATTCCCTAAAAATGTATGCAAGTACTTAAAATCTTAATAGAAAACCTAAACTGTTCACATCCGCTCTAACTTGATAAAATTTAAGTAGTCCCTCTGCAGTTAGTGGGATAATTCATAAATACATTATTCATACACATTTGCTGGTCTAAAATCCAATATCCTAATAGTCAACTAGTAAGAGTACAAAGGGTATTATCAAAACGTGGACGAAGTAGCAATCCCCTTGGTGTACCCATCCCCGGTACAACACTTGAACTTGCCTGTTGAGAAGCAGTCTGTAGAATTAGGTACTAGACACTAGAGAACAGGTAAGCACAAATAAATTTCTAATTTATACCTAGAAGAGACAGTGAATGATATATTGTTTGGTATTCATCAAGCTCTCCAGTAAAGTTGAGTTCGTTTAAGCTGTGTTTTGTATTTCTCGTTTCTAAACTTTGGGACACCAACCTGTGTCTTCCAGTTACAATAGAGAGATAAATACTCCTAATGCATTCTAAGAAAATTAATAGTTCTTTTCTTTTTATAGTGTGTTTTTTGGCTTTACCTGGTCTTTTAAAGGGTTACATTTTTCTTAAAACAACATGTTTCTTAAGAAACATGTTTACATGTTTCTTAAAATAACAAATTTCATACTGAAACCTCTTTCTTTGAGCCATTATCAAAGTTCATTTTGCTGATGATGTTCTGAAATTAAATAAGAGTATTTTTACTTGCCTGAGGATAGATGAGCACATCTTCCCTTAAGCTCATCAGAAATAATTAGCTCCTTGTTTGGGTTAAAAAGGTACAATTCATAAAAATGCAACTTTATCTCATCTACAAGCAGTTTCATATGGATTACAGAGTAATCTAATTAATGCAAACAGTTTGAGAGCATTGCAGTTGTACTTAGCATAGATTTGAAATCCTGAACAATTCAGTTTCGATCTGGACAGCAATCAATCAATCAATCAATCAATCAATCACTGCAGTTCCTAGTCTGATTTTTCTGCACTCAGCAGGTCACATAAATTATTGTTAAAGCCCTTATATAATTTTTCAGCTGTTCAGGGCTTTCCTTCCTGACATGATCATGATCAAAAGAGTTTGATGTGAACACTGATTTTCATTTGGAATATGAACATGGGACATTTTCATAGCCTTCTGCCAATGCAATTTCCTTTCTGAATTTACTGTGCTTAAGGATGGAGGTATTTTAAAATTTTTAATAAAACTAAATCAAATGAATATGTATTTTAAGCATTTGGTTTGCAAAGAATCTTGCTTGCCTGTATTTAAGTATATTTGAGTTATTTTGGGGGAAAAAATCCCTCAAAAACTCCACTTACTCTTTCAGACAATGTAATGGGGTGTAAGCCATAGCCCAGTGCAAATCAATAAACCAAGAGGATACTCATCCTACTTTTTTTTTGTCAAACTGCTGCCAATGGCAAAAATAGTAACCCTTTATTGAAGAGTATTTCACAAAAAAAGGTAGAGATTCAGAATAAATTCTTGTCTGTTGGAAAAGTACATGTCAAAAGGGTGGAATCCCAAGTAAGGGGTGGTTGATGGGGCAGATGAGGAGGCTGAGAGGGAGGGCTGATCTCATTCCTTGAGAAGACTGGTAAGGATTAATCTTCAGATGATTAAAAAGCTTGGAAGAGCATTGTAAAGACTGAAATGTGGGAAAAGTGTCTGAAAAGATCCAGGAAATCAATACCAGAGCCATAGTACAAATATATTTTTAAATATATAACAGCCAGTGAGAAACCAGCAGGGTTAACTGTTTTCTAAGATACTTTTTGTGTGGTCAAGAGTGTCAGTGATTGATTTGACAGCAGAAGACAAGAATTATTCTTTCTGGTACGGGGTATAAATAATTGACGGAGATTTTAGCATTGAGTCAGGAAAAAATTTAAACATTTACTTCACTGTTTTTCCTGTGCAGAGGCTTTCTGAACAGTGGCCTGGTCCAGACAGCAAACAGAAAGGCATAAAGTTTATGCTGACTATAAGGATTTGTATTTTAAAATGTAGCTGTTGGACGTCTAACCCAGTGTTGTTCTTCCAGGATCATTTGTTAAAATGAACTGTGACAATTTGTTAAATACCGAGGAAAAACAGATGATGTGAGTTTCTGTAATCATACTACAAAGAATAATTTATACTGGAAAATATTGGTCCCCATTTTTACATGCACAAAAATAAAGTAAGCAGTCAAATCAGGCTACCAGAAGTTACCATCAGAGACAACTTTGGAACCAAATAGAAATAATGTTATGGAATCGATTCTGTTTGCTTATTGAGTCACCATTGTGGTTTCCTCGTGTTAGAAAATGTGAATTGCATGCTTTGAAATGCTAGACCTTAAACTAGAGATTGCTTCTAATTGTTACCATTCCAAATGATCATTACATTTACTAGGCAATACATAGCACAACACTATTCAAGGCTATTAAACCTTGAAAGGCAGTGATATGAATAGCACATATTACATTTATTGCTATGAAAGGCATCAAGTCTACACTAAAGACCTTGTCATACAAGATTTAAGCATAGCTCAGGAGGAGCAGAAAACACACATCAAATTATCAGCAGCATTTTGGCATTCACAAGTTAAGCTATTTTTTTTTCACCTCCTACACGTGGCCAAATTTTACAATTTGCATTTGTCTGCACTCATAATGTACATCTTCGTGTTGTGAGTGTACATGAGTAATTTAAACACAGCTTGCACACAGCTTCCAAGATGCTTGAGTTGCAGAAAAAGTCAGTTAAAAAAACTTTTTATGCTTATCCTGTCATAAATATGATTTGTTTTTTAAAATACTGCAAATCCTTGCTTGTCTAGCATAGTGCCAGAACTGGTAACTGACATTCTTTAAATTTAAATTAAAGAGAGAATGAAACTAGAACTGTCATTTATAACTATTCAATTCCATCTAGTAAATACTTCTGAACTTGATATTTCATAATTTAAATGGGGTGCAGGCTGCCAGATCAGGTTTTCATCATTCTAGTTCTAAAATTAGGGACAGGAAAGGAGAAGCAAGAACACATTTTCCTCGCTCTTGAGAAGGAGTGGGAACAAATTCAAGTGATTTTCAAAGTATCTTGCTGTTCAGCTCTCCTGTAATTGCATTTCTAATGTAAAATCTTGCTTTGAATTAATTTGGAGTTTCATTTTACCAACAGATGTGAGATGTGAGCATCATTTTAAGATGCTCATTAGCAAAACCTTTTCCTAACAAAGATAAAACAATCGTTACAAGTCAGCAATTAAAGAGAAGCTTGTGAGACTGCTAGGAATGCAGTGACATTTGATCCTGACTTTACAAATCAGTTCATCCTTACCCATTGGTTTTATAATGATAACAGTGAAGTCTCAACAGCATACTTTTAACACTTTTCCAGAATCAGCCACTGCTTTTATGCACCACAGGAACAGATGCCAATTTCCATGAAAATCTAAACAAAGTATTTTCAACTGCTCAACTGAGATATGGTATTTTTTTCTGGTTGTCTGTTGATATTTTATGGTACCTAGGAGGGTTCTCTCTTGACAAGGGAACCTTCCTTTTGTCCTGTATTAACACTGTTAGGGACAGCCCTGTGAGGGTTTTTCAGTGATTGGTAAAGTACTGCTAATAAAATCAAAGTAGTTAGGTGATTTTATTGTTACTTCCTTGACATTTAATGGGAGTTTTAAAATATGAAAAATGTTGCACTTAGAAACATTTAAATAATGTATATGCAACAATGAATGGTACCAGAAACAAGAGAAACAAATAATTTGTTATATGAACTGGCTGAGTTCTCACTCAAATGGAGAGAGATCTTTTCTGGGCAGTGACAGACAAGTCTTAACACTAGTAAAAAAACCCCAGCCCTAAACTGGAGTAGATAAACATTGCAAACAATGGACCAGTGCAGTACAGACAATGAACTATAGAAATTTCTTAGTTTCTGGTCCTGTCTGGTGAATGAAGAAATGAACACTGGCTTTGTACTAACTGTTTGCTAAGCTATCAGCATGGATGATCATGTCTGTACTGTGCCTTTCTACAATCCTGTTTTTATTTTCTGTAGAAGATGGTGGTGGTTTTATTGACTGTTGGGCAGGCTCAGTGGGTACACCTGATCATGCAGTAACACATATTAAATACTGATATACTGAGTATTTTGTATAAAACACAAAGCACATCAGATTAAGAAAGCCCAAATATTTCTGTCTAGGGAGACTGCATTCACTGTAGATATTTATCTGAATAACTTGAGCTTTTCAAGCACAGAAAAAAACCCCAACCAGATAACCAACCAAAAGAACATTGATAATTTATATTATCTCATCAGACAAGGAGTATTCATAAAAGATTTTCTGGCTTAAATCTCATATATAGAATGTTCTAACTTACTTCTTTTGCTGCATTCTAGGTAGTCAAGTGTACAGTTTAAAAAGGAATTTAATAAAATTGATTTTAGATCTGTTACTTTATGGTATTCATAAGTTACTGTTCTGCAGTACTGAAGGACAAAAAAAAAAAAAAAGTGTATTTTTTAATATGTTTTGCATAACACTGAGTCTTCCAGTCAAAACCCTCCTATTCATTTTCCATTCTAGGCACAGAATATGGTTGCTTGGACTTTGTTTCAGAGCTGCTTTGCAGTCAATGTATTTGTGACAAAATTTTCTCCTCTTTCTAGAAAAATGCCTACTGCACTTCTTGGTGCTATTAGACAGAAGCTATATAGTAAAGGTATTTTGGAATAGTCAGAAATAAACCAGTATAGAATTCCAGCACTACCTACATGGATTACTTCCCATGTATGTTGTCACTGCTGACTCTGATGTGATACCCTGGTGCAGCTGTGAGTGAGCAGTGGAACCCTGGGCACACAACCCATTGTTCCTGCCAGGAAAAATAAGGCCATGTGGCCAGAAAAAATGCTCTGCCACCACTGCAGAATACTGCCTGCTGCTCTCAGCTGGAGCAGCAGCAGAGCCCAGGCATTTAACACAGCTCCCTGCTTGTCCTCTTCTGTATTCCTTTTCCCCTTCTGTATTCCTTTTCCCCCGTGGCACCAGCCAGAGGACACTGTACTGGTGAACAAGAATGTTTCCACAATCCATTTGCTACTGTCACAGAGCTCAGCAAACACTTGTTGCTAACAGCAACTATATGTTGGTTTCAAAGAGAAGTTATTTGAAGAGATTGTATCCAAAAAATACTGATTTATCCTTCCATACGCTTTTCCAGATGCTGAACTATCACTATTCAAAGAAAAAAGCAAGTGGACTACAGTAAGCATTTCTGTTATCAGAAGAAAGCCTTGTCAGATAGTAGATAAAACTAAATCTTATTTACATTCACTTATAGCTGTGATTGTATTGATTGTTTTTTATGATAAGGAATGTCTTGTACTTTCATGAATTAGTACCATAATTACTGAGTCTGCTTTAATGTATGAAAGGACTCTATATAAATTTAAAGTTGGTTGATACTGTTTTCTAATGAGAATTTTGAAAGGAAGGAATTTAGCAATCCCAAAACAACAGGAAAAGAGCAATCCATAACAGTTCATTTCCCATACATTATATAAATTATATGCTTCTGAGTCCAGAATGTACTACATTATAATACCAAATAATTACTATTTATTTGATCCCAAAACACTACATGAAGAAATGTAGCCCTTCAGCACGCAAAGATGTAGAGGCCAAAAGCCTAGGCATTGACAAAAAGGAAATGTTGCTCAATGCAAAATAAAGGGCACAGTAACAATAAACACAGGAGGATTTTTGCGTGGTGTGCTGGTACAATTTAATTTTACAGATGTGCTATCTCTCCTAAAGCTATGGTAAGTCAAGAGATGATTCCAGTCTCTGCGAGCAGCGAGGTAAAATATCCTCGAGCACCTTTAACACCTGTCATTGATGCCCCAGGATGACAATAGGAGGTACAGAGCAAGCCCCAGGCTGGGCTTTCAGTGCCCCAGCTGGTGCTGACACTGCAGCAGTGCCAGCAGAGCCCGAGGTGAAGCTTGGCATTGCCCAGGGCAGCGTGAGTGAATTCTGCTGGAATTCTGCTCTCCCAAGACCCCGTGTCCCTGCCCAGAGCAACAGGACGCCTTTGGACAGGAGCAGTGACAAAGGGTCACAGAGTGTAGCTGAGTGAGAAGCTCAGATTGAGGATTTTAAGGGATATAAATCACCATGATTAAAATACTGTAGGAGGGTTGATTTCAGAAATCTTCAATTTTCTTCCTGGTTTTGGTTGCATGGTTTAGTATCTGTTATAAATAATTTGCAACACTTAAGGAAAAAGAAAGTGGTTTCACATGGGATCATGTTGGATTTGTGCCATCAGTAAAGCTGAGCCGTGGTATTTGACAAAAAGCCTTGTATCAAGGCAAACTAATGACTATTGTTTGACAATTAAAGCTCAGAATTTTCAGGCAAAATAATGGACCATTTTTCTTATTCTACATGCACGTTTCATTTTTGGCTCAAGAGGTTAATAGAACAAAAATATTCTTTGTTGAAGGATTGCTTTTTTTCTTTTCTCCTCTGGCCTCATTTACATTAGTCCTTCACTTTGGTATCATGTTCTCAGATCAGCTCTTCTCTCTTTTTCTTTTGTTTCTTTCCCTCCAGCCCACACATATGCTTAAAAAAAAAAAAAAAAAAAGCATGAAAAAGAAAACCAAAACCACTACAGGCTGGAGCTAATGCTGTTCTGGAAAACGCTTCTTTTTTGAATAAGCTATTGCCAGCCAGCCACTTCCTTTCCCCCAACTGTACCAATTTTAAGAACAGTGTTTAGCAAAGTTTAGGGAAATATTTTTAAAGTCTGTCTCCTAAATAGCCATCCTATCATAATAATTTAGGAAAATTCAAAGCTGAGTTATATAAATTATAAATATATAAACTATTGCTCTCAGATGCTAGGAGGTCTCCAACTACCTGTATAAGAAAAAGCCCCAGGCTGAAATGAATTGTATCTTAAACATTCCCTAAATATTTTGTTGCCTGCTTTATTCAGAAACAATGTGGGAATTCCTCTGTAGGCCTGTAAGATTAACACCAAATAGGAACTATAGCATCTATCAGCATAAATATAGGTCTGAGTTATAAGGAATATATCTAATCTTAGAACAGCTTGTTCTGATAGAAGAATCAGGAAACTATACACAACTTCACTGCAAACCCATCATTTGTCCTGACAGTAGACCTTTCATAGAGAGATGACTATGAATACCCATGTTGTTCCTATGAAAGGTTAAGAAATCTATTTTTTCCTTCTCTCAATCTGGAAAAAAACAGCCTTTCTGGTAGAGAAGGAATTCTGGTAAACAGAGGAAACAGGCACCTAGAGAAGAAGAAAAGGTATTGTGTGTATGATCTGGAAGGCCCTGTGTAGCTGCACATGCTCATGTGCAGAAATGGAAACTTGGAGGACAATATTCAGAGTCTGGTTGCTCTCTGTAGGCCAACCAGTGGGTGCTGCAGCGTTGCAGTCAGAGTTTGTTTCAGATGTAGGGTTAGTTAACAAAAACGTAGAGTTAGTTAACAAAATCAGTAATTTCAGTTATTTCCATTCCATTATCTTCTTGTACTCACAAATATTATGTCTACAGAACACTGCAGTCTCCAGTGTGCCGATGTCTACTAAACTCCTACTCATTATCCACAACAAAGATGACAAGCAGGATGTTCAACAGTCATCTCTAACGTGCAATACTGAAACTTTGCATGAGGTTAGGTTTAAAATAGTATATTTACATACTGTTTTAACAGAGTAATGAAGCCACATTTACCTAGTTTGAGAAGTGTGTGTGTGAATATTTAAAACCTTCTGATAATTCCCTTCTAGGAATACACCCCTCAAGTATATTTTTGAGGGATACCTAAAATGAGGATCTTGCATTGTGACAAGTTTTAACGGATAGGAAAGTGGATGAATGGCTGGCCATACCAGCCAAGTGCTTTTCCTTGTTCATTTAAGGTATTCCCTGGAAAGACGTTTGCTGTCTGAGGGCTTGAAATCTAGACTGAACAGATCTGGTCCTTGGACACCCAGCCTCCTCCCAAGCTGGGTGGTGCAGCTACTTATCAACAAACGGGTTTCTGCCTGCCTGAGGACAAAGGGCTGCCCTGTGCTAAATGGGGTACAGACCTCGACAGAGCAGTAACGTGACAAAGGATGCAGCCTCTGCTGCTCAGACCATTCATTGGGGCTCCATTCTGGAAAGCCCTCAGTGCCTGCCTTTGAGGCAGGTGAGCAGTCACAGGCAATCCAGCAGAGCTATGTCAAGTTAGGGCGGTGCAGGCCTGTGCATAATAAGCCTTTACTGGCTTTCTCTGACTCTGTTTTTGATGAGCAGGACCAAAAATATTTGGTACATAGTTGTGGAAGAACACCTACCTTACCTGCTTCCTGAGCTTTACTCTTGTAAACTGCTACAGCCCACCACTCGTGAACGTGGCTGGAAGCTCCATGAATTCCCAAGCCTGGCTTCCTTTCAGGTCAAGCCCTGCAGAAAACTAATAATAAAAATAAATAATAAAAAAGGTGCTGCAATGAAACGTTCTTCTGTAAATACAGAACTGTACCTCAATACTTGGATAAATAGAAAATAATTACTGGTAAATTCTGTTTCTTTCCACCATGAAGGCTACATCACAATTTCACGGTTTTGCTAACATTTGAGAAATCAGCGTCACTGCGCTGCTGCTGGACCTCTGCGAGCCACGGCGCTCCAGGGCTGGCGGAGCAGCGTGTGCCGTGTGTGCTCGGGCAGTGCCGCGGCTGCTCCCCGGGCGGGGTAGGGTCACTGTCCGGGTGGGCGGCGGTGCGAGGGGCAGCGCACGGTCCGCGGCCGCTCTGGGCGCTCTCGGAGCGGCTGCGGCGCTGAGGGGTCCGCCCGGCGGGCGCTGCCGGCACAGCTGCGGAGGGTGCTGCATTGATACGCTCCCGGCTCTCGCCCTCAGACACGGGCTTCCAGCCGCTCCCGGGGCGCATCGGAGCGCGCCGCGCCCCCGCCTCAGGGCACCGGGGAGCGAAGGCACCGCAGGGCGCAGGGCGAAGGGACGGAGGTCCCGCGGCCCCGCCCTGCTGCCGTGCGGCGGCCGCGGCCCCGCTTCCCCCGCGGGACTGCGCGGGGGACCCAGGTCCCGCCCCGGGGGCGGTCGGGGGCGGCCGGCCCGTCCCCTTTAAGCGGCGCGGCGGAGGGTCCCGCCCGCTCATTTCCGAGCACGCAGGAAGTGCAGCCGGGGCTCCGCGCCGGCCCGCGCGGTGAGTACGGCGGTACCGCGCCCCTCCGCCCTCCCGCCGCCCCGCTCCTCCCCGGCCCCGCGCCCCTCACCCCTCACCTGCCCGCCGCTCTCGGCCGGCCCGCCTCCCCTCCCCGCTGCCGGCAGAAGGTGCCGCGCAGCGCCCCGGAGCCCGCCCGGCCGCGGGCAGCGGCACCGCGGCGGGCCCGGCCCCGTGTCCCGGCCCGGAGCGGGCTGCGGCCGGCCCGCACCGAGCGCCCCGGGCGGCCGTGGGTCCGCGCAGCCGGGGCTGCCCCGACCGCCCTGGCGCGGCGGCCTGGCACACCGGGCCACTCGGGTGTACGGGAGCGCTGTCTCAACAATAAAATGAATCTGTCCCTCACGGCTGCGTTTCCATTGTGTTAGCTGGCCGTAGGCGTGCTGGGAGCGCGTTAGTGCAGCCGCAGGCAGCGGGATGCAGCAGGCGGGCCCCCCCGGCAGCGCAGCGCTGGAGCGGGCGCGGTGGCAGCGCCCGGCCGGGCTGTGCCGGGCTGCGGGGGGGCCCTTGGGCTTGCTGGGGCCGCGAGAAACCCCCGTTCCTTCCACCGAGCCCCCAACATAGGGGAAATGATGATGAGGGTGCTCAGGTATCTTCAGTGAAACGTTGAGCATTGTTTAAACTATGACTTACATCTGTTCGTTTTTGTCGGATGCGTTCTTGCTCATTAAATTCTGTGCTCTCGCAAACTGATAGTTGGAACGTTTTGGTGTCGAACGCAAAAATAAATTGTGTAATTGTCACCAGTTAATTAATTCAGAAATGCTAAAGCAGAAACGGGGGGGGTCTGTGTTGCAATTTGCAAGACCGTTTTTAAACCTAAGTATGTAGAAATTTAAACTTGATAGTACATGTTTTCAGTGAAGTGTAATCAATGTTTACTTTATTCTGTTGTTTTGATGTTTGTGTGTGGTTTCTTTCCCTTCAACCCCTTTGTCAGATGGAAATTGAGACACTGATCTCTTCTGCTAAACTTGTAGATGATGGATAAGGACTAACTTTATTCTCTTCTCATGGGTAACTCAGAAGAATTGCAGGAAAGAGAGATTGTTTCAACACTGAGTCAATATATCTCAGATTAAGGTCATTAAGGTCTTCCCCCCCGCCTCCTCCTTTTATTTTTCCTTGGAAACTGTAAAGCTAGGCCTTGTAGGACAGTTTCTTCTTTTCCAGTATGCACTAGCTGCAAGTTCTTATCTAGCTTTAGTGTGCTTGAAGGAAACTTCTGGCTTCCCTTTATTTATTAGCTAGATAGTGGGTCCTCAAGGGGCACCAAAGACAGCAGTTTGGAGATATTCCCAGTGGCTGTCAGTGGAGGTAGGTGCGTTTTTCAGAGGGGTGTTAGCTACGAGCCTCAGGTACACCCTGAGGCTTTTATGGGAGGCTCTGCCAGTAAGTCCTTATCAAAAATATCAGGAGACCCACACTGAGCATTGCTACAGCACCACTGTCATAAACCATCAGCAGCTGAACGTGGGAAGAACAACAGTGATTGTTGAAGTGTATGACTGTACGGCCCAAATAGATATTCTTTAGCTTGTCTGTTGCTGGAGAAAACATGCAAAAACTTCAGTGTGATTAAGATTAGTTGATCTTGAATAGTTCTCTTCCTACTTGCTCCTATGACTTTGTTTTAGCGTCTTTCTCAGGCGGAAGGAAGGAATGAATAAAGGAAAAAAGGAACCCCCAAACCTGTTGGTACAGATGCTACATTGTGGTAGAAGTTGCACCAAATTACTTTTAAATTTAAATTCTTCACTTTTATGTTCCAACCCCAGGATATAGGTCTTCCCAAGTCAGTGAGAAACATCATCTGAGGGCATAGTTAAATGATAAGTAGCTGTGGACTGTTGCCAAGAAAACCCACAAGCATATCTGGCACAAGAATTTCAACCCCTGCATCACAGTCTGCTACTTCACGCTTGCCAGAAGTGTTCTGTGGACCTTTTTATAAAAAGAATCACCTGAACTTTTAAAAGAGATAAAACTAAACTCCTGGGAGGGTGGGTACGAAAAATATGAGATCATTTTTTTTCTCTGGAGAAAACAAATTGCACAATATTTTTCTTGTCTCTGAAGCAGCCTGTCATTATGAAGCAAGCTTCATGACTTGCAGTATTTTCTCCTTAAATAATGCGGAAACAGGATCACGGAGGTGGGATGAAAGTCAGGCTTTGGATAAGTGCTGGATCTGATAATGTCCTTGGCTCATCTCATGTTAGCTCATCTGCCCTCTAAAGGATCAACCCTCCAGAATAAAAGTATGGGAAAAGGCCATAATAATTTTACTTCTGGAAAAATATTGTAGAAAATAGGCAGGGGTTTCAAGAGTACAAGACTTTCTTAAAAACAAACAAACAAAAAACCAAAGATTCTCAAAGGGCACAATAGGAAGAAAATACCTTCATGAGCATGTTGTTTTTTAAAAAAGACCAAACCACAAATAACTGTGCTTTATCTGTGTATCTAATTATGTTCTTTTAAGCTTGGTGCTGGAAATGGGGAAATGAGACCAGAACTCAGAAGATGTTTATAAAAGAAAGAGAATGCTTTTTGAGGGGAATAGGAATACAGTTTTATTTCTGAGTTGGAACTGTAGCTTGTAAGAAGAATTAGTGGAAGGGCACTTCTTAGTGTCTGCCAGAAGAGTTTGATTCTGAATGATGATTAGAAAAGCCCAGGACATCCCTTAATATTATAGCTCATTAAAAAAAAAAAACCCCGAAAGTGTGCAATTACTTCAATATCTTTAATTTCTTTTTTATTAAGCTCTTTGAAAATTTTTTTTTGAGGGCAGGAAAAATTCTGCAATTTGCAGCCCTCCAATCATGAGTGCCTTTTGGTGCAAAAGAGTTCAACCCTGGTTTAGAGGCCCATTTTAGGTGCAGCCTACTTCTGCTTTTATCCAGGCCTTTAAAACTTTTTTTATTGTAAAGGTGCAGTTATTTTGTGTGTACCTAAAAATGTAGACAGGCAAGTTATTCAGCTTAATATTTCTTGGGTATCTAATACTTCTCGATGTATGTAGTCTAAATTGGTAATTCTGATAGTCACTACTAGCTGAGAACGTTTTAAAATGAAACTTTGTTTTAAAAATCATTGCAAGCTATATGTAGTCACTAAAGATGAGAGATTCAAGGGAAAAGGAAAATGGCTTTTTTTTCGCTAAGCCTTGAAGGTGCTGCATGTGGAAACATGGCATACTAAAATACTTGTGAGAAGCTGGCTGTCTGTGCTGCAGCTCTGGATTATGGTAAGGCTGGCAGGAGCCACTTGCTCCACAATTGTGTCTGAATGGGGTGTGGTGGAATAATATCTTGGAACAATCTCTGCTTTACCTTATTTGTTTTTAAAGGCTCTTTCCATTCTCACACCAAATCCTCTAAAAGCAAGTTGATAAAACTGGCGAGTTATTTCAAGCTGTGAGTGCAAATGTGAGGTCTGGGAAGAGCATCAGCAGAGTTGGTGTTTCAGAGTGAAGCTCAGAGAATCCAAATCAGATGATGTGAGGAAACTATCTTGAGAAAATCTTGTATGTACTTTTTAAATCTTTCCTGACAGTCATCTCCAACTGTAATAAAAAGTGACTGTAGTGATTGGCCTGTTTACTGGTTTGTGGCTGCCTGCAGCGTAGGTGCTTTCCAGCATGGTGCTCTCTGGTCTGGTTGCTTCCTTTAGCCCTTCCCTTTGTTCCTGGAGCCTGTCTCCCTGCCCAGCCTGCAGTGGAGGGTGCCCATGTCTCCTTAGGGAGGTGCATTTGAAGAGAGTGTTGGCAGCTGTGTTGGTGGGTGACAGCAGGGGCAGAGCTGCCTCTGTTTTACTTCAGCCTTTTCCCCCTTTAATTCTTTCACTGGTGGAGTGAGCGAGTGGTAAAGGGCAGGTCTGGCTGGCTTTTGTTCTTACCTTTCCTCCTCCCCTAAACTGAATGGTGGTGTTTCACTGGTGAAGCAGCTCCTGGCAGAGGATCCTTCTCTTTTGGTACTGGGCTTTCTGGTAGGGATGTCACTTTGGGCAGCTGTCCGGCAGGCACAGATCAGCACCCAACAGTCACCATGTGCATCCTGCTGTCACAAGTGAGGCTTCCCATCAGCTCCTCTACTATGGCCAGAAATGTCCATCAATGCATTGCTTCAGTAAATGGAGGGGTAAGAATGTTTTCCTGTGGGAGTCTGAGTTGCACACTTGGCAACTAAAGAAAAAGTGTGCAGAATGGAAGTGCTGTAGCTGTCTCAGCAGTGTAGGGATGTCTGGGCTGATGCTGGGGGAGGGCTTGGTGGGCAGACACTTTCGGCACTTGATCTCCCAAAAGCTAGGGAAAGTAATTTTCTCTGGCATACTGGAGGGAATTTCTGCTCAAGGAAACCAATATGCCAGTTGTAGAGCAGAAGTAAAATTCTCCCATGGCTAACAAGTCCTCTGGAGATGGGTCCTACCTGCATACTTTTAATGGCTGTCACGAGCAGCAGTCGTCTTCTTGTGCTGAACATAGCTCCAGGCTGCTTCTTATGTGTTCAGAGTTAAGATAATAACAGTGCAGAATAGGTAGGAGTTAAAAGTAGCTTCGAAATACAATACTTGCAGTTATTGTATTTCCAAGTAAAATTGCTGAACAGATGAGGTTCTTTTATATAGATACCTGCTTCTTGTATTTAATTTTGACAAATGAACATCAACCACAAAATGAGGTTAGTATGTCTGCACTGTTAATTGTGCTTTTTGTCAAGACAATAGATGAGTGCTTTCATAGAAGACGAGATTTATAGGGCACCTGACTTCTCCAAAAGTTGTATATGAACCTACATCAGTTTTGTATTGACTAATCCCAGTTAATCATGTAAAGAAAAGGGCCCTGATAGTTCTTCCAATGCCAGTTGCCAGAGATATGGACAGTTTCTGGCTTTCAGGTGTGTAATTGCAGGAAGACATGAAAATTTGAAGCTGCTGGCTGAGGTTCTGAGCTAGTTCTGTGTGTAGATGATGTGTTTGTAGTGTGTTGTGTATGATAGTTGCAGCCAGATCTGTAACCAGGCAGATTTTCTGCTACCCTGGTGTTTGTGTGTGGTGTTTGCATCTTCTCCGTAGAAACATCAGAAGTAATGTAAAGTAATCAGAACTTAGAGAGTTCTGGGTGGAGTTTGTGTTGCTGCTGCAGGGGCAGGTGTTGAGCAGCAATGCACAGGAAACAATTGAAGCTTGTTGGGAATGCTGCTAAATTAGAGCAGAGGAAATGATGTAAATGAGCTTTGAGTGTTTTAAGCACACTGTGAAAACAAAATGCTAGTCTTGAGCAACGTTCAGAGTGAAACCACAGTTCTGAGAGTAATTCATAAGTTTCTGTTGACATAAAATCTGTCCTGTAAGAGTGCTTTGGGTGACAGCTTTCAGATGACAGGTGGTAGCACTTCTGCTGTCTCTTAAAGGCTTCCCCAAGCAGTGGTGTCAAAAAGGGTGGCACTTGTCAGCACTGTTGATGCTGCTCACAGCCCCAGGGGCAGCAGATGCCTTGCATGTCTTGTGCTCTGGTAGAGGGAGAATTGAGACTGCTGAGTGATAGTAGTTGAGTCCATCTTTCATGTGCTTTGTGAGTTCCTGATACTGTAGAAGTCTTCTGAAGAGGAGACATACAATTTGTGAAGTAGGAGGATGAGTGTTGGTTGCAGTCGGTGCTAGCTGGACAGTCTGGCAGGTTTCTTGCCAGCACAAGCATTGCTCCAGTAAGATGCCTCTACAGGGCAAACTTTGCCCCAGTGCCCCCAGTGTTTGGCAAAGTTGGTGTTTGGGAGTTAACATCCAAAATACTGTATTAGAGTATTTGTATTTTGTACACTATTATTCAGTATTACATCCAAAGTACTGTCAACATACAAAATACTGTATTAAGTGCTGCTATGTGTGTTTCTTTATCTTGGATTTTTTAAATTAGATTTTGGACATAATCCAGTGTTTTTGAATTCTTTTGCATTTAACTCTTCAGAACTCTCCTTAGTTTAAGGGCCTGAGCTTCTATTAGATGGACAGGTGGAAGTGATAGATACTTAAATCTAATTGTGTGAGGGGACAAGAAGGCAAGGAAAAAAAACAAAACAAAACAAAAAAAAAACAACAAAACAAAACCACAAAAAACCCTTCAAACCAGTGTTCAAACAGTGTAGTAGAAGTTGTTGCCAGTAGAACCATGGGTTAAATATGACACTTGTGACAAGTGTCTATGGTAACAACCTGTATGTCCCTGCTGTGAAGCAAAACAAGCAAAAAAAGTTAGAAAAAGAAAGTAGTGAAATATGAACACAGCAAAAGAAGAGTGCAAGGAACCTGCAAAAACTTAACAGAGGTTTGCAAAAACCCTTGGCTTCTCTCCCCTTTAAACCACAGTGCTCTCTTCCTGAAGAAAAGGGGAGTCCGGTGGTCTGAAGGCTGACTTTGGGGACTTGAAGAACAAAACAAGGGAGGTGAAGCAGCGTAATGCAAAGTGTTCAGTGTTTGATGTTTCTAGTTCATGCTGGCAGCTTTTTCAATACAAGGAGAATATCAATAGATAGTTCTGACAAGCTGCTGGCTTTTCTGCTTCTGGTGAAGCTTGGTGTTGCTAGTCCTTTAAGAGTAAGTTAATGCTTAGTTATAATGTCAGACTGAAAAATTACAGATGACATAAGCTGTGCTTCTGGAATGCACCAGATGTTTCTCAATTGTTTGGCATCCAGCTTTCATGGCTGGTGACATATTCATGGCTGATTTGTTGTGCTGAAAGCAGAACCTGAACTACTAAACTGAATTTTAGCCTTTCCAAAAACATTTGTAGTTTGTGTTCCTCCTTCCATCTTTGACTGTGGACTGAAGAGCAAAGTGAGCACAGTTTTGAAAACCACATGTGAATTTAAGCTAGCTAATTCAGTTTTATTTAAGAAAAACTTGAGGGTGATTGATTTTCAAAGCAGCATTTTCTCAAAATTTCTGGATCAAGTAGTATTTTAATCTGTTTTGTGTTATTTTAAACTCTCAGGCCAAACTACCACTTGGACAGAATGCGTAGAAATGTCTTCCAGTGGTCATTTCAGGAGTCTTCAAGCTTGCACTGAGGAGACGTGTACAAATAGTCCCTGCTCCAGGTAACCTCAGAAAATTTGGCAATAAATCATAACTTCAGTGAGAATATTGCTGTGATGCATAGTTGTCCAACAAAACTTTTTTATTAAATTTAAATCAATTTTCTATGAACGTTTCTGCTTTCAAGAGGGAAATAGA
The DNA here is from genome assembly GCA_017589585.1 of Phylloscopus whistleri. Taxonomy (NCBI): domain Eukaryota; kingdom Metazoa; phylum Chordata; class Aves; order Passeriformes; family Phylloscopidae; genus Phylloscopus; species Phylloscopus whistleri. The sequence goes on along the minus strand of JADMLD010001407.1, from coordinate 731,895 downwards.
AGTTTGGAAGTATTTTTAAGAAAGTTGGACGCGCTTGAAAATTTAGCTTCTCTGTTTTCACTTCAACTGCTACAGCTACCTTGTAGTCTGGAATATTACATCCTTGAAAACAGTGTCATTCTTACCATAGAAAAAATTGCAAAAAATGGAAAAAAAATTAACTCCTCCACATTATTAGGTCTCTAACTTTTTTTTTTTTTAAATGCTGGCCAATGTGCTGTTAGAAAAAACACTCTGGGCATGGACTGTTCTTTTCCGTGTCTTTTTTATAACTTAAGAAAAAGAAATCTCCATGTGAGAACCACCTGTGAGGGCCTCAGAGGGAATCTGTTTTGCTCTACCACATTTTCAGATTTGCTTTACAGTATGAGGAATCTGGATGCATGACCTTTATTCTTACCTCCCACAATGAGAAGTTTTCCACTGGCTCTGTGTATGAACTTGAATGACAATTATCTTTTAAAAACTGCTCAAGAGTTTACATAGGTTGGCATTTATATTTTCACTGTGCTTAGGTTACAGTAGCTGTGTTGTCTTGATCTCCATGTATAGAGAAGGAGATGACAGAGGGATCTGAGAAAAGAGAAGACAACTTGATTCTGAGAATGTAGTTGGATGTGGAGCTCAGGTGAAGCAGCTGCAAGAAAACCACGTTATTCTCATCTCTTTGGTTTTGCCAGCTGCCATTCCACAGTGGATGACTGCAGTCATTCTCAGTGATTGGTTTTAATAAATAGAACATGGCATCAGTGAAAATGTAGATGTGCTGTGCAAATGCTGTCCATGTGAGCTGGGATCACCAGTTTTATCATGCTGTTGCATTTGAGGGAGAATGCTCACCTTGTGTGGGGGAAATATTTATCTGGGGCCTTTTAAGTTGTTTAGACTCGTTGGGTGCCTAAAGAATATTTCACCTTTCCTCATTCACTTTGATTCAAGGTGATGCTGTGTTGCTAAGTGTAACTGGTTTTCTGTCCTTCTAAAACAGGCTGTTTTCTGTGCAAAAAAGCCCTACCTACAGCATTACCTTTTTGAAGGCTGCTGAGCATCTTAGTTTCTGCCTCTTGCTGCAGCTGTTGCTCTGTCCTACAGAAAGAAGCATAAACATCTCCCAGCACGTGGTCTAATAGAGACTAGTGTGCATCCTTGAAGATCAGCTGCAGTTGCTGTGAGAAGTGTGATTTAGTTCTGTTTAAGCTGCCCTCCACAGTCTTTTTCTCTTGACTGGGTGTGCAGTGTTACACAGGCTGTTGGGAGGCTCTGCCACACTTCAGACTGCTGGGTATGGTTGCTCAGGTGTTGTGTCCTGGCCCAAGAACCCAAGCGCTGCTGTGTTATAATTTATGCAGCCCCTTATGGGGACAGTGTCCTTAATAAGGGTTTAACAAAGCCTGTTGTAAAAGTAGGCTGGGTTCTTGCCTAATGTTCATGTGAAAAACAACATTACTTACAAGATGTTGGGAATACCAGGAGAAAGATCTTCCCTGATAACTGTGCTAAGGTAGCTCTTGTACTTCAGTTCTTATTTCTAGGTTGAACTCTAGCAACCAGCTAAGTAGGCTCAGTAAGTGTAGTCATATAAGACTGCTGTTCCTTTAATTCCCTGACAATAAGGGGAAGAAGACGTCCTTCACCAACCTTGGAGTTTGTGGTTTTCTTGCCAAATTTAAAAAGAGGAATAGCACCAACAGCAGTGCAGAAACCCACAAGCTGAATAGTGTGAGCGATAGGAAAAGTTGTGTCATATAGAAAAGCTACTGCCTTGTGAAAGCTGGAGGTAGAAGTGTCTGTCACGATAGCTGTTCAATAATAGTTTTAAAACAAGCAAATGAAACTCCTTCAGCTGGTCCTACCTAGGACATTTTACCTAGTTTTTCTTGCCAAGCAGATGTCTCTCTTCATAAAAACAATAAAGTGACTGTGAGTTGACTTTTGTTTCCTGGCTTTATCTGAAATAGAATAATACTGACCAGTGTGTCAGTTTCAAGTTTCAATTTTAATTCAGCATTTTCCAGACAACTGAACTTGCTTTGGATTCACTGAAGTCAAAGCAGGACTTCTATTCATAAGCTCATTGCTTACTTTGGATTAGTTATAAAGTAAATAATGGGAATAATACCGTTCTTTCATTTGTCCACTTAACTCTGTAATGGATTTAGTTTTGTTTAGGAACAACAAATGCCAGGACAAGCGATAACTTGCTTGCTTCTCTCACTTATAGGGGATAAAACTGCTTCAGCAAAAGGTTACTCTTTTTCCTTGTTATTTCACAGTAGTTATGAAAGAATTGCATTTAAACCGCTACGGTACAGTTAATGCTTCCTTCGAGGATGACTGCATGACTGCTTTTTCCAAACATTGTCGTGGCAAAAATACCACCCTTGCTAGGTTGTTGGATAGCACCTTCTGCTTGCTTTCTCTGAGAACAGAGGCAATAAACTCCACAGTATTTCCTATTCTCTTAGCTTGGCAAGCTGATTTATTTTTTGGCCGTGTACATAGAGCAGGCAAGGGCTGTGTGGTGCATGAGCAGGATGGGTCCTTCCTGCAGCCCCCATGGCCTGTGTTGCTTTTGTAAAAACACATTCCAGGGAACTTGAAACTGAGGCAGAAATTGCAAGAGAGGGTTTGGGCAAGCTGTAAAGAGCGTGATTGTGTAAAAATCCTGCTTGATTGTTCTTGCTTTCTACGATGATTGAACACCACTATTAAAATGAAACCCTACTCGTTTCTGTGTTTTTAAATTAGTACAAAATGTTTTGCTTCAGTTGCCTATCCTGAAAAGATGTAATTAATAAGCAGGATCTAGTCTTGGAAAAGGCAGGGTTTCTTATTGATTTTATCTCTCCCTGGTGTTGAGAGCGAGTTGATCTATCACATGAAACAAAGAAGATAAGAAACCTGATATATCTTCCCTGTATTCTGCAGTCTCTAATGTGGCAGTGGAAATTTGTGGAGGTTTGGTCTTAATTTTGTTTTGGAGCACAGTATTTCTGCTGGCGAAACAACAATGTTGCTTTTTGTAAGAGAAACCATTTGCATGGAGAATATTATTTTTTGAGTAATAAATCCTGTGATTGTTGCACCCTTCACTGAAGTAACTTTTTCCTGTGGTTCCCATGCCTGAACTACTTATTCCTGGTGTACTGTATGTTCTAGAATGGCCCTTGTGCCAAAGGCATGATTTTCTTTTCCTTCCCATTTAGAAACTAAAGAAATGTCTGAAGTTACCTACTGTGGATATGCTGGAGCACTTTAAAATTTGTCACAGGCTGTTCATAATGTGGACAGTTCACCACTGTTCATTTTTTCCCATGTTCTTCATTAAAAAGGAAGCGAGATACTCAGTGGTCAGTCGTTGTTGTCCCCCTAATTCCACCATGGGACTCTGGCTTTGGCAGAGGAAATGAAACTGATGAAAATCAAGAGGCATCTTGATTCCGTTTGGTGTTAACCAGGTGAGGAGAGCAGTAAAGCGGAAGTTCAGTGCTTACCAGCTAAAGGGGGGTGTTGGGATGAATTGGAACAGTGTGTCATACTCTAAACTTCCAAAAAGTTGAAAATAAGCTGCTGCATGTGCTTGGTGTGATTGATTTACTGTGAGCAGTGGTTGCAACATGTACAAGCAAAACTTTCAGATTTTTCAGAATTCAGTGTGAAACTGGTAAGGTCTAAAATACTTTTGTGATTGATTTCACTTTCCTTTTCAATTGGTTTTACTGAATGCAGGTTGTCTTTCCATAAATTGATAGTGGCTTTTAACTTCTTTTCCCATCCAGCAGTGCATATGTGTGTGTGCTTGGGAGGCAGAGCCATAACTAAAAGTGTATGAGATGGCAGAATTGTAATAAAAAGATGGGTTTTTTTAGTCAGTAAAGAGGGTTGAGATTCTTGACTAGTTTTCTGTGGAAAGTGAGAACTTCAGCAATTAATTTTTGTGGGTTTTTTTTCCTCTTCCTTTCTTCCTAATAGCCGACAAGTCCGACTTAGGTACTGGTTCAACTAGAAGTGTGTAATAAAACCTGGACAAATTCTTTTGTGTTTTCTGAGGCTGTACCTCAGCAGACAGTCTAAGAGATGATGTGATGTGTACTTAAGTATGGTTTGAGGATTTTCACTCTGGGATTTATGCAAAGATTGTCCGCAACAGTGGATGCCCGACTTGCTTTGTGTTTGGTTTCAGAAAAGATAAAGGTGTGCCCAGTGTTCTTCTAACGTTCCAAGCTATTCTGTTCTCAGTGGCACTGTTCTTCAGAATTAGAAGGGAATATGCAAGGGATGAGATTGGACCTTATGTTTTCCTTGTATAACTTGCCAAGAGGAGAAGTATGTGTGTGGAGGAGGCTTAAGACAGTGAATATCTGTGGCATCTGGGTGAAATTATGAACAATAAAATAACTCTTAGCTGGAATTTCATGGGCAGCTGAACAGTGACCGTCTAGGGCATGCTGAATGAAAATGACATGTCTAAAATAAAGCATTCTCACACAAGGAATGTCCCCACAGTCTGGCATGAAGCCAAGTGCATACTGAATTAGGTCACTGCCTTAAGTGTGAATGTTTCCCCACTTCAGAAAGATGTACTAATCCTTTGAACAAGGAAAAAAACAGAATGCTAATACGATAAAAAAATGTAAAGCATTTGTAATTAGCATGCTGGTCTATTCCCTTGTGCTTAGAGAATCAATGAACTTTTTTTGTAAGGAAGAGAAACATTTCCTTTGTTGAATATACGGAAGGCCCTGGAAATGCAGAACAAATTAACAACCAGGTACCTCTGGAAAACCTGCAGATCTTTAAAAGAAAGCATTGCATAAGCCTCAGATGTCTCATTCTTGGGAGATCATACAGACTACTGCAAATAGACTCGTCCTGAAGGACTGCTCTAAGTTAAGTGCCAGCATATGCAATTTAAACTCAGATTTTGAAACTTAATCTGTAAGCACTGAAATTCCAGGGACTTCTGTGTGATTACTTACTACCAGGTAATCTTACCTGTCCTCTTTTATAAGCTTCAGAATGTTCCATGTAACCCAATTAGTTTCCCAATTGTGATTTTTGGGATCCCATGTGTTTTTACTTGTTCTGGGGTTTCACAGCCTGCTTTCACTTGTAATCATATTCTACAGCCTAGTTACTGGAATTCCTATAATAGGGCTGTGCCAGACTAAATTCATATCAAATTTGGGTTGTAAATATGCAAAAACAGGGCCCTTTGTTTTGTTTTGTTTTTCCTGAAAAGAGAGGATAGTGAAAGAGAGTGCTCATAAGCCCTCCTTTTCCAATGGGATAAGAAGGAGGTTCTTACTTCATTCACTTACTCTTTGAAATATTCAAGATGAAGTGTGTCTTACTCCTTTATGATGACTTCTCTCAGCAGAAGTAATACTGAAGGGGGGGAAAAAAAAGTCATTTGCTGCTTTAGCGAACTAACTTACCCATTCAGCTCTCCATGTGCCATTTTAAATTTTAATGTTCAACATAACTGGTTGCACAAATGTTCCTAGCTTTTAAAGGCCACGGTGAAGCTCTAGTGTGAAAAATGGCCTGCTCTTTATGGTGTTGCAAAAAATGGTCAAACATAAATAGGCAATGCCTGTCTCTGTAAAAAGGCTGTCTTGTTAATAGGATTGTCACTAGCCCATAGATAAAGGGTTTCAGCTAATGAAGGAGTAATTAGAGCCTAGAAGTAGAAGTACCAGTGAGCTCTTTACAGCCCAGCTGGTGTAGTTCTCGTTGCTTCAGAAATGGCTTATCCCTGAGCACCCCTCAGGGCAGCACTCCCCCAAACAGCTCTCTGCTGTAAAGAGGTGAAGTGCCAGTGGAAGGGCCAGAAATGTGCAGAGAGCCAGCAGCCAGCCCCGCGGGGCGTGTTGACTTCCCTAATCCGTCCTTACCGTAATGATGTCTGTTTGGCCACAGGGAGGAAAGGTATGAAGAGCAAGAGTTCTCTCACTGCCCCCTGCTATTCTCTGAGGGGATCTTAATCTCCTGGTGCATTGTGTCCTCTTGACACCACATCAGGAGATCTGTTCTCCCTCTTCTAAGACATGAATGAGGCCTAAAGAAACTTAGTGACTCCAACACAGGGCAATTTATTGGTGGAGCAAGAATTGACTACAAAAGCCTACTAGAACTAATGCTCCATCTTCAAGGGTATTGATTTCTCAGTTAACAACAATTAGGATAGTTGGGGCTTGATATACTGATATTTTATACAAGTTAGATAATTAGGTCATTTTTCAATATGCCTTTACTGATTGAAGATGTGTCAGCTTCTGCATGGAGTAACTTTTGTACAGTTTAACATTTACTGAGGTTTAAAGAAACTTATGGTTCTTTATGCTATTAATTGTGGCTTTACCTCTTGCAGTCTAATGAAACAAGAATTCGGTAAGAAATGTAAAAACCTTCATGTGGTCATCTTTCTACTAAAGAAAGCTTGGGATGATATTGTGTCATTGGTGTGAACTGGTTTTATCCTGTAGATTTTTTTCTTCTGTCTCCCTTGATTCATCACATCTGGACACCGGTCAGTAGTCTGAGGATACATCTGGTGTTGATCACTCTTTATAGGCATTCAGCTTACATTTATATGATGCTGTGTTTGTGCAGTGAGGAGTGACTAACTTCGGGCTTGTCTGCACTTGAAGGGATGTTATCTAGTATTCAGCTGATAAAACTGTTACTTATTTTGTATCAAAGTCTCCAGTAGCTTTCCTTGAGTTCCCAAAGCTTCAGTTTCAGATGAGTAATTGCCTTTAATCTGCTGTATTAAGAATTTCTATATAATCTATGTAAAGTATTCAGTAACAGGGACTTTAGCTCTACAAATACTAAAAACTGCTTCAAGCAGTCCTACAGACTTCAGCTGCACAACTCCAAGGTGTGCAGCTCTTGCCAAACTTGGTGTGCATGATATGCCTGCAGACTTTGGGTTGCCTGTGGCAGGCATTGCTGCTGGTGGTATGAATAAGTCACTTAATCTTTCAGGCCCTGTAATTGGAGCTTTCTTGCAAGTGAAGATGCTGAATACGATGATACCACTTGCTCAGGGGTACCTGATTCACACTGCAGCAGTATCCTAGGGCTGGAAGCTGAATGAGGAGGGAAGAGTGTCACAAAGACACAATCAGAGTGACACAGTGCCAGGTGTTTGCTGTAAACACGTGGGGAGCATTGTGGCACCCTGACTGACTCGAGGGTCAGCACAAGATGGGCTGGCTGGCAGTGCCAGATTAAGTCTGTCTAACCCATATTGAAGGAGTATGGGGGTGAGCAATATTTTTCTAGTCTCATAAGGATAGTGAAACTAAGCTGGGAGTCTCAGAACTTCCCCCAAACCATAATTGCATAACACAGTCAAAATGGATGTAGAGCTAATAGGTCCCTGGATAAATTTTAATGAGCTTCACTTATTTTATACAAGCAAATTATAAATGAAAGTATTTTATTAATGTTGAAAATACACTAACATGCATTGAGCTTACTTCTTAGTTTTTTATGCTGTCATTGAAGAGGCCCATAAAACATTTAGCTGACTCTCAGTGCTGAGTAGGATTTTTGGTATCCCCCTCTTGCACAACTGTGGTCTGTTTCTCTGGTCTTTCCCTCTAGGCTGGTTTGGTCAGTCACGTAAGAATGTGACCCATGCAAGTGGTCACTGCCTCTTCATGCTAGCCTAAGCATATCAGAAGATGGAAATATTAGGGAGTGGATAATCTCAGGATCCCTTTCATCAATCAGGGATTGGCGTTTGAATTTTAATTTCTGTTGGCTTTGACTTAGTCTGAAATGCGGTTTCTGTAAACTTTGATATTTAAATCTATAATACTTTATTCATGAGTGAACAGTTATACCCTGAAAGGTGTTTACTTAAAGTAAAAGCAAATGAATTGCAAGCAAGCTTCTACTGCTTCAAAATAGTTCATGGATTTTTTTTTTTTTTTGAGGCGTAGGAAAGGCATGGGGTTTGTTGGTATTCCTTTTTTCCTCCCACAGAGTAAAACAAAACACCCAAGAAGGAATAGGAGAATTAAAACAGATATGAAATAAACCATGGTGAGACTAGAACCATTACTGCTTTGGCTAGCTGTATGACAAATGCATTTATTGGACTGTCCATATTACTGTTTTCCAGACACGGTGTCAAAGGGAGTTGCTGGTGGGTAATGCAAAGGAAAGAAATGTTCTTTCTTTCTCCTTTTCTCACTCCTTCCACCAGCAGTCTTTTGCATGCGTTAGAACTTTGTTCATGTGTTTCTCAAATGATCATCTGCTCTGTAGTTCTAATATGTACCTTTCTTTTAATTTTAGGTTCTAGCTTCGTTTTGCTGACTCAAACCACAGATTCCAAGGAAAGGAGGGGAAGTGGAATAAAGTACTCAAGTGCCAGAGGAAAAGCAAGACTAGCCAATGAAAATTACTATTACTAAAATGTAATTTTAGTAGAGATTGCTCTCACACATAGGGGGAAAAATTGCTGTCTGTTCAAAGCCTACAAAATTACTTTTGCACATTTCCCTCACAAAGCTTCAAATAAGCTAAGCCCCTTCAACTAAGGCTGAATTAGGAAATGGAAATATGATTCCTTGCTGGTGTCTTCCATCTTCCTCCCCGTTTGCAGGTTTTTTTTGTTTGGGGTAGGAAATCCTGAACAAATTGTATGGCGTCAACCAGACTTACAGTTGATGGTTATGGATGACATAGGAACCTCAGATGTACGTCTCTGCAATGACACCTGATTAAGGCAAAGCTTGAAAACTGCTCATCAGCTATGTTAACAGAACTTGTACTAGCTATTACAGTTGTGTTTTTTCTCTTTTTCTAAGATTTGAAGTCTAGGGTGATGTCCCCTGGAAAGCAAGAGCAGACAAGTCATCTTTTAGCATTGGAAACAGAAATAATATGAGAATGCCCAGAAGAGGCTTAGTAATTCAAGGCAGGACTCGTTGGCTGTTGGTGGGCCTTGCTTTACTATTCAGTTTAGTCTTGCTCATGTATTTGCTGGAGTGTGCTCCACAAACAGATGGCAATGGATCTCTGCCTGGTGTCATAGGTGAAAGCATGGGTAAAGAATACTATCAAGCTCTCTTGCAGGAGCAAGAAGAGCATTATCAAAACCGAGCTACCAGTCTGAAACGTCAGATTGCCCAGCTAAAGCAAGAGCTTCAGGAAATGAGTGACAAATTGAAGTCCCTGCAGGAAAAAAAGAGCCCGAAGGTCAGTGCTATGAACTACCAGGGCACCAAAGAGCAAACATCTAATGATCTCCTAGAGTTTCTTCATTCCCAGATTGACAAAGCTGAGGTGAGCGTGGGGGCCAAACTGCCTAGTGAGTATGGAGTCATTCCTTTTGAAAGCTTTACATCCGTGAAAGTATTCCAGTTGGAGATGGGGCTCACTCGGCATCCAGAAGAGAAACCTGTTAGAAAGGATAAACGAGATGAGTTGATGGAAGTTATCGAGGCTGGCCTAGAAGTTATCAATAATCCAGATGAAGAAGATGGACAAGATGAAGATGATGCAGTAGGAGACAGGCAGCTATATAGTGAAAGTGATTTTATAGAAGGTATGTTTACATGCTTCTTAGCCCCTTAGCAGAATGTCACAACAGGCATTCAATGGTGTTTGTACTTTTAGGTGTTGTTCCTACTGAGTCTTGAAGAGTCATTGCACAATAAGAACCTTTATTTCTGAGAATATTACTTCTTCATTACCTTGTGTTTTTAGTGGAGTAACAAATGCATTTCAGAAGGGCTCACCAAAAGAGGAGGTGTACAGGGGAGGCTGTGTATGCTTAAAATACTCATGCATTCATAATTGATTGTAGCCAAAGTCAGTGTGACACATCTGTTTATGGTACTGAATAACTGAAAGACTTTCAGTGAAGCTGATGGCAGTGGGAGGGAGAAATTGATTCATCTCTCTAGTTAAGCAATCCAGTATGAAGCTACCTGGTTTTTCTTCACTCAACTCTACGCCACCTTTAGTTAATATTCAGTCATTTGGCTCTCTTAGAGTTGGCACAGTCATACTGGAGGGAGAAGTAGGCTATGTTCTGGGCCTGTCAGCTGAAGAGCTTGGTGTCCTGAGTAGACCTTTCATGGTGTGCAGTTATGGGGTCTGCTAAGCTGTGCAGCCTTGAACAGTTCTCATGTTCTCTCTTCAGTTTTGTCTTAGAGCCTGTAAGTTTAATTACAGAACACATATTGTTATAAAGGCATATGTAGCAGTTAAACTTTCAACACTTACTAAGGCCCTTAAAAAATGCAGTATTGTCAAATCCCATAACAGGTGGCTTTCAAGGTATGGTCTCGTGCAATGGAGATAAGTATTATCAAAACTGCCCTAGTACCTCTGCTTTATACTTACAGTATTAAATACAGTTCATGCTGCCATTAAAAACCAAAAGGTGGACCATGTTGTAAGACCATTACTGTAGAGGGGATTCTGGAGTAAGTATTGATGTCTGTATTATTAATCAATCATGCTGGAGAAAGATACCATTGGTCTTGAAATAATGAGTTCTTTCAGTCTCAGAAGATGTAATTGGTCTATAGTGCAAAAAGTCTCTGCTTTTAACAGCTATGTTTAAAGTTTGATGCAAGTACCCTTTTTCATTCCAGAAGGTGGTGCAGGGCATGGAATCCTCTCAGCTGGGTCAATGCAACACAGCCTGTGTTAGGCTCTCAGTACAGCTCTCATTTAAAACCCTATTATTTTTTCCAGAGGTAGTCAATCTTGTGCTTTATTTCTGCATTAAGTATTCAGGTGTTTTTCCATTGCTGTTTTAGATACTGCTCCTACTTTTGTGCATTTTTATTTTACCATGACTGAAATAGCTGTTGATTTTTTAGTGTACTGCCTTTAATGACAGATGTTCAAGAAAGCAAATAGTTTTAGACCTTAGAATTATACTTCATACCTCTGCTTCTGTTCACACCAGTATGTGTTTTTGGAAATCAAATTAATTTCCTTTTGCTATAAAGACAGTAACTTCAAACACAAGGTTACAGGAACTATAGGGAAAGACATGTCTTTTAAACTGCATATGGGTGTGTTAGCAACCAGCCATAGTGTTATCTGTATCTATTAGTATCTTTCTTCAGACAGAAGTTGTGGGTTGTGTGGGTATTCTGTGGGTTTTTTATGTGCAAATACTACTGTCTAATTTAGCCAGCAAAACAAGGCAGCTTTTGAATGTTAGCATATTTTTCCTCACCCCGTTTTTCCAAAACTCAGAGGTAGGAGCAGACCCAGCTGGTGTTGGTACGCGCAGGTCCCCTGCCCTGCAGCCCTGTGAACAGGCTCCAGCACTCTGCCTCCACTGCCTGTGCAGTGACTTCCCTTTGATGGAAGTCTGGTTGGAAAGCTAATGCCATTCCATTTATAAAATACTACTCCCTTAAGCTGTCCTAAACTGGTATTGAATGGAAATTGCATAGCAGACTTGGTGTATCAGCTGAAGTCAGAACAGGTCCTGTAACTGTCCTAAGAGCACATCAAAACTGTTGCTGGGTTAGTGTTGCTCATTTATAGAAACAGTTTTTTTAAATTTGGCTTCAGTTGAAGCAAATAATTTAGGTTCTACATCCTCTTCAGTTGCTAATTATTTTGTAATAAGTGGATTGGGACTAAAACGAGAGTATTGTGCAATTTGAAACTGGAGGCTGAGAAACTTGGTGTGGTTGGGTTTTTGGGGGGGGGGGTTTGGTTTTTTTTTTTCCTTCTAGGACAAAAGAGAAAACATGATACTGCATTACTTAATGCATAACCATCATGTTTTATGCTCACTATGGATAAGTTGATTTTATCTTCCGACTTGCAGGATTTTTTTCCTCAAAAGTACTGCATATCTATATACAAAAACTTAGCCACAAAACTGTGCTACAAGAAATAGGCATTTTTATTCAAAAGTCTTCTAGCTTTTTACCTCAACAGGCTATTTTTATATAGGTCAATATTTTGTTCTGGGAATGATGTCTACTATTTTCCTAGACTTGTGAAATAGTAGACTAAACTTTGAACCATGTAATTTTTTCTGATACATACTTTCAGGTACTCTCTCCTTAGAGAATTTGGTGACTGTTTAAATAAATTTAGAATATCTTTTCTTGCAGACGATTTTACTTAATGGTGTATTTTAATGTCTGCTGAATATGTCTGAAATTCTTTCCCAGCATTTATGTTGCCTCTGATGCCTAGTCTGTGAACTATCATTGTCTTCATTTCAAAAAACATCAAGAATTTTTTGTTTCTTACTGTGTTTTAGGGTTTATCTGTATTGGAGTAACTTGAGACTACAAATGTTAACTTGAATTTAAAATTGATCTGCTTTCTATTTTATAAATAGGAATTTCCTAAATAAACTTTTTTTTTCTGAAAAAAGTACACTTAATTAGTCAATAATAGTCGTGGTAGTCTGAATCTACTGATTATTATTACTCTTAATGCTGTGCAGGCCAAAAAAGTTCCAAATACATGCTGATGGATGCCAGCTTTATTGTTGTCATTCTGCATTTTTGCTCTGTGTCCTCGATTTAACTGTTCCTGCAGCTGCCTTGCTGCCTGCTCAGCCTCTGTGGGCTCTGCATGAAGATGTTCTGTTTTCTACCAGTGGTGCAAGGAAGCTGTATCCACAACAGAGAGCACTCTGGCCAAGTGTTCTCTAAACTGGTGTTATTTTTTAAGTGTTGCAAGACAGTGTGATGATCCAAATCTACTTTGTAATTGTGATAAGGCAGCACTGCCACAGCCACGTCATGGTTGTGTGCAGGCATTGAGCAATAACAAGAAAAAAAAAATATTTCTAAGTGTATATTACAACTACAAAGATACTTCCTGAAATCTTCAAATTATTTTTCACAAAGCTCAGTTGACTTGTTCTACTAATGAAGTGAAAACCAGCAAATTTCTCAGCTCTGTTTGCTGTACCTGTTTTTCTTTGCAGCAACCCATAATGAAACTTCCAGAATTCTAATATTAACAGAACAAAAATCTGACCTGAAAAAAGTCTTGTTCTGCAGTTGCTGTTAGAGAAACTCTTTGAAGTTTTTTTTTTTTTTCTTAGTGTTTACATTAGATCAAGTGTATGAGAAACAAGACTATCCTATTCCCTGTGGATGAAGAGTATCCCTAGAGAGGATAAGGGATGCAATTTTACATATTTTCACAATTGAATGGATTTAGGATTATGACCAATAGACCTAATTGCTGAACTGCATGTTCTAAGATACTCCTTCATTAAAAATAGATTTCTTTGAGATCAGTATTTGATAATACTGAGAAATGGAGAGTAATTCAGAGGAGATAATAGTATTACCTCTGTTCCCTTTCTCCAGAAGCCTGTGACATTGAGTCTTGAATGGTGATAGAGAAGCCTTGAGGAGCCTTCATGGGCACACTTCACTATCAGTGTAACTGGCTTATTTGGGTTTACATTTATCAGTGTAATGGGCTTTTTTAATCAAGAGATTAAAAGCTCTTTCATTGCACAAACATTTAAAATGAACCTTTGGAAAATACAAGCACTAGCATGTTTTCAGAAGCTCTTTGGCAATTAGCTAATAAAGGTCTTGTTATTGAATGTCTAGCAGTGCTGTTTGGGTGCATTTCTCCTTCTTCTATATTTCCAGTTGGAACTGTGCAAAGTCTAGAAACTTTCTTTAGGTTGTCATCAAAAGGAGGACTCCCCACCCATCCTTGGCATTTAAAAATGCTTTATTCCCGTGCTGCAAGCTACCAAGTGTTTGGCAATCTGTAGAACAGTGTGGACTGTTTGTCATGCAAGCAGCTTCTGCCATGTGTGCTGCATAAGACCAGAAACTGGCCACTGTCCTGGGAACTTCAGTGGAGAGTTCTAATACACACCAAGAAAACCAGGTCGTACATCTTAAATTCCATAGACCAAACACTTTCTTGGTAGTTGTAAAGCAAGTAATATTCAAGTCAATAGAAGAACAGCTTTTTTTGGCTTTGGTAGTAACTGATCCCCAGGATTTCTATGTTTAAGTTGTTTGGTGAGAAACAGAACCTTCTGCAAAGGGAGTAAAGTTTCATGGACCAGGAATAGCAACTGTTAAATTATTTCTGCTGCTTTTTACCACTTTGCTTGTGGAGTTTTTATTTTGGATGACAGCCAAATGTGTATGCTAGTTGGAAGGTGAGATAACAGGTTTTATTAAATGAGTCAGTTCCAAGTGTTAAAAACCTGAATACACTAAGAAGTAAACCAGATGTGGGTTCTTTTTCTGGCTGTTCTCAAATCTGGTTTCTGTGTATAGAAATTTTAGTCCCATAAAAGTAACCAAATTAGTAGATTAGCAAGAGGCTAGCTCATAGCAAGGAGAATAACTCGAAGAGTACACACTATTTAAAAGAAGTGTGGCTCTAGTAGCATGTTGAGATTCAAAAGTTTTGAATCTCATATTTTGGCATTTGAATGTTGGCAAGGTACTGTTCAGATTTGAATTTGCATATTCAGGCCTTTATGAAGTTACAGCAGTGGGTTTTGCTTTTGGAGTTTTTTTAAAATTAATCTAGAAAATTTTATTCTGTACTACAGCCTTCTGTTGTAGACTGACATCTGAACTTATTTGATTAAAGATAAGCTATTGGCAGCTGGTATGCTTTTTAAAAACTTCACTTACGTTGTAAATGGTATTTTTATCTTTAAACAGCTATTGGATAGCAGAGGAAAGAATAAAATATAAAATACTGAACGTTACTTTCCCCAGGGGTCCTGGTACAAAGTATTTGCTGTCTTTTACGTGAAAGAGTGATGTATGAGCACCATGGTGCATCAGCTGCTCCATTAACCAAGATGCTGTTTTCAAGCTACAGTGCTGGACTGTGCAGCACTAAGGGTTGCAATGGAAAAGGGTTGAAGGGGATTTAAGATCTGCTGCTGCTTCTGACAGTCAGCATTGTGGAATTTCATTGTTTGAAACACCATTTTCAGTGCTTGTAATTAATAATAATCTGAAAAAAAATTAAGATGTGGTGCATACTTCGTGCATCTCTGTGTTGACAAAGGCATAAATGTGAATTTCAATCTTTTCAAGGAGAACATTGCAGAATTTTGTTCAAAGGGTAAAAGCATCTCAGTTAAGAGGTTCAGTCATCACTGGCTTCCAGTGTGGTGGGCTGTCTTGTTCTGATACACCGTGTGTCCCACAGCCCCTCTGTGGTGGTCATGCACATGTCCCATGGGGTCTGCTTGTGCATGTGCTTGTCCACAAGACAGGATGGATTACAGAGCTGAGGATGGGAGGGGGGTGCAAGGAGCTTGCTGTGATAGAGAGCCTGCTGGGCAGAAAGAGGAAACATCAGTGAAGTAAACTGGATTTGGTTTGGGGATGGAAGCTGGAGCACAGGAACACAGAGGTAGATTTCGGGAAAGGATTCTTTCTTTTTAGGTGGAATCTGGGATATAGAGAAAGAAGTTAGGTCCAGGTGATATGCACATTCCTTTGCTGCTTTTGTAGAAAGGGAAGGGAGCATGAAGAGTACTTGCCTGGGCATAGGGAGAGACACAAAGCTCTGTCATCCCTTCTTTCTGGTTCCTGAGACAGTCAAACCTAAGCTGCTCAAAGGCTGAGAGCTGCTTCCTTCATGTACTTTGTCCAGTGTTGATTTCAGTTGCAAAAAAAGACAACAAAAAGGACAATATCAATGCTGGGTACAAAAGAGAACCTTTTGTGTCACCAGTATGGCTTGTGTCCTCTGTGCCCTGCCACCAGCTGCTTTCTGGGTGGGAGGCCTGGGAGGGATTTCAGCTGCTGAAGAGACAGGCTTGGAGAAGGGGCAGTTCAGGGCAGACAGGTGAATGGAAATGCATTGTGTGAGGGCAGGGGTGTGCATCACACTTGGGAATATGCAGCTGTTTGTAACTGTCTCTGTGGGCTGGGTGGCCACTTAACTGGACTGTAATGCCAGTTCATGGTATAGCTTGTGGTTCTTAGGGGTACACCATGTTTTCCTTGCTGGTGAGAGCAGAGCAGAGATGGGATGAACATAAGGCTGGAGGATTTTTCCTGTCATCATTTCTTACTCTCAGGTTAGCATAGATATGGAATTAGCAACACAGAGTTTAGTGGGGTCAAAACCACAGATAAGCCTCAGTCCTTTCCTATGTGATGTAAAATTAGAGTCTGTTGGTTTAACTTCCTTCCTTGATGGTCCTTAAGTTAAAGGATTATGTTCTGAAAGGGACAGATTTTTTTCTACGCATTAGGAGTAAAATAACTCTCAACAGATAGTCCTGTTTCTGGAGGGACTAGCATTGTTGTCCTAAAGTGTGACAGCCACATAGAAAACATCTGCCTGTCTCCTTGGAAGATTATGGGTGTAAAATATCACTTATTTATCACATAGAAAGCATTAACTACTGGTCAGCAGTGAAAACAATTTAAAAGCATTCCAGCATTATCCCACAGTTGTTTTGTTTAGATGCCACATGTCAGATTTTGCAGACTTTGTCAAGCAAGTTACTGTCATTTGTTCTGCCCACAGAACAAATTGTGCTTTTCTTGTGCTGATTACTGGCCAGATGATCTCAGATTTTACTGTGGACTAGCTCAGGGCTGGATTCTTACTGTGAAGGGCTTAAGAGCAGGCAATATTAGATTTCAGCCATCCTTTTCCATAGCAAGTATCTGAATTCCCTTTTTGTTGAGGAGACCCAACTCTTAATTCTGTCTGAGAAGTTGGCATAAGACCATGGAACCTGTTGTCTGCAAGAAGCAGGGGAAGCTTCATGAAGGGAGTTCATTTAGGATTGTTTCTCAGGTCTGACTTAAAATGGTAGAAGGGTGATTATGATTAACAACAGTTGTGGAAATTTCATGTTTTTAGGAGAAACCCAAAAGCTTTGCCCCCCTTCTTTAGTTCTTAGGAAAATCAGTGTTCTGAAATACAACTGCTGGGATCTTTGACTTTACATATTACTTGTGTGACTTATTCTTCAGGTTACTATCGTACAGAAAGAGATAAGGGGACACAGTATGAGCTGTTTTATAAGAAGATGGATGGCATGGAGTACAGGCATGTCACCTTGTTCCGACCTTTTGGACCCCTCATGAAAGTGAAGAGTGAAACGGTCGATATTTCTAGATCAATCATTAACATTATTGTTCCTCTTGCTGGAAGAACTGAGGCATTTGCACAATTTATGCAGAACTTTAGGTAGGTGCATGAGATTATACAGTGAGCTATGTTGCTGATTTTCAGTATTTTGTTTCCTTTTCAAAATGAATTCCTGTTCTGGTTGATTTGCAACAGAGCTAATGATTCCAACATTGTGTGCAACTGCCTTGGGATGTTTGTAATGGAACCTACTGTATGGAAAAAAACATTCCTTCTAAAAGGGCTTAAGAGGTTCTCAAATTGCAGCAAAATGACCAAATGCCAGGGTCATTGTGAACCTGGACGCAGATGATCTTGAACATAATTTTTGTATTTACATCAGTTGTAGAGTGCCTGTTTATAAAATAAGGTGTTGGAATGTGACACACAGTATTGGAACCTTCTGATTTAAATGGGCAAGATGGGGAAAGAAGAGGGGGAAACATCTTTCCTTGTTTTGTTTGGAGCTATTTGATGCCTAACCAGAATCCTTCAATCTGCTAATACTTTTCAATGCAGTAGCATTTAAGTACCTGAAGTTTTTTGTTGTGTTGCAAGTAATTACTAATGTCAGCTTATCTTTCTGCTTATAGGGATGTGTGTATTCATCAGGATAAGCGTGTTCACCTCACAGTGGTGTACTTTGGACAAGATGGTCTATCAGAAGTAAAAAGCATCCTAGAATCTGTAGCTAGGTAAGTGTACCAATCCAAAATCAGTCAGTACAAACAATATTGATTGGCATTTGGAACATTCATTTTTAAAAAAGAATGAAGAAATAAACCAAATAAAGTTAACACTCCATTACAGGTTGCTAGGAAAATTATTATTTATTTGCTGTACACTATTTATGGTTGCCATTTTACAGCTTAGGTTGCAAAAGTTTCCTGAAGACTACTAAAAATCAAGTTATAGCCAGAAAAGACTTTGAGGTTTCTATCTGACAGTCCAAAAAACAACAGGGGTGAGTTTTGCAGTGGATGTTCAGTCATGCTAACAGATCGATTAGAGTTTAAGTTCTTTGGAATTGGGATGCACATTTTAATAGTTACTTTACTGGAGAAACAATTTTATTTAATGATAAGGAAGAGAAATGTAGTAGTTAAAGTAGGCCTGTACTTACTCTCAGCTGTAGAATAACTTGAAGCACAGTTCATCATTAATGTCTTAGCAGCAGCATCCATGAGTAATGGATGTAGAATTCCCACATGTCTTTTATGGTTTTTGCTCCAGAGATGGGACAGGTGTCAGCATCCTTTACCCTATAACCAGGGGGCTCCTTCACTACCTGAGCTCTTGCACTCATCCCTGAGCTGGGAGCCTGTTCCCCTTGAGCTCTGGTGTGCTCCCTGTCTCATGCTGCTGGCCAGGCTCCTCTCCATGATATAGATTAGACACAGGCTATTTCATCACCAGCTTGGAGCATGTGATGGAGAGTTGGCCTGACACGTACAGGCATCTGGTAGGAAGGGAGGAGAGAATTTCTGCATTTTTTGCTGCAGTCTTCCTAGCACCTGCTGTGTTCTGTGCCCCTCCATTTTTGAGGTCTCTGCTGTCTGCCCTGCTCCCTGTGAGATGTCCTTCAGAGCACTGAGTCATTGCTGCAGGCTCACTGGGCATTCACCCAGTTCTGTATCTTTTTAATGGTGCTACTGTTGAGTATCTTCAGTTTGTTCTCTTCAAGCATTTTCCTCTGAAGTGTCTCTGAAGTAGACACTTAACTTTGCTTGAAGATGTTCTCTGAATGTGTTTCCAGTCTCCTTTGGCTGCTCCTTCCCTCTTTTGCTGTGAGCACAGGCATGTGTGCTGCTGTTACACAGTGAGGAGAAGCAAAGTGCCTGGGTTATGGTGGCACCACCACACAAATGGCCTTTGCCCCATAAGTCTCATGATGCCAGGGCTCTGGCTTCCTGTTTGCCCTTTTCTCTGAACTGGTGAAGACAGATATTTCTCTGTTAGTCAGGTCTTCTTGGTTTGTGGGGACAAATCTTAGATGCCGTTGTGATTCAGGAGAGCGTTTTAATTCATGTCAGTTAACAAAAGGCCTTTTAATCCGTCTGAATGATTAAACACAAAGTGAAGTTATAAAGTAAGACTGGCTTCTATCATTTTTCAAGGTTTAAAATTAAAATTGACAACTAAGTGTAACAGTTTTTGTTTTCTCATTGTGATCATATAACTGTTTTGGGTTTTTTTAATTTCTTGAATGAAATTCCTGTAAAATCCTAAAAAAACTACAAATGGTCCCTCTGCCCCTCCCCACAGATTTATTTTGGGTTTGGCTCTGTTTTTCTTGTAGAGAAACTGACTTCCACAATTACACGCTTGTCTCTCTGAATGAGGAATTTAACCGAGGCCGAGGACTTGACATGGGTGCCAGAGCCTGGGAAAAGGGCGAGGTCCTGATGTTCTTCTGTGATGTTGATGTTTATTTCACAGCCGAATTCCTCAACAGTTGCCGCTTAAATGCTGAGCCTGGTATGTTCCCTTATTGTTGCTGGAGCCTTGTCACCATGCTTGCCTTCAGCTGACCTGTGCTGAGCATATAGAAAACAAAGAAAACTCAACTAGAATGGTGGAGCTTGTTCAGTACCATGCACCCTGGAAAATGAGTCACACTGCACAAAAGGCAATAACATTTAGACTGAGAAATATCTTCTGCCTTAGTGTAGCTTGTTTTAAGAACACATCGTCTTTTTTGCACAGCATGTATAATTTTCACATTTTCTTAAGATTTAGTTGTCTGGAGGAAAGTGGACAGTTTAATTGCTTTAACAATTAGACTGCATGTAAATCTGTATAACAAAACTCAGCATAGTGCTCTACAGTGGAAGATGATTTTTGTTATGCTGTAATCTCTAACAAGTTTGGTTTCTCTCTTCGCACATGTATATGGCCAAGACATATCACATGTGAATGGTTTTCAGTAGAGCTACAGTGTGCTCCTTGTGGAGACTAATGTTCCCCTCTTCCATCCCAAGGTCTGAAATATTCTGATAGTTTTCCTGAAGTTTGTACGACACTTACTTGTTCTACAAGCTTCTGCCAAGAAGGATAAAGCTTTCTTCAGTTAACAAGCATGCTACTGAAGACTTCCTCCTGTCAAACTGTGTTTGGGTTCCTTTTTTAATGCTTACTCTTGTTTCAAATTTGTTGCAGTCAGAAACCATTTTCTCTGAATGTCAATTTGGAATCAGTAGATATTTTTTCTTCACCTAACAAACAAGCAAGAAAATTCTTCAGAAGCCAGATATTTGGGTTTTGTTTCTTGCTTTTTCTTTCATTTCTGTCTTGTCTCTGTACATCATAAAACAAGTTGTAGAAATAATTGGAAAAACTCCAGAGAGGATTGTTTTTTGGGCTTTGACAAGAAAGAGAGTTCAATAGACTGCTTGAAATTTATACTGGCAATTTGTCACCTTTGCTTCAAATGAGATTGAAAATGCTGCTCACTCTTTCAGAGCTCGTGCCCAAGTCAGGATAGTGAATATTCTTGTGGACTGTTATCAATACCTTTGCAGCACTGGTGATGCAAGACATTAGTGGAAAAATATTTACCTGGCTTCTACAACAGGCACAGAGCTGGTGTTTTCAGCATAGTCAGGATTCTCATGATGCTTGATGCCCTTGCCGGATATCCTGGATGTACCTACTTTTACATGTTTGTGGAAAGAGTCAAGTTCATAAAACTCAGCAATGCAAGGTGTTACTTGGATTTGATTATTTTTTTAGTTTTACTGCATATCATTATTGCAGCAATTTTTCAGTCGCCTAAAACGATACTGAGATATCAAATATTTTATCTAAGGATGTATAACTATATGTAAAGCAAGTGTAATATATATAATATACGTACATACGTACTTTTTTTAATCCTATGGGCTCTGCCCCACTAGATGCTACAGGCTTCCTAGGTGAGAAATCTTAGCAGCTAGAACTTGTTTTTATTTCTTTCCACTAGATGCCTAAGAGGTAATATTTTACATTAAAAAGAGTGTTTCTGGTTTCTTTTTGCCTGCAGAAAGCATGCCCACAGTGAGTTAAACAATTATCTTTTGATTTCCAGGGAAAAAGGTTTTCTATCCTGTGGTATTCAGCCTTTACAATCCTGCTATTGTCTATGCCAACCAAGATATGCCACCTCCTGTGGAGCAGCAATTGGTAAGCAGCTTGATTTATTCTGGGTAGAATTAGGTGTGCATTGTATTAAAAGAAAAATAAGTGTAACTTAATAGTCTGTTTGGGATACCTTACGACCTTTGGCACTGTATATCTAAACCATTTTCTCCACTATGGGCAAAGCACTTGGTAAAAAACCTTGTCAAACTGTACAAACTCATTCTTAGATAAACTTGGACTTCCACCTAGTTTAAAAGAAATAATTGCTATTAACAAAATGAAATTGGTAGTTCTGACCTACTTATTCTGATTTGACAAGCCAGTATTTTAGGAAGAAGCTGGCATTGCATGGCAGCAAGTTTCATCTTATGTTCCAGCAAACAAAGCATTGGTGAAAGGCAGAAGCCTCTGAATTATGTGTCCAGTCTGACTCTATTGAAAGAGACTGCATAGATGAAATTGGGTTTTGCAGCTGAGACTTCTGGGATGGACAGGTTTGGAGGAGGAAAGGAAGAGAGTAGTACGAAGAAGAGCTGTGTTAAAATGTAAACATAATAGCCCTCATTCCCTACATTGTTTGCAAGGATCCTACTGAAAGCTGGAGGGAAGGTTCTGCATGTAGTCTTGGAAAATCACAGCTGAGAGAGGAGGGAGCCCCTGCCTGGCAGCTCTTCTGTTCACTCTTTCAAACTTAACTGTATTTTGGTTGCTGACTTCAATCGCAAAACTTACTTTTCTTGTCACATCGGATCAAGAGACAAATGTGGCCTTAGAAAATGGATAGGAAATGGAATGTTGGGAACAGATGATTTAGCAGTGGACTGATGTACTGCTTGGTCTGGGCAGATACACAGAAAACAGAGGTGGTGCAGCAGAGACTGCCGTGGAAACTGCAAGTGAGGGTGAGTGGAATTGGAAGGCAGAGGGTGAAGTGAACAGCAGATGACTGGGAAGCCCCACATGAATGCATGACACAAAAATACCAGAAGTGTTATTATGCTCTATCCTGCACTGAACAAATGATTGGAAGGGCTTAGCTTCCTGCAAAACCAAGTGCAATGTACCTCCTTGGTTGTATTTTACATTTCAAAATGATACTGGTTTAAAATTGCAGGTACACAAGAAGGATTCTGGTTTCTGGCGGGATTTTGGCTTTGGGATGACTTGTCAATATCGGACAGACTTTCTGACTGTTGGTAAGATGAGACTAAAACAAAAAAATGTGTGTTTAAAAAGCGATTCTCTGGTCTTACCTAATGACAGGAAAGTAATACATTAATTTCATGTATTATTTCCCCAAGCCGATCAGTCAGACTTGCTAGACAAGTTTGATCAATGAGATAAATTAGCTTTTCTGCATTTTGACGTCCCATCTGTTGAGTGTTTTAAAAGACACAATAGTTTTTGTAGAAACATTTCATTCTAGAACTTTTTAAAAATACTTCCTTTTTTTTTTTTTGGTACTTTGTGCCTGTCTGAAGCAAATGAATCAAGTTTAAGAAGTATGTCACTCAAATAAACCACTCACATAGACAAGAAGCATTCAAATCCTTTCTTTTAAATAACCTTGAGAAGCTGAATACAGTTGTTGGAGTCTTCAGCAATGTGCTTTGCCCCCTCTTGTGGCATGTTCTTAAAACTGAGAACAGCTTGGTGTACTTAAATGTGGAAGATGGTGGTGAGGATAGTCTGCCAGAAGATGTAAAGACACAGCCCTGTGTGCTGTCTGATGGCTTGAATGCAGGCTGATTGCTAATAGCAATCATATTGCCATCTGTATGGTACGTGCTAAACGAAGACTTCATAATTGTGGAATTTTGAAATTGTACAAGAGCAGTACAGCTCTTCGCTGTGGTCCTGGAAAAACAAGAGAACTTAAAATGGTGAACCATGTCCCTGTCTTTAATCCAGCCTTTTGAACTGGGACCTATGGAGTAATTGCTGGCATTGTTAAAGAGGATTTCTCATACGGTGCATGACTGCTTCATTTTCCAGCTGCTAAAATCCATTATGTTTCTTAAAAATAATCCAAAAGCATAGCCACTTAAGTTTGCCTACAGTTTCCTGCAGCTGTCACATGGGATGTCATGCATAATGCAATTTGGAGACACTGCTCTAAGAGACTTTCTGAAGTCAGCAGATCAGTGTCCTGGGCAGTTTCCACCACAAAGGATGTGGTATCCTTGAAGCTCCTGTCCCTCAAATTGGCATGCTGTGGCATAGGAGACTTAGTTAATTGCTACAGAATTTCTGGAATGTCATGCCAGATCTGGTAACACATTAGGCATAAAGTGTTGCTCTTCTTGCCTGTGCTCCCAAGTAACAATTTCTACTGCTGTTTCTGTAGGGGGCTTTGACCTGGAGGTGAAAGGCTGGGGCGGCGAGGATGTTCACCTGTACAGGAAGTACCTGCACGGTGAGCTGATGGTGATCAGGACGCCGGTGCCCGGGCTGTTCCACCTGTGGCACGAGAAGCACTGTGCGGACGAGCTGACCCCGGAGCAGTACCGCATGTGCATCCAGTCCAAAGCCATGAACGAGGCGTCGCACTCGCACCTGGGCATGCTGGTGTTCAGGGACGAGATCGAGGCGCACCTCCGCAAGCAGGCCTACAGGACTAACAGCGAGGCCGTGGGGTGAGGGGCTCCCCCGGGCCGCTCGGGGACTTCCAGTTCACACTGAACCAGCAGCATTTTGCAGCCTTAATTCAGCTTACAAATGCAGTGCCTCTCTTTTTCAGTGAAGAAGAGTTTAGAGGGTTTTTGGTTGTTGTATTTGTTTTCCGGGTAATCCTTTGGCTGATAAGCTCTTACCTACGTATCTTGCGAGTTCAAGCACCTCAGCTAAATTGGACAGCGTATGTAGTTCAAGGAAAGTGTCTTCAGTATCGACTGGGAAAAATCTGTGGAATGTACAATTCAACACTTTTCCATGCGGTACATTTCTGTTCCTATATTTGCATTCTTTTGAGAATTAAATGAAATAATCTTTCGTGTCTTGAGTATTTTCAGTCTGTATGGCTCACTGCACTGTGACTTTAGAAGGATACTCTACTTAGACTCCATTGTAGAAACAAGAGAAAGGTGTGGAAACCTCATCTCAACCATGAAAGGTATATGGACGTGCTGACCAGTACAGCAGCTGTGCAGGGTGCTGATTCCACAGCAGGGGCTTGGTGCCACATGTGCTGTATTAACAGATGTTGACATGGTTGAATAGAGAATAATGTGGAGGGGTGGGAATAAAAATCCTTTTAAGTGGAATTTTAGAGCATATAATGAAAGTTCACACTGCAAAGGAAATGCCACCTTGTTTCAGTGATGGATCAGACAAGTTGGGAGCATTCCAGCTGGAATTTCTGTGCCAGCTTTTCTCCCACAGTAGATGCCACATCCCTTCTATAAACTGAGCTGTGCTATTAAACTTGTTTGCTTAAATATTTTTGGCCCCACTCCTTCTTATTCCAAGGCTCTGCCTATGTATCTCATCCTTTAAGTTGGGGAACCATCTTTTCATTCCCATATGAATTTATTAGAGGCCTGTTTGCTATTATGCCAATATTTTCTTTGTGCATTCTTTCATTTTGGGGCATTTTCCTGACATGTTTTTGTAAGGTGTCATATACTTTTAGTTGTTTCAGTGACTGAGAAAGAAAGTGCTATTACAGTCTTTCTTCATACAGTGTTCTTCATTCCAGTGATCATCATAGTAGCCTTATTCTTCACTTTTTCAGTTGGAGGCTGTTTTAAGGTGTTGGTTTTTTTGGTTGTTTGTTTTTGGGTTTTTTTTTTCCTCTGGGTGTTGTGTTGTTTTTTTTGTTTGGTTGGGTTTTTTTTTTTTTGCTTATTGGTTTGGGGTTTTTTTGAGCATGTTTGAGCAGAATTATGCTGTGGTCTCATTAGTGCCTTGTACAATGGCACTACTACTTTGGTACTTCCCTTTTGGGTGTTTTGGGATGCATAAACAGTTCAAAGGCAGGCAGGTCATTTTTCTCCATGTTGTCTTATATGATACCATATGGCATGCCTCATTTTTTAATACATTTGTTTATAGAATGAATGCAGAGAATGCTAATTCAGTGGTTAAGCCATTTGCATGGTTGCTGCTGAATTTAGATGTTAGTTGAAAACCTTTCTCAAGCCAGGTAATTAAGATCTGCTTATGGATTTATTTTGCTCAAGAATTCTGAAGGCAACTAAAGATTTAAATGATTCATTTCTGAATAGCAGATATGCTGTGCAAATAGTTCTGGGCACTGATCCTTTTTTATATGTATATAAGATTTGCCTTTATGTAACTTATTGTGGAGAACAGTGTACTGTATTGTACTTAGAGTGAAGAGAATGCATTGCAGGACTTCTTGCAATTGATATTCTCAATATAATAAATGGAATTTCTGCATTTTAGAAATTGTTTTAAGCCGTTTGTTTGAAATACGTTTTTACAATAATATTCTGCAGAGCATAACACACTGGATTCAAGTAATATTTGCAGTGAGAAGTTCACTCAGCTCAATTTTGCATCTCAGGTGTCTGTCCAGACCAGATATGAGAGTTTGTTCCTTGGACGACTTAAACTTAGACCAGATGTTACCTTACTTGGATATCTTGGTGGGTGCCAACAAAAACTCTAAGATACTGGTGAGGACAAGAGCAAATACACTGGTATATGACTTGGAGTAAAGATACAATTGGGGCACTCTCCTGCCTTTAAAACTTCAGGACAGCTGCTGCTGTCCTGGCAGCACATGAGTAAGCATCCAAAACTGCTTCTCACTGACACCACTACTGCTTGACATGCCCTCCAGTGCACATGGAGGTCAGACACAGGTGTTCAGCATTGCTGCACCTCAGCTCTCAGCACTGAGAGTCAGCTGCCTCAGGAGGATCCAGTTGTCCCAGTTCTCATGTTTTGGAAACATGGCAGAGTGCTGATATCCAGGTGTCTTGGGTTCTGCTGTTTTCCATTGCGTGGTTGTGCTTATCAGCAAGAGCAAGGGAGATCAGTGTCAGCTGTCCTCATCTAGGTGATGAAAACCAGTCCATGCTGGAGGGTGATGGGGGAGGTCTGGAGATGAATGTAGTCACCAGGAACCACTTTGGAAACTTTCTTCCATTCATTATCCCAAAAGGTGGAGGTGAATGCATTGGCGTTAAAAGGAAGTCAGAGCACTTGGAAGTATTTAATGTGTGTGTTGGGCAATATACACAAATATTCCGAATGGCTCGTGATTTGAGGACTTCTGAACCTACAGGAGCCCTTGCAGGCCAGGGTTTCCCTTGTCTTGGTTCAGCTCCCTGCAATACCCACCCGTGTGAGATGTTGCTGTGGCACACACCAGCTCAGCAGCTCTGTGCACCCAGTGTTTGAATGCACACCATTGCTTTTGCTCTGTAATTGAACTAGAAAAATAATAGTGGGATATGCCTTTATCAAAAATAAAGCGACTTCAGTTACCTGAGCATGTTCAGCTTCTGACTGCCTCTGGGCACAGCCACACTGTGCTACAAGCACATGTTTGTGAGCAGCAGTGTCGCTGCTTTCTGGCTGCTGCTGGGAGCTGTAGTGCAGGGTGGGGATGCTCTTTCCCAGTAAGATGGGTGACTCTCCTTGGATGTGTTTCCTAACTTCATCCAAGAAAGGGAGCAAGTTAGTTGTGCTTCAGGTATGAAAATCTCCTTCTTGGGAGCAAGACCTGCTCTTGGCTTTACCAAGGTGTGCTCTGCCTGCAGAGGAAGAATAAATCCCCCATGCTGGGGGTGGGGGTTATTTAGCTTGGGGTGCTGCTGGGGCACTGCAAAGAAGAGTGACAATATCAGGCTTTTGGAGTCACAATGTGTGCCCAGGGTCGGTGCTTGGGTTACGTGGCCAAGTGCTGGGCCTTGTCCTCCTGTTTTGACAGATGCTGTTTACATAGCACACTTTTCTTGAGCTGTGGTTCAAATGTTTTCCTGGAGGAGTCACTGTGTTTTAGTGCTAGAGTAGTAAAAATAGTAACACTTACTTAAATAGAAACATGCTCCACTGAATCATGAAGTAATTTTTGATTCTGTTGCGTACTATTCACATAACTTGTAACCTTTTCCAAGGAACTTGCCATCTGTAGTCTTCCCTAGAGAGAAGTGTTCATTAAAGGAAGTCAAGATGAGATTAGCTCAGGGTGCACTTTTACTCGAGACCCTTGCAAGCGAAGAATGTATGTATGTTGTGCTTTTCAATTTGTTTAAAAATATGTTATTCAATGAGACTAGTAGATACTGGTTTGGAGAATCAGCAAATACAGGTGGAAAAATGGAAAAAAAAGTGGGGAAATAATTCTGGGTCTCCTGCATTCAGAAGAAAATACTGGCTTTTTTAATTTCATAAAAGTCTTTGGACTCTGAGATGCACACACCTATGAAAATTAAAACTTTTTTTTAAACTCTGTTCAAGAAGAGAATTGCATCAGAGGGGAAGAGAAGTGGTAGCTGAGCCCTAATCACTTGTATCTGAATGCAGACATTTAAATGGTGTGAGGTCATGCCACGGTATAAACTAAACAACATTTTTGCCTTGTTAGATCCATGAATGAAAGGAATAAAACTTCAAATAACCTTTAAAATGGTATTTCAGCATAAATTAGTAACTTATTGATGCATCAGTGTAATGATAAAAGCTTTCTGTGTATCAAAGGTAGGTGTAGCTTTCATTTGCTTGAGGTGTTCTTGCTGTCTGGGACTCCCAAATACATCTTAAGGAGATAAATCATTCAAATTTTACTCAGCTGTGAAGGAAAATGAGGATAACGAGCTTAAGCAGTGTTTAGTTCATGCCCCAACAATGCTCACCTTTTCCTTGTTAGGCCTGATTGCAAACTGAAGGACTTCACCTGTTCTGACTGGAAAAGCATCAAAAGAAAGGAGACTTTCCTATAAAACTATAAAATAGGTTTTTTGCATTTCTGTGGTTGCAGTGGCTCTGCGGACCCCTGCCTTTGTGGTAGGGCACATCCTATAGCATCATTTTTTCTGAAAGCCTGGCACTGAGCAGTGTGTTTGGGCTGTGTAGAGACACACCTGGGAGCTGTGCAAGCACCCACACCCCCCAGTGCCCCTCTGCCACGGCTTCCCGTGGCCCAGGCTCCAGCTGATGTGAATTTCAGCATCATGATCACCTTCAGGCCCTGGGTACCAGCTGGAGATGGGCCCAGCCCTGCTTTGGGGAGGTGGCAGGGCAGTGGTGCCCCCTGAGCCAGCAGCAGAGATCTGCTGGGGCCCGGAGGGGCTGCCCTGCCACAGGTGCTGGCAATAACCATGGCAGATGGGGCTAATTAGCCCTGGGGAGGAGCTGGCTCCCCTCAGTTGGGACCTGAAGCTGACAGAGAAAGGTTCTTCTCCTTCTTTTGCAAAAAATGCAGTCTCTCTTCTGGGTTTGAGTAAGGTAAGTGTTTTATTGTTATTTTTGAGATTGCCTTAGAAAGGGAATGGCTTCAACATTTTTATTTGGAGACCTTATTTGCTTCTGTAGAGGTTGTGGTGGGACTGTAACTGGGATCTGGAGGGAAGTGTTATGCAGCAAAAGTACTTCTGACCTGCATGTAGAATGTTAAATAAATCCCTCTTACATTTAAACCTAAGCATTTGCATAAGGTTTTATTAAAACCCTGCTCTGTTTTGGTTAGCTTAGTCTCTTGTAGGGTAAGGTAAAGAAGTCCCCCTGAACTTGAAGTTTGTGGTCATTTACCTGGTTTATTTGATCTGCTCTAAATTTGTTTGTTATGTGGTGAGTTTTTCTGGAGCATTTTTAGCTCTTACAGTGTCCAGGTTGCCTTGTAGCTACAGGGTTTGTGTGTAACATATGACTAAAGTGTCCTGACCTATGTCCTCTCATCTTTGTAAATGGTGTAAAAACTCTTTGGTGGTGCAAGTTAACTTAGCAAATGGCTTTAGAATTTTGTTTCATGGGTAGAATACTTTGCATTTGTACTTGACTTGCCGTTGAAAGAGGATATTAACTAGTTCCTCATTCGTTTGTCGGGGTTGTTTGTTTTGGGGTTTCTTTGTCAATTGCTTTGCCATTTGTATATCCACGGTGGGAGCATGTGCTCCTTGCCAGCACTGCTGCATTCTCAGACCTCGAGCAGAAGTGCTGTTTTTAAAAAGGCTGTGTCTGTGGAGTGAAATGCAATTTAATGCAGAGGCTGTTGAGCAGCATTCCCAGCTGCAGTGCCTGACCTGGCTCCTGCTGACGGGAGTGGCAAATGTGCCCAGGCAGCAAAGTCGGTGCTTTGGAACAACGGGGAGCTTCTCCTGTGAGAAGCAGGGGGGAAATGATATTCTCCCAGTGTGGTGGATGTGGAGGAGACAGGAGGTGAAGCTGAGCAGAGCAGTGGAAACACGAGCTAACAGGCACAGCATGGCTTTGGCCCTGTGAGAGCCTCAGCTCTTTGCAGATTTCCTGCAGCCTTTTGCAAGCCTAAGTGGCTTCTTGCTGACTTCATTACAATCCATGGGGGAAATGATTGTGTTAAAGGGATAGTCTCTAGTAAAAATAAATCCCTTTGGGATTGCTTGGTGCTCAGGAACGATGTGGGGAGCAGCTCTGAGACAGCTTTGGCTACTCTCAGGTTGCAGGTCACAGCGTTTCCTGGGCCACGTAGTTCCTGGGGAGCAGCTGGGATGGTGTTCTGGCCTGGAAATGCATCCATGGAGCAGATGTTGGGGGCGTTGTGTTTGCATGCTCTTAAAAATCTTGTCAAAGTGATTTTTTTGGCTGCTGGATTATTGTGAAATTCTTTTTGGAATACTTGGATACTCTGCAATTTTTAAGTAGCAAAATGAAGTAAGAGGTGTATAGAAAAACAAAATGGATTTGTTTGCATCTGTCAAATTATTCATTGCTCGCTTGGATTTTATGTTTTTGAAATGTGCTAGAAGTGTCTTGTTTTTTTTCCAAACCGAGATTAGGTCTTCAACAGTGAGCTATTATGTCAGACAAGAATAATTCACTGTTTCATTAAATTCTGCTATTGCCATAAACATCCAAGACTTCAGTCAACTCCATCACTTACAACTGTGTTTGCTGAGTCCCCCAGTACTCTGTTGCTGAGGATATGCTGTACTTTGTTCTTTGATTTAATAGATATTTGTGGAGGTGGAGTGTTGTTAGCAGTATCTTCTTTGAATTGAATGTATGTAAATGGATGTTGTGTAAATATTTTAAAGGAAGCTTTCAGTGTTGACACTGATGGATAACAAGATGCTATATTTAATTTAATATGCCTCAGAATCAGAAGAGGCCATAGTGTGCTCGTGTGACAGGGATTAAGAAGACGTTAAGTAGTTTTCTCTGTAATGAGATTCTGCTGGAACTCATTTGACTTCTGCCCCCAAACAGAATTACATTACTTTTAAGATTGCTGCTTAATCCGAATCACCTAGATAAGATTAGAAATATTAGAGCAGATTTCCACTAAATTTCAAGTTTCTTCTTTTTTGTCCTGGATGAAGTGAGGCTGTTTGAAGCTGGTGCTTTGGGTTTGTGTTCATTTTCAGCTTTCTTTCACTCTGGTGAAATGGTCTCTGGGCCTAGTGCTGAAGTAGGTTTGTAAACAGGACTCCTCTCTGTGGCCACTGACCCGGGTTTTGACTTTTTTGTTTGTTTGTGTGTGTTTAGTTTGGGCTTGTTTGGGAGGTTTGGTTTCCTGGTAGGTGCTACTAATAATAGTTTCAGGTAACTGTGCACTGTTTTTGCCAAGCACTGTTTCTGACAGGACTTCTCTATGTAAGTGCTTTTTATTATTGGCTGTCAGGAGCCTAAGTAACCAATAGTGTAAAGTATGCATCTTAATAGATGAAAACCAGTGTATTTGTTGGCCGTTGCATTCCCTGGTGGTTTGAATTTTCCTCATCACATGTCTTAAGGAGAGGCCAGAATATGCCTCAGACTGTCCAGCACTCCCTGCTTGACTTAAAACTTGATTGCTTTTTAATATTTATCTACAGAAATAAACCAATATCCCTAAATTATCTTACAGCAATCAGCTGCATCCATTTTCTGTGCAAAAGCTGAATGTGCTGTCAGGAAGCCATAAAAACATTGATGTCAAGAATTACTCATAACATTGGAAACACTAGAAATGCTTCACTTATTTATTGTTACTGTGTTAGAGAGATGGTTATCATTTTTGTTGTACCTCCATGTTACTGCAGAGCTATACCCCCAAATGTGGTTTCTCTCTCTTCCAAAGCCCGAGGTGCACCTTGAGGAGCAGTGAAGGACAGCAAACCTCTGCACTGTCAGGCAGCCTCTCTCAGAGCCCATAGGAATGTGCTGGAACCTCAATACATTCCCAGTTGTCCTTGCCTTGCCAGGGACAAGCATGAAAGAAGCTATTGCTAATATTTGCATGCTTGCTGGTCTGGAAACTTCCTTGATAACATGCATTAACAGTTGCAGATGAATT
Organism: Phylloscopus whistleri; assembly: GCA_017589585.1. NCBI lineage: Eukaryota > Metazoa > Chordata > Aves > Passeriformes > Phylloscopidae > Phylloscopus > Phylloscopus whistleri. The sequence continues at coordinate 700,205 of JADMLD010001407.1, read as the reverse complement.
CTTTCTGCAATTTGGCTTTTTAAATTATTTAAGTATCTCGCTGTCCACACAGCCCTATTCAATTGCTGCAGAGAACAAGGTCAAAACTGTGCTACCACACACTGCTTGTAGGCTGTTCTGGTTAGCTGGGAAACTGGGGCTGCCCTGATGGAATTGCATACATTGAAGGCTGAAGTGAGAAGATCTGGCAGCACATCCTCAGAAGAATTACTGATTTCTCCCCAAAAGATGTACTAGTATCAGTTGGCAGCTAACTGCTCAGCTGAATTTTGCCCCGTGAGTCATTTGCTAAAGAAAAGCTGTTTCTTGGGAATTATTAACTTGATAAATCAAATTGCTGCTAATGTAACTAGGGATACCTTACTGGCATTGAGTGTCACACTGTGCTGTGCTCTAATGGCAGTGAAGTGCCTGGAAAGCAATTTTATTGTTTACTCTTATGCCTGTGTAAATAGCTAATTTATCCTAATGACTGGATGGGACATAATTGGAAGTGAGTTTTCAAGGATGTAATATTCATATTAATTATGGGTGTGAACTGGCCATCAGGAAGACTCTTATCTGCTCAATCCTCTTACTGCTGGTAAACATCGTTATCTTTCCTAATGAGCTGTGATGACTGAGCGTGGCACTGTTCAGCTCTGCAAGTGTGATGTGGGTGTCTGGTTATCAAAACCATTTCCCTAGAGAGTTTCCAACAGATGAAAAATGCTTATGGGGACTTCCAGAGCTCCTGCACTTCCAAGATGTAATTTTTTTTTTGTCCAAGGCTTATATTCTTGAGAAAGGAGTGGCACGGGGGCAGAAAAGCTGGATTTTGCTCACAGCTCTGTGCTTGTCTGTTCTCTGTGTGACCTTGGAGAAGTGGCTTTGCTTCTGTACAGCAGGGCACAAAAAAGAGCAGTGGTTGCAAGCAGAGGTGCTGGGGTGTTGAAATGCCAACAGAACCTTGCCACAGGAAACTCTGCAGTCTGCTGCAGCCAGCAAGCGTTCCTGTGCTCTGCAGTTCAAAGGATAAATACAGGGAGGAAAAAATGAAATTCAGCTCTTAGGACACAAAATGTTTTTTACGCAGTGGAACTGTTAAGCATTCCATTGAGAGAACAAAAATATTCTGTAGCACAGACTCTTATCAAATCCATGAAATACTACTATAGAAAGAACGTTAGATATGGCAGCATATTGTTGGCTTAGTGTTGCTCTTGCCTTTGTTGAAAGAAATGTAAATATTTCGTAGTATAGCTTTTCAAGTCAGAAAGTAACCAGTTGGTTCGCTGTGACCATATTGCCTTCCACACCTCATTCAGTTTCTGGGTTGTGGTTTGATACATTTACAAGTGAAAAATAACTAGAGAAAAAGTTAATCATGGTTGAAGCAATTTCTTTTTTTTTTATTAATGCAAGCACATCCAGTCAAACACAGAATATCCTGCTTTATGGTACAGCTTTATATTTAGCATTTCAGCTCAGAATAGCAAAACACGGTATTTAGGGAATGTATCAAACTTAGGGAGGAAAATTAAAAGGGAACCAATGTAGATACTGCATGGATTTCAAGTATATACTTGGACTGATTGACCGGTGAAGTGCACATTCATGTGAAAGCTCTTTTATACATTTACAGAAAGTGTTCTAAAATTGAATTTCAAATATATATTTTTTTTCTTAAATTTTAAGCATCCCTTTTAAACTTCAATTACATAAACAAAGCTGATATACAATCCCTCGTATAGTGTCTGACAATGTTACTAGCTAGAACATCTCTGAAAGTGCAAAACACTGTAATAATACAGTATAAATATTCTTTACTGGAATCCAGGGCTGAAGGCCAGTACTTCAGCACAGGAAAAATAGCAGCAGGTCATAAGAATTATCCCTTCCCCTTTCCTGGGCTGTTCTTGTTAACAGTTGGTATTCTACTTCTTCCTTCCTCATGGTGTAACTTGCTTTTGTTTCACTTTGATGCCAATGCTGTGGGAATAGTGAAATGTTGATTTGTCTCCCTTCCTCACGTCAACTTACTCCTCTAATTTTAAGTATTTGTCAAGGGGGAAGTGAAAGAGGGAAAGCTTTTTAATTTTTCACCGTGCTCCGGGGCCAACAGAGCAAATTTCTGCTAAGTGCTCGCAGATGCTGCATCAAACACTGGCACTGCTCTTGGCCATAGGCACTCGAGCAAGGAGAATCTGCTGGGCTGGAATAAACCCTCAGTCCAGCAAGTCTTGCCCCTTCTTCAACAGAAGGCAGAATAAGATAAATACCATCTACCTAGAGCTGGTCATTTTTAAAGAAGTTCTTGCAGAAGTGCTCTGCAAGGCTCTGTTAGGGAGGCTGTAACTACTGTCAGCTTCAGAGGGACTGTTCTTGTTTTTTGTTTGGTTGTTTTGTTTTGTTTTGTTTTGTTTTGTTTTAAAAAGAACAAAAAAGAAAAACCCAGTCTAATTATCTGGCTCAAGTAATTATCTTATCTTATATTCAGCCCTCAAGCCTTCAGAGGAAGTTACCAGAAAAGAAAAGTAGGTATTTGTGGGTAATAATTTGTTCATTAGACAAAATAGTTTTTAATCTGATCCTATTGGTTTTTCTTCCTTAACTCAGAGATCAGTTGACAAAAGTCCTAACTATATAGTTTTTTTTCTCCCTGGAAATGAATACCTTGAATTTCAATACCTTGAAGAAGCTCTCCAGGTACTTAGATAGTCAAATTAGGTGTAAACTCAATACTAAAAGGAGAAATTGGAAATGGCAAGCATCAGTGGGTTTGCAGATCACCTCTAATTTTGGTATTGACCTGTTCAAAGGTTTGACTAATTTCTTAGAGTGTTTGCCCTTAGATTTCAAAGGGTGCTGTCCCAGACAGTTAATCATGGCTTGCAAAAGATGAGAAAAACTTACATTCTAAGTTGGTCTTTGTTTTAATTGTCTATAAGTGCAGACTGGACTTTTCAAAGGAACCAAGGGAATTAAATGACCAATTCACAGCGATGAACTCTTCTTAAGCTTCTTTGGAAACTTTAGCCTTAACTTCAAATTGGACATTTGAGTTTACTTCCCTTTCCCATGCTGATTCTTTGTTTTCCAAAACTTCTTTTTTAAAAAGCATATTAGGCCTGTTTTGCAGAGATTATAATCTAGGTTAGACATTCTTCTCTTCAAAGAAAACAAAACAAAAAATTCCCTGATTTTTCAAAAGGAAAACACAAACTATTCTGACAGCCAGAATGTAAAGGATAGTTCCCAGAAGTATTAAAACTTAGACATGTGTGCATCACCACATGTGCACACACACATACTCACACACAAACGCACAGACCCCAGCAGTTACCCCCTCTTATCTCTTTAAATCACGTAACAAAAATAGGTTTGCTGCACCATCAGTGTCACAGGCAGGTATACTCTACTTCATGTGCCATAATTCTCCGCTTTATTTAAAAAGTACATTGTAGCTGGTTTCGAGACATCCATATTTTTATTTCCCTTACTTCCAGCTCAGTCAGAAGGTACAACTACACAAGCTCAGTACCTTGTAAGGCACTATTTGCTGATGGAGGAGAGGAACAAACACTTGTGAACAAATCTGTGAACAATTCTGCTGATTTGAAGGAGACCCTTCATTTCAAGGCTGGGGAGACATACTGAGTGTTCTGTAGGATATTGGTACAATGGGGTATTTAACCTGAACACTGGCTTCAGTTAGGATGTGTGTTTTAATTTGTATTTGTTTTGGTGGAAGTAATAAAAAATAAAAATTTGGATGCTGATAGACTAAGATACCATCTCCCATGATACATTTCATCTCTGAGAACAGGGCCCTGCCCTTATATTTAAAATAAAAAACCAAAACCCTTCAGTAAGTGCCTTAAGGTTGACATGTGAAATATTTACCACATTTTATTTCATAAAAGTTACTGTATATACAAAACAGACCTCATCCAGTGAGGTCTTTCTTATTAGCTCAGTCCAAGTCTTTCATTCAGGTTGTAAAAACATGTCCATTAGATGTGCTTCAAAGGCTGCAGATCTGATCCAAAAATCTCAGGCTCTATTAAGCAGAGTTGTCCTAAAAGACGAAACAATAAAAAAAAAATAAAATTATCTTTTCTATCACAACAAAAAGCTTTTCATTTTTGGCAATAGATCTATCTGGCATCATTAGCTGACAGCCTCTCTTCAAGGGATAGATTTTCAACTCCCAGAAACTGAATAAATCTGTGCAGTTTAGTAAAGATGCTGACATTAAACGAGATGAAAATTTAACTTGCACAACATTACCTCAGGCCCTTAGGATGAGCTCAGGCATATAACAGATGTCTGTCATCATAAACCACTGTTGGATTTAAAGCAAGGTGCATTGCATGGGGGTCATAAAAGCTCGTGCGGACATCTTTGGAAATGTTGGGATCACTGGGAGACTGTGTCTTGTCCAGGACAAGATAGTCCTAATGTGCCTGGACAGAGCCCAGGGCATGCAGGCTTTGTTCATCCTCTGTCTGGTGCAGATGTGTCAGATCCTCATGTTTAGCACAATTCACAAATCTCTCTGCCTTGGCCTCAGTATTTGAAAAATCCTAATTAATTGATCTCATCACGTACATGGGAGTGGTGCTTCCCATTCTCAGAAGGATGTGGAGCCTTTGAGACTTTATCCCTTAGGGTAGGCTGACAATTAGTGTATTCCTAGGAACTGTCATCCTTTTATATGGTTTTTAAGAGCAGAGCGGTGATGAGAGCACTTTCTTAGTATCTCTATAGGTTTGTTCCCCTGAGAAAATCATGTCTGAACACTACTACAAATGCAGATTATTTTACTGTATTTGACAGCCTAAACAAAGGCGAGTCACTTTCACAATCCCAGCAGTGATCTTGCAGCCTCAACAGATCAGGCTGGAAAAGCTGTACCAAAATCCAAGCCCCAGTGAACTTTTTTCAGATTTAAATGTTGAAGGAAAAGGAACTGCATTATGATTTTAAGCTGGGTATGCAAATAGGACAGAAGAAGCTGATGGTTACATCCCTCTGTGTGTCTGCAGAAAGACTCATGTTTTGAGGAAGCTTCATACCTGAGTGTTTTCCAGCTGTCTTTTTCCATGTGGTTTTCTGGACCTTCACTTTCAAAGGATGCAATGAACAGAGCTGGTAAAAAAAAATAGTAACAATCAGATACAGGACTTCTTTACCTGAGGAAAAAAAATCTAAGGGTTACAATATAGCAGATGTAACTTGGCAGTCTTCATTATGAAATTTGTTCTCATCAGAAGCCAATAGGGAAGTGATAAAACTTAGAAAATTACTTACAAAATACGGTTTTGCATGTATGTATTTTTCATCTGCATATTTTTTATTTTAACACGTAGAAAGACTCACTATAATGTTCAACAAAGGATTTTACCTTCTTCACTGTAAATAGGTGCTGTGAGTAGATAGGTCTGGATTTTCTTGTCTTTTTCAAAAGGACACTCAACCTGCTTCCAAGTCAGGAAATCATGAATCTGTCTTGAAATTTCCCAGAACTTCTGCATGGAGTAATTAAAAGAGTATTATTAAAGTGGTATTTGTTTTCTTTGAAATATTAGTTCATTTCTATTTCAGAGTCTTATTTATGCTGCTTTTCTTATTGTCCCTTACTCAAACTTACATGGAATTGGTCACAGCACCAACCTGACAGAATTCAAGAAGAATAGTTTGGACAATGCTCTCAGGCACCTGGTGTGACTCTTGGAGGTGGTGCTGTGCAGGGCTGGGAGCTGGGCTTGGTGACCCCTGTGGGTCCCTTCCAACTCTGCATATTCTCTGATTCCTTGTTATCCCATCTTCTTATGGTCCCTTCATTTCCTCTTCTGGCTGCTAGTTCCTCATCTGCTGCCAGCCTCAAATTTAGAACAGTCTATCTCAGCCAACCATCTGATCTTTTGCCTTCAATTTTTTTCATCATCAACCTTTCCTTCCTATATAATACCGCTTATTTTCTGTGTTGAGTGTCTAAATTCCTGTGACTGGAACTGGACAGTAAATACTTTATTTGCTTTACTTTTTACATTTCCAAACTTCAATTTAAATGAAATGTGACATATCTGATCTTTTCATAATGCATTCTTTAAATTTAGGAAATCACAGTAACATATAGAAACATTTAGATATCCTTTCCTTCCTAGGATTGTAAGGAATCTGTAATTATTTAGGGTTTGCCCTGTATGTTCTGTGTGCCCCCTCCACTTAATGATGACAAAAAATTTTGTTAAGAAGTATTTTTGACAGACTGTGGTAGCTTGGACATGCATGTTTAATTGGAGAGAACCCAGAAGCTGTGGAACCTCCCCTGCAGACCTGCTGAGCACTGGTTGTGTGTAGTGTTCAGAGCCAGTGAAACTGATGAGGTGAAATCACCTAAGGCCGATGACTCAGGCTGAAGTTACCTATTAAATGTGATCAGATATGATGGCTTGCTGCCACAGGAAAGCAGCTGCTGGCTGTCCCAGAATTTGATTCAGATCAACTCCCCTGCATAATGACACCGCTTGGTCTGGATCATGTGGGCATGAGGGAATGGCTGATCCAACGAGCTGGGAGCCAAATGCTTGCAGTGCCCCAGGTGTAAGTGGCAGTGCAGGTTCTGCAGCAGCAGAGTCCTACCTTGAAGTTGATCTGCCCGTTGGGCAGGCGGTTGGTGTGTATCTTGTGCAGGAAGTAGATGTCCTTGATGAAGAGGTTGAAGACGGGGATGACGATTTTCTCGCGGTTGCTGTTGGCGGTCTGTGAGCGCTGCGCCGCTCCCTGCAGCGCCGTGCGGTAGTTGCAGAAGTTGCTGGATGGGTCCATGTGATGCTGGTTTCATAGAGGGGGGGGAAAGGCAGTCAAGTAATACGTGTTTCCTAAAAACTACAAGCTTCGCTCTAACCATCAGAGTTTGTTCTTTAACTTCATTTGGTCTCCTTTGAAACGTTCAAGGTACTAATCATATCTGGCTGCAGGTTTCTCTAACTTCTGCCTTGCTTGAAAGGAGAGTTCTGTTCTGGCTTTGCATCTATTCCATTAACAAAGCAGACCAAAAGGAAATCATAAATGACTCTCTGGGGGAAAAAACCAAAATTCTCCTTTGCTATCACCTCTGTTTCTGCAGAGTTTCAAATAGGTTTTGGTTCCATGCAGGTCTCCACTAGGTGGAGTCCTCTAATTAGTTTTAAGGGCAGCATTCACCGGAGTGGAAACTACCTTGGAGTTAAATTGGCAAAAATACGTTAGGAAGAAATAATCTAAAGAGAGCTGGTATCCACTTTCTTTGCAGACAAGTAGAGTTTGAAATGGAGGAAACACTGCCATAATGTTTATGTGCTGGTGACAGAGATATCTGCTCTCCAGCAGAGTAATTAACAGAGATTTGGATGGAACTATTTGGTGGATTTCTATATAAAGTCAAAACTTGATACATACCTCTAAAACATCAAATTTGGCTGTTTTAACCTTGGACCAGGTTTTCTTTAACCGTGCCACAGGGCTTAAGTTCATGCCAGCTGAATGCAGGGAGAGAGGAGACAAAGAAACAACTGAGTTGAAAAAAAATACGGGGCTGATATAACTGGGCTTATGTATCAACACCACACATTCTGGAAGGTGTTTCTGCTTGGCAGTCAGAAGCTGCAGCTAAAGCTCACCCACCCACACATTAATCTGTCACCGGCAGATACTGTCCCTGTGGAAGTGTGCATGCTAATGTGGTGGGCTAATTCAGGGCAAGTCTGAGCGTAGTCTGGCAGTCAGGTGGTAAAATGGAGTGCCTTTTGCCATCTGTGTTAAAGATACTCACAGATAATAGCCATCATTGAGTTGAAGTTTCCAATGTTGAAGCATTCTCTTGCCACATCAATGAAAAATTCCACCATTCTTGTACGTTGCTTTTTCTTTACAATCTGGAGAAAAACCCAAGAGGGAAGGGATGGTCTGAATTTTGGATAGGATGTCCAGCCAAAGGCACTACAGCACGTTCAATGAATAGACATTTCAAGTCTTTGTCCAGCTAAATCTTAATATAGGCCTCGGGATTTTTTGTTAAGACTTATTTTTAATTAAATAGCAGAAATATTTGGGGTGAAGACCAATTACTTGTGTAGTTCTGGGGGAGTGCACATCTTTGTTTATACAAAAAAGTCCATGTCTTAGGCAATTCTGCATAAACAAGCTGGACACTTTCAGCAATTTCCTGTTACTGGAAAAGGAAGATAACATGACGCTGCTCTCAGAATATATGCAAAACATTTAAACCTCTCAAGAAGGGGGGGAAGCATTGGACAGACTTAAGATCAGGGGCATGGAACCTAAATGTGAGAGAAAGCAACTGCCACATCCTGCTTTTCTCCTTCTGCTGCATGTCCTAAATGACCTGTTGAGAGCAGGTAGTGATGATGAGCAAATACACAAATTCCCACTCACAAAAACATAGACAGGATCAAGCAACTGATGCTGAATATCTCATCTGCAAATTCTTTTATAAACTGCAGAGCAGAATTAGTTATTGCCTGGATTGTATTCATTCATGAAAATACTTTCCCTGTTTAAACCTAAAAGTTCTGTCTGGCTTATATAAAAACGGCTCCTAAGCAGTGACTGCAGGCTCTCTGACCTAAGTACTTTAGTTTCTGTCACATCAGAGGAAAATGGTTCAGTAGTTGAAGGCCTGGCTTAGCCCTCAGTGTGCTAAAACCTTTCTTTGATGGTTTACTAAATGTGTGAGCCCTACCAGTCATCTCTGGAAGTGTCTTGGTGTGCCTCTCTACACTTCTGAGATCAGGAAATCTTAAGAGATTAGGATCAGTACATTGAACTTCATGAAAATGCAGCAGGCTTTGGGATTTCCACAGAAGGGCTACTGACCAAGCAGGAATAGGGAAAAAAAAATCCCATTTGCTGGAACTGGAATTAATAGAAATCTAAAACAAATAATAAGCTAAAAAGAGAGCACACATGCAAAAAAAAAAAATAAAAAATTCTGGGGCAGTACACCTTTCATTTCTTTGCCTATTATATGACAGAAGTTACCTTAACCTCTAGTAAGGTTATTTTCCCTCTTTTATTTTTTTAAACTTTCCAGTAGTCCATTTCTTTCCAGACTTTAAAGAAAGCTTATTCTTGATTTTTCTACAATATTGAATGAATAGAAATTTAAAAATGAATATATCACAGTGCTAATGTTATCTAAATGCAGTGGAAGGAGAGATGTTTATTGGTAAACCTGCATTTAAAGATGAGTATTTTTAAGACTCTTTTGAGTATTTAAAAAAAGATAAATCTGAAAGAGCTCCTAACTCAGTCCACACAAGTTCCATTTCACTGCATGACTAATGCAGCTGCACAAAATTAGAGAATATATGCCAAGTCAAACATAGCCTTGAACTCTTAATCATATGAGCATGCAAATAATTTAATGCTTGAATAATGCTATTATCTTTAATTGCACTGCTAATGTCTAAATCTCATTTAGAGCACTGCCTGCCTCTTGTCCTTAAGGCCAGGATCCCTTTGCTATCTTGTTTTCTAGGAATACCTACCCGACAAATCTCTGTAGCCACCAGCATGCTGAGACAATTGAACCAATTGTCATAGGCCTCCAAATTATAGGTTTTGGTCACATCACTTCGGCACTGTAAGAGAACAAGTCATGTGTTAAACCTCTCCTGTATCGTGATAAAGTCAAAGTTTACCAAAGAAAAATTTGCTTTTCACGTCTTGAAAAAATCTTGTCGCACATGTTTAAGGCGTGGGCTTAAAGAAGCTTAGAAAATGTCAGTCTTTCTTGCACAGGGTGTACTCAAATTATGGAGTATTATTCCTTGCTCTGGTTTCTATATTTCTTTTTCCCTCTGTGCACCTTTCTGTACCTTGTGATTATCCAGGGAGTCCATGTGGCTGACAATCTGCATCAGATCCTCCGGGTAAATGTTGCTCACCCTTTCCTGTGTTTGGAGAGAGGAGAGATTGTCATTGTACAGACAGACAGAGAGTTCTGTAAAAAAAGAATCAAAGTTAGGAGAACATTTTGGTAACTTTATCTTCCTGCAGAGTAGATGTGTGAGGTGCTTTTATCAGTGTACCTAATTGGTCTTTTTGATTATTTGACTTGGTATTTTTTTTTATTAAAACACTGGAGGCTTTCAGTGAAGCCACAGCAAAATTTATATTGATGAGTATAATAATATTTAGTAAATGGAAAACAGAACACTCCACCCCAACCAGTGTCTCACCAGTTCGATGTAGGTCAGCTGCTGTGCCAGGATCAGAGGGTCACAGCACACACTCAGGATGTCCTTTTGAGTTGACTGGGGCTTGGTTTTGAGGATGGTGCCCTTGTCAGTAATAGGCTGGCGGAATTTCTCTCTGATTTCCTGGTATTGGCTCCGTGCAGAGAGGGCCATCAGGAGATTCTGTGTCATCTGGCTAATGATCTTTTTCACTGTTCCATTTTCCTAAGCAGAGGGGAGAAACAACAACTGCTGAAAACCTTTAGCTATTGCAGACATGGATCACCAGAGAATTTCTGCCTGGGAAAAATAAATGCCTATTATCCATTTTCTTTCATCTTTTCTGAGCTGATCATTCTGTGACAAATGACCTTGTCCTAAATACCCACACAACTCCATAATGACACTGTTCTGCCTGCCTGCCTTCCCAGCTCTGCTTTGCTTGGCTGGCTGGTCTGCTCCTTTGGGTAGTGCCCCATTTCAAAGGCATCCGTGTCAGCAGCTGGAGTGGTATGTGGAAGGTGCTGGAGTTGCTTGCACAAGGCCCTGTGCACCAAGTGCCAAAAGCTCTCATTCTGATCAGACCCACTGATGAATCCAGTCTGTCTAGCCCAAGCAGAATGCAGGAAATTCACATTATGTCCAGGAATATACCCCTAAAATATCCTAACTTAGCTTTGAACAGCTACAGCATCCAAATATTTATATAAGAGCACAATATACATCATGTTCTTGGACAACTAAAATGCCTTTCCTGTTTATCATGTGCAGATTTTAAACATAAGATTTGTAAGGATTTGTTGAAAGGTAAAGCCACAGGAACACAATCCATCTGCTCAGTGTTTTGACAACTGAGGTGATTTTTTTTTTTCTACCATTGTGTCCTATAGACTTTTCTCTGAGATCACCCCCAAAGAGCTGACTTGATTGCTTTCCTACTCCTCCATCCTGTCTGCTTTAAGTGACCCAGGTTTCTTCTGCTGCTGGGAAAATTAATTCAACCAGACAGTCATTTTCCTCACAGAATCATTCTCTTGCTTTCATGCAAATTACTTTTCTTGAAGTTAACCACAAGGTTCACTTCTGCCAGTCAATGCTAGAAAAACCAAAATGGATCTGTGACCGTTCAAAGGAGCCACTAATGTGCAGCTATGACTGACATCATGTAGCAGATGTGAGAGATGACTACCAAACACTTGTATATTGCCTGTTATAATTAAGCAATAATGGTGTCAGAATGGTGCTTTACAAGGCAATAATCTGACTCCCAAGTGAAATCAAATGAAAAGCTGAAGGCAGTGTAGCTCATCTTGAGGCTGGATTACTGCTGAACAGCAGCTGTCTGGAGTCATTTCTGATACCGTGCTACAAGTGTTCAGAAATGCCAAGGGAGCCTGGTGGAGGGGACTAAAACAAAGCAGAATTCTCTTCTCTTCTCTCTTATGCTGAGCTTTTCACCGTGAATGGTTTGCCTTCAGCCACTGTGCCTGACTTGCCCACGTGTCTGGGAGGAAGCAGACTTGCTGATAGGATTGCAGAAAATGGCACTTGAAGCTAGGTGAGAGTATTGCAGGTATTATGTAAAAGTGAAGAAAGAAACTCAGACACGAAGAGCTATGGCTTACTTAAACTATTATGAATTTATTAGCATCTTAATGCTTAGACAAATGTCCTTAAGAGTTTCCTTGCATTACTAGTTTTACCCTAATTTTCCCTACAATTTTGGAAGATAAGTCAGTGACTGTACAATGATTTGTACTTGAGTTTATTTTTACTGTCTTTAGGGTGCAATCCTAGCTGTAGCTTTAGCTGCTACCACCAGGACAACACCTGACTGCTTTGTGAGAGTTCTCAGTTGACTTTCTACCTTGTTTATGAAGAATAGAGTCATAAGGGGATTTGAAAAAGCTTTGAAATACAAAATAAACCCCCAGCCTTTACCATTATTCTATGCTGAACCATAGTACCAGGGGTAATTCAATGTACTAACAAAAACCTAGAGTGAGAGCTGCTTTTTGTCAGTGTCACATTAGTATTTCCTGGGGGTCAGATGAGGCACGGCTCTTCATTGATGAACCTTGATTGGTAGCCTTGTTAAGGGGGTAAATGAGGTGGTGCTGCAATTAATGGATGCCATCAGATGCCTCGGACACCACAGCACTGAGCCATTCCATTGAAGATGGGGTTTTCTCAAATGAGAATTATTCATACATAAGAGAGGGAAAGGGAGGGGAAGAGGAAGAAAGGGCACAGCTTCTTTCTAGTTCAGAGTAACAGCCAAATGAAATACTAAGATAGGGATGTTAAATAAAGCCTCTGCTAAGTGCCCTTTCACAGTGCTATCTCTGCCAACCTCCACCCCTTTGCCCTTGTCTGCAAAGAGAAGAGAAGGTTGTAGTCCTGTTTCCTCTTCCCCTCCTCCTGAGGCACTGACGTTCTCATCTAGCACCCATGTAAACATCTTTGCTGATGCAACAAAACCGACAGACTTCCTTCTGAGGACTTGGTAACACCTCACTCTATTGTCCTGTGCCTGATTCATGCCCTGCTGTCAAACCTGTTGTTCTTCATTTTCTCTCTATTGAATCAACAAAAGCACATAATACAACTGTCTTCCCGGTTCCTCCTGGTTGTTCTGAAAAATATCTTGAAGTTGTGGGTTTAAAACAGTAAGAAGCTTCTACTTCCACATAAGTAAGACCTCACATTTGTACAAACACTTTGCAATTAATTCTCTTGCAGTTCTTGATTATGCTCTTCCTTCTGTCTATTGCTGTTAACAGTGACTTTCTTAATGAACAAAAAGTGTAGGCTTTGTGAATGTTGGGAAAGAGCCAAAACTAACAAAAAAACCCCCAACAACCCCCCTCCCCTGGCTCTCCCCAAAAAACTAGCAGCCCTTGTTTTATTCCAATTCACTTTATCTGTTTGCTTTAGGTTTTTTCTAGGCCTACTTTTCTTCATGGGTTAGAAATTCAGAGCTGTTAAGACTGGTGATGGACTAGCTATCAGAGCTCAAAAGATAACTTGCTTTGTGGTAATACTGTGCCTGTCACCTGAAACATTGCAATAAACCAGCTGCTTTTTATTGTTAGAAGCTGGGAATGAGCTGCTAAATAATTAACACCTTCACCTTGGCCAAGAGTGCATGTGGTACAAGTAGTTGGTGTGTCTAGCAGAACTCAGACATACAGAGTAGTGACAATGTACAAAGGATGGTATGTAATTCATTATTAAACCCTCTTGAGCCATTATTATAGTTACTGTTCTTTCTCCTTCTACACCAGAGTCATTTTTCATACTGCCATGACTATTTTCTCTCTTCTTCTCTCATGTGGTGATTAGAGGTAGACAGTTTCTGCTAATGGAGCATTAAGTCCATCAGGCAGCCCATGTCCTGTGGTTACCCTGACAACTCAGCAACTGCTGCTGGAGTTCATTTAGACAATACTGCCTGCAGGACTGTATAGGACATGGGCACAGTTCATGTAACAGTTGACAAACACTGCTTTAGCATTTTTTTCCCTCCCACTCCTACCTCATCACATTGTGTGATCCTGTGAGCAATCTCCTTCAACTCTTTCATGGATTTTTCATCTTGGAAATCATAGGGGAAAGTTTCAGTCCATTCCTTCAGGAGCTGAATGATTTTGGCAGCGAAGGATTTTAGTTTTGCCTAGAAAGAAACAATGAGTTGATTACTGACAACAGACCTGTCTGACTGCAGATTAAATTGGCTGATAAAGGTTCACAGAAATCTAGAGACACCCTTGAAAATACTTGGCATTAATAGTAGGTGATGAGGACAAAAAAAAGAACACAGTTAACTGTGTGCCAAATTCCTAAATAGTATCATTTAGCCTCCTTTCATGGTGATGTCTCTTACCAAACACTTTGAAGATATTTTCAAGGTTAGTTGTATAAAAGCAGGAAGATGACAGAACAGCTCAAGTGACTTACTTAACTGAAGTCCATGGGATTTAAGCTTATTTATGCCTTCTGAGGCAGCAGTACTGTAGGGCTTGAATTCAAATGTGTACAAACCACAGTACTCCACCAACCATCTTCCATGAGAAACATTCACAAAGGCATTTCTGTTCTATAGAATTTATCAGACCATCCAGACTGAGCTGTATATTAAATAAATGAATGACAGGAAAGACGTGTATGTTCTCTCCGTGACGTCTAAATCAAAACAGACTTTGACAATAAAAGGTACTGGCTTTTGTTCAAAAAGCTATCAACCACAGAAAGGTAGGGAGAGTTTTTGTGGTTTGGTGGTGTTTTTTTTTTGTTACCTGTGATTCTTGTAAGGCTTTTCATCAGTTAGACATGAATTGGGTGCCAGTTATCCCAATTGCTCCCCTCCATTGCATCAATGGACAGCAGCATCAGTACATCCAAGGGAGCACTCTTGTAAAATTGGGAGTGTGAGTGCTAAGAACACTTGTAATGAACAAGAAGAATCAAACCTTAATTCAGGTTGTATTTATCCTCCTACCCAACTTGTGGTGCACTGAGGAAAAAGAGGAAGCTTTGTTTCTGTTCCCTCCCCACTTGTGTAAGTGCAGAGGACCCTGAAGGCAGCAATTCCCTCTCCCCAGGCACAGCACAGCCCTTCCCTCCCCGTGCTGCCTCTTTGGGGACAGAGGGCACTGAGCATGTGAATGTCACCACAGGAAACTGGTGTAAGACAAAGAGAGAATGTCTCCAAATACTGGTAGCAGCTCCTGCCAAAACATCATGGTACATCCCAGTTTATTTAATCAAAACCAAAGGTCGAGGAAACTAAGCTGGTTTTGTTTTGCTGCCTTTATTTGTTTTGTTGGCTTTTTTTTTTTTAATATCTCACCATTATATAGTCAATGAGAATATTATTAATCATTGATAACAACTTTGAAGTTAAACCATGCACCCTTGAATCCTCAATCTGACAATTAGCCAGTGCCTCCTTCTAAGTCTAGAGGGAATTTTCTTGGGTTGCTTTTGTTTTTTTAAGACCTGCAAACTGCTGTCTGCTACCATGCATTTCCTACCTGTTTTTATTGGCAGCATTTAATTGATGCAGCTAATGAGATAAACATAGAATAGCTGCACACTTAGGGCAAAAATAAAACATCACCATTCTTTTTGCCAGCAGTGAGCATTCCTGCAAAGCAGTGTCTGTCTGTGCCCCTGACAGCTATTTCTCTACAGTGTGGGACAGAATTCCAGATTATAGCTGCCTCTCCTCCAAAATCCCACTGTCATCTGCCTTGGGGAAAAGACAATTTATACTTATTTGCTAGGAAATGCATGGAGCCTGACATTATTAAAAGAATAATCTGTAGGTGGTGATGGACAATTAATTAGCCAGGGAGTGCACTTCCACCCAATTAACGTTAACAAGTATGTGCCTACTCCACTTTTGTTTACCAAAAGCTGCTACAGAACTGTTTTTTAGTATTAATCATCCTGACCATCCTTTCTTTTTAATTTTTGGAACTGAAAAAGGAGTGGTGAGGGCCGAAAGGTTTCAAAACCCCACCTTAGGCTGTGGCAAGCATCTCCATATGAACACTCAGTTCATAAAGGATTTATGGGTTGTCTAGACTGACCCCAGCAGCTGAAGAGACTAAATCAGTCATAGCTGATGCTTTTTTAATGCTGGTGTGTCTGAGATGCTCCTTAAAGACCAGGAGCCCACTGAAGAGGTAGCATTAGCTGTCATGAAGTAGGTGCAGCATTACACCAGGCTGTTTCATCAGTTTTCTAAGCACTGATATAGAAGGAAAAGGTTTGAAGGAGAAAAATGAAGCTTTGTGCTTGTAGTACTCAGCCAAATTACTGCAAATTATACTCCATGTACAGCTTAAAACACAGTGCTTTATGAACACTGACTTCCCATCTCTTGTATCTATTTTTGAGCTGTTATGGTTTGCCTTCTTCATATGGCAAGCCAGGCATGTTGCAAGACAAACTGCAAACTGTATCACTCTTCAGGTTTAAAAAAGCTTAATGTTCCATCAGATGCTTTTTAACACTCATGAAAATAAGGTGTAAACTTTCTGAGAACAATGCTAGAAGGCCTCAGTGCAGTAGAACATGGGATTTCTGTTTCATGTGCACTCTGATGAAGCCCAAGGCAGTGTGACAAGCTTGGTGCACGTGGTAACCCAGATGGGAACCTCACAGATCTGTGGGTAGCAGCACAGTTTCCTTTCTGTCATGGTTGCAATAAACCTACCAACCTACTTTTCTCCAGTCCTACTCCAGACATGAGCCTCCCCTTGAGAGGCCTGGCAGAGTTCTCTGCACTCATGGGAATACTTCTCCCATAAATATTTCTTTGAGAAGAGAAATAACTCTATTAATTTAAGTGTTCTGTGGATTGACCCTGTTCTGCATGAGACAAGACAGGGCTGAAAAACAACTCCCAATTAGAAAGGAGGGCAATAGGAGTACTGTACTTGCAGGAAAGATTTAATGGCATGACCTGGTTATGAGTATTTTTTCATTTTTTGGTTTTAAAAAGGAGGACTTACTGGCAAAAAAACCCCAGGGGAAATAGTAATTTTTGAAGGGACTTACATATCCCAAGACAGGCAAAACAAACTTAATAGAAATTAACTTTGATGTTCTCTTTTTATTTCTCACTTTAACTTCAGATATCTAAAATACTCAAGCTGAAGAAAAAATTACACCAGGTGTAACAACAGGGTTTTTTTCTTCCATTTAATAATACTATATAAATGATTTTTCCCTGATAATCTTCTTTGAGACTTTCCAATCTCTAATGCACTTACAGAGAGTTAAATTTTTTCCTTTATGGTCAATCTTAACTACTGACTTTTATGTTATAATTGATGTCTTAAACTGTGAAATTCTTGCTTTTTATGAGTAGTTAAAAGGACTCTGAGCAGAGTCCAAGACACCCCAGAGTGGGTTTTTTTTTGCAATCCTCTTTTCTCTGGGTTGTATTTCTGTAGAACTCTTTGGCTAGCCAGTAATGTCAAAACCAGCAGAATGATAAGTACTGTGGTGTGTAACCTCAAAACCTGGTTTCTTGCCCGTTTTTCAGCTCACATGCTATCCAGGCACCCAGTTGCCCAGCTTGTCTTAAGAGATTTGCATAAGCAAACTCTATCAGAGATGCTTTAACTGCCTTTGTCAGCTATTTCCTGCTATGCAGCCACTTAATTAGAAGGTGCTGGTAGCTGATGATACCTTAATAGATCATTACTGTGAATACTTGAGAGTATCTTGAGTGAAGAGTTTGTATGCTGCATGTGAAATGAGATTTTATTTGTTGCCACGTAGAAAAACAAACGTTTGCAAATGCCAGTGGCCAAACTATTCTGTAAAACATAGAGGTGCTTGCA
Source organism: Phylloscopus whistleri (assembly GCA_017589585.1). Lineage (NCBI taxonomy): Eukaryota > Metazoa > Chordata > Aves > Passeriformes > Phylloscopidae > Phylloscopus > Phylloscopus whistleri. The sequence goes on along the minus strand of JADMLD010001407.1, from coordinate 682,615 downwards.
GTAGAGGGCAGTAAAGCAGTAATTTGAGAGGAGTGTCAGAAATTCATGTAGTGTTTTCCAAGAAGTTTGTGTTTGGAAGGCAGGAAAAATTCACAGCTTATATTAAGGAGGTAGGAAGGGATCAAGGGCATAATAGAAAGAACAACCAGAAGAGCCTGTAAATGAAAGCCACCTCCCAGAAGTGTTTTACTGTCACCCTGCTGTTTGCTGGTTTCCTATAGGCCCATGTCCAAGGTGCCAGCAGAAGGTGTAAGAGTGTGGGTGTCTGGAATATGAGCTGCTCTGTTTGACATTAGGATGTAATGCCAGTTCATTTCTGTTAGGAAGCCACGACTTTTAACACATCTACTGAGAAGCCACACCAATACCCCTTTACAGTTAGCACTGCATCTCTGAACAGCCAGCTGACTTGGCCCCAAGAGATGGCTTTCATTTGAAAATCTCTAAAGTTTCATCTTACATCCCATTCATTTCAAATCCATGTATTTCACAGATGTATTTGGACACTTTCTACGCACTGCAGTCTTTCCCTACAGCTCAGATTGACTCATTCCATATTTCAGATGGTGCTGGCATCTTTTAGAAGTTCCTGTTGTTTAGTTACATGTTGCTGAGGAACCATTACAACTTACAGAGGAGAATTTGCTCAGTCACAAATTAAGTTTGGCAGTGGTGCTAGGGACAATTATCACCTCGGAGCACAAAACTGGATGTAGTGGTTCTGGCACCTTATCTCCCTGACCCTTGGCTTCCCAGCACCTACAGGATGAACTATGCAGGTATCTGGAGAGTAGATCAGGGGACTGACTTGGATGAAAGTCATTTTGCACCATGTGGAGCAATTTTGTGGCATTAATAAGAGCATGCACATCAGGAATAGCATGGGAGAAAAAGCCCTTAGGGCCAGTATTGCTGTCAAAAACTCTTTATTGACCAATCAGAGCTGCCTTTTGTGCTCCTCACTGAGTGCTGATACACCAAGGAGAAAACAAAATGCTGAAGATTAGGAATGTGAGCATGTAATGTCTCATTAGAGAAGAAAGGTTCCAAAACACGCCCAGGATTTGAACAATTTAGGTCTTTAAATACTTGTTGGTACCATCCTGTTTCTGTCACGCTTATTTGCTACCCAGCTTGGACTTTTCTGGAACTTCAGCTTCAGTCAAAAGTCTTTCAATACACACTTTGCAAATGGTGACACTTAGAAGGATGTAAGTTTGGTTTAACTGATTGTAATAAAACATGGCAGTGCAGGTTGCCATTTTAAGTAAGTGCATCTCTTAATTTTTCTGAGAGGTAACTTTGTGATTTACTGTTATACTGAGTTAAAACACCCCACCAAGTGCAGCAGAGGTTACTGTTAACTCTAATAGGATGATGAGGCTGACTGGAGAAAGGGATTTTCTTGAATTTGATGTCCCTTACTTGGTGAAAGCTCTAAAGTGCAAACCAGGGCAGGTTTCATGGCAGATACACACTGCTCCAGTGCACTGCTCCAGGGACCTGCAGCTGACTGCTAAGGCAGGACATAACCTCTAGCAAATGTGGCCTGCAAATGAAATAAAGTACTTCAAAGGAAAAGACCCAAATACAAGTGCATCCAGCAACAAATGCCAATTACAACTTCATATTATTCTTCATCAGTCTATTTAGCTTTACAATGAGAAAGAGTGGAAAATAAATGACAGCAGCCCAAGTAACTGAGGGACATAATCATCCATTTACCTTTTCTGCCTCAGTCCCCGTTTCCAGCTGCTGCTTCTGTTTAATGCAGATCTGCCCCACTTTAGCCAGGAGCTCGTGTGGGTGAATGAAGACTCGTGAGCTCAGTAGGAAAGTGAAGATGTAAGTTCTCTGTGGAAGGAGAAAAAAAGAAAGAAAAACAATAAGTTGAAAAGCTGTAGCAAAACTAATGTGTCTTCCTTGGAAAAACGGATCTGTAAACTATGAATGTAACTTTCCTTCATCTAAAGTCTCTGTAATTTTTCCTGTCTCTAGAGAAATGCTGGTCTTTTCTAGCTCTGTTGAAAGGAAATGCTATAGGCTTCAAGGCTGTTAACTGTGGGGTTTTCCAATTATCAAATTATTTCCTTTTAAAATGCCAGACTCGGTGTGCCTAATTAGTCATCGCTTACAAAGCCACAAATGAAATACCTCTAATGCAGGGTGTTTTGACTCTGAAACACCACTGTTTAATGCTGCTTGGTTTCTTTAAGGGTGATTGTTTTTCACTGAGCTGCAGGAAACTGCTTCATGCCTATTCCAAACCACAGCTGTAATTTCTTCATGTATGGGGATTTTCATTCCTTTCTCCCCACAATCACTGACAAAAGTTTGGGGGCACAGGACAATAATTTAGTTTTAAGCTTGACTTTATTTATTTGGGGCTTGTTTCAGTCTCTTGAATATTAACACTGCTAATAAATACCAGCAATGATGATGTCCCACTAGAAATAGCCTCTCTATTTGTAATTTAAAAGGTGTGATGCACTCTGTGGTACTCTGGACATGTATCCATTGTATCATATTCTGGATAGTTTAATTGAAGTGAGGATGATTTTTAGTCTTAGTCTCTACTGGACTGTAATAACAGTAGCATCTCATAAGTACTTCCATTCTTCCCTTAGGTTTTCTGGTAAAATTTGGAGTTGGGAAATTATTGGGGATCTCCTTGACATTGTATTTCAATTAACCTTTGTTATGTTTGAAATGTGCACTGTTACTTTGACCTTGTTTTGGTGATGTGACTTTGCAGGACACAGCCAAGTGCATTTAAATAGTCAATGTGAGCTTGTATCACCTTGGGCTGGGCAAGTAAATCAAGACAGCTAAAATCTTAGGACCAGTTGTCTAAAATATGGTATCTCTACTATCAGCTACCAAATTCTGCTGCCTGCAGACTCTAAAACAAGCTTATAATTAAACAAGAATGGTATCTTTATGACCCCAAAGAGGTTATGTGGTTTCTCTAATCAGAGTAAAATGTGCTATTAATGAAAAATGTTTTCACTTCTCTAGTACTCAGTGTGCCCTAGAATACAAATTTAGCAATAGCCACCAAATATCAGGGAAAAAGGATTGTTTTTAAACAAAATAAATAACACTAACCAAAAGTCAGTGTGTTCTGGGAGTGAGTGAAGAGTATAATAGATTAAACATATATCTGAACATATAACTCTGTCCTGAGCTTCTGAAGGAAGCTAATGAGAGTACAGAATGGAGTGTGACACAGCAGAGGCATTTAAAATGCTCATTCTGATTTGGAGATCTTATTAGTTCTGGGGTTCATGTATTACTCTAGGAACAGCATTAGTTCTGTACAATCAAAACCAGAGTTCAGCTGTAGTCTTTGCCTGGTTTGTTGCTTAGGGATGGAGGAAGAGAGGAGGTGCAGAGCTAACTGGAGGGACAGTTTAGGGCAGGTTCCTGAGTGCTTCCACTGATGCCTACAGAAGATGCCCCATGGGGCCACCTCACAATCGAGCTCTTGGTGACATTGAGCGGGTGGGCAGGGCAGTGACAGGACACTGACAGCAAGGCCTCCCTCCTTAGTGGGGTGGTTGCAAACATCCACCACAAGTGTTGTCTGGAAATCTAAGAAATTAGGCTTCTGTTTGATACTTCATGTCTCTCCAGAACTTCAGAGTTTATTTTTACATTTGCAGTGACAAAAACCAGAAGATCATCAATTCTGTAAAAAATCTGTGGCAGTGTATGTGATGTGAGATGGGCACACATCACATGGGCTGAAAAGCCAACCTGGTTCACAAAAGGGGACTTGGTTGTGTTATGGGACACATATCAGCCCTTCTATTCTTGTGTGTATGAGAATGATTCCTAAACTGATGTGTTCCCTACTCAGAATAAAAGAACTCTGTTGGGTTGTGAGATTTGGGATGTGTGTGTCTTTAACTCTACCTGGTTATCCTCTGACAGACTTTCTACCTATCTCATGTGTTCATTGCTATCACTGTTGTCCCTGAACTTAAAACTGAGTCTGGACTATGTGGAACAGGAATTTAGCTGTTGGGTGTGTCAGCTGTCACTGGGTTGTGTAAAATTTTTTGCACTGAGGACTTGAAGCAGGCCTCACTTTTTACTGTGTTTTGCATTTGAGAGATGAGATGGGTGGGGAAAAAAAAAGAAAAAGGACTTGACACTTTGATCCCTTCCCCACATTCTTGCTTTGGGAGTTGAGAGGGCCTGTCTGAAAGATGTCTGTATGTGTCAGTGGCAGGGAACCACAACTTAAGCCACACTGCCCTGGCAGTGACCTTTGCTCTGATAAGCTGGAACACATTCTTTAAAGCAAAGATGTAATTTTGCTTCTCACAGTAATTCTAGAGTTGTTCTCCTTGGTGGAAGTGTGTGTGATGTGGCAGTGTCTTTATCCAGAGTGACTCTGGGATATGGCCACTCACAGCATCATTCCCCTGCTGTCACATAGCAAGAAGAGTGTGACAAGGATGACCTGTGCTTTTGTTTGGTTTCTTTAATCATGTTTTATAGGATGTTGATAAAAGTTTTGAACTGGCAAGATGCAGGACAGTACAGGCCATGACAGTGTGTACTTTCCATTTTAGGCTTGCTGATGTGTCTCTGGAATCAGCAATAGCTGTACTGGACCCATGCAATGCTTTTCAGACATCTAACTTGTAGGTTTTAAAAACAAATTATCATTCCTTATGGAATCCATCTGCTGTATCTTTATTCCATTTTTTAAAGTAATTTAATTGGAACGAGTTTCATTACTTTGGGAAACAAAATTGTTCCATTTGTGGTCAATTAAGATATGCTGGTGTACACTATACTGGTATCAAATTGAGGGGCTTTGATACTTTTATTACTGACACAGGCAAGGACTACAATTAAGAACCAAATTAAAAATGACAGCAGTACTGACCCCCCCATTTCCTTGCCTCTCTGCTAGTAGCCACTCCTTATCCAATAAGAAGTTTCAGACTGAGCTGAGCCATGCATTTCAGCTTAGTGGTAGGTCTCAGGGGCAAGGAACCCTGTTGTTTTGGATAGTAGAGATTTCATACTAATGTCATATGCCTTACCTAGGCTGAGGATTTATGTGATTTGCTGCATCTGCACTACTGTACACAGGTTAAATGTTGTAACAGTGTAAAAACCTACACTCTCTGGCAGTCCTCTAGCCATGAAGAGATGGTTTGGAGAAGAAAATTTAGCTCTGAAGCTAGCTGGTTTGATAAAGAATGATTAAAAAATGCTTCCATAAGAGTGAAAGTTAAGCTCCATTTATCCTGAAAGTGACAGGTAATTGGGAGGGGAGGCAAAAAAAAAATCCTTTCTGCACTTGGGAGAACCTAAGTAGACACAAAAGGGGCTTGTGCTTTGCAAGAGAATAAGAAGCCAGATTCCTTTAGTGCCTAAAGTTGTTGCTAAGAGATGAGCTGAATTATATTAAAAAAAAAAAAAAAGAGCATGAGTGCACAAGACTAAAGAAGGAATTGTTACTCTCTGACCCAAGAATGCACTGATGACTTCTTGAGAAGGGGAAAAAAAGATAAAATTTCTCTGTGTGCACTCACTGCTCATTCTGGAACTTTGTGTTTGTGAAATATTTTCTTCAAATATTTTCTTGCTTGGGCACAAGGGTTGCAGACTGGTACATTCCATTCCTAACCTCCTGAACTCCTCTGTCTCATGAGTATACATTTTCCTATGTGCAGAGCAAGTCCCTGCACACAAACAAGACTCAAAGGAGCAGTGCACTAATGCAGGCCCTTATCTTTCCTGTCCTCCCTTGCCTGTCTCGTGTTCTGCCAACATGACAAACACATTTTTGTTCCGCCTCTGTTACCAGCACGGAAAGATACTGTGTGTTTGCTCTCTCCCCCACTCCCTTTTTCTCTGTCCAGAAGGTTACTGTGACCATAAGCTCAATGTGCACACAGGAGGCAATGCCTCCCGAGCATTGTGCTCAAATCAGAAAACTTGGATGAGTACTGCAACTGTGGCACCCTGAAACTAAGGTAACCTCCGCTCCAGTACTGCACCAGCTTCTCTTGGTGAGAATTAATTGGTGGTTCCTTGCTGCTTTCTTTGAGTGAGTAGCCAGAGACATAAGACTAAGAGGTTTTGATACTTCTGTCTTGAACATACAGGACTGGCTACTCTTCTGACAGAATGTCAGCCTAAATGGCTACCACTAACCCTCTGTGGGAACTCCCCTAAAACCACAAACGAGCATGAAGTGAGGTATAAACATGTAACTGAAGGGAAACAGAAAACGTGGCTTTGAAGATGACTCAAATGCAGTTTCTTTATGCTGTTCAGAGCTTATTTATCTATTCATTTTATAATTAATCCTTTCAGCTAAATTGGGTGATCTGGTTTAACTAAAGTTATGTGTTGTGCCGCAGAGGAGATGAATTTGGTTTAATGCTGTTGTCCATCTCTCTTTCCCTGGAGTTACCCTTGACTGCTTCTGTTGGATGCTCAGCTGTGAGCTTGCTGTCTATTTAAGCTGCAGGGTGGGGTCCATGGCCACTTGGTTTGTAATGAACTCTCACGTGGGATATCCAGGGATAGCACCATGGAAACTAGCAGCATTCCAAAGGAAGTTGTAGACCCCTTAAGTAATACTCACTCTATGGAACCATTTTCAGAGTAGTTGTGTTATAAATAGATTTTATGTTGCAAGGCATGAGCATTAGCAGCTACTTAAAAAACTTAGCTACATTCCTGAAATCCAAGTAACAAGTAACCATATCCTAGTATCACACAAAAAACAAGGAAAGGGACTCCTTGGATCAGCCTAAAGCTATTCATTCCACTGTTATACCACACCAGCTCTACCCACTGCTTTCTTCCCTGCATCTGTTCTACAGTATGTATTTGGGGGTGTGGAATGAAGATTTATTGTCTAACAATGGTTATCCCTCGAGTTTTAGAAAGGATTTGGTACTGGCAGCACAACTGTATGTTAGCCATATTTAAATATAAGGTTTAGGATTACCTCTGAACTGGAATAGTAAACCATGCTGGTTTTGCTTTTTAATCCCATACTGATGATTGATGGCAATTCTGCACATTCCCACTGAACTCTCACATGGAGAGTCCCTTTTCTGGGGATAACAATTGTGAGGATGTGTGGTGTTATATGTGGGACCTTGGAGGGACTTTATCATGATTTCAGTGAGACCACAATAAAACATTCTACACAAATTACACTGGGAAACATACAAGATATAGCATGGCCCACTACAATAAACATTAAGTTTGACATACAAGTTAATAGTGATTGCAGTTTCCTGCTTCCTTATTAGTTTTTCCAAGTGCTGGGATACTTCTGTCATAGCTGCTGCTTTTTCAGAGCTCAAATAGAATATAAGTTACAGAGACTCTCTGATCTTTGGCCACTTGTTTCAATAGCATCTTTCATTAATGGGCACAGAGAGTAACTTTAAGTGATAAAGTAATATCTTAATACCTAGATTCAGACTCTTACTATACATACCCTAGAGTTATATATAGGTAGTATTCACTTTGAGGACTGCACTGAGGATGTTCAACCAGTTGCAAAATCATTTTCAGGCCCCAGAACATACATTATTACAGTAGTGGCCCATTAAAATGTCTTTAGAAAGAGAGTACTTTAATTAAAATCTATTTCGGGTTGTGATTTTTTTTTCTGATGGCCTAACTAGGATACACATAGAAAATTAAGGGGAAAAAAATACTAAAGCTGTTTTCAGGTCTGCTTCCCTAGGTAGGAGCTGGTTAGTAGTTAATCTTGGCTGCATTAGAGCTAAAGCAGCTTAGAAGTATGAAAATTCTGTGGCAAATGCTGCTTTTAATTGGTTCTTAAGGCACTCATTTGAGTTCAAGATGGCTTTATCTTTCTAACAAGTGCTCTCATTTAGAAACAGAGAATACCCCTATTGAGCAACATCTTTCCTGAATGAATATTGCCAGTAAAATAAATGCATCTTTAGTCTACATCTCAATCTTGAATCACACAGGTAGAATTTCACAGGAGAGCACCAATCCAGACACTAATGCAGTAAAACTATGGCAAGTGAAAAAAAAAACAAAACCCTTTTGGTGGCTACTTACATCTGGGTAATAGTCCATGGTGGGCACCAGGCGCTCTATCAAGGCCTCCAGTGATCCAGAAACAAGGTTCCCATCCTGATAGACAGGGTCCACACATCTCTCTCCCATGTCTGGCTGCACTTGCCCACTACAACTGGAACCAAGCATGCTGGAAAATATTGGCGTCTGGGGCATAGTTTCCTGCAGAAGTGGCAAAGAAAGGGAGAGAGGGTTAAGCTTTCTTCCAGGATGTCTTGTGTGTGGGTTTTACAGAGGCATACATTAAACACAATTACATATTTGACTGAAGGCAGCCGCAGCGTGCAAGCTGAGCTCTGAATCCAAGCAGTCACACATCTGCAAGCTGGCTTTGGCGTTTGAAATGCACTTTAAACCATCTCTAGGGCTGTAGATACATGAGCTGTAAGATTTTTCCTCACTGCACTTGATTTCTCCCTTCTGCCCATTTTTTTCCCAATTCTTTACATATAAAACTTGATGGAGATGAAAATACAGAATGCTTTCTGAATTTCCAAGATACTGAAGTGGTGCCTTACTGAAGAAAACAACAGTAAGCTCTGATGTTCCCATTTTCACTCATTTTGAAGTCAGATCTTTGGCCAAAACACTTCACTTGTGATGATAAATCCTTCACCACTTTTGTAGCTAGATGTAATCCAGGTCTCAGCACAAGTGCATCTTCTGCATGTAGATATCACTGGAAACAGCAGGGGATATGCTGTCTGATCAAAATTGCCTTTTTTTTTTTTTTTTTTAACATGTAGATGAAACCAGGAACTGGGTGGAACTGTGACATATGCTGTAATATACAAGTCTAATTTAAACAGTCTCTTTGGAGATCTTTGCTTAGGATACAAACCTGTTGTCGCAACACAAAAACCACATGAAGGTTTAGGGTTTGCACCTCCCTCCCCTTGGTCACAGCTGTATCCCTGCACTGCAGCCTCTGAGTAAACTCTAGGGGGTCTCTTGTTTGTTTTAAATTGGCTGCGGCTTAAATCTATGCAGAAGGCTAAACAAAACATCCTGCTACTGTATGTAAAGGTGGAAAATGCTATTCAGCATCAAAACAGTTCCCCCTGGCTGCTGAAATAGTCAAGACTGTTTTGGAGATTAAGTGCAAAGAAGGCAGCGTTAACTCTTGAGCTGCCGTCTCATTCTTTCTGAAAGAGACAAGATATTGACGCAGATGAAAAGCACTTACGGAGATGAAAAGGATTAGGCCATTACCGATACCTTTAACCTGACAGCTGTTTCTAACTGCGCTCATCTCTCGCACTTAAGTCTTGTCCTGAGCGATTTTTTAATGCAAGGCACATTTTTCCTCTCAAACTCTCCAAAGTCAATCATTCATGTTTACAACTGGAATACAGAACATTTTTCTCTTCTTAGGCACTGATAAATGCTAGGTGCATTGTGATGAAAAAGTACCAGTACTAACAGAACTTGTTTATCAAAGTGACAGATTTACTTATGTGTGAAGCTGATAAGTAGAACTGTTTCGTGGCTTTTACCAGAAGACCATTGCGTGAATACGTGATAAGAGCTATAAGGGAAGTGTAATTCCCTGTAAGTTAAATATAGTAGCTGTTTAATAGCAACTAGGGAGACCACAATGAGGAATGGGGTTCAGTTTCAGAAGTTCAGGACACAGAGTCCAATAAAATAGAAAATGCAGGATCTAATGTAATATCAAAAGAAATGAAAAATGACAGTTCTGCACAAAAGTGCATTGAGGTTACTCAGTATTTTACAGATTTATCTCTTAGGCCCGAGCTTTGCAGTCCATGACACTCAGAAACGGCTGAAGCATATGCTGAAGCTAACGGCTTTGCTGTCTGTACTATGTAACTCGCCAGTAATTTGCTTTTTTCCCTTTTAAGGTCCATAGCAATACAGCCCCTAGCTGCTTCTCAGGATGGTCTGGCTGTGATGAGCACTTCTGGCTAATAACGCCAAGTTGCACAGGGCTTTTAAGCGAATCCAACCATCAAACAAACCCCCGCTGAAACGATGCTTTAGCGGGAAACGTACCCCGCTTTTGCCATCAAGCCTTTTAAACTCCTTTCAAGCGCTCATTGTTGCATCAGTTGGGTTTTTAAAGACCCCTCTGGGGCGCAGCCCGGACCGCTCCCCGCCGCGCTGGCTCTCCCACCCGTGCTGGCTGCCGCATCCTGCGGTGCCACCCGGCTCCCGCGTCCAGCCGCGGGGCTCGCCCGGCCGGCTGTCCCCGCGGGGAGGGCACACACAGCCGGGGCGCGCTCCGCCGCCGCCGCCCCGCCATCCCGGGGCGCTGCTCGGGCGGGGAGCGCTGCGGCACAGCGCCGGCAGCACCTGCCGCCCTCCCGCCCGCCCCGGACACCGCCGCCGCCGGGAGCCGCTCGCTGCCGTGCTCCGCCCGGCGGGGCAGCTCCGCGCCGAACCCACCCGTGCCTTGCGCGCTCGCGGGGTTCCCGCTCGGCGGCACCCCGGCGCTCCGTCCCCCCGGAGCCCGCGGGCGGGGTGGCTCCGGCGGCGGCCCCGGCTTGGCGCTTACCCTCATCTTCCTGGGCGCCGCGCTCCCCCGGCGGCGCGGGCGGCGGCCCCGCGGCTCTGACAGCTCCGCCGCCGCCCGCGCCGCGCTCCCGCCGCGCCTGACGTCAGGGCGGCCGCGGCGCCCCGTTGGCTGAGCGGCGGCGGGGCCCGTTCAAACGGGGCCGCGCCCGCGGGGGCCGGGGCGCCTTTTCTTCTGGCGGCGCTCGGTCTTGCTGCTCGGCTTTGCGCGGGGGGTGGTTGTTACCTCCTCCCCTCCCCTTTGTTGTTTGTTTGTTTGTTTCCTTTTCCGTGTTTCCCCTGTTTCCCCCCAGATACACCCCGGGTCTCCAGCCCGCCCGTCTTTCCGCGCCCGGCGCCGCGCGGTCCGTGCGCGCTCCCCCCGCCGGTGCCGGTGCGCGCTCCCCCCGCCGGTGCCGGTGCGCGCTCCCCCCGCCGGTGCCGGTGCGCGCTCCCCCCGCCGGTGCCGGTGCGCGCTCCCCCCGCCGGTGCCGGTGCGCGCTCCCCCCGCCGGTGCCGGTGCGCGCTCCCCCCGCCGGTGCCGGTGCGCGCTCCCCCCGCCGGTGCCGGTGCGCGCCGAGCGCTCCCCGGGCCGTCCCGTCCGCGGGCAGAGCCGCGGGACGCGCTGCTCCGGAACCGCGGCCGCCCAGCCCTCCCCGCTGATAATTGCTTTTATTCCTCGCTCGGTCGGAGTTGTTTCTCTCTTCTGGCAGCCTGAGCCACTCATCTGATAGCTCCGGGCTTGTCCCGGGCCGAAGGGCTGACGCGGGACCAGCTCCTGTTGTGTCACACACGGGCACGGGTCCCGTCTGGAATCTGATCTCCCATGGAACGCCTCCGGGGTGCATCCAGCCGCCCCACACAGTCCCTCACCTGTGCCCAGGACCAGCTGGGGGCTGCCATCTTTGCAGCCTTTTCCCACATCAGCCAATCTTTCCTGTCCTCTTGTCCGTTTTACTTGAATTGGGATGGTTTAGTAGTTGCTACGTTCTCTCTAGTCACTAATTGCATTTATTTTTGTTATTAAAATTATTTATTTAATTGCTATTTGAATATGTAGCAGAAGCCTTCACTGGTTTCCATGGTGATTAATGTAGGAAAAGCCTTTTTGGAAGTAGGTACGCCAACTCTAGGTAGGTGGGCACTGCAAACGAATTTGGGCACATGCACATACTCAGGAGTGTAAGGAACAGATTCCTGATTGCTCACAATTTGAGAACAAGCACTGTCACCCATCCTAAACACACATTAATTTTAGAAGGATGTATAGCTACTCATCATCTTTACTGCTTGCTTACTAAATTCCTTCTTGGTTTCCAAATTCTTACAGTTCTGCTGTAGAGATTATTTTCCTTATTTAAAATTACGTTTTTCTTTTAAACAACTACTAGAAAAGCCACAGTCGTCGTCGTCCCCCCCCCTCCCAAGTCTGTTTTGCTGTTGGTCTCAATCCTAATCCAATCTCTTAGCTGTACTCCACAACCTTTAGAGTGTGCCGGTGCTGCAGCAGATCTGATGCCTTTTTACACCGAGGCTTTCCTCGGTTACAGCCCCCTGCCTGCCTTGGACACCGAGCAAGTTCCAGGCAGCAGTCCCGGGTTGGAATCCAGTGAGTGGTGTCTGACCACTGCCACGTTAGGACCTTGCTGTGTAATGCCACAGGAGGGTGAGGGACAAGTTTTGTTAAGTCTTGTTCAAACATTTTGAAGTTCTTTATAAAAAGTTATCGAAAGCAGAAGGTAAGAATTTGTAGGCTATCACTGTATAACATGATGATATTTCTTTCTGAGTGCTATGAATATCTTTCAATACCTCACCTAGTATTTACAGCTAAGAGCAACACCAGCACAGCTAAGCACAACACCAGCAAGCCTGCAACTAAGCATGCATGAAAAACGTATTGGATTTCATTCTGTTTCTGTGCTAATCTGTTTTTCCACCTTACTCAAACATTTGCTGAGACTTGTAGAAGAATATGTCCATTAATCTTAGCAAAACATACCTAGTTAATTGAGCCCGAGTCACAGATTCAATCTGTTGTAAAAACAACAACTGATCTTTTTGTTTGTTTGGGGTTTTTCTGACATCAGAAATTAGATCTGTCCTGTCAGTGGAGCTAAGAAACGTAGGAATTAAGAAACATGCTAACAGAATTAAGGAAAACCATGCTAGCTAGGCATGCTTTCTCTTCTCTGGTATATGTATCTATACTGTGGTTTTTTCCATATTTCTCCATTCAGTAGTCCAGCAGAGTCTGTTTAGACTTTTTTGTATGTATATGTAAAGGAGCATCTGCATGTATATCTCTTGTTTATATACATACCTAGGTATGTGTATACAAGTGTCGGGGGGTGTGTTAGGATAAAACTTCTGTGAAATGTCTTTTTTTTCCTTTCCTAGGATTTGTGAGGCTTGGTTTTGGGGACACTGGATGTGCAATCTTGTTGGAAAGGTAATTTTTATATATCAGAGGAGCTGGAGGCCGAAATTCAGCTTGTACAGCATGTAACAGATGAATCATGTTATCATTTTATTTCATTTCCCCTTCTGTAAAGTGTGGATGATGACCTTTAGCTATCTATATTCTGAGTGTTGAAATCTGTTGATACAGAAACTCTCTGAGGTCTAATTGTTTTCTGTAGTTATGTAAGTTCTGTTCCTCAGCAAATTGCTTGCATTTTGAAGATGTTTCCATCAGGCATTGCCTCATGTTACTGGTGGGTGGACCCCAGAGCAAGTTTAATCAGCAGTGCCTGTACTCGCTCTGCAGCTTGCTGTGGAGGCAACACTGCTGTGGTTCACTTGAGCTGGTCAGAGCAGCATCTTACTGCAGAGTGAGTCAGCAGCAGCCACACCGTGGCTGCCTCAACCTTCAAGGTTGCTTCAGCCTCTCTCACACTGGCTAACATCACCCTAACACATCCCATTATCTTGTGATTAACGACCTGGGTTGGCACCTGCAGTACTTGGGTTCTATTCCTGCTTGTGCTGTGGACACTTGACTGATACATTTTTTTAATCCCAGTGTACCCTTAGTACTCACAGTGTGTGAGTATGATTAGTATTCAACTGTGAGATGCTGATAAGGATATTTTCACATTGTTGACTTACTTTGTATGTTTTTATATTTGGGCATTAAGTTTTTGCTTTGTTGTGTTGGAATACAGTTTCCTAGTACAGTCACATCTCATCTTCAGTGGAAAATTGCTGGTCAATAGCTCAGTAAAACCAAGAAATTTTAGCAAAGAAAAGTGGGTGAAAATGAAGGAGAGATCAGTTTGAGAGTGAAGATTATCGAGAGAAGGAAGAAGAAATTTGAATTTTTTCCACTCGTCTTACATAACAGCATTTTGGAAAATAATTTGTTCACGTGTGCCTGTGTGTATATTTAAAACGTAATTGTACTTCAGAAAAGTCAGTCATAACAAATGTCATTAATGCTGAACTGAGGCTATAAAGTCAATTATAAACAGACTCTCCTAGAAAAGCTGTCCTTGGAGCTTTCATTGTCAAGCTACTGGAGTCACTTGCTTGGTCACCTTCCACACAAGTCTGTTAATAATAAACATTTGGTTTCATTTAACAGAGTATGTCAACATTCTTTAAAGCCCCAGAATCTACACTGAAGGAAGCAAAGAGGTACAAAGCCACAGAAACTGGCATTGAAAACAAACTGTGTATGGCACTGTTCATAGTGTTGATTATATATCCACATAGGATTGAGTCTTCATCTGCTCCATTCCCACCCTTTAATGCACACAGTAGATGAATACAGAACATTGCTTAGGCCTTTGAAGCACTGCTGGGTTTATGCCTAGCCTTGTTTCCTATTTGGAGGGCAGTCTGAACTGTTACCCAGAGCTCTCCAGGCCTTGTAAGTGGCCAGAGTATAGAAGGTGACTGTGTTTGCACGTTATGTTCTCTTCCACTGCTCCATTATACCCACACAGCAGTACAGAAACCCTGCTATATGCCCATCACCTTTACAGATCTAGTTACAGCAGAGTGTTCTGCTTCTTGCTATTGTGGAAGGCTTTTAAGGCATACACAGCTTGATGCTGCCATTTGGAATTCAAAAAAAGAATGCTGTATTAAAAAATGTGCATTTTATTCATGGGTTTTATGGATTGATGGCCTTGGTTGTAGACTGAACCCTTTCATCTGGACTTGAGATAAGGAATTTGTCCAGGAAATGCCATTAAACTCCACAACAATGGCTTTAGATAAGGCTTTTACATGGATACACGTTCGTATGGACCATTTGAAAGACTTTATAATTTAAGGAGTAGAATGTAGTTAGAGCTTCAAAGGTGCAGGTGGCTGTCTTCAGGGAACATTTGGGTTCTGGTCTTATTTGTAAGGCTGAACAAGTGTTCAAGATTTCCTTGTTGTACACAAATTTTAAGATTTGAAAGCTGTTCTCAAACTGCTTTTAGATGAATTTGAAGACTTCTAAATTTCAGAGATTCATGCTGCAGAATAACTTGATGGCACATTAATAACTTGGCAGCAGATGGGAGTGGGAGGAATGAGTTTCAAATAGTGGTTCTGAACTGAGCAAAGCTTTATAAGCTTGAAGCAAGGTTGAACATGCTAGCCAGCAGTCTGTGGTTATTACTGACCGTGCCTTTGTCTCCCTCTCTCTGACCTGGGGCAATAGTTTTGTCAGAGCCAATGGGTATTGTAGTTTGAAAATGGCATTTTCCATTTTGAAAATGTTTTGCTGAAGAGGTCCTGACCAGCTCTACCCTTTAGGTATCCAGCAATTTTAAGAGCAAATCAAGATGAAAATATAGGAGCAACTTAAGGTGTTGCTTGTTGCTATGTCTGTTTTTAGTTCTATCTGAAAGGGAAAACTGGTTGTGAAAATTCTGTATCTTTGGAGCAAATTGCATTTTCACTGGCATAAGGTCAGCTCTGTGACACCACTGAGAATAACTCTTTGCTGGGCAGTGTGAAACAGATTTTTCCCTGATGCTTGGTGCTGTAGCAGCCCCTTGGACTGAAAGGAAAGGTCTTCTCCAGGATTTAGAGAGGACATGGTGCTAATCCCCAGGTATGTTTGTGCCTTTGCCAAAATTACAGATTTAACATAACCTGACATGAGTTGCCTGTGATACTGGTGTGTGGCTGTTAATTAACAACTGAGATTTTTGATGGTTGTTTTGGCACTGCTGACAAAAGGATTTCACTAGTAGTCTGATTCCTGGTTTTCATAGGTACTCTAGTCATAGAAATCTGTAGTTCTTAGGAATCATCTTGCCTGCTGATGATTAAGATTTAAGGTACATTTGATTGGGAAACTACTGGATCAATCAGCTTTGATTAAATAAAATACAAATATTGATACTTCTGCTTTGCATTAATGATGTTAGATCCCTTACAGGAGTCTGAGGACATCATTCATTTAAAGGCAGAGGAGGGTTAGTCAGAGAGTGAACTAAAGGAAGAGATCTCAGACAAAGATGTAGGCTGGGCCTTCTTTGCTTGAAGGAGCTGCTAACACTTGTCACACAAATGACAATTTGTGTGTTTTCAGGAGCTGATGGAGCCTTCTCACTTTTTTTTTTAAGAAGGGGCAGAAAAGACACAAAAGAAACCTATTTATCTGCTTTTAATGTTTGTGATTCAGTCTGATTTTGACTCCAGCAAGGAACAACAGAGGCATGTTAATGTAATATGTGCTCTTTATATTAATTTTATCTCAGGCCTTTTTAAGTTGACTGTTTAAAAACAACTGATATTATGTTTTAAATTTGGCTCAAGTTTGGGTTCAAGATGAAGGAGTTCTGGACTTACCCTAGCTAGTGTGTCCTTTGCTTGCATATTCATGCTTCCTGTGACACCAGCAATTCCAAGACCGTGCCACTGAGCAGAAAGGGAAAATCAATTATGCCAAGAAGGGAGCATGTACATACATCAGCAGTTTGGTGCCCAGGGGAGAAAAATCTGCATGTCTGCTGATGTCAATCTTCTTGATATGGTATTTTTGTAAATGCACGTGGGTTGCTATTTCTTTTTAACTAGCTCAACAAAAAATAAGATTATTTTTAGTGTTATAAGCTTCAGGGCATCGCAATTAACAGATTAAAATTGCCAGTTTGATTAGTCAACCTTCTGTTTGCTTTAGCAGAAACTATGACAGTGACATTGTTAGCATTCCCACAGGTATTTTGGGAGATTCATTACAATCAGTTATGAGATCCAATTTTTCCCCCCTAATTTTCTTTCTCTTTGGTCCTACAGATTTTATTTTTCAGCTGATGGAGAAAAATTCTGGGCTGATGAGCTCATTTGCAGTATCTCACCTGCAGCTGTGTTAGTTTAAAAGCATTTCTATTAAGCATGTGATGTGTCTTGTCTTACCTGAATTACTGCAAGTAATTCAGTTCCCATGAACATCTCTTGCTTGGGCTCCTTTTGCTGACACTGCCAAGAAGTTCATCAGCAGTTTTGGGGGGGAGGTTTACAGTAGTCTGAAGTCTATTCATTTTGTAGCGCTCTTAACTGCTGTTAGTTTAATTCTAATGGCTTTATTTGGAGTAGAATCAAGGTGTGATAGGCTTGACAATATCTTGAGGAAAATATGCGGCAAAGTATTGCAAAAATGGTTAAATATGGTATCATTTTAGCAAGAGGCTGCCACTAAATTAAGAATTCAAAATAAAATTTTAAGGAAGCATTTTGGATGCTAAGGATGACTAACAAGAGCTAGTGAACAAATGGATGAGCTCCCAAGCCTACTTAGTTTTGTCTATAAGCCCTTTTCTACCACCTACAGTGACTTTTAGCATAGTTTGGGAAGGACTGACACTACCACATCACAACCTGTGTATTGAATTGGTGCTGGGTAGCGCAGAACAGAGGTTATTGTATCATATATATGTGTGGTTTTCCTTTTTTACATATCCTAGGACACAGTCTCAGGCTATTCAAGCATGAACTATTGAAGCTCTAAAATAATATGGCTCTGTGTGGTCAAATTTGTACTGGGTTAAGCTGAGGACTATTCTGCAGGTGAACAAAATTCCTGCTCTAAATACATAAATGTTGACAGTAGAAAATAATAAAAAAAAAATCTATTATCTACCTGTGTGCCCTTGATTTTACTGAACAATTACTTAATCTTCTGTTTTGCTAAAGCATCTTGACATGAATCAATCACAGGGTTCGCATGACTGAGCTACTTTGTCCCAAACCTTTATGAAAGTACCTTTGTAAGGACATAAATGTAAGCATAGTATAAATAAAAGATTTACTGTCTTCCTGGAGCTTTTATTTTCCCTGTGGTCTGTACCAGTCAAGCCACAATTCAAATAGCTGATGATGAGAAAACAATGTGCTCTTTGAACCTGTTTGCATTGTCATTTAGGGCTGACACTCACCTGAAAGCTGGCTAAGTCAAAGGATAACAAACTTCAATAATTTCTAGTTGTATATTTTTTTAGGGGCAGGGTGAGCACTTATATTTTTGTCAGGAGGCTATTATTGGATTTTTCACCCTTTTCTCTGCCTTTTTAACGTTCATTTTGCCAGAACTAAAAATCATTTTAATTCATTAAAAATCATTTAGGGAGGTTGTCTTATTATTTTACTTAAATTTTACAATTTATATTCTTCTGCCTTCTTACCAGAGGAAGAGTCAAAAGGTATAAAATAAATGCAGTGAATTTGAGAGCCACGAATGTTTTGATGAGTCTGGATTTCGACCCTACAGCTGCTGCTCTGGCATGAAACAGATGTCGTGTCAGCCAGCAACTTCAAAGGGGATTCCCTAGGCATGAGCATGTGGGAAACTTAAAACTGATCCTATTTCCCCAGGGGGAGCTTGTTCCTTCTGTTGCTCACTTGTGTTCCCCGTTAGGCTCTGTACTCGGGTCTGCAAAAGCTGTGCACAGCCTGGTTTAGTTCAGGTTTAGACTTGCTTTAAGGTTGTCTCTGGGTGGATTTCTCTGTTTTGAGTTGTTTGTTTTGGGAGTTTGTTTGGTTGCTTTTGGCTTTTTATTTTCGCTTGTGCAGGGATGCCAAAGCTCCCCAAAATCCATGGTCACGTTAGTAAAAGATTTTTTAGAATCGATCCCAGAAGTCTATAGTCTCTGTAGAAACTGGAAAGTGCTGTAGTGGATGATGCTATTTTCTCTGCATTTCCTACTTTCCTAACTACCTTTTTTTCTCCAGAGCTGGACATGGTACAAACAGATCCACATTGTCAATATAGCTGAGGAGAGAAGCTGTAGAGATGTATGCTGGGTTTGTGAAATGAGTGGCTGTCTCCAAGACATGGCTGCAATAAATGTAATAAAGCATTCAGTAGTGTCCAGAAGTGTGGTCTCCACTTGCCCAGGAAAATATAGCCAATTCTTTTATTTAGTTTTCTCTCTGTAAAGTTTTGAAACAAACAGGCAGCACTCTACATACAAACTGTAAAATGTTATGTAAAGCTCATATACACACATTGCATAAAAACTAAAATATGTAACAAATGTTTCAATTATTTTGGATAGCAAGAATGAAAACAATTTAAAAAATTTATTAAATTTCCCTGCCATCCTGTCCCTCCCTGCTCCTGTGTATCCTGAACTGATAGTTACCTACTGTTTGACTGATATTTGAGCTGGTGGTGATGCCTTAAGGCATCAGTGTTCAAAAGCAAGAGCTTTCCGTGTCTTGGCAGATTTCCTGGCCTGTTCATAATGCCTTTAACTTTCCTAATTATACAAAATTTTTGGCCAGGTAGTACTCTCACACTTCTTTAAAATCTGTATATGTCAAAAAAGCTGCAAAGTGCCTTGCCCCCAGATGAAGCTGCTTAAGAATAATGACTTAACAGTGCTGCAGTACTGATTGTTAATCTGGGAATGTTCACTGAAAATCAGATTGTTTTCCTTGTGTAGGAGAGTATTCCTTGAGTATTTTATAATTTCCTCTTTTCTCACTTGCAGCTCCCGCAGAATATGTGCATGGCAAAGATGAGTTAAAAACCCTAAACTTACAAGACATCCCACTGGGAGTTGGTTCAGACCTAATAATACCGAAGTAAAAAAATACAGCTTGTTTCTTGTGAAGTGTTTCAAATTCATTAAGTTATTGAAAAAGTTATCTTTGCAAATTCTTTAATAAAATCTAGCCCAATTTCAATTAGGGAGATCTAAAATGCTCTGTTGTGCGTTTTCAGCATAAATGTTTTATAGATTTGCATATCACAACCATATACACAACTATATTCTATCATTTTATGTTGTTCTAAGAATAATTAGGACCATAATATAAAGCATTTTAGACAAGTTTCCCCCATGATTACCAACCAGCCCGCATCAAATCCCTCTGATAAGGGATAAAGGCTGAGAAATATTATGCTTTGTGCAAAACCAGTCCAGAAAAGGGGGTGTATCACTTTGTAATTGCCGTCATGTTCCTTATTGGATCTGCTGTTTCTTTGGTATAAAAATTCGGTGATGCTGGAGAAATTGAAGACTGGAGAGGCACTCAGGTGTTGGCATTTTAAACACCTGTGTTGTAAATTGAGCACAGTCTTGCTGCATGCCCTTGGTAGATGAAGTTAAACACCTACCCCCTCTCACACCTACATCAATTGAAGTAAAGAAGGGTTTGTTCAAGTGGAGCAGTTGGTTCTAGAAACAGAATTGTAATTTTAAAGCAGAAGATGAAAAGCATTGAATATTCTAGTGCTTTTTATTGGTAGTTATTTTCTAAAGTAAAAGAAAGTCTTGAATGGCCCTAGTATTGCATGATACATATTAATTCATATTAGCTAGTAAATTAAATTTTTAATGGATGTTCTATGAATTTGTTGAAATGGCTGCTTTATGTTTTGCAGTTCCCAGGGAGTCTATTGAGAGAAATAAGTTTTTGTTTTTGTTGCAAAAGGTTGTTTACTGCCACTAAAAATCTCGGGAACATTGATTGTTTTATGTAATCACTTCATTTTTATGGTTTGCAAAACATTAGCAGACTTAAACTGAGGTTGGTGAAGGAAGGCAAGGCAGGATTTCAGCAAGGGTGTCTGTAAATAACCGTACAGAAACCAGGGCACAAACCATAAAAGCTCATCTCTGGCCTGTTGTCTGCTACCCTTGTCAAAACTGAGTAACAAGGCACTGAGCCTGAGTGCCAACACTGCCTACCCTGGCACTGCCCACACTTACACAACTCTGGAGACAGCAAAGCAAGTCAAGGAAAACAGGTCCCTGATAAGAGTGCAGAAGCCAAGGAAGTAGCCATATGTATCTCATTCCTACAATCTGCACTATCATGATGATCATCTGAGCTCCAGTCTTCACAGAATCCACAAAATAAGGTAGAATTACAGAAATATAAGGCAACGGTGCAATGCTCACCCCATATCTTTTTCTGTAATGTAGCATAGACCTCCAAGCAAAAATAACTTATCCAACTATAGAAGCATTACTACTTGGAAGATTTTATTCTTTAATTAAAATGCTGGATTGTCAGGAAAATTTCCCAATGAATGGAAATAGCCTGCTTAAGCAGCCTTTGATCTGAGCTGGTGTTTATCTCTGTGTTGGCTGATGAAACTTTCAAGATACGTGTTTTGCGTGGGTATTGACTCCTAGGTGCTATAGTAAAAGACAAGATTTAGGCATTTTTATTTCTTAAAAAAAAAAATCCTCCTAAAAAAAGAATTTTCATAAGGAACTTTGGCTTCTGATTTTATCCTGAAAACATCAGAATTGCATCTGAAAACAATTTATAATCTGTCACAAACCCCTGCTTTGACATGTGTTTTGTTAATTGAACTTCTGAGGATGTGCAGTTCCAATGAGTCTGTTTAAGGAAGCAGTGTGGCTTACCTGGTTCATGTATTCACAGCTAAGCTAAACTCTCATCTTTATTCTGTGCAGCATTGCCATTTCTACTAAAACCTAATCCATTATTCATAACTGCTTCTAATTTTGGCTTAACTTTGAACTGGAGATAATTGGAATGTCTCCAATTGTCTCGTATGTTCATACATCAAAGAGCATCAACTCAGAAGTTAGCATTGTTCTTGTGGTATATGTATGTGCATGTTTCAAAGAGTGAGGAAATACCGTTTGGTTAGTGATATTGGGATATTCCACTCTCTTCTTTCAAAAATAAATGATAATAAATTTGTAATCTTAGGGAAGGGGTGCCATAGGTTATCATGTCCAATGCTGCAGATCTGAGTATTAGTACAAAACTTGTTAGAGGCTACAGAACTCATCTAAGTGACCCCAAGTAAAGGTAGATGTTCAGTGTAACTTAATCCCTCCTTTCCCTTTGGTGCTGCTTGTCATCACAAGTCCCTATTTTCATTACTGAGCAAAATTATTTATCTTTTTATTATTACTATTTTCCTTATTTTTCCTTCCTCTATATTGTATTGATACAATTGTTCAAAATCTGATTCTGCATATATTTTGGTTTTTAAATGCAGATAAAAATTACCTCACCAAGAACCAAAATTAAAAGATTTTGCTATTTTTTTTTTTAACTCTGGATATGTTATCTCTGTAAAAGTGACTACTTATAGTCTACACATCTAGGAGCTCCACTGAATCAAGCACAGCCCTCCAAATGTTACAGCACTGAAGTTACATCCCAGGCTGATACACACAGGAAGTATTTAGATTTATCTTGAAGTTGCCCATTCAGTTTCCTGCCAAGATCTCTTCTCAGTTTAGAAGATAACCAAAGTTTTTACAGACCAGAAGCAGTTGATATCTCTTCATTGGCAACAGATAAAAACTAGCAAAATACAGTTTGTTCAGTGAGTTTTTGTCTTTCTCCACATGAAAAAGTAACCTTTGTTAGAAATGGCTAGCTGTCAATCCAGTCCTCAAACCTGAGCTAAGTAATCTGCTCACTTTTCTGATTGCTTTGAGGAGCATTCCTGTACAGCTATGGCAAATGTCCCAGCATAATTTTTCATATCCTTTAGTGATAATTTGTGCTCAGTTTTCAGCTGCAAAGGACTAAAAGAACATTTCAAGCCCACACAAAGTCTGACGAGAGCTCGTGACTGTCTACAATTTGGAACAGCAGGCTGCATGTTCCCTGTTGCAGCAGGGAAGATGGTCAGGATTTGGTTTATTTAGGGTTTCTTTTTTAGCATTATTAAGATACAGCTGATATCTACCAGAAAAAAAAATTGAAAACAAGCAATTTTTTTTCCAGTTCCATGCTAGCAGATTAAATAATTTGGTAAGATTATGAGAAAATAAGAGGGTAAAGGTGGATTGAAGATGCAGTTTACTCCTTAACATGTTTGTGAATAATAAAGAGAGAAAAATCAGCCCAGGAAAGGCATCACTCACCTTGTAAGCTTTTAACCTTTCCCCAAAGGCCTGTTCTGCAAATCCCCTGAAGTCCCATGCTCAGCTACCAGCATTTTTTGCTGCCCATCTTTTCCTTCCCCTCCTCCAGCCATCTTCTTGCCCCTTCCCCCCACTTCCTATTAAAAGGAGAGCTCCTGAGAGCCCACAAGTAAGAGACTCATGCTTTCAATCAAAGGGCAGGGCTGAATAGCCTCTGCTCAGAGCGACTTCAGCGGGTCTGGAGTCAGGGCCCCTTCATTAATGAGAAAGGAATCTCTTCACCTTCTGAAATCTTTCAGCACTCCCTCAAGCTGCCTGAACCACACAACTTGCGTTTCACATAAACTTCCCCACTGTGACCACAGCTCCATTTCTCTCCTTCTCTCCTCCATCTCTTGACAACTGAACATGCAAAGGTAATTTCCCTGCTCTTGGTGGGTACATGATGTTTCTTGGCTCATTAGGGGATGCCATTTCAAATTAATTTATTTCCCTGGCCCCTAAATCCTTGGTTTCAGTGAAAAAAGTATTTGGGCTTAGAATTATATGCAAGAAAACATAACATTTGCATCAGGCTTGCCAGACATCTGTGTTTCAGGTCGAAGCACTGGTTTTGATTCTCAGGCTCAGTGGTTTCCACTGGCAGTTTTTTCACTCAAACATCTTGTTTCAGTTCACACCAGCTGAGTCTTGGTTTGAGTTTATAGGGGTTGCAACAAACCCTGGAAATTCAAATGTAGAGCTCAACTGAAACAGCTGCTGTCCTTTCTGTTGGTCCAAACTACATTTACTACCTAAGATGCTAAAATCCTCCTTTGTCTCCTGAAACTTTCCTCAGCTTTGTTGAAAACCTCCTAAACCTAGCATGGTACCTGCTTGGTTTGGGAACATTTTATTAGCTCATTTATTAACTCATTTTTAAACTAACTCTGTATCATAAATATGAATACGTACCACATCAGGAATTAGATAATTTCATTTCACATGTTGTCAGAAACAGAGAGGCATTCTTTGTCATTATTTAAATTTTTTTTCTGTATCTATGCTGTCCATAATGTAAAAGAAAGTTACTGTCAATGAGGGAATAAAGGAGAATAAAGCAGTGGGGAAAGATATGAGACGTGATTTCTGTGAGAGGCACAGAGCAAGTACCTGGTTGTTATTCTGTGGATGGTCTCATTACTTTGGTCTGGGGAAAAATGTGCTGGTAACACTCCTCCTATGATCACATAGGTAAATATAAATGACTTTTCTTGTTACAAGTGTGGGGGAAGATGCATTGTATGTAGGAATGTGAATTGTAAAGGAATGTGTGTTTTACAGATGTCACTGAGCATTGGTTTAGGTTTCGATAGTGCCTTTGGCATGAAGTAGTTTCAGTTCTCATTCTTATTTGGAAACTGTTATGCTCAAAATTCAGACTAAATAGCCAAATTCAGACTTCTTTTGGTCTTTAGATCCATTCTACTTCAAGAGTTGTAATTTCCTACTAATGCATAACTGATAGTGAACATTTTTTCTGTTAATCTGCCTGGTGGAACCATGCAGTATGACTTTTTCTACTAAGAAAGAGAAAATAATTTGATTGTTGAGTTCTGTTCTGTTGTGTGCTATTTTATGTTGATGTTACACACAGCTCGAGGATATAGCGACTGACTGAATCTGAAAATCTGAGTGAAAAGTGCATAGAATTCTTGAATAAAAAGAGATATCTTGTCAAAACAAGCCCTGTGTGATAAAGATTTCCATGGCAGAAAAGAACGAGGAGAGAATGCACAACTGGAATACTGTCTATGGGATGTTAATTGCTGTGGGTGCTGATTGCTTGCTAATTTAAACAGATACTGTGAGTGCTCAGAACTAGGGTATGAAATGCTGGCAGTAGCTTTTTGTGCCTGACAATCATGTAAAAGAATATTTTTTGATTGGAATTAGAGATGTAGCTCTACGATTATGGGCACAACTGTGTTTCCCTCTGCTCCCCTTCCACTTGGTTGTTGGGCTTTTTTCATGCCTTAAGTAAATTAATTGAAAATTGAAAATAATTGGGTCAGAACACAGGGACCAGGGCAGCAGCAGTGCTGTAGCAGTGAGTTAAGCATCCGAAGGCCATCACTGCAGCAAGTGGCTGTGAAATGTGCCAAGCAGTGTCAGCTTATTGTGACTCAGCCACTGGCATGCCAACAGATGAGCAGCTGCTCCTGGTGCCAGTGGTGAATGTCCTCAGGGCTCTGTGTGTGCTCCTGCCTGGGCCTTCCAGCTGTGGCAGTGCCTGCTGGCATGCTCCTAAGAAGCCTACACAGTAGAGGGGAAGGGTTTGCTTCTGCTCCCCAGGCTTGTTTTACACTGGCAGGCTTCTGTCTCCTTGCCATCATCTCAAGGCAGAGCAGGGTGCTGCCTGCCGGGATGCTCGGGCTGTGCCCTCTGAGTGCCCCTGTGACATGGCCCCAGTGTTGCCCAGTGTCTCTGCCACCCCACAGTCCTACTTGCTACTCTCTGCCCTTTGAAAAATCAAAAAATCAAGGGTTTAAAGTGTAAGACTCCTCCTCTCTCATTGCTTGGCTGCTAGCACTGTTTTGAAACGTAGCCAGGATCCCGTTGTCCTTCAAAGAGGCCGCTAAGGCTCTGGGTTGACTCTCCCAAGAGATCTACCCCTGGGGGATTGGTGTGTGTTCATGTGCTCCAGGAGTGCCTTGGGGCCCTGCTGTGCCAAAGCCAGGGGGTCCTGGCTGCAGTCCCCAGTCTCTGGGTGTTGCCTGAGGGGAACCTGGGGAAGGCAGAGGTGGAACTGCTCTCCTGGCACACACACTTGGTGAATTGTGGGCTGCAAGGAGAGCCTGCCTGTCCCTGACCTTTCACTACTTTCTTCCTTGCCAGGTGCCATCTGAACATTTGACTTCCATTCTGCAGCACTGCTTGGCCTTCCCCCTCTGGAAGCACAGGGATTGTTTGAGTTGCAAGCATTGCACCTCACGGTGCAATGACCTGCTTTTTTCAGGATTTTTCCAGTTAGGATCACTAGGAAGAGCAAAACTCCTAGGCACAGCTGAAGCTCCTTGCAGTGATTAAAACTTGTGCATTGCAGTAACAGCAAATGGCATGAGGAATTTCAAGGACTGCTTGATTGTAAACTGTTCCCAGCAGATGTGCCCAGAAGAAGTTTATTTAAAACTTTTGTTCCTATTTCAGTTTTCTGAGAGGAGCATTCAGGCTCTATTAAATTCCACCGAATGGAAAATAAATCAAGTTTTAGTGTCATCTATATTCTGTATTCTTATGATTTTAAAGTTGATTAAAAACTTCTTTACTGTTACAGGGGCTGCTCTGAATTTTTCAGGTAGGCGAAGAGTGTGATCCTTTGAATTATTTAAGGCTGTGCTAGAACAGTTACCTGTTTACATTTCTATTGCTATAAATTTCAGAAAAGGCTAAGAGGGGTAAAAATTACCTCTGTTTATTCATACAAAACATCCCTGCAAGTCCCACTCTTGCCCCACAGGAAGGACCATCCTTATAGCAATTTAAAATTTGGGGCTGCAAGCCCAGAGCCTTCTGTTTTGTTACTGCTGAGGTTAACGAGTCAAGGGTCACAGCATTAATCAGTGACTATGGTGCAGAACAGAGTTGCTAAACTTGTGGTGAAATTTGAGCTTGCTGTCATGGGAACAGAGAGGGAAAGGCAGCATTTGGGAAGAGCCAGTCTTACCCTGGCCAGGGGGGAGAGCCTGGGAAGGGCACCTCTGCCTGGAGCACTGGTTTAGTCCTGATTGTATCTGTGTGTGCGCATGCTGCATTTAATCATAATTCATGGATTTTCCTCTATTCTTTAACGAGTCTGCTGGAGCCTGTTCCCCAAAAATTAATGTCAGTCATCACAGACCTGATTATTGGTCTGAGTGGTGAGAAAGTACCAAAGAGTAAGGACAAACTCCACCACCCCTGAA
Source organism: Phylloscopus whistleri (assembly GCA_017589585.1). Lineage (NCBI taxonomy): Eukaryota > Metazoa > Chordata > Aves > Passeriformes > Phylloscopidae > Phylloscopus > Phylloscopus whistleri. The sequence goes on along the minus strand of JADMLD010001407.1, from coordinate 655,731 downwards.
GTTTCTGAGATGTTATCTTAGTCCAGCGGTGACTGATGCCCTAAATTCTTCTTTACTCAGTTCACAAGTTTTCTTTAGCAGAAACAACCCTTAAAGAAAGGAGCTGTTAGCAGTGTGTACAGCTTTTACAGTACAGTTCTGAGTCATGATACTGGAAGGTGCAGAGCAGATGTAATGCCTGTCAATTTGTAATTATTAATTACAAGAGAGGACTGTTTCATGCAGATTCTCTCTTTCTTTCATGCAGTCAGACAGCCTGACTTCTTCTTTTTTTTTGTTTAATTTGTGACCAAAACAGGAAGATGCTGCTTTTGTTAAGAAGTCTGTCTAAATTAACAGATTGTTATTTCTTTCTTTAGAATACACAAATCAAATTTCATGGTCTCATTCAAGGCAGAGCATCTTTTCTCCTGGGTATCACCGGTCTTCAGGGAAAGTTATTACACTTTAATATAATTCCTGAAACATTATCACAGGGACTATAATTTTGCAAGAGGCGAAACTTTAGTTGTTTACAGTCTGTTAAGATAATTATTTACTGTGTGTTCCCATTCCTCCCTTAAGACCTTCAGAAATGAAAAATATAAGGGCATAGCAGTTTCTTTTCTCATTTAAGTATGCAAACATGGTTTTCAGAGCTTTTTTTTTTTTTTTTTTTTTTTCCTGTGGCAAAAGCAAGGTCACAAGATAATATAAAATAATGTATCTAAACAAGATTCTGGTTATAATTTGAAAGCATTCAGAATTGCTGTCTGGTTTTAGTCCTAAAATACATATGGATGCCCCATGGTACAAGGTAGAGAAACCTGGCAATTGCTTTGATTTGTCCCCAGTCAAACACAGACTGGGGCACAATGAGAGGTCTGGTCCTACTCCATCTCAGTTTAGTGTGTTTCCTGCTGCTTTGCTATCCTAACTTGCCCTTCTACTCCGAGTAGTGCAGCATTATTCTTCTCATTTTAAGTGGTTTTCAAAGCCAGTGATAGATGTTGTCCAGCTCTGTGTCTGCAGACACCAGCAGGTGAGATAAAGCTACCCTCAGTGTGGTAGGGCTATTCTACTTTACTTTCACACATCCAATTTGGCTAAAAGAGTTGCATGGATTACTGAGATTTACAGTACCAGTTTTAGGATTCACTTACTCTGTCTTGTAAGAAAGGCTATTATTTGAATAAAAACAAAAAAAAGCAACATGCATTTCTGTTATTGGTTGGTGGCAAAACCAGTAATGGGATGCCTACTGCTGATGATAAACCTCTACAGTTCCCGAAAACAAATTAAATTTTGCCTAGACTATTTCTAGATGGTATTTTCCTAACTTCTTGCCTTTTGGTGGAAAAATTGTATTGCTTTTGCAGATTATATTTGTTTCTCATTAAAAATATAAAATTATAACATCAGAAAAATCTGGTTTTTTCAGTCTTCTATTTTTCACTGTCAGCTCCCAAAACTTTTTCCTCAAGGCATTTAAATATATGAACTTCTAAATACAGAGATAGGCAGTTTCTCTCCTTCTGTTTCTTTTCTTTTTAAGAGATTTATTTTTTCTTAGTGCCTGTAAGGCTGGAACCCTGGAGATTTGAAGCTTCTTTCATCCTCCAAAATGTCAGCAATTTCAAAGAAGTGGGTTCTGTACACTTCTTTTGACATGCTCTACAGTACTTTTCAAACTTGGCTTGGAAGCTCTTTCTCTGCAGGTGAGAGGCAGTATGGGCAGAGGACACATTTATACCTTAGACTCTGGCTAAAACAATCACCAGAGAGAGGAAAGCACCCTGACACAAGCAAGCTGTGCATAGTCCAAATGATTGACAAAAATTTTGCAGCTTCACCCTCTTCCTTCTGAAGTTTGCAAAGTATCAAACTCATACAGCTGAGAGGCAGCTTTGGGATGTCTTGGCTTTCTGTTCCTTTAGTGGGAAGACACATTAGAAAGCATCAAACAAAACCAGTGGTGTCAAGTCCCTTTCTGTCCCAGTCTGTGATCTACATAGAACAAGAACTCTCAGCCTTCAGCTGAAGTTTCTTCTTTCTGGCTTGCAAAGTACCAGGTGGCAGAGCTGGAGTTGTGCTTAGGCTCATGTGCAGGACCCCACCTCATCTCTTTGGTTAGACCAGGAGATGATGGGGAGTGAAAGGAAGAGGGGAATGGGAATAAAGTCTTCCTGGTAAGCAAAGCCAGCAGTGGTAATGAAGAGGCCAGCAGTTGATAGGACAGGAATGTAATTGCTGCTGCCAAAGACAGCTGGGCCACATATTGGATTAGCATGGAGAAGGGATCAAGGCAGGGTGCATGTACCTGCTGGGGCAACAGCAGGAGAGGTGGATGAGCTGGGAAAGTAGTGCATGCCAGGAGGGAATGCAGAAAAGAAGGTGAGGAAGTAGGAACACAGAAGTGGGACAAAGTCTATCTGACACTAAAGCTATTTAAAACTTCTGAAAAGTTATTTTCTCCACACATGTGTACTGCATTTTACTTTCTTTGAGGAAAGGTTTTCCCATGTTAATATGAATGAAAAGTTTCAATGCAAATGTCTGCTTAGATTTCTGGCATGTGTTCTGGGTAAAAAATAAATGGTTGTAGGGTTTTGAAATAAAAATAACTGTTTAACTGAGTTTTTTTAGTTGTGTATTGTGATTACTTTTTCCTTTTGGTTTGTGCTCAGGGTTTCATTATTTTATAATGTGTGAAGAGTACAGCTGTCGTACCACTTGGTTAATGGTTTAAGCAAGGGCAAAAGTGTAACATAATTAGAGGATATAATTGGATAATGCAGGAAGGGAATCTTTTGAATATTTTTATTTGGGAGATGAACTGTACCCTTCCAAAGGAAAAAAACCTTCTAGTTCTGGCTGAAACCTCCTCCCACAATTTTCAGCCCTTAAAGCATAAAAGAAACTGATCTGCTGTTCCTGGGCAATCCTCAGAATATTGCTTTATTTACATCCCCAATGTGCAAACCATAGTTTCTCCATGTACAACTGTTATTACATCTTAATTGAAGTCTGCTCAGTAATAACATACAGGTTAAGATTTGGCAGGGCATGGAGATAAATTGTGTGAATTTATTGGGGCTTGGAGTAATATTTATGGGTATAGATAGATGAATCTCATTCAATTTAAATATCCTAGAGTACATTTAAAACAAGTTTATTTAAAATAAATCCATAATCAAATATTGTTCTTTCTCTGCGCACTCTTAATTTTTAAAGTCTTTTTCAATGGAATGCTAATTGCTTGTCAAATCTTTCAGTAATATACAAAAAAATTCTATTATAAAAATACCTGGGATTGTATTAAGAGAAACTCTGCTCCTTTTTTTCTGAGTGAAAAGAAGAATGACTAATTTAAGAAGGGGGTGAGAGGATTTCTAGGATTTGAAGGAATCTTAGCAGTTGTGAAAAGCATCAAAGCAGCAACCTGGAATATGTATTTTTATATGTATGTTTAAGAAACAACATTTTATATAGAAGAAAGTCCTAGATGTCTTTTTTCTCCCCTCTTGATATAATTTTTCTACTCCCATGGAAATAAAACAAGTATCTAGGTGCAGTGTCCTGGCATGCTAAACTGGAATGAAATACACAGTTCTTCTTCTGCTTTATGTTGCTTTATCCTTCAAAGCATACAAGAATCAAATTTGGAAGCTCTTGTTTTGTGAGACCCTGAGGTTTCCAGGTTATCACAGTGTGTCATTTTCTGCCAGGGGTGTTACTGAGTGGGACAGATGTGCTACAGCTTCCCTACTGCAAATAGGAATGTTTATTTGACTTATGGGATACTAGTTGCTTAGCTGTCCTGTTTTGCAAAGCTGTGTGAAAGAGAAGGAGGGAACACTTAGAGGAAAGGAAAATTCAAACCATAGGTTTGGTGCTGTCAGAGGCAGTGGGTGTTATATGTGGGAGGTAAAGTTGTAGGTAAAAGGAGCGACATTTACTGAACTTATTTCTTAGGCTCCTTGTAGTTTAGCTGTGCCTACTGATGGTATTTGTAAAGCAGCCCACATGTGAAAGAGGAAAAAACTGATCTAGTACTGAAAAAGGTTAAAAAAAAAAAATAGACATGTCCAGCTTTCATTCTCTCTAAATCTAAAAATATATTTGGCAGTTCAGAGTAGTCCTTTTTTCCTTTGGAACTATCAAATCTGTCACTTACAAAGCCCGTGTCAACACAGAGCATGTGTTGCATTAGAAGCATTTAATGCCAATAAGTAAAGCCTGTTGAAAACATAAGAACAGGTGTAGGGGTCTTTAGCTATGAACTGCTACAATTAGGTGGATGCCATATGGCTCAGCTGTGCAGTTCTCTGAACTGAACCTTCAGGTGTCCTGCCTGAGTGAAAACACCTAAAACTAATTATGCCATGGGAGACAATTGATACAAGGTTTGCTGCACAGTGAGCAAACCAACCTGCTCTTTATTTACTCTTCAAAATTTTGATAGGGAAAATTAGCTAGGCAGCAATTTGTCCATGTTGTTATTTACTCCAGTGAAAGAAATTAAAATCTTTGGTGGGTTATTTTCATGCTATTAAGCTGCTGAAAGCTGACTTCTGTGAAGGAGATAATGTAATATGTAGTTGTCAAGTTTGGGATTAATGTATTAGGATGCACAGTTAGTAAAAATCAGTACTTGTCACATCTGGGTGAGTCCCATGAGCTGTAACCATCTTGAACATCTCTATTGTTCCAGTCGTTTTCAATTTTGTTTCCTACTCTGCAGAATTTCCCAGGAGATGTGCTGGGTCAGTAGCAGGCCAAAGATGGGCTTCAGACCTAATCTAATCAATATTGTGACAAACGTAATGAAAGGAGCTGTGTCACCTTGGAATCCCAGTAGGTTTTATCAGCTTTGCTCCTAATGGGATGTGACAGCAAAGCTGATCTGTGTCTCCTTAGGACAGGACAGGAGTTGTGCAAGGGCTGGTGCAAGGATGGCTGAGTGACAAAGGGTAATCTAAGTCCATGACAATTGCAGCTAAAGGTTGAAACTAGAGGTCCTTACAAGTTAAAGCATTAAATGGTTATTTTAAAAACCTTCATTTTCAAGTGAACCGTGCAGGCATGTATTATATTTTCAGTTCCTCTAATATGTCATCTGTGATTAAAAAACAGTAACTTGTTCTGTTTCAGTGGGAATGATCTGAAGTTGGTTTCACAAATTAGAAGGCAGTGGTCACTGTCTTTATATGTATTCCAAGCAAAGCACTTTCACTCCAGCTTCTGTAGTGGCATTTTATTTTTAATTGCCCCTTTTTGCATACATTAAGATAATTTGTCCCCCATTATGTGACTTTTGCATGAGGCTGAAGTTAATGATTACTTTTTTCCTGGAATTTCCTCCCTTAGCACTTCTTTACCCTAATTGTAGTGCTGCCTTGGTAGACTTCACTGACGCATTCTGGTGTCCATTCTCAAATTTTTGTGTTCTTCTAGTTTCGGAACAGCAGCTTTGCTAAAAATTGTTTTTATGATGACTCCATTTTCTGTGATCACAGTAGCACATATTACCAAAACTGACAAGTTTTCACCCTTTATTCTTATGATTCCTCTTTCTCTACCCAGTGAGGTTCAACTACTCGCCTCATCTGTTGCCTTTATAATTTTTCTGTTCTTAAGTGTTGGCCCCATGCTGTGATGCTCTTTCTAAAAAGTTATTCTGAAGGCATTTACTTGCTTTGTCTCTTTACCTTTAACTTTCCCTCTCAAGATGAATGGCAATTACTGTCAAAATGTTCTCATGCATAGAAATCCTGTGACATGTAGATCTCTTGACTATCTGGAAAGCTGCAGAGATATTTCCAAAGTAACTATCAGTGTAGGACAAAAGTTCTTGAATATTATTCCATATCATTGCAGATGTTTCTGTGAAAAAGTTTCCTGTGAAAATTTACCAAGTTCTTCTCTACACGTTATTTTTTAATATGAAAATATATGTTTTGTCCTTTACTGTAAGACCAAGTTGTTTCTCAATCTCATTTTCAATTATTCAAGTTTTCTAGATGAGGATTTCCATAAATTGCCTTGATATGTAAATAGTGCAGCAAAGCTGCCTTATACTTTTTACTAATCCTGCAATTACATTCTGTAGAGCCTTTTTACTTTCCTTAATATGAAACTAAACCCTCCTCTCACCTACTCCTTTACATAAGCAATGCACTAAGAATTATGGACATGAGAGCTAAATCCAGCTTTTAAATCCCAGGCACAGTAGCTGTGTGCTGTTGCTGCTCAGTGTTTCTTTCTAATAAGCTGTACTCAGTGCAATATCTTATTAGTTAATTTGAAAATCGTTTCTCAAGGGATTGCACGACTTATGTGCATCAGGTCCCTACCAATCCACTTAAAGCTTAAATGCACCAGACAAACTTAGCCCAGAATTGGATCTTATTTGTTGCAGCAGAAACCTTTATTTCCCTGTAAAGTATCATGATAGTATTTTTGATGTAGCAGAAGTTAAAATGAAAACATCCCTTTGAAATTTTTTGAAAATAAAACCTTTTTTTTTGATCTTTTGGAAAATATTTTTTTATTCTATTGCAAAAGGTAACAGAAGGTGCATGTTGCAACTCAAATGCCCTGTTACTCTTGAAATTTCAGCCTTGCTGCTTAACTTGGTAAAAGAGGGACTGAGAGAAACCTTTGGGAAAAATACCCATCTTTGCTGCAAATGTGAAGCTTTTTTTTTTCACATTTGTGAAAAGAAAATGTGATTACTGATATTCTGGAAGGCATCACCTGAGTTTGGTATAGGTTGACTCCAAAAGATAAATTCAAACCTCCCTGCAAGAGAACTTTGATTCTATGTTTATGATTGAGTGTCCTGCATCACTTTAAACCTGCCTGCACAATACTGAAACCATCTCACTTTGTGAATATTCATTCAAACCTATGTCTCTGCCTCTTCTGTTACTCCCCTCCAGAGGAAAAAAACAAGTTCACGTACCACAGTAACATGAAATATTCACCTCTTTTTCCATTCCTCCACACCCCCATTGCATAAAGCTGCCACCATGTAATCTTCCTTGTGGGTGGAATCAATTCGTTACAAGTGACCTAATCACGACCTAACGCACAGAATATCAGTGAATTTATACCCTGCATCACCATTCCAAAGGTGCTTTCTCTGTAGCAGAGCATTAAATCCCTTTGTCCCGCACGGCTGTGGGTGGCTGAACTCTGCCATACCCAACGTTACTGCACAGAGTTACTGTCACCCAGGTTTTCCTCTCCAGCAGGATGTGGAGCAGGCAGAGGAGCCCACAGCATGTGCAGACTTACCTGGCTCTGCAGGACCATGTCCTGTCCCCGCTGGGCACCCCGGAGCCTGTCCCTGCCCTGTGCTGCCGCAGGAGCCCGGCGCTGCTGTGCCGCTCCCCTGGCCAGCCTGCGGGGACTGAGGGCAGCCCATCACACCCAGAAAAACCCCAACACTGCGGAAGGTGCTGCACCAGAGGAAATTCTGAGCTCAGCCCTCCATTACGTAGCAGTCATGTGCTGGGCACCGGCTGGGGACTTCCACTGCTGCCGTCCTGCAGCCACAGTGAAACCGGGGCTGTTCGCTGCTTCCTCTGCCTTTGGGCTTAGAGGAATTGACATGCTGGTTAACCTGTGCACAGATGTTGTCAAGGAAAGGAAGCAGATCTGGGGCATTTCTGACTGCCTGATTTCTTATATCATTGCTGCTAAAATTACTCCAAAATTCCTGTTTTGGTGTAGTGTGACTTAATGTGTTGCTTTCTGGGGGTTTCTGTTGGTTTGGGTTTTTTGGCAGTTTTGTTTTATTTTTCTTTTAATATAAAATTCCTACAAAGCTACCTAGAAACTTTTACAATGTATTCTATGGAAATCTGACAGCTAGGACCTAACACTCTGGAATTAAACTTGTTAACTTTATTTTTTTTTAAATCCATTTTTGTTTGTCCGTTCTATGTACTTGATTTTTGCATACCAATGTCCAATGCATACCAGAAATTCTTCAGAAGCTCACTTAAATCCTACAGGAAGAATTTTAGATGCATTCTGTTTGGAGACCTGAATCAGTAATAATAAGAAATGAGAAATTCTCTCTATTCTATGTATGTCTACAGTGTAAAATCTTCCAAGTAGAGGCAAATCAGTAAATAGTGAAAGGAATGTTCTGTGTGCGTAATTTAGTTTGTAGTTACTGAAGACTTCATGTTAGGGCAGGGTGGGGGGGGGTTGTTTTGTGTAAAGGTATAAAAATTTTAATAAGGATGTAGAAATATGTAGGCTGGGGAAACAGAACAGCTGGTAAAGAATGAGGAAGAAAGCAGAGGTGATGGCAAAAGACAATGACATAACTTTATGGAAATGGAACTGACATTTCTATACAGGAAATATGAAGGAACAGTTTAGAAGGGGAAGGTAAGAAGATAGGGATGTGATTAAATGCTGGTAGGATACTTTTTTGGAAGAGGTTAGTGGAGTGCTCTTAATTTAGGCTTTCAGAGGATGAGGTTTCTGCAACAGACACTAGTGATGGATTAGAATGGTTTGACTTTGCCAGTGAGGTGTGTGTGTGTGTTTAGATGAGAAGTGGTCTCAGGAACACAGAATGAGTCCCATAATCAGAGATTTGTCTTAAGTGACAGAAAGGAAGGATGGGGGGACAGGGGAGTGTATTTTGAAAGCAAATATGGAATTTCACAACGAACTGTTATTGCAGTGTGCTTGCCAGCATTTCCTACTGCACAGCTTGGCTCAGTAGTTCCAAGAGGCATTATTCTGCTCTCTAATGCCTGAACTAAATTTTATTCAAGTTTAAGGCTGCCCAATGTGATTTCTGAACAATAGAAATCTCTAACTATAAATCATCCTACACCAGAGCTTTCAAATTTTTAAAACAACCTTTTATGTAAGACTCATATAAAGTAAAATAATACTTACTTTGCATTTCTTTACAGCAGCTTTGCACAGTGGTTCTGCCATCCAGCCTTTCCCAGTGGGTGGACTTCCAGCTATTTCACTCTATGATTTTTGTCATGTGTCTTGCCTCCTTCCCCTTAAAATGAGGGGTGCAATGGATTACTATTAGAACACACTGCTAATTTGCACTGAAAATGCATTGTAGCATCAGAATAAATTTTGACATACATATTTTCAGACGGGAGTATCATAAGAAGGAAATAGGATAAAGTATGGTATACACAAAAAAGGGAAAAGGCAGAATTTTAAATACTAGGTGCCAAGAGAAAGGCAATAGGAAGAGTTGGAAGGTTTAAACCCCCCCAACTCAAATCCACTAGTGACAGCAGTTTTTTAATTGTCATTAAGAAGTTATTTCTAGTAAAATACCAATATTTATATTGCTAAATTGACTAGTCATTAAACTGTTTTCACAAAAAACTTGGAATTGAGAATTTTATTCCTTAGTGCAGTTATGAGCATAGAAGAATATGAAATCTTTTTTTTTTCCTTCTTGAAAAGTACTATCACAGCATAAAGAAAAGTGACAGCACAATCATATCTCATCAGGATGATGGATGCATCCTTAACGATATATGTTTAAATGTGACATAAAAATAAAGAATATGGAGAAAGTGGCAGCTATTCTTTTGACACCTAAGGTAAAATGGATTGAAGAGAATCCAGGTTTGAGCTGTTCAAAGACACGCTGTAGTTATTGTAAACACAGAGATTATTCACCACAGAACAACTTGAAAACCATCTTGTAGGTTTTTAGTAGGACCTGCACTTTTTTCTTTTTTTTTCTTTTTCTTTCTGCAGAAAATTCCCTGTAGATGCATTACTAAGCTGAACTTTATGTGGTGATTAATACTGCTGATTAGGGTGCAGTTTGTCATTTCAAGGCTTTTATTTTTCTTCTGGATATGAAATTAACCCAGAGCTATGAGCATCCTGGCTGGCACAAGCCACATGGGGCTGTTACAGGTGAAGCTCTTTGCCTTCAGCCATGGCACTAACCTGAGCTGTTCTCTGAGCAGATATTTCTTTAGCACTCAGACCTCTACCTTTTACAAATTTGAATTACTTGCTGGAATTAAATATAGAGGGAACTTGACAGGCAAGCAGAATAAGCACACAAAACTCATTTCCCTTGAAAATCAGACTAAAGAATAACACTGATTTTCCCAAAAGCATAGTATGTGGCTGAATGTATAAATATTTACACCAAGTAGGGTAGGTGTCAGTTATGAGAGTGATAATGACTTTATGGCCAAAAGGAATTAAGGACTATAACCTTCATACTTACCCTCAAGTCTGAATTATCCAGAGTGTTATCAATGAAATTTGTTTTCAGTTAGTACTTGATCAAACTCTTAGCTTAAACCTTTTAAATAACTTAAAAATGACTTTTAAATAACTTTTAGGGTCCCTGTATTCTTAAATCCTGAGTTAATTTTAATTCAAACCAAAAGTTTTCAAAGCAAAATCTTATTTCTTTGATTTTCGTCATCAAAACAGAAGGAAAGATAGATAGTAAGCAAGAAATATCAAAAATGCATTTTTGAGTTGGATGTACATTTTTATGTTACTTTGATGTGATGCAAGATTTTTACATGTTAATAATATCATTGAAGAAATGCTGCTCCACTTCCTGCTGGAACTGAAGTGAAAATATTGGGGTTTTTCTAGTTTTGTGTGTGTTTGTGGTCGTTTTTAAACAGTGTATGTGTTCCTGATTCAGGAGAGCTTCCCCAACAGTTATGAGGGTGAACACAGCTTCTCTATAATTACTAAGAAATCTTCTGGCAGGCCTTCCAAGCTCTGCTGCAGATGCCAGAGAAGCTAAAGCAGCAGGAGCAGACAACTGTGCTTAGTTTGGGCTATTAGTAAATAAACATGTTTACCAGGAGGCTGCCACCTTTATGTCGCTTCTATGTCACGGCTGGTTTTTTCCAGTAAAGTAGTGCATGTGCTTTAAATGTGCTTTGAATGTGCTTTAAATGCCAAAAGCATTCTAAGGCAAAGTTTGTCTTGATTTCCAACACTAGCAAGATGTGCTTTCAGTTGCTGAGCTGTGCTAGGCAATCAATGCTCACTCTCTTTCCCTTGCATATATCACACTTGATTTTGGGGAAGGGTGGATGTGCCCATATAGGGTTAAAGTAGGCTGTGACTTCAAAACACTGCAGACAGGCAGCTTCCCCTTTTTTGTAAAGAGAGCAGCTTCCTGCTAGCACTGATACTGCAGAGTGTCTGTAGAGTGGAAACCCCCACCCCTCTCAGAATGTTGTGTAGTGGAACCTACAGCAAATGTAAAAACATAATGGTCTGTTTATTTTTGGAGAAGTGGGAAACTACTGTGGGAGTAAAGAGGTTCTCATGGGGTTTTCTCATCATTCACCCAGTTACTTGTATACAATGACGTGGAGGAGAAGAGAAAAAAAGCTAATAAAACCCCATAGAAAACACAGAATTTGAGGATATTTTTGCAAAAGTTGGTATTAGAGGATATAGGGCTTATGTCTCTTCTGCATCTTCCTTGTAGAGGTATTATGATAATACTAGTGATATCCCAATATATTTTTTCACTATATGAGAGCTGCTTATTGGTGAGCTCAAGTGGTTTTGTTTTTTTCCTAATGTAAAACCCCTTCTATGCTGCAGGCTTCAAATTAGAAGCACTATACTTCCCTAGAAAACTGTAAGAGTGCTGTTGAACAAAAGATGGGTCTTATACGGTTAGATTGTAATCATACTTCTAATTTTGTGAACACAGACTTCTTTTGCCATTGGAAGTCACCAGCTTTGGAGGGAGTCACTGAAGTGTTTTGCCTCAGGTTTTGTTATGTAAAGGTTGGCTCCAAATGTTTAGCAACAGAGTCAATTTCTGAACGTTACTATTGCAGTTTAGTTTTGCTGTGCATTATCTCTAAGCTCTGGCAAGGCTGCTGCAACACATGAATATGGATTTAATTTCTTTTTTTGTTTGTTTTTGTATCTGCACAGTGGCTATATTTTGACTTGCATTTCATTTTAATGCTAAGAGTTATCTTGGTGTCTCCTCTTGCTTGGCATTGGTTTGTTACTATCATTTGTCAGTGCCATTGATTCTGACCTAGAACAAGGAACTCTTACAGGATTTTAATTACTTTTTTACCAAAAGGGAGCAGATGCTTGTCAGGAGAAGGAAAGTACCAAGTGGCATGGTGCAAGATGGGCAGTAATCTGGCCTTGGAAAGGTGGTTATTAATCCCATTACTCTAGAAGGGGATTTGCAAGCGTTGTGGAAATGAAGCATTATTTCAAGCTGAATTTTTTTTTTTTTTAATATACACTTGGAATAGTTAAAAGTGAAAAAGAAGAGTTGTGGTTCTTGAATATATGGGAATTATTACATTTTATTTCAAATCATTTAGCAAAAAGTGAAAATTTTGAGGAAATGGTTGTTGGGTGAATAAAACTGTGCTCCCTTTCAGTTTTATTTTAAGTAGGAAAGAGGAAGCACTCTAAAAAAAGACCCAGAATATAATTTCATGATGTCTGATTTGTGGCTTTCTGATGATTCCTTGATTGCTCAATACAACTTGTTTAAGAGAGTGCTGCTGAGAAAAAGAAACTGGTTGAAATCATCCTTCCTATTTGTAAAAAAAGGCTCTTTTTCCCCCCCTTGACAATGACAATAGCATGGAAGCCAGATTTGATTATGTTTCTCAGTTAAACCTTGAAAATATGACAAATGTGGAGATGTGTCAGGAAAACATGTAGATTATGACTGATACAATCTTAATTTTTTCCTTTAAAATGGAGATGAATTTCCCTTTGGCAATCTCTGGTACTATGACCAAAGGTTAATGTCTAGCAGAGGGAGTGAGAATTGGTAATTCCTCACAAGGGTGTAAGAGCACATCCTCCCTGTGGTTCAGGTGCCCCTGTCAGTGCTGCTTTGAGTCCTGCCCGGGTGTGGCTCAGGTTGGTGCTGTCAGAGGCACTCACTGAGTTATGGAAGTGGCACAGAGCATCAGCCCAGGGCTTTACACCACAGAGTAGGACCTGGGTTGTGGAGCTAATTGCAGCATTTAGACCCTTTAAAAATGGACAGATTAATTTATATGCATGTAAAAGATGGAGTGATCCCTCTTCTTTGGATGGTGCTTTGGAAAGTAGCCCTGGGATGTTGTGTTTTAACCTCAGGCTTTATCTATACCTTGTTTCATGCAAAAAGCTGCTCTTAGACTTCAAACACTTGTTCCTCCCTGTGGCACCTGGGCAATTATGTACTCAATTTAAAAAGCTTGGAGAGACACAGAGAGAAATAAAATATTTTCTTCCACAGTGGTTTCCCTGTGACCTCTTTTCTTTTGTTGTTAAACAGGCACTGTGGATTGAGTGATTTCCATTGCTTTTTCTGCAATTTGTTGGAGATATTCTTGTCATACTGATCTAGGTGGTATTAAATGTCTCTATTATGTTATACTTTTTAATGGTTCTCAGAAGTACTACATGTAAAATAAAACTGCAGACCTTAGACCACAAGCTGCATGATTCTGTCTCTGCCAGACCTCATCAGGCAAGAGCCAAGCATGGCCACTTTGGAAACCTTTCAGAGTGGCAGTAAATGTTTTGGTCACCTGAGTTTTGCCCATGTTGGCAGCACTGCAAAGACTACAATCCCTTGTTCTTCAGGTGTAAGAGATCACAGCAGAATGTTGGTCCTTTACAAAGAAATGCAACATTTTGCTACCCATAATAATTATGGAGCAGTATGGCACACATGCACTCTTGACAGTTTAGCTGTATTACACTACTGTAAATTTGATTAAAACAATGTAATCTTGGGAGTGTCTGAAGACACAAGCTGGGACCAAGTCTATTTGCTGGTTCTGTTGCAGATTCCTTTGTGAGATGTATTTTATCTCCCTTGTTTCTGGTTCAATACATGGCTATACTGTCTTTGACTCTTCTTGCTTTTCTGAAACATAGAAGTGAAAGATGGAAAATATATTTGTCTATTTCTTAATCATCTCTCCATCTCTGGCCAGTCACCTCCAACCATGAACACTTTTATTTCACTATTAAAAACTGGAAACTGGCAACTATTTGGCAGGGCTACCCTATGCCTTACTGCTTCATGGTGTAGAACTCTTGGTGATGCTCATAATGAGCTCAAATTACTTGCACTAAGTCTGCTCTTTTTTTGTTGGTTTCTTTTGTTGTTAAAAAGTGTTTCAATTTGCAAGTCAGAAGGGGAACTTTTGGCTGTAGAACTGCTGTACACTTTTCAGGAAATAGGCTATTTACTGGGGTTTTCCTTGGTTAAGCAGATTACTTGGCATGGGGTCAACATTGGCAAGTTTTAAGCCAGGTTTTCTTTGGCCTATCTCCATTCCTAGGCCCTATGTCCACTTTTAATCATCTGTTCTTAACACAAATATGTGTGGTCACATCACAAAGGAACATTAGTTTCTTCTAAAAAAAAAAAGGGTCATTTGGTGAATTGCTTGATATTAGCATTAATGATGAACCATTATTTGTCTCTTACGAAAAACTGAAAAGTTGCATCTCATGGAGAAGAGTCAGCAGTTTTATCATGTTTTTGGGGGCTGTGTTTTGCTTTGTTTCTATTCAGGTGGTCTCTATGGCTTGGCTGTTCAGTGAAAGCTCAGTGTATGAGTTGGTGCTGTTCTGTGGCCACAGCCTTGTCTGTCCTGGTGTCCCTCAGTGCGTGTCCCAGAATAGAATGAGGATCCTCTGAAGAGCGTGATGCTTCAGGCAGCCACCTCATGTGACCAAAGCAGAAGCTGTGGAAAAAGCAACTGTCCCTAATTCTGAAAGGAAATACCCAGAAACTAAAAAAAAAAAAAAAAATCCAGGTTGGAAAGCACCAGAAATTTCCCACATAAATCTTCAGCATTTTTGTTGTTTACAGACAACTCAAAACTCTTTGATCTCAAAATGGTTTATACAGTCACTATATGAAAATTGTTATGAAAGGTGTTTGAAAGTGATAGTGTGGAAGAATGTGAACAGGTTTGAGAAGCAGGCCTTATTCCAAGAAAAAAGACAATATCAAGGAGGGTGCCAGAATACTTCTGGAAAGAAGAAGGGCTGGTGTTGCAGCCAGGATGTGTTTCATTGGTTTGAAGTGAAAAGGAAACAAAGAAAGACTTGAATTTTGCACACAGCATGAAGCCATAAAAAGTGGACATACATTAAGAGTTTGAAATTCTCTGCTAATAAAATATTCCTTTTATGGCAATGTAGGCTACAAAATAAGAGTGGGCACTTCAGGATCTGGGCTGAGGGCCAGGAGAAAGTGAACTCTGCTTCTAGCATGAACCACGATGTTGTTGTCTCAGGGACAGGTTGTTTTCCTGGTAGAGACAAAGGGCTACTCTATGGAAGATTGACATGAAAGAATAAATAAAGGTTGCTGTGACAAGTGAAATTGGGGAATAAAAACGTGCCACAACTTGGTTGCTGTTCCGCACACTCTAAGGAAAACCTCAGCTCAGCCAGTGGATTCTTACCTTGTGGCTTTGTGCCATGTACAGCAGAGAGCACAATTCATCAGGTTAAGATGGCATAAGAAAATGCAAGGCATGTAGCATCAGAATACTAAAGGGTTGATTTTTTTTGGTGATATCCTTCCTTTGTTGAGAATTTGTTTGAGCACATTGTATGTGTGCCTACTTTGGCATTTCTTTGTCACGTAATTCAGGTAGAAGCATTCCCTGCCTCTTACAGTTTGTGTCTGGATGAAGTTTTCTTTGCTATGTGTCTCCTTTGGGTTGTTTTAGTCTCCCACGCTGCACTGTGGTGCTTTTATATTTTTATTTATTTCAAACCATGTGTATTTTGGGTTGTGCTCTATCATTTTGGTAGCAAAATATCACACAAAGCAAAGAATTAGAGACAATTAGAAATTCTGTGTTCTACCATCTTACACCCCAGATCATGCTGGACAAAAGAGTGAGATGCGTACTGGAAACTAATGCTGTGCTGATCATAGCCTGGAGCTTATGAGAACTATGTCACATGCTATGGCCTCATTGATAGTGTATTCCCGAGTCAAGGTTTTGAAAAGTTACCAATTCCTACTCATTCGTTTGTTTTAATCAACATCTTGCTTTTAAATTAGCTTCATGAAAAGTTTTTTTTCCTATTTTGTCCACAATGTAATGGATACTGTCACAAACTACTACAAGCATCTTAGGGATTTTATTGACAAATTGAATGAAATAATTTTGAAAATTATCTAAAGAAAAACCAAAGCCAACAGTAATCTTTCCTTCTGCATCTCTCTACCTTCCTTTTCTCATAACCAGTGAGACAGGGTAGATTATGATTCAGTGCTGAGATTTCCTCACAACAGAAATGCTTTGTTCCAGTTTACATTTTGAAAAACTGCCAGTGTATATTTCTGTTTCTTAGAAAAGCTCATTAGCACTACACCCTTGCTGTGATGAGAAAAACATGACCAAGACAGACACCTTTGGTAATTACAGAAATGAGACAGTCATCATCACAGAGAGACACAGGAAAAAAAATAAAAGAAAATCACTATTGCATGCTGAAAATTATCAAGACCTATGCTTCCATATTCCTCCTCTGTTTCAGCAATTACTTTATGCATCTGTCACCAGCACCTGCTAGTTCTTTGTGTTTAGGTTTCCCCAGTGTGCAAGGGGATATCTCGTGTTTTTTCGGTTGCTTGGGTGGATTGTTTTTTAGTTTGGTTTTGGGATGGGGTTTTTGCCCTTTTGTTTTTTTCCTTTTTGGACATTTTTTCCCTGTTGCTGATTACGTGGGAGGTGCAAGTCAAGCATGATGAGCACGTGGGTACCCAGGAATGGTTTTCCCAAGAGCAGCAGGATGAGGAAAAGGCTCCCCAGGGTATAGTCGGGTGCTGCTGTGTTCTCTGCAGCCCTGTGTGGTGCCTCCATGCAGATATGCCCCTCCTGCCCTTCCATCCTTCTGTTTTATAGTTGATCCCAAGAGAATCAGCCTCAATCTGATAGACATGGTGAAGTACAGAGGTGACCAGGCACCCTGGTAGGTGTCATTGAGCTTGTTTAGCAGAGTGTAATATCCACTCTGCCATCTGTGCTTCAGGAGTGCCTGAGTGTGGCATGAGTAAATACACACTGAACTGATCCGCAGCAAAGGTGAGAAATACCATTTCTCTCCCATTAGGTTATTTTAGGCATTTCTTTTCATCAGTCCATGTGTTGGTTTATGACAGAGGTGTGTGTGTTCTTTACAGAGTCACAGAATATTCTCAGGTGGAACTGCTCACACTGCTTCGAGAAACCAATTTCTGTCTTTAGCTGAAATTAAACCAAATCAGCTGATTTTGATGGTCACAGTGACCTGGCCACCAAAAATGCATTGTCCAACTGATTTATTAATGCATGAGCTGGTGTACCAAGTATATAAAGTAATTCTGGCTACTGCTGTAGTTCCTGGAATGTATCAGGCTTAAAGCATATCTAAATACCAACTTTCTACAGTACACTTCAGTCATTATTAGTCACATTTTATTTTAACTTTGAGGTTCAGGATAGTGACAGTATATGAGATTCTCAGCTGAATTACTTCTTAATCCTGTTAAAACCACCACACTGGCTGAAAATGAGGCTCAGTGCCATATGAGACGATTTAGGTCCAGTCTGAGAGCACCCAAAGAGCTCTGCTGTGCTGTTGAGGCCACAGAGGGACAGATGGTGCAGGCCAAGTGCCATCTCCTCCTAACACCTCTGCTTTGCACATTGCAGGTGGCAGCTGCCAACACCCAACTGGCTAAGAGACTCTTGGCCCTGCTCAGAGATTTAGGCTACTTTTACCCCACCCTTCAGTCATATCATCAGGGACTTTACCAATCCTTTCTGGCATTCTCTTTTTCTCTCACTTGCTAAAGCAAAGGCTTCGTGTAAATGTTTTGTTCCTGAAATCAATGCTTACCATGTGTGAGGCATCTTCTGTCTCAGGACTCTAAAGCATGCTGCAAACAGTAATAGATTCATCTTTCCTGGGGGAACTGGACTTTATTTGACCATTTTTGAGCAGCTAAGTTTGTTGGTTAGGGGTTGACTTAAAATAAGGTACTTAAAAATAGTACTTTTCCTTCATAGATAAGGAAGGATTCAGAAAGCATAAGGAGTATCACTAACTTTGTGTTTCAAAAAAAGGAGTGGGAACTCTGTTCGGTGATTTTTGTCTGATGCTGTTCTGAGTTAATGGCAAAGCCAGGCAAACCATCCAGCCCTCATAGCTGTGACCCACTCAGCTCATTTATTGGTACAAAACCTCCAAAGAAACCTGTAGCAATATTATCTCTCTTTGACCTTCCATCACTCCTTTGTAGATACATGGGGGAAAACTCTTTTTCACACAGTTTTACAGTAGAGTTTCTACAAGCAAAGTCACTTCAAGCATTTCTTAGTTTTCACTGAATTGAAATAAGATTTAATTTAAAATTGTATTGTAAAGCTTATTTAAATAAATAAATAAATATAAATCATAGCACTATGAAGGTGAGTTTCAATTTCTTACAGACAGTTAATGTGGGCACGTGGTCTCTTGTGGAAAGCCTGATTTAGCTGGTGTTTAACAAACCTAATGCAATTCCTTCTGCAGAGGTCAGTGCCAGAATGTCAAAATATTTTTAATTTTTTTTCTGAATCTTCTTAAGTCCTTCATTATAATTATGTGATATTATGCATCGTGGTTGATTTGGAAGGTGGGTATTATTATTAATTTCTTTTTCTGCAAGTGTAAAAGGAGTTTTCCCCCAATTACTGGGTGTTAAATCTGAATTTAGAGTAACATTCCTTCCTCATCTTCTTTAATATCCCTGATTGCTGTAGCATGTGGAGACACTAGGAGTAATTGCTTTCTTAAGATTTTTGACTTGGTATGCTCCTATTGAGAAGAATGTTACAAAGTTTAATTTTAGATTAGGTACAGTTTAAGTAGGTTTTTCTTTTTTTTTTCTTTTGAATTACAGAAATTATGTAGTTTGGTTGTTATTTTTTGCAAGTCTAAGCCTTTCTTCTTTTACATCTGTTTTTTACAATGAAAGCAGTCCTGGAGTTTGGTTTGGCTTGTTGGAAATATTTCAGAGAAAGCATCATAGAAATGGGGTCTAGAAGTGACCTGAGCTATCACTTGAAATCCACCCAAGATAAGGTACACAGTATTCATGGAACATGGATTTGAAGTGGCCTTTGAAAAGTGTTAATAAGAGATTTATTTGTGTGTGTTGCAAACCAATAGAGTCTCTTTGTGGGATATTTTCTGGTGTTTTTCATCTCTCTTGCTTTTCTCTGGATGCTGTGTGGATTTTTATAGTTTGAAGCTCAAATTTGGGTACTGTATTCCAGCTGAGAGACACTAGCATTAAAAAGAGTGGATTAGTTACCACTACTGTTTGCATTGAAAAAATTCTTTTCATCTCTTAAAATCTTGTTTTAACAATCGACATTGAATTAGATTATTGGCTCATACTGTGACCTGCTGCACCTCCTGCTTACTGAGTTCCTTTCTTAGTGTGAGTGGATTTGTTAGCAGCTCTCTGGGCTCACCTTGCATGTGTCTAACCTGGACTTTGTCCTGTTGTTTTTAAATTCTAGTTTGCCAGGAATTGCCAGCTTGAATTTAAATGCTGTCTTCCCAGGTACATCTCCTTGTGCTTTAGTAATATCCTTAAAATTCTCACACGTAATTCTTGCAATTTTTGGTGATGTTAAACTGCTGAAGAGACTGGGCAGAATGCAGTGTAGACACCATATAACCCCTCTGGAGCCAGCTGGCTGACACAGGAGCAGGTCACTGATAACTGTGGCTCCATTATGATTCTTGAGCTAATTGTGGTCCTGCTCACACAGTTTCCCTGTGGGGGAAGCTGTCCTAGAGTCCATTTGAGAATCCCCTCTGTGACAAACCAAATGGCTTGAGGATACTCCAGATGTGTCACTCCTGCTGCTCTATCCTCATTGCTAGGCCAGTTTTCTTGTCTGAGAAGGGAGTTAGACTGCTTTGACATGAGCTGTCCTCAGCAAGCTTGCATTGCCTCTTTCTCATTGCTTTATTGTGCTCCAAGAATTCATAAATAAATGGTTTTCCTTCGTGTCTCCTCCTGAGCATTGCAGTTGGCATCCTTGAATGTAATACAGTGAATCCCTCCTGCTTCTACTGAGGAAAATGCTCTGCTCATCTTTCTCCAGTCATCTAGGATTTCCCCTTCTATGCTTTTTGCTGGTTGCAAAACAGAGTCTTATGGAATTGGCACAAGTGGAGTATTGGAAAACTAATTACATATCTATTCTCATGAGCTTCTCATCTGAATACTGCAGCTATTAGAGGATTAATTAGCTGAACAAACATCAAATGTTTACAGCTAACTGAATTTCAGATTTACATCATGGACAATACTATCATGCTAAATTTGCTGTGACTTTTGCACACAAACTCTAAAAAAACAAGTCCTGGATGTAAAACATTTAGTTTCCAGGACAGCTTCTGCTGGTTTTGCCCCAACATACTGACTTCCATGCTGAGCTGCCCTATTCCAAATACACCCTTCAGCCTGTTCACCAGCTCCTGGAAGAAGCATGTTTGCAATTGCTCACCTGAACAGTCATTGCTCAAATAAGTTCAAGTGTCTTTGGCAAAAATGGCTAAAACCAAAAACTGATGCTAATCTATTTGTGTTTCTGAGGCCTAAATACCCACAAAAAGTAGAGTAAAATAGGGCTGTAACTCAAAATGTCATAATCCAGGGGTTTAGTCCTTTTCCATATTTGCATCATCTATGCAAAACCCACATTTCTGTGTTCTGTCTCCTTTCTCCAGTCATTATTTATAAAGAATGCATATAGCCACTTAACATTTGTTGTTTCATTCACATTGAAGAGATTATTCCCAAGCTTAGCAATAAACATACAAGGAGTTGCAGGAATGTGCTTCCAGGAATTCTGCTACATCTCTTGTGACTGTTATCACAAATTCAACTGACATTGAAAAATGCATTCAAAGCATTTAAAAGAGTAAAATCCTATGAGTCTTTTTACACCCATCCACAATATCCTGTTTCATGAACTGGTGGGTCCTCCTGTTCCCTCTTGTAATGCTCACCTGCACTTTTTAACCCTCAAAAACGCCAGTGTTCATTTATTTTAGGACTACAGATTAGGGGAACTGACCCTCTGACTGCATTATTTCTACTAAAAACATCAAGATATTCTCTAGAAGCAAGCTGTTTGGGTTACATTTGTAGAAAGAATTAATTTGTGTCATTTAATATCTGCTCTGTTTTAGAATTGACTTTTTTAGACAATTGCTATCAGCTTTCTTCCTAGCACCTCACAAGCCTCCTAGGAAAGAGCTTGTCCCAGATTAAGACAAGCAAAATTTATAATATAGAACTTTTATCTTTAGGGATCCTCTGTCAGCCAAGGAGACAAGGCCTCTTGATTCCAGAGCTGCATAGAACAAAGCATAAAAGTGAAACACAAAATCAGAAATATTAGGGAGTTATTCTGAGTTTTTGTCTCTTGGGTTTGGATTTGGCTTTCCCGGATTTGATCTCCTTTCAAAGTTAGAAAGGGGATTTCTGTTGATACCAAGGGAAAATCATTCAGATCTTTTGTGAGATGATGTGGGCTAAAGATCATCTCAGTGCTCTCAGCCTAGAATAAATGGGGCTGCTCCTGTGCTTCAATCACAGACAACCTCTGTTCTGTTGATCAGTGTTTAGCTATGCAAGGCTAATGAACAGAACTAGTCATAATAACCTGTGTGAGGACCTGTGAGCAGGGATTTTATAACATCATCCCAGGTTCTGGAGAGTGAGAATCGCAGTGAGAGAAGCTTACTAGGCTATGAATTTATTTTGCAGTGTTAAGAGAAAAAGGTATATTATTAATCATTCTGCTCTGGAAATAATAATACTAAAAATACCACTGTGTGTTATTCCCAGTTCTGGGAAGGTCCTTTGTGAAATGTTCAGGGTAGGGTTGGCTACAGAAACTTGCTGAACTTGCAGAGCTACTACTTAAAATATTGTGTGTAAAGAGAGGAATTCTCTGCTTGCTATTAAAAACAAGCTTTGCCTTTTAGAGTGCAAATTCATATTCTGTGACCTTTTGGAGCATTGCCTTAACTCACACCTAATCAATTCTGAACATACCTTTTCATATCTTCAGTCCTAGAAGTATTTCATTGTGTGATATAAAGGGTTTTTTGGTAATGACATGGTTAAATGTTTCTTCTTTTCTTTTTTTCAATTTTTTAAATTATCTTATAAAAGAAGCATTCTTCATTTGGACAGGCTTGCCATCTCTTTTGCCTCCATTCATTTAAATGTTATTCTTGCTGGAAATTGCTTTTATATTCTGTTTCAGGAAAGTTTCTTTGACAATTATGAGTTTTCGGTTTTTAAATCAGCTGTAAACCTTTCTCAGTGCTGTAGTAATGATGATCTTTAAAGGCAAAAATTATTAGCTCATGAGGATGACTTTGAGTCCCTTGGGCTGGATTTGGATTTTACGTCCTTTCTGGTTTTATTGTGTTTGTTTGGTTTTTTTGTTTATTTTAATTTTTTTTAACACGTGCAGAGTAGTATTTTCTTTGGTCACTCAGCAATTTTGTTTTTTTGTTGCTCATAACCCACAGAAGAAAACAAAAGGAATGTCTTGATCCCAGCTTTACTATTTATCCAGAGGCTGACCAGGCCATTGAACAGGGTCAGTGCATTGTGCAATGGGGTGATGCTGAAGTTTAACTGCTTTGGTAAGACCCTAGGGATATTGATTATTTGTTGTTGTTGTTGTTGTTTGTATATATACAGACAGACATAATTGCATCATTTTAAAAACTGCACAGTGATAGCTATAATCCTACTTGGATTAATTAGCTGTACATGAGGGGGTTTACATGTGAAATACTGATGATGATCACAACAATAGGCAAAGAAGAGTGGGAAGCAATAGCTACCAAAAAGAAGTTCTCATTCCCGTAGTCACTCAGAAATATAGCATGAGACAAACATAATAATGTAGAAATAATAATGTGGAAATGTTTAGCAATAAACTAATCTTATATACTATTGAGCACTGAAACACCACTTTTTGTGGACTTGCTTTTCCCCCTTTGGTGTCAGGGAGGAGAGGCTGCAGCCGTATCACTTGGTCACAGATGCTCTGTGGGAAGAAGTGCAGCCTTGTTGCAGGACAGGGAGTATAAAAAGTTACAGAGCTAGGAAAGATAAGTGCCTTTGATGCTTTTTTGCCTTTTGAGTACTACCATACTGTGGTGCTGTTAGCAGTCTCTGTAAGGTTTCTGTCACACAGATATGAAACTGAATATGTGAAACCTTCTCTGCCACAAATAGCAACACAAAGAATCATTGAATTCTTCAAATGGTACAGGGAAAAAAATCTACATCCACGGTAAAGAACAGGGCTAATCATATGTGCATACAAAATTGCCTTTTTTTTTTTTTTTTTTTTTTTTTTTTCTTTTTTGTTTTTTTTTTTTTTTTTTTTTATCTGTTCCTGGCTGACTTGGTAAACTCTTGCAAAAATACGGGGTTTGTTTCTGGTGTCGTCCTTGAGTGTTCTTTCCCTGTCTTTCAAAGCAAAACTGATAGTCCTTGCATTAGGCATACAGAGAAGAAAGTCAGTTTGCTCTGTTACTCCCTATATTTCTGTAGTAAAGCTAAGGAACACATGATTTTTTTCTTGTAACGTATAAAGAAAAAGTTCTTTCCAGTGTGAGAGTACTTTAAAATGTATTGCTGCAGTGTGTATTTTCATATTTGGTAGGAAATAGCAAATGGTAGATGTTGCTAAATCTGCATTGAGTTGCTCTTGGTTGCTCATTAAGGAGATGAAATTGCTAAAATCCAGACTGGCTTTTTCTTCCAGTTCATACTCTGGACAACACTAAAGGACAAACTTTCACTCTTAACTTGCCTTCACACCTAAGAAGCTTCCAGTTAGATCTGCTCCCAGAAGTAAGTGCAATTCCTGCCTCTTTCCTCCAGTTGCTGTTGCTGTGGGGTGGTAAGGGGCAGGGAAAACTGCAGGAGCAATTTCAGGCATTATTGCTATCTATTCAGCATTTGTTGCCATCACAGAATGTTGTGAGAAAACTATTTGCTTTTGGTAGTTTGATGAGCTTCCCACTGACTTTGTATGCTGAAATAGCTTTGTAAGAAATGTGATCAGTGGTGGGAATCAATGCAAAAGGAGGCTTGAAATATATGGCCAGGAGCAAGTGGGTGCAGCAGCTGGTCTGGAGGGGATGGCAATCAGACAGGGTTGGTCTGCTGTGAAACTGCAGCCTCAGCAATTGCCCCAGGTATTCATTTCTGAGATTTGATTTCCAAAATGAAAAATCACCTTTTGTTCTTGTCACTTGAATTCAGAGACCTTTGCTTGGTTTTGGCCCAGGATGCTCAATTAAGTTGTACTGGAAAGCTGTACAGTGATTGTAAGCAGAAGCCCATCTGCAGGCTGCAAGAAAGCTGCTGTGGTTTTATTGCTGGTTTTGCTCCTTTTTATAAGTTTCCAGAAGTCTAGAAGCAATCTTTTCCAACTTTCTTTTGCTTCTAGATGAGATTTTTTTGTCTTCAGCTAGCAAAGTATTCTACAAGTTTTATTAATGAACATACTATCAATGGAGTATCTCACATAAAAATGCTTTTTGACAAAGTTAATATTGTAAGGCTTGCCAAAAGGTTTGATATTCCATAAAATTTGCCAGTTTGATATATGTCTGATAGCCAAACATCTTTGAGGGTCTTTCTCAGATTTTCTTTTGCTCATCATCCGTAACTGCCTGTGATTAAAACATTGCTGGGATTTAATGACATATCCCAATCTCTAACTTTCAGTACTGCCCCTGTACATGTTCATCTAGATGTAACTTTTGGTGCAGTAAGACTGTAGTATGGAAATGTGGTTAATGACTATTGGCATTTCTAATTCTTTCCTAATGTTCCATTTAGTAGCTAGTTTTTCTGGCTACTCCCAGTTACACTCATGCAATTCACAGAGATGTGGTTTCACATCCTGTGTTGAACTGACTGTTTGTCATCTGACACATCTTTCTATCCACCTTTCCTATCTGAGCAGCCTGGGTTAGAGTGCACTGGATTCAGCCATCTGCAGGTGGAGAGGTATCCTCATTGCAATAGAAGAGTTTTGCTCACACTCTTAGCAGAGAGGTGAAGGAGTAATTCTGTATAGAGTAGGATACCCTTTCAAATGTTCAGATCAGCAGGAGGGCAGAGTGTGTTAAGGGAAACTTGTCCTCAGGATGCCTGTGACATGTCTATCATTTAGATAAACAGATGGCTTTTTTTACAGTAGCCATCACTCTCTTGCTCCTCATACATATTAAAATTCACCTTGAAATATAAATAAAGAGTTGTTCTTTTCAGCTCTGGAAAATCCCATAGGTGAAAAAGAAAAATGTAAGAATATCTTATTAGTACCCTTCTGATAATTTTATGTACTGCATTTAATGAAAATTTCTAGCTAATGAAGAGTAAACTCTGCCAAAAATCTTATGATAATTTTTGGTGTTCATTGCTCCACAAAGGCATTCCACAAGGTCATAAAAAAGGATTCCGTACACAGCTGATAAGAAACTATTCTGTAAACAATCTCTTGCTGAAAACAAAATTACTCTTAGGTTTTATTCATTATGAATTTCCCATAAACAACAGTATCAAGGGTTTTAATATTAAGCTCTGTGAAGAGAGCCACAAAACTAATTGCCCAATGATGGTGTGTGGAAAGTTTAACCCTTTTCTCTTCCAGAACTTCTAGTGTGAGCACAATTGGAAGATAGTGCCAATTATTATAAATCATGTTTGCAGTTTGAAGGAGCTGTGTTTTGCCAAGTTGTGTGAGTATGTACTGAAAACATAATGTGCTGGTTCAACCAAGCACTCCTCAGTGTATAATTTTAGCCTGGTGAATCATTATGTTGTGCTAAAAGCTTGCTACAAGCTTACTGCTGTAAAGCATTAACGCAGTGTCTGTCGGCCTCCATCTCCATTAAGTCAAATCCCATTATAAATGCCTCTCTAATGACACGAATTTGCTGTGGACTAGTAAATGCTTTTTCCCCACAAAACATTTCACATCTACATGCAGGGTGCTCTGTGGTAAATAAAGGTTACATGAATTAGTGCGATGTGGGAGATTCTTAAAAATCTATAACTGAATCTTCCCTATTATTCCCAACACAAATGCTTTGACTGGAAACCTTATAGATTAATTTATTGAACTTGGAACCATATGGCAGTGATAAAGCATAGCAAGGACTGTGCAAGTTGCACACACAGCCGTAGCTGGAAATCAGAGATAGTGTGGAAATTAAAAATCTCAAAAGCATAAACAGCTACATTAAAAAACCCTGTGTCTATACCTCAGGCTTTTCTTGCTGTCTCTCATGTAGTTTGTTCTTTTGAAAAGAAAACCAAAATGGAATCATGCAAAATGTGTTAAATCTAATACTCTTTGTCCAAGTAACTATATTACAGCTTGGAAACATGCTCACAGAAACTTTCTGCTGTCATCTGTTTAAAAATATCTGCTGCAGAGTAAGATATGTACAATAACACACAGTGCTTGAAACTTCATGTTCTAAAAGATATGGTGAGAGAACTGACACTGGAACACGCAGTTGTTATAACTTTTAGTGCCAGAGTGTATTAGAAAACTATTTCAAACACCCACAGAAGAATGCTGAGCAACACATAAGTGATGAGTTGCTGAAAGTTGTTCAAGACTGCATATAATAGGTGCTCTCAGGTAAATCAAACAGCAGCATTATTCCTGGCATACTTATTCCTCTCAGAGCTTCATCGCTGCAAAAGTGTTTTTCAGAAAAATAAATAAATAAACAAAAGGGATCCCATCCATTCATTCATCAGAATGATAAACACCCACCTCAGGAAGATAAGAGAGACAGTGAGAGCTAATTTACCACCTAGGGTTCCTGCCCAGGAAATGAAGGGATGCACCACATCCAGATTCACACTGTAGGGGCATTTTAAAGTAGCAGAGGTGTGACCAGTTCATTCAGAACGTGAAACAAGCAATCTGCATTAGTAGCCACAAGCAAGTGCTCTGTTTCTCCAGTTGTCCAAGCTCCTAAAGATGTTAGACAAGAAGCCATCAAGGACCACTGGAATACTGTCCAGCACTTTGGTGAGGTGACAAGGTCTTGGCTTACAGGCAATGCATTACTGTAATAATTATAATGGGATTTGATTGTGGTGGCTCTGAAATGCTGCACAGCATAAGGCAGTCCTTAGGAAACACACCTGGAAAACAACTTAATTGACATCTCTTTGACATCTTTCAGTACTTCTGTACTAAGAAATTATTGGGAATTTGGAAAAACCCTAAGTTTTCCTTCAAGCCTAGACTAAGCTAGTAAATTTGCTCCCTTTTGGTTTAAAATCTTAAAATGAGCTGATCATTTTTGTTCAAGGTAAGGAATAAAATTTAAGTCATATGAAAAGACACATATGTTGACTATAGTTGCTGCTTTAATGTCTTATCACTGAAATATACTTAAATTATTTTCAGAAGAAAATAAACCAACCTAAAATTCCATTAAGGTGTCTATCTTATAGCAAGTTTCATTAGGAATTGAGCCTCATTTATCTCTTCCTAATAATCTCAGTTAAAGCTGTGCTGTAGATCCTGTAATTTACTCTCAAAAATGATTTTTCTCAGTGCACCTAATAATAGGAAGGAAAGCTTATTTTTTCTCAACATATTAATTAGTTTAGCACCCTACACTGAGGAAGATCAAATTTTCCTGCAATGTTTTTTCTGGTGCCTTTTTTTTTTTTTTAACAAATATCAAGAAACAACTCTTCTAAAGAGTTTGTTTACCATTGTCATGTAATTAGGGTGTATTTTCTCTAAGGAGCCTCTTTGCCCTCCTTATCCCTTTTCTGCTTTTTAATGTCCACTGGTGGGTTCACATTTGTATTCCACAAAGTTTCCACTGTTTTGTCAGACTAAGACTACATAAATACCTGCCCTGTTCAAAAATAGGTCAACACTTTAACAATATGTAATATTAATTCTTCTTACTGCAAAAAAGTTTCTTTGCTGCCTCCTCTTCCCTTGCCTTCCTAACCCTCAGCATACATGTGGCTATTCAGAACAACTCATGTTGTCCTTTTTATAGTAATAGTTTCCTTATTGGAAAATAAAATTTGGTGCTCTTTAAATGAAGTCATCTACGTGCATTTCCCAAAAAGATTTTAATTTCTGCTTCTCTTTCCTGGGCACTGTGTGTGGTCTGTGTCCTTTCTGCTGTGAAGAGCTACAGCTTGAGCCCAGCATCCCCCCTGAATGCATTGACAGGAAAGGGTTGATTACCTCTCCAATCTTGCATGTAGTATTCCTGTCATTACCCACCAGGATCACTTTTATTTTTTCTGCAGTGTTACATAATTGACTCAACTATGATTCATATCAGCACTCTGGTAGTTTTCAGCAGTGCTGCAGTGTAGGTTGACAAGTTCTCCTCCTCCACGATTAAAAAAATGTATTCTCTCTTTTAATCCAGTGGCTTTGCTTTTGTGGTGCTCTCCATATCCCAACTACCCTTTGGAAAATTCAGACATTAAAGATCATCTAGTGGTATGTGCTAGTCTTCCACAGGAAACTACTTGTAAGAACTAATGCTGAAACGATTAATTTTAACCTGTGTGATAAAACAGACCTACTCTCTGTGTTGGTCTTCAAGGCAAAGATATAAGTGACTGTAAGGTCAGCCAAGTTGCTGTGAAGGGCCAGGAATGCTGAGGAATGACATTTTTCCATGTGCACAGCACTTGCTTGTAGGCCAAGTATAGAAACAACAACGTCTTGGTGTTGTAAACTATGTTCATGGTTGCTTCAACTCTGTTTGAAAGGCCAGGAGTTCCACAGGTTGTCAAAAACATCATCCTTATCATAGGATTAGGCAGAGGAGGCAAGGATTGTATTGACCTTGAAACTAAGTTCTGTCATAGTTCACAAAGTTGATCCATTTAAGCTCAGCCACATTTGTTTAACAAAGTACCTTGTACGTATCAGCTGCTGCTCAAAGTATGCCTGACCTTTTGCTTTCTTTAGGAAATTGTCTCATTAGTAGCAAAAGTACAAGCAGATGTCCTTTTTTATTTTCTCTTTCATTTCTTAATTTCTAAGGTATACAACTTCTGCTTCATTGGAATTACAGGGGGAAAGGGGCTAATTGGTTTTTAAAATTTTTGGAGGTTTATAAGCTATTGCTAAGGTGAGTGTATTCCATTAGCTACCAACCACTTGATAAAATTTGCTGCTTAAATCACTGTGAAAATTGATCCTAAAATGGGTGTAATCTTGTTGCTTTCTTTTCCTTGAAGTACCATGTTCCTCAAAAGTGACACGGCCCAGTATATCAGCCTCAGTGACTTTTGTGTTACACTCTTGGTTTGTCCTCTTTAGTGTCTGTCTCCATTAGTAAACCATAATTTGCCTTAGATTATAGTAATAGTATTTCCTGCCTAAGGGATAAAATCTCTTGGATCATTTTACACCAGAGAAATCCCTATTCTTTCACAACTTCAGCTATGTAAACATATTTTCTCTTAGCTCCCAATATCTAAACGTTTTTAAAGTTCTGTGATTGTAATAAGGAAAGGTGTAAAATGTGGTCTTCAAGACCAATAGAAGCATTGAAGGCTTGGACAGAGACCTCCAAAGAATTGTTCTACTCTGAGGGCTCTGAATTTGTGTCTTAATTGCTTTTTTAAAATGCTTGGTTTTCCCCCTCACATAACAGATACTTTTGCTGTGCTAGCTAGTCTGGTTTTATTCTCTTTATAGTCAGTGCCTGCCAGAGAAATATATCTCTTAATGTGTCAAATCATCCCCAAGAGAGAAGTCTACATGTGCAGGAATTTCTCCAGGATCTGAGAAAACCTGGTTTAGGAAAACAACCTGCTGATGATGTTGTCCTAGGTTCAAGACACATACATCAAAATTAAACTGCTATCATGTACTAAACAAAGAGAAGCCAATGCTTAATTCAAGTAGCCATGTCAGCCAAATGGCCTGGTTACAATCTGGTACTAAAATATAATTATTTGAGCTAGTCACCTGTTTACAAATGTGGCAGCCCTACTTCATTATTAAAAAAGCATCAGACTGTTTCTAGAAGAGTCCTGACCAAATATTTTCTCACTGAGAAGTGCAGATTTGGATAAAAACACGTTTAAAATTATTCTTGGTACTATTCACTTGAAAATATGACCTTTTTTCCCTTTAAAAAATACATGATGAATACATAAGCAAGTTATTTTATGCAGTTCTTTTAATCTCTTAGAAAAGTTAAGGCACATTTTTTGTTGTCATTGAAAAGCAAGGAGAGATGTCAAAGGAGAGAGTTCTGTGTTTCTCAAGGATTTCTCTTGTTTATAAAGATTTTTCTAGTCCTTTTTATAAAAATCACTCAGTAGTTTCTGTAACAAAACACTGGAAAAAAGTGCTGAGTAAGAATCTCTGTATCTTCCCTGTAACTGACCCTAACTTCTGAATGAACTGTTGCATTCTTCATCTTTCAGCAGTACTTCGAATATGTGGGGCCACACAGTTTAGTTTTGTAAAAAGCTAGGATATTCATCTTTAAAGAAGCCTTGTGCAATTCATATTCAGTTTCTTTAATCTAGGAATATTTGTAAATCTTTTCCTCTTTCTCTCCTCAGGGAGAAGTTATTTATCTTAAGAAAAAAAAAAAGTCAAATGCATTTTATTGAAATATTTGGCAAAAGAAGGGATTTTAAATAGTGCCATCAGAAGCTGATAGAATGGGCCGAAGTCTTCTCTTTTTCCCTTGATTCTCACTGAATTAAAAACAGTGTGGAAAATACATGAATATCACCCAAAGTTTCAGAATAAGAGAGAATAAAAGCAGGTCAAATCCTATGGGGAAATTAGGAGAAACCTTTTGACTCCAGCCCAGTAAGAGAAAGAACAACTTTGAAGAAAATGATTGAGACAAGAGGATTTTGAGAGAATGAGAGGCTTTTTTTTGTGTCACGCGGGTTCAGATTTGTTTCAATGTCTCTGATTCTCTGAAGGCTCTGTACAAAGTTGGGGATGAAGCTGCTTGGCTTTAGAATAGGAGAGTTTCAACTAGAAACATCCTTTTTTTTTGGAAGGTATCTTGGGTTCCAAGACAGAAGGTGTTTTAGATGGTTGCTACTGGTCTGATGGAAACGGGCTTAAGAGATTTTCTACATTGGATCTCGAAGTTGCACTCCAAAGTTCAATGCTGAGTCAGAAACTTGAGAGCTGCAAAGAGGAGAGAGAAGTTCCTCCTCCACAAGAGGTGTAGCAAGGACTCTTGGTGAGGCGCTTGGCATTGAGGGAAAGTTGTGGCAGACAGACCTGTGCTAAAGCAGTTTTTGGTTAGTATGTAATTTACCATTATGTCTTAAGCCAGCCCGTAGTTTACCCTGAACAGAGAGACTGAACCAAATTTTTTGTTGCTGTCTGGTTCACTGAGCACTGCCTGTTGTGAACACATAGCGAGCCTGGTGGGATTTATGTCACTTTGAGGCTGGATCAAAACACTACAGGGGGTGAAGTCAAGACTGTGTAGACCCCTCTAACCATGACCTTCCCTAGCTTTAGAATGCTTTACTGGTATGTGCAATTATTGCTACAATCATTTTGCAGCCTTTAATAACCTTCTCTTTAGCATAGTCATTTAATTATGAATTTATATTTCATCCCCTCTTCACACAGGAAGATATGGGGTTTTTGCTTGGTACTAGTTTGTTCAGGCTCCTCAGTATAATTAAATAAAAAAAAGAATAAGCGATCTGGGAACCATGACCCACAGTACACGGATATACAACTCAAACTATTTGTATATATTTTGGTTTTTTCCTTGATTCATGTATGTGTTTGCATGCATTAGTTATAGAAGAAATTACCTCTTTAATATTTATTATTTGAGTGTTTATATTTAGCTGTTTGTCTTTTCCCTTCTCTCTTCTTTCCCTCCACCCAACAATTTTTGATCACTATGGAATGAAAAATATCACTGAACCATATGTAAACTCTTGGAGCTATCAATGCAAATTCCTCACATTTTTCAGGGGAGGAGAGCTTTTGGCATGCACCATCAGTCTGTGTGATGTCTTTATCTTCCCCGATGCTGCAGTTTGTTTAATGGTTTATTTTGTTGGGCATTGCCCACAAAAAATAGAAATGCATAACTGTCCTTACTGATGCAGTGTTCCTCTTCCAGCAATTTAACATAGAGGCTTTCAACACTAAGCCAAATGCTACACAAAACCTGCTATGGAAACAGCTCTCTGAACAGCTTGAAGACTAGGTTGCTGTTATGCTAAAGCATTGTAATTTGTAAGTAAGATTGTGAGCTTAGCCTTTCTATTTCCTTTAGTTTTTGATATCTGGATTGGAGCTTTTTTATTGACCAATAACAGGAAATTATTTCAGATGCAGTTGTGTAGGATTAAAGGGACTCATTTGCCTGTGAGATGCTCTGAAAAGGCAGTTTTGGGGGTAAGAAGTAATAGATGAGTCTTTCTTTGGAGCTGCAATGTGCTGCAATGAATTTATATTTCTTCTTTTAGCTCTGCATTCTATGAGGAGCCAAGCAAACATATGAGAAGGGATAAAAGCAAAAGCATTTGGAACCTTTCTTCACTGGCTCCTGCTGTTGGGCTGTTGAGCAACACCACTGCAAAGAAGCTTATTTTAAGGAAGGACAGGGAAAATAGTGTGTTACTCTTTAAAAATCCAAAGTGAAGAAAGGGATGAGAAAAGTTTCTAGTTCTTACTACGTAGTGTTGCAGTCAGAGTATTTT
This sequence comes from Phylloscopus whistleri, assembly GCA_017589585.1. Classification (NCBI taxonomy): domain Eukaryota; kingdom Metazoa; phylum Chordata; class Aves; order Passeriformes; family Phylloscopidae; genus Phylloscopus; species Phylloscopus whistleri. Next base: position 622,892 of record JADMLD010001407.1, on the reverse strand, counting down.
CCAGATCAAAAGACTGAAGATCTATGAATATATCAAAAGCTACAGTTGCCACTGATGTGGCAGCAGCATGAGAGGAATTTGATGTATAGGCATGTATTTATGCAAGGAAGTTGAAAAATCTCTCCAGTAGTGCTGATCAGTATGTGCAGAATGGTACTGCATAAAGTGGTTATTGCTGCCTGATTTAGACTGAATCTCTGTCCCCTCCCTCCCTTCCTCACTCACTGAACAGTTACCATATTTTCTCAGCAAGGCTTCACTTAGAGCCATGGCTGTTCCTGAATGCCACTGAAAGCTGGAAATGACAATTCAGCAGCAAGGCCAAGCCACTTTTCAGTGTGGTACCATTTAGAATGACCCCAACAAGTGATGTTCTTGCATTAGGCAACACGGTCATTTCAACACCAGTATCAATATTTAATGCAGTGCTGCAAGGCCAGATTGTTGAATTTCCTTTTGGACCAGATGTTTCTTTTGTAGATGTTATTTAGAGTGAATTGGAATTTTGGTTTCACTTTATGCAATTTAAATTCTAGTCTTGTTGATGCCAACCCTTTCTTGAGGCACTCTGTCCATTAACTACTCATTTTTCATGGAATAATATAATGCCTTTCCAGATTATTATTACAAAAGCAGTCTTTTTCTCAGATTTAATTGTTGCTTGCACATAAGCAATCATCCAGCCTTCTTCCTACTAAAGAAATAGTATTGTTATTAAATGAGTAGCAGGACTGAAGTCACTCATCTTGAAGATAATGTCCATTGTTGACAATGCAGTTGAGTTCCTCTTATCTTGCTGAAGTGAAGAGGAAAGCAGCAGATCAATGCTGGTTTTTGGTTTTACTAAAGAAAATAATTTTAGCCTGGAAAAGAAAGTTAAATTCCTTTGATCAGTGCCATATGCTTGAGTTTATAATAGGCTTTTGTGTTCCCACTTAGCTGGATCAGATTGAAAGTTGGATAATTATCGGTGAGGGTTAGAAATAAAATAATCAGTTTGCATGTCAAAATATCTTCGTTTTTATGTCAGTCATCCTGTCTTTCTGCTACAGTGAAAACTGGCTCTGAGTTTAACAGAAACAGCACAATAAACAAACTTCAACCCTTCCCTAGAAATTGGTTATTTTGCCTTGTGGACAGGGGAATTAGGGCAAATATTGCCAGTTCTGGCTGCTGTGCTGGTATTAAGGCTGAAGGGTTTGCACTGGTAAAAATTTTAAGCACACCCCACTAAAACAGAGACTAATTATGATGTAAATATTCCATTGCTATTTATCTTCATTTTTTCAGAGTAACATTCACATGTGAACCATCTACACCATCTTCACATATACATCCATAGAGTTTAACCAGAATTATAATTTTAGAGTTGGCTTTGCATGCTCAGATGCAGTAGGTTTCATTGGCTTGGACAGTTGCATGCTTTGGAGACAGATCAGCAAGTCTGCTTGGTATGTCAGATTAAAGATGAGTTTATTGACATTATCTATACTGATGTAATGACATTTATAAAGGTACCGGCAAATAGTGCTACTGGATGCCCTAATATGTGCCTTTGCTTTGCAACCACTGTGAATTAAAAAAAAAAATAAATCCAAAACCAAAACAAACATCAACCCCCCCACTGCCTCAAACAAAGCAAAAAATCAAACCCAGTAATTTTAAGGGTTTCGTAACAGTAAAATTTTTGCATCAGAATATTTGCAGGAGAAGCAAGAGCAAACATCTGGCCTTGTAGCTTTGTCATTCACTCTGTACTTTATTAAGAGTCTATCCAGGTGAGTTTTTCTTGGGAAATGTGAGCCAAGATTGTGTGCACCTGCTTCTAATTAGAGAGCTTCTAGTTGCTTAAGAAACATTATGACCTAAAGGCTCTTATAAAAACAAGAATAGCTGAGATACATGAGGGAAGCACTAAAGTCTCCACTTTAAGTGAGATTGTGTTCTTTGAGCTGTGTTTTATTATATAACATTAAGCTAAGCTCCAGCAGTTGTAGGTGTTGGGAAAAGATAAGAGATTGTTGCTGTGCATGACGTGCATTGCCATGGAAATACTGTGCTTCAGAAGGAATAAGCCTCCTTCCTATTGTGCATTATGGACTGCTAATAAAGCATATTAAAAAAAGAAAAAGGAAAAAAAGTAAATGACCTTACTTAAGCAGTAGGCAATAATAAATGGTTTTTGGAATATTGAAATAAGATATTAGGGTTAGATTGCAAAATTGCATTTGTTCTACAGTGGGCAATAACACAATTATGAGATGTCTTTGAACGCTTCCCAAAACTCATTTGGTAAAGAAGGGTAGAATCTGAATTTGGAACATTGTAATTCATTTCATAAAATCAATGTCCAAGAAATCTTCAACACTTTGAAGAAGAGTAGGACTTCCCCACCAGTACAAGATTTCAATTGTGTATATGTTATCCGACAGGATAACATGATAACTTTTGGATATTATATACCAAGTAAGGAACAAGTAACTAAAGGTAGCTAAAAATTCTGTAGTAATTTCTATAGTAATGGGCTATTTATTTCCTTCTGGTTTTTAGTTTGGGTAAGACTAAGTGGCTGGTTTTTTTCAGTAAATGGATACCAGAATCAATACAAGTGTTTAGGAAGAGTTCATTAGTGGAAACGCTCATTATTTTTCAGTCTTGGAAATTCTATTTATTAATATCTGAGAATAAAATTCCTTCCCCAATTTTCTGCCCCGCTCTTTAGAAAGCCTAAAAGCTGTTTTTAGACAGTTCTTAAGAGTTTTATTTGTTCAACTGTCCTTTTCATGTTAAGAATACTGAAAGAAGGATGAGAGCAGAGATGTAATCAATCTTATTCTCCAGTTTGCTGAAGACACTTTTGAGCCTGCTTGTTGACTGTAGTAGGTTTTGGACTTCCAAAAATGGGGAAAGATGTTTGATTCTTCCTGTTTTCTGTGCTCTACAGTATGAGAATAAATGGATAAAAAAGCTGGTATACATAACTAATATTGTTGCTGAAGCTAACTGGCTGAAATTGCTGTCATCAGATGTTACCTAAGGCAAATAATTTAGCTGTGTTGGAATAAGTATTAGGGAGACAATTCTGGTTGCCTCAACAAGGATAACTAGAGGAAGGCAAGACAGTTCTTGCTAATGAAGTGCTGTTTTTATATGGAAATCAGTCTGATTTTGCCAACTCTTTTAAAGAATTGTTGTTAAATTGAAGGAGTTCATCATTACTATTGCATGTCTACTGATTGTGTCATAATCCCAACAGGCATATAAAATTCCTAGTGGCACAGTAATAATTCTAGCTATTTTAGGAATGAGAAAATATGCTGCTTCATTGTGATTGGGATAAATGCTACTGTCTTGGGATAAAGGATTCCTTCAGCTATCAATTCCTTCTCTCTATAAACATGTATTATTTTAGTTATGTTAATTTTCCCCTCTATTTCTTTGCTGTCTTTTACAACTGACAAAAGACATCAGCTACTGACATGTTGATAAGATATGCAGAAGCAGGATCCTGAATTTTCAGAACTGACAAAGAAAAAAACCCCAGAAATCTAAATTAATGCATTTCCACAAATCCTTACAGATTGGTCTTTAAAAGACAAATTGCCTTTGCTTTTTTTTTTCCCCCTGGTATTTTTGCCAGTTCTTTTAGTTGTGCCTTCTAACTGTAAAAAAACAAAGTAGGTCCCTTTTTGCGGGGATTTGTTAGAGTTCTGGACTCCTAATTCTAAGAAGTGCAGACTATAACCACAGCTTTTTATTAAAGCAGACAGGGGAAAAAAGTGCTATGTAGGTTTTGTTTTATTCAACCAATTTTTCCAAGGCAGCTTTAAAAATGCTTAACTCATTATAAAAAAGATGTGCTGCAAACACGTTGTATACTGTGAGGCGCTGTCTCCCTCTGAAGTGCTTCCATACCCCTGGTTGCCATGGCAAGAGAGAAAAAGAATAAAAAAAATTCCTGTAGCGAATACCTTTATAATTCCAAAATCATTGCTCAGCAGGGCTGTGTGCTTAATAACTCATAAAAAGTACTGTGGGTTTTGCAGAAGGCTGGGAGGGGATTTCTCCCCTGCTCTGTCTCGTCCCGTTCAGCTGACTGCCCGCGCTGCCGAGGGGCAGCAGTGATCCAGAGGGGGTCGTGGGTGATGCTGGAGTTTTAGCTTGGCCGTGGGTGTGAGCATGTTGAGACCCTCAGGGGAGGAGAGGCTGCTCCCCTGGCCATGCAGGCAGCTGGGATGGAGCAGTGCTGCTCCCCAGCAGGGCTGTTCCAGCCCCTGTGCCTCCTCCACATGGAGGAGAGACGGGGGCAGCATGTTTGTTAGCTTGAAGATGGGTTTTTTGGCAGTCTCCTATTCAGGGAAGGGTCCCTGAGCCCACGTGGCTCATGGCTTCCAGAAGGGCTGAAGATGCCACCTCCCAGACACCATCTTTCACAGATGTGAGCTGTCCCCTCTGTGCCAGGTTCCAGCTCACAGCCCTTCTGGTATCCTAGTGGGCCTGAATATCCCAATGTTATGCTGTGTGCAAATACACAAGATTTTCAAAAGCTCTGGGCTTCATGCTGGAACTGGGACAACATTTTTACTTAAGGTATTTGAATACCTTGTTTTGAATTCAGGGTACAGATCTCCAATATTCTGACTATTTTAAAAACATCCCAAGTCCTCCTAAGCCATAGGAATGTAATTTTTGAAGCTTTTCCAGAGTACCCTGACCCAGGGCCGCTGGTACCAAATAAATCATGTTAGTACTTGCAGCATTTTGCAGAGTTCAGGTTGAGACCTGCAGTAGAGTGATGGCATTTTGAGACTTTCAGTGATAGATGACAGTGCCCACAGTCATAGCAACTTGATGCAGCATCCTACTGCTAGCACCATCTGCTACAATTTTTAAATATAGAAGGGGATTTTTCTTAGTCAGCATGTTTCTGTCAGAGCAAGCTCTTCATGGGCCTAATCTGAATGCCACCGCAGAGCTTTAAACTTCATCAGCTTTCTAATGGAATAACCCAGTCTAATCTTTTCAAAGTATTTGCTTTTTCTTAGCAAATGGAATCGATTTTTACTCTTCAGTGATTTCTGTGGCTGTGTCTAAAACATTTCCCATCTTTGCACTATCATTTGTATTTCTATCAAGAACAATTTTAGGGTCTGAGAAGTCATCAGCTGCTGAAATATGTGGAGAGCTGCCTTTTTGCTTGAGTGTTGCTAACGTAAAGTAAAATGTGTGAGGATCTCATCAAACAACTTAGCTTCATCTCACCCCAATTTTTATTTAATGGGTGCCTCCAAAATGTGTATGAAAGCAGTGCTAAAGTCATGACAACTATCTGCAAAATGCCAGGTAACTTTTCTGAGATTGTTTAAGCATCTGTCACCTCAGGAATCATCATGGTTAAAAATATTTGTAAAGCATTCTGAAAGTCACAGATGAAAATGCCTGTTGGTACAATATTGCTTGTTGGTAGTTAAGGTAGTGCTGTGCATCTATCCTGATCACTCTCTGCTTATTGTGCCAGCAAAACTTCTTGTCATCTAAAACTTCCATTGCTCACACTGTCCCATGCATCTGTACTGGTCAGCTGCATGGAACAGGGCCTGTTTCTGAGCATGAGGATAAACAGACTTGGAGGCACAGCAGTACACACTTTCCCTGAGCTGAGAGAGGGCTCATGCCAGTGCAAGCCACCAAACACACTGGCTCAATCTACTGCCTGTATTTCCTTCTCCCTTCCTAAGAGACAAAACTGCTCTGCTCACATCTGAAACTTTTTACATGCAGGCTCAGGATGGGCTCAGGCAAAGGCCAGGGTGGAGTGCCACTGCTCATTTGCCCAAGTTTATAAGGCATAATGATCTTTGAAGGAATGCACAACTTGTCCTTGCCTTCAGAGGCTTTCCCTCATCTCCTCCCGTGTCCTTTGGACCCCAAGGAAGGTGTGACACAATAGGGATGTCCCGCAGGGTTGACACCCGCACGCCACTTCTTCCTCTGATTGTTCCCCCACAGCTGTTCTGCAAACATTTCCTGCCCTTCCTGCCCCTGATTAGCAGCTCAAGATACTAAATGTACAAGGAATGGCTCACTGTGTAAGTGAAATGTAACTTTACAAATGTATGTGGTGTTTGCACATCTTAGGGCTTTAGCTTGGTATACTTAAAGTTTTTATGTTTAGCCTTTGTTGGGATCTTGCTAAGAAGTTGGTTATTTTGCCAAGATGAGTGCCTGTTTGTCTTCTCAAAATGTTTTAGGGCATGGTTATACTGCGTTGACCTGAAATGCCTCAATAATTTGAATAGATAAACAGATGACTTGGAGCGTGAATTTATCTGTGCAGCAGTCCATAATGCTCCTTCCTGAGCTGTTAGTTCATCCTGCAAACATACACCTCATTTAGATGTTGAGCTGAGAATTTAGTTGTGTATTAGATAAAGAGCCTCCTGAAAAACAGCTACAGTAATCATTCTTCATAGCTACATATTATGTCTGACACATAAATTGATAGAACAAAGTCACTAGCTGAAGCCTTGGACAGCAGATTAAATGTATGACTAATAAAGCCTGAAAGCCAAGATTGGTGACAGACATTATGTTCATCCTGGCCAATGTGAGTTTAAGAAGCCAGAGATTATTTTATTTGAAGAGCCTTAATGAGGAAAAGAGGGAGAATCTCTTGCTAGCAGAACAGAGTGTGTTGGTGTGGACTTGTTGGAAGAGGTTGATGCTTCAATGTCACCTGCTCTCTGAATTAGCACATTTGCAATAGAAATATAGAAATAACAAATCCTCTTTTTCTGCATCGTCTTTTCAGCAAATCCCTCTGCAGATACCATTTGTTTGTTGGGTTTTGTTTTTTTTTACCTTTGTGAGTTGGCAAATTCCATCCTCCACTAGACTAAGTGCTGCAGTGAGATGGAAGGAAAACACTCCAAGAGAGGTGACTGCTGTGAAATACAATGGCAGCAAGTGTGAGTGTTGAAGCTGATCTCTGAAATTTTGTTCTAGTTTTAAGGTTTGAATTCAGTATTAGCACAATGCAGTATGTGACTGAGAAGTATCTGGATTTTTTCAGAAATCTGCAGTTAGATTTCCTGTAATGGTGTTATGCACAGGACAAGTACAGAGGGCCAGAGGGCAGAAGGAATGAATGATTACAGGATACTCATGATAAAAGGAACCTCAGATAACCATCTAATCTTCCCTTCTGTGCATTTATTTTTTTGCTTTGCTAGCATTCTAGTCTGGTTTCATGTAGCCAGTTCAGGTTCTCTGTGCCTTTGTATTTCAACAGAGCACTAATGTAAGAGTACCAAATGCATAACCTGAATGGTGGGCAACTCTGTGAATCCTTGTGAGAGCCAAGATAAGCAATATTTCTTTAAATCTGCACACTCTTGTTAATCTATATAAACCATAATTGGCACCAAAGAATTAGCTGAGTGGTTGGAAACAATTTCTGTAAGCCTGCATGGCAATGGCTGCAGTTCCTGGCAGAATCAGAATTCTGACTCAAGTGATCCATCGCAATTCCTGTGATGATTCCAGTTCAAGAATTGCAGTAGTTAAGAGCTCAAACATAATATTCATAAATATGAAGCACATATTTCTGTCTGTGAAGACTACATTTCTGATCTGGCCTTCCTATTGGCATTGTTACATTTGGTAAGATATATTTATCTGAGTTGGGAAATGCTGAGTTCTGGTAAGGTTGCAATGTGTTGAACTTGCAAGGAGCCCACAGGTGATCTGTGAGCAGCCATGGGTTTCACTGACTTTTTTATCAGCTCTGACTTGTTGGGCAGTTATTATGTAATGAATTCTTGGGGAATCTCCATCAGTCCTGGCCACCTCAGGCAGCTGCAGCACAGACAGGAGCTGCATTGCAGGAGTGAGTACTGGAGTAGAGTTGATGCTGGCTGACACAGATGATCAAATGATCAAATTGCAGGTGATATATAGTACAAATTTTACAGCTCTGCCTGCTGTGAAATGTTTGGGGGAAGCTGAAATCCTCTAGACGATCTCAGGAAGGAAATATTTCTAAAGCTACACCACCGAGACATGGAGACATGATAATATATTGCTTCCATATAAGCCCTATCAGTAAATGATAGCTGTAAGAAAGTTGCTAGGGAGATAATACTGGACACTGAAGGATTCATATTTTTGAAGCAATTGTCACTAAACTGACAGCTGCTGTACCATCTATCTTGGTATATTCACTTTTGCTGGGTGATACAAAGATAAATACACAAAAGGGAAAAAAATTCTGCTTGTGTATTGTTGGGTATCAGTAAATGGTATTTGAATAGCATGTGACCTTAATTTCTGGAGCACAACATTCTCTAATACGTAGCTCATGAGTTCAGTTACTTCTGTGTTTAATTTTTATTAGTTTTCTATTGGTGTGTTTTATTTCCCACCTGCTGCCCATCATACACTCCTAAATTACATCAGTGTCCTTTTTGCAGTCTCTGATGAAAACATCATATTCCCATGTATTTTTATATGTTATTTTGAAATTCAAATCAAGGCTACTAGAATTGTTACAAATCACTTTTGAGGCAAAAGGAGAAAGATCATCTGTAAAAACTGTAGCCTTCTTGACACATTTTAAACTCTGAAATCCCCTTGATTTTTATCCTATCACTAAGAAGGCAAGTAATGATGAAAATTTTCAGGTGTTCAAATTTTTTTAATAAGTCTGCACATTTATTTGGGGAAGAGTTCCCAAATGCAGGTAACTTCCCTAAGCTTTACACTAAGCTTTCACCTGCACTGTTGACTAGAAGCCTCTCCATGTTCCTGCCTTGAGCAAAGAACTTCTGCTATTCGAGAGCAGAACAAAATCACTCAAGTTTGGCTTGTGCTCTGGTGAGGAAATTTGAATTGGTTCACAGTAGGACTCATTTGTTCTTAGCTGATGTGCCAGTTTATTTTCTGGGTAATGACTATAAGTGGGAGAAGTAAATTTTATACTGTAGATTTTTTTTTCCCCTTATAGAACTTTGTGGGGCATTAAAATTATCCTGGTTTTACCCTATGAACTCCAAAAGAGCACTATTGAATTAAGAGCACTTTTTCAAATCAGTTATTTGGAAGATAAGGTGCCCGTTCAGCAGACTTGTCTCCCAAAGCCACCAGGGTGATTGACTGATCACAGATCACTTGAAGGTATCAAATCAGATCACAGCCCCTTGGAACTCACCTGCACTTTACAAGTCTGTCCATGAATGCTTATCTGTCCCCAACACATATAATGAATCCTTCCCCTGCTATTTGGGATCCTATTATTTGTACCTGCTTTTTATGAACAATCATACTAAAAGCAACATTTTCAGTGTACAATTTCTACACACAGATATTCATAAATAATGAGGAAGAATCAAGCCTATAAAAAATTGACGATGGAAAATTTGTATTTTTTCATTTTAATTTGCTGTTGAAAACGCACATGGAATGGAATAATGGGTTCATGACAATTCTCTTAATGTAATTCTCTTTATGGTGACCTCAAACACTCAACTTGGCAAGGTTTTTAAAATTGGGTCTCTGCACTTACTGATGGACAATTTCTCAGCTTGTGATGGTTGTTGTGGATATATTTGTACTTTGTTTTGTTTTAATTTCAGCTATTTCTGATAACAAATTTAGTAGCAGAAATACAGGATCTTTCCTGTGATAATACCTTAAAGTTGCTGTTTCTTAGAGTGGTGTCAGTGTACTTTGTAGCAGGCCTCTATAAGGTGGAGAGAAGAGGGTTGACTTTCTATTTCTGGCTGATCTTCCAGGTGGAAGTACAGGTGCCTGGGCTTCACACCCTGTGCTCAGTGAGCCCAGGAAACTGAGGCTCTGGAATGGGGAAAACAAGTATGTGTTGGGCTTGTGAAACTCCAAATGAGCCCTACACTCTCCCAACCTATTTGGGGCCATCTATGAGTCCAGCTAAGTGATATTTTTATCCCCTAGAAAGAATGACAGCAGCCACAGCTGCCTTTGTCAGAAAAAACTCTCTGTTCTTCATCAAAACCAAAAAGGTTTATTCACAGTTGGGTGTTTGCTTTGCTTTCTTCAATATAAATTGCTGTCTAAAAATGAACTTTGGAGAAAGAAATTTCATCTTACTGGTATGCCTCCTATGGATTTTCTTTCCTTTATTTTGTATTGAATGAGAGGTTGTTGAAATTGATTTGTTTCTATGGAGTTTTACAATGTGAGTAAGTTATCAAAATTTTTAACAAACTAGTTCACTGCTGCTGACGCTGATTTCAGTGTACTGTGACATGTCAAAGTTTCTGGGGCTTTTTATATTTGTTCCAAGTGTGAAGGCTATATTATACACAAAATTACATTTGCAGTGTCAAGTGTTGATAAATTGAGACCTTCCATTTTAATGTTACTTTAATAACTTAATAGCTTTTATAAGTTCTGTTTCTTTTACGTGTATATTATTAATACTTTCTAGTTAATAAAGGGCTTTTTTCCCCTGGGTTCTTTGGTTCATTTAAGTGTAGGATAGCTCTCCTTTGTCAGCAGGACTATTTTGTGAAATTTTGGGTTGTTACCTTTTTGGAGAAAGAAATTCAGGAAGAAATGCAAGATATTAAGGTGTTGAATGCTCTCTTGGAAAAATGGGTTTCCTCAGCCTTTATCCCACACAGATACCATCATGGTATATGTGTATTTAAAAAATTAGATGGAAAGGCTGTAGGATTTTGTTTTGTTTTGTATAATGTTCCATCTTCCTACTGTTTGACTTGGCAACCTTAGCAAAGTTTTTCTAATGTGCTTTTTCCTGTTGTTGCCTACAATGTACGACTGAATGACTGCACTTATAAAAATTTGTATTTCCTTCTCTTTTTTTCTGTTGTTGCCACTTAAATGTCATTTACTGTTTGTCTCAGTTACACTGAGGAAATTCTTTCCAGTTTGCAATAAATTCAGAGAATGAGAGTGTTCGCTCTGACATTATTTTTTTGTTAACCTGACTAGCTTACATAATACTGTATGGCTTATTTTTTGTGCTGCTTATTGCTTGCAAAAGTTTCAGGAATGTTGATTTCCTCTGTGTGCTTTGTTCAAACAACTAGGCAAATAATTCCCCTGCCTGAAAGTAAATGAAAAGTTTTTTTGTTTTGTTTTTAAACATCTGTCTCCAATGGCTTGATAAAAATTCTGCTGGAGCCCACGTAGAATGGAGATAAATTCTTGCAGTTTAGTCAGTTTTCTGGGATGGTGGTGATCTGTGACAAGCATGGTGGAGTCCTGTCTCCTAAAAGGTGTTCCAAAACCATCAACAGATTCTACACAAGTTCAGGATTTTTAGTCTGTTTATGGTCTTAGAGCTTAGGTGATTTTCATTCAGTGGTGCTGAGAAACACATGGATTCTTTCAGTAACAGAATTCAAATTAGAATTATTAACTAGAAATGTATAGGTATGGTTTGAGATTCAAAACCCCAAATAACAATAATTAATGTTTCAAATATATGTCAGTAAACAACTCCCCATCTCTCTTTGCTGTGGTGTTTCCTAGCAACTGCTGTGTTCCTCTGAACCTGAGTTGCCTTGACAATACTTGTGGCATATTGTGCATCTACACAGGGCATTTTGTTCCAAGGGCTTTGCAGGCCAAGAATGTATTTGTGAAGCATCCTTGAAATGCAGCCGTCATTTTTAAAAATGCTAAGTGAGTAGACAAAGCACTATTGCATGATTTGGTAAGAGGGATGGGAGAATATGAAACAGGAGCTTGGGCTAAGGCTGGCAGGAATCCCGTTATATGTAACAGAGAGAAAGTCTGGCCAAAACTCATCCTTTCTATGTTCAAGCAAGCAAGGTGTCTTTTAGATGGTGAGGGAAAGCAGATGAATAGACAATGTTGTTAGGGCATCATTTGAGCAGACCATTGAAGTTCAGCTAAGTTACTGTTTTTACTGCTGTGTCCAATATCACAAACCTCAGGTCCTTCTGCAGTCTAAGCCCCCTTGCAGGCTGTGCTGCAGTTCTGAATGCCCTTCCCTGCAGCCCCTGTTCTCCTGAGTGTGAGGTTCCAGCTCTCTGCGCTGTTAGGAGCTGCCCTCTCTCTGGTGAGCCCTGACTGCCTCTCTCACTGGCCTTGGCAGCTCCCACACCCTGAATAAGCAGCTCCTGTATCCCAGCTGCCTGTGATTTGGGTTTAAAATACAGAGAAGGTGCTGCCTGTCTTGAAATCTAAATAATATCATCCAATATCTTGTACTTAGGGCGTCTCATCAGGCAAGTTGCTTTAGGTTTCTGTGTTTCTGTATTCTAATATTAAGAAATTAATACTTTTGCTGTTACCTGTGGATCTGGCCAAAGATTTGCAAACATTTTCCAATTAATGAAAAACAGAATTTTTGTTTAGGATAACTATTGGGTCTAGACAGAGAAATTCTGTTGCTTTTCAGCTCCTCTATCATGATTCTGCAATAATATTATCTATCTAGTTTTCTAGACATTCTTTTCTTAGGAGGCATTAAAAGGCATGAACAATCAGATGCTTTTAATTGTATGTTTCTTTCAATTTTTGCAGCTTTTCTTTCTTTCCATTTTTGTTTGTCTCTTTTCAATTTTTTGAGCAGAAAGAAATTTGAAGCCTAAGGCTATTGGCCTGGAACTGCTCATCATTTAGGCAAATTTGCTATGGATTTTAACATTTTGTCTTCATATATTTTCCTCAGAGGAATTAATGTTGTTTTGCAACCTATACAGATGTAGATTTCCTGTCTGTTGTCAGATCATAAGACTTCTTTCTGAACTCTGAGTCCTTCAGTAGCTCTCCAAACTTCTGTCATTTGGGATGCTAAAAAGTAGGTTGAAATTTCAGTGCTAATTTGTTACAGAGAAATCCATGAAAGGTGAGCAAATTGCCAAACTCCTCTTTCCATCACAAACTCATTTTAATAACTTGAGCATTGTCAAAGTTTAGTTTATGAGTCTCTTACTGGTTGCAGGTAGGTTTGGCACACTACCCTAGAAGTGCTGCCTTGAAATCAGTTCAAGAGCTGAAAATAGGTGTGCAATAAGGATTTTAATGGAAAATCAAGCAAATATTATGGGTTATTATCTGATTAAGCTACATGAAATAGCTTATCATTTTGAGGCTATGTATACCATATATTTGCATTAGTGAAATGTCTTTCCACCTTTGGGAAACAAAACCAAACAACTGGTAACCAAACCCAACCACAGTCTGCATGTGTTGGAGTATCAGCTGAGAAGACAAAGTAAGGAAAGCAATTGCTTGGGGAATTACTGCTGGCTCTCATGCAGTGGCTGAACAGTAAGAAATGAACTACCACAGCTGCTTCTGAAGCCTGTTCTGCTGACTTTTGTGCTGAACTGTTTCCACCCTGTGATTAATGGTGAAGTTTATCTTACAGAGCTGTCATTTTGACATCTTTCACTTGTACAGCAATCACTTTTCAACGAAAAAAGAAAAGGGACTTTAATTGGCCCCTTTATTTTTGTAATCAGGAACAGGATGCCCCAGCTCTTAGCTCAAACTGACCCATTATGTACATTTGAGAAATGAGTCACAGGTCAGAACCTCTCCAAATAGGTTCTGGTTGGTGGGAAGACAGACAAACTCAAATTCCCAGATATAAACATGCTTCAATGTTTTTGTGTGATAGTGAGATCCAAAGCAGCATGGGAAGTACTTTGAAGTTCTTGGTTTAGAGTTCTTAGATCTGCTAAAGTGATGATAACTTTGAGATGTGTTTTTGGTGACATGGTGACACCATTGGATGTCAGTTAATGCAGCATGTTTGGTAGTAGCTGCAAGTTAGCAGCTTTGCTGCTGAGGAAATTAAGGAAGTTCACTTTCAAGTCTAGTGCACTCCCTCTACATTTTCAGTCCATTTTTCTTAGAGCTTGATATTGTTACTCCATTCTTTTCCTCAAAATCTTTGTTTCATAAATATGTTACTGAAAAAACAATTATTTTGGAGCATGCTGAGTTTAATCAAATTATGTTATCTTTCCTTTAATATGTGCTTTCTTTTAAGGTCTAGACCAAGGCTCATGCAAGGTTTTCTGACTCTCTGTCTTCTGGTGTCTCTAATTCTGTATGCATGCTGTGTTTGAAATGTGCCACCCTCCAGTGTGGGAAGCTAATGATGGAAAGCCCAGGCTGGATAGTGCAGATCTCCCTGCTCCTATTCATGATTGATTCTACTGTTTTGTTTTGTGTTCTTCTCTGCCACTCAAAATGCCATTTCCACAGCTGGATTTCTGACTTCCTATCTAAAGCATTCACTTCTAAATAGAGATTACACCCACTGAACCTTTACATCAGTCAATAGACTGTCAATGGTGAGGTACAGGCTTTACTTGTCCATGTGAATGATTAGGATTGTGTAAAATTGAAGAGATGTAGACTCAGATCCCTTGTTAGAATTTGCCTTTTGCATTTACCCAGAATCAATTTTGATTCTGTTACTAAATTCCAGAAATATCTACCAAAAGAAACTACTTACAGGGGCAAATATTCTATCACAGTTATGCTTCTGCTTTCATTGCCTTTGGTTTTCCACAAGGAAAATTCTTCTTGGCTACAAATTTAACAGATGAATTGCAGAGAACTCATTTGTTATTTAGAGCAGTCTCCTCCATGAGATCTGCAGAGCACAGGGGTTTCTGCCTCCTTCTGTTGTACCCCACAGTGACACCATAATTTGCCACTCACTGCAATGATCTACAGCCTGGCTGGGCAAGGAAATTGATTCCAATGCCTCCCCCCTTCCTGCACTTTAGCCAGCTCAGTGAGTGGGGTGAGACAGACTGCCTTGCTTGTACCATTTATTTTGAACACAACAAGTACATTCCACTTGGTTTCTAGCTAAGTGCTTACCCAAACCTATAGTCCTTTGGAAAAGGTGGTCTCTGAGACAAAATATTTGCCAGAAGCTTCTTATAATTCAGCTTCCTGTCATTAATGACACCTGTCCAAATCGGTGCTTATAGCAGTGACTGGATGTGCAAAGACACACCCTAAAAGAATATCTTCTGTGTTTGTATCTTGCTTTCCATCCTCAGTACCTTCCTAACATCTAGAATGAGTAAGAAAGAATCATAAAGCAAAATATGAGCACGGCAAAAAAGGACAAACTCTCTTACAATGCTCTCTTTAATGAACCAAAAGTAGATTCTCACTGATCTAGCAAGAAGCACAGTCAGAATAGAACAATCTGGATAAACTGCAGCACTTCAGTAGGATTTATGGAAAAGCTGATGCTTGAACTCTAAATCTGATTCCAGCATTTAAAATAGCTAAATATTAGAGTTGCTGTTATATATGTTTTAATATTTTCTTGTTCATTAATTATTGTTTGGGGAAGGCTTAGAGCACCACAGGGATAGCAGTTAAATAACTTATTGCCATGTTGGTAAAGTTCCTCTTCTGCTCCCATTATCATGTAACCACATCTTCAGTGTGAATGGAGGGCAGAGAGAAAAATATGTCTATATTTGCTGGATTGTTTGCAGTAAATAACTCAGTCACTACAAAACTCTGCCAAAATTGTTCAGTATTGTACTCCCATATAACCTCAGATGAAAACTCATCCATAACAGTGTATGTGGTTTCCCTGGGATCTCTCTCTGCAAAAATGAACTTTTTGATAAATGTTAAATACAAATGTGTCTTTCTATAGTAGGAAACTTTCAAAGTCTCAGCTTGAGGTTGGCTTGTGAAAGGATGTTATTATCTATAACGCTGAGCCTTATGGGGAAAATGTAGACCACTGTAATAATGAGTATTTGGGATTGTATACTTTAAGGACAGAAACCAGATTAAAATAGAAGGATAAAACCTGCTTTTAAATTTGATTTACAGGTTTCAGACTTGGTCTAGAGGGTTACAGGCTAATATGTGCAAATGACCTAAGTCTGAGGAGTTGTTAAAAATCTCACAAATCCTTGCTTCGGGTCTGTCTTTGTGAAAACTCAGCTCAGTCTCTTCATGGTTATTGAGGCTGAAGCATCTAATGGCTCAGCCATTAGATCACTAAAAAAGTGATCAGGTACTGCATGTAATCCCTGGGGGTAGTGGGGAAGACAAATTGCAAATAGTCTGTTAAAATAGCAATAAATAGAAAAATCACTAGTGTTGTGCAATGAAAACATTCTGAGTTAGTTAACTCCAGATTATATAAAGAACTACAACAGTATTGCTGAATACTGGTGGCAATTTCAGTTTCAGATTGGGGATGGCACCCCGACCAACCAGAGTGCAAGTGCAGCACTTGGACATATGAACAGGAAGACAAAGTAAACCAGAACTCCACTTGTCTGTTGTCTGACTGTGATTCTTCATGAGCTTCATCTCATATACTTTAAATGGAATGACTTGTGGCTGAGCAGAAAGTGGTTTATTATGTTAGTCAGGATTAGTGGTGTGTAGTTTGAAGAGCAATAACATCAGCAATCTTGCCATGAAGGGAGTTAACAAATGGTTGTGAAGTACTTCAAAATAGTTATCAATAAAAGTTTTCAAAGGGGAGGTAATTTTATCTGTTTTCCCAGAAGGGATTAATAGGTTTCCAGGTCTATTTGTACTCCCCATAAATTTCAGACATTATAACAGGAATTGGGAAAACCCTGCAGGTGAGGGAGGGGAACTGGTAGAGTGGAGACCAGAGTTTGGTAACTCTGATGAGGTGGCCTCAGGCCAAGATGACATAGAGGAAGACAACACCAAATTCCTGCACTGAGACTAAAAATCACAAGTGGGAAGAAAAAAAAAAAAAAAATGGGAGCAACTGGATAGACAGCAATGGAGAAGAGTATGGAATTAGCAAGGTCAGTGTGTGTAAATCATGGGCAGCAATCATCTCCTCCTCTGGTCCTGCCAGGGTGTGCAGGTGGAGGGGCTGGCCTGACTATGGGCACTGCCTGTAAGGGAATGCAGAGCAAGAACAAAGAGTCCAAGGAACTGCAAGAGAATGACAGGAATGTTTTGAAAATGCCATTTATGAAGGTTCAAGGAGCTGTTTAATTGAATTTAGTGACAAGAGCAGAGTTTCAAAAATCTGAAAAATATTGTCATAAGGAGAGAAATATTCTCACCAAGGGCAGGACAAAAGCTAAGTTGCTTAATTGCAGCAAGGGAGATTTTAATAACAAATTAGCAATGCAAGTTTTGTAGATCAAGAAGTAAACTGTATTCCTGTCTCCTTAGGAGACTGCAAAATAGCTTTCCTTGGAAGTGTTTAAAAATGGATTAGATGGATATCTGCAAGGATACTAATTCAAAGCAGCAGTTAGCTTAGATCCTCTCTTCACCTTTCCCTTCCAGCTGTGCCTTGCTACATTTCTGTGATCTTTAGAAGAAATTCACTGCATTATTTATTCTGATAGGAATGGCTCTCTTCCATGTGTCTAAAAGAAGGTACCTGAAATTGCAGTTTGGATTGCTGTTCTACTTGACACGCAGCATTTGATTCTATTTTTTGGCAACTAAAGGATAGCAAAAAGTCCTTGGGAAGTCAATCTTACAAAGGACCAAGTTCCTTGCCAATGTTTTGTGAATACTGAAGAAATTCAAAGTGTTAGTCAAGATTAATTGCTCCTCACTGTTTTTTACTGGAAAAGGATTTACATCTGAAAAATCTGCTAAAAGAGTACACAATGCCCAATAACACAAAATAAAGAAAGAATAATTTCTTGGCTTGGGAATGGATGGAATTTATCATAAAATCTATATATATATATATATACATATGTATACAGTTTTAGGTCTTTCTTGGATGTCAGTTCTCGAATTTGGACCACAACAGGGGAGGGAATTGTACAAATACATTACTTTGCCATTCTCCGAATAAAGTAGTGAAGTTTGTGGCATCCATAAATGAAACTTGTAGACAATAGTGATTTTTGATAATTTACAGTAATAGTTTAGAAAAAAAACTTATTAATTAATGTCAGTAAACTTTAATGATGTTACCCTCTTGATAGCAACTCTAGTTTTCTATGCTCTCATTACCATATACTCTTGCAGGTGGACTTTACTGCAATTGTTAACTAAACATACCTTCAACTTGTTTTATATTTTCTATTAAATTTTGAGTTTGGTACACGGGATTCTGTCTGCTTAACATTTAAACCTTTGCAGCACAGAGGTTTTCTACTTAAGTAGAAAAGGGATGCATATTTATGAAGGAAAATTAAAAAAAAATCATAACACTCATTATGGGAGAGGATGCATCAGGACCCCTTTCTTTTATCTGTTGTATCTAATGTCAGCAAAAGTCTTAGTCATTAGCAGAAAAATTCCATCAATGCCTGTTAATTTGGAATCTAATAGGAATGTTGCTGCTGGTTAGCTCATGTTGATGGCTGAAGGCAATACAGGAAAACAGTTTAGATGTGTGTGATTCACAGGTGGTTGTAAAGGTTATTTTGAGACCTGAAAGTATGGCAATATTTCTAGAATGTAATGCAAATTATTTCCCATGAATATTTTCTTTTAAATTTACTAGTAATCATCAACTAAACTAAAAGCTTTGTCTTTATAAGATTTTGCTGTTTTGCTGTGCTTGAGAAAGCTTTGTCTGCCCTGCTGTACAGTGGTTCAAGAAAACATTAAATGTAATAGCTTACAAATGTTATATCCTTGTGCTATTCCCTACTGTCTATCAAATCAGTGGTTTAGCAAAATCAAGTAAAACTAAAAGTATAATTAAATGCATCTGGTACCTAAAGTTACTGCTTCACAAAACTTGTCTATTGTTCCAAGCAATGTCAAGTCTAATTTAAAATATATATATATATATTATTTTTTTTTCCCCCAAACTATATGCTGGGGGCAAAAATTAATGAGACAACCATCCACCAACAGAGACTTTTCTTCATTGCACCTACTTGAATTCTTTCATTTGCAAACACACTAATGACTTCTAGTACAGTAGCAGACTGTTTACTTTACTATAATCTCACTGAGATGAAGGAAACTCCCATTACAGTCAGGTTTTCCAAATGCATTATCATTTCCTTTTGTGGATAACCACACTAAAATCCTAATTCTCAGAGGTTAGAGGACTTGGCACATTCTCATAGGGAGGTGCCTCTCTCTGAGCCAGCATCTCGGGCTCAGCTTAGGAAAAGAAGACTCTGCATTTGCCATACTCATTTTTCCACGCTCTGTGCTTCCATAACTGTATGCCTCAGCTTTTTCAGTAAATAATATTCATAATAGCCCATGAAGAGTGCAAGACTCACCCAGTTTATGACACAGTGAGGATTCTGGAAGTGTCTCAGAGAAGGTGAAGCCTTTCTCACAAAGGGCTGTTGAGGCTTCCTTGCTGAAAACAAATGTGCCATCAAAAATGCATAGAAGTTACTCAAGTAGTAAGTTTGTCACCTTCACCCACAGATTTAATGGCAATTGTGAGACTGCAGTTGTCCTGATTGGGTTTGATAATCATGAATCTTGCTCTTATCTTTGATCTTCCATCTGAACTGTGAGGTGTTACACTGCTCAGATAACACTTGACTTGCAGTAAATGAGAAGGTGATCTTGTATAAATGCAAAAAGCAACCCTGCAGAGGAGTTTAATGATACTGGTAAAATTAGAAATATGTTCTTCCCTCATGTTGTTATAGTAATGTGAGTGAAACAACAGCTTGTTCTACCAATTGGGGTGTGATGGTATAATAATGCATTTTGTTAAGCAAAACGAGGTTTGTGTCAGGGTGTTGTAGGTTGTTGATGAATTTTGGGGGCAGGAAAAATTACAAAAAATGTTGAAATTTTACATGACAGTTGGCCAAAGTATTTTGATTCTTGTGTGAGATGAGAATATCAGCCTGCAGAACCTGGTATTAAGTAAGGCACCTTGAGCATGCCTGGCAGGAGCTCTGATGGTTCCATCCTTGCTACTCCAGCTCACAGACAGCTCAGAGAGCACTGGGCTGCAGTGGCACTTTCACCTCCATTTCAATGGTGAGTGGAAGGTATCATTGAAAACATGTTTTATTTTCTAATTTGCAAGAAGAAATCAAGATCTGTGAGCAAAGAAACCATTTGGTCCTCTGCACCTGTGGAATGCACAGAAACTGCATTTCTGTAACTGTTGTTAATGTTCTTTATTTGTGCCCACTGTCCATTTGAAGTGCTTGTCTAAATCAATTCTTTATTTGTAATTTGATAGCAATTATTTGACTAATTTCTTCTCTTTTTTTCATGTTCTCAAACTATCACTGATGGATGAAATTTTTCCCAAATGTATTTCACAGGTAATTTATCAAATAATTTCATCAGATCATTAACAAGCAATTGTGAATATTTGGTATAGGGAAACTGGCTGAATGTTCTGTCCTAGACCCTGTTTTGACATAGGAGGTGTTTCACTAACTTCCAATAAGGTTTATTGCTTTTGCATTTATTATTTTTGTTACTTTTCTGGAAGAGCTCCTTGCTCAAGTGAATTCTGTTTACGTGAATTGTGCTGCCAGTAACTTTATTCATTTAGAAATGCTGCCAGTAAATAGACTATTCAGAGAAAATAAACACATATGCTCATACATACAAAGGAGATTAATTTAAATGTTCTACTAATATTCATAGAAAATCTTTTCCAGTATTTTTGCAGACCTATTTGCAGTAGTAAAAGAAAAATTATTCTCCTTGTTGGTAATATTATGACTGGGTGCAATGGATGTTGCACATATGCTCTTGGTCACTGTCAGAGGCCACCTAGCAAATGTCAGGGATTTATTTTAAGTAAAGCTTGCTAGTTTTTTGGGGAAAAGTTGTAATACTATTTTAGAAGATAGTTTTAAAGTGGTCTGAAGAGCTTCAAACAGTTTGAGGCCCAAAAGATACCAAAAAGGGCACTTTTTTGTGTTCATTTAAAATTTGTCTATGATTGGGAATTTAACTCTATCAGATCTTTCTTTTTGATTTTGATTAAATAGTAACCTCGTGGGCATTTGCATTTGGTAAAATGATGATTGTAAAATGGCTGCTATTATCAGACAGCTCTGAGCTCCAGACAAGCACAGGAAGCACAGCAGAAAAGAAATTAGGTGAAAATCATTCCAAGATTGTTCTTTGTCTTTTGTACCATGCTACATAAATCTTTTCCACGTACAAAGTTACCTTAGTCATCTACATTTAAGACAAAGGAATTGTGACTAAAACTGCAGATCACTTGAGGCTTCTTTGGTGCTAATTAACTAACTTAGCTCAGTTGGTTGGCAGATTTTAATCACTATAAAAGCTCCTGTGGATATTTTAATTTGTTTTCATTTTAAAAGTAGAAGCATATGGTTCTTTAAAAGATGTGTGGCATTTTCTGTATTCATTTGAGAAATCATAATTAATGTTTTCATGTGCAAGACATAAATTTAGTTTCATAATCATTCATTTTCAAATTTAACCCCTTGGAAACACTGACAGAGTTATGGTGCCAAGAACAGTCAGCATATAACTTCATTTCCTGAAAAACTTGCCTTTTTAACCTTAATCAGGGGAAAAAGAAGGGCGTTTGCAAGTATTTCTAACAAAATGTCACAGATAACAGTACAGTCTCTTAAGCTTTCAGTATATATTGATAAATTGTTGAAATATAGGGTTTCTCTTATTTAGAATTTCAAAGTTTGTCCTTTAGTAACAAAATAATTGAATAACAAAAACTTAGAAGAGCACAATCCAGGGGATAGCCTTCAGATTCTTGCCTTTCTATGCTGCTCTTCAGATTCTACCTCATCACCTATTTTAGAAATCGATACCCAACCCAACTCTAAACAACTCTGAAAGTTCTCTTAAATGTTCTTTTACTTGAAATAGTTGATGTAGACCAACCCCAGTCTTTTGAGATGGCAGGCCCAGATACTATATACCCTTCCTTGAGCAGGTAAAAAAAAAGGCCATGATCAGGCAAGCAAATGAAATCCTCCTGGGTATGATTTAGCTGTCCATTAATGAAATTATTAATGATCCATTAATGAAACTTTAGAAAGACATCTCAATATGCGTGCTTTCATGAAACAGACATGTATAGAAGTATTCCTATTGCACATTCTGCTTGTGTGTCAAAGACTTGACAGATAAGTTTGCTTATTTCCCCGTTTGTTCCATTCTTTCTCTGATTTAATTTCTAACGTTGTCCTACAAGGCAAGAGTGGGAGTGTCAAAGTTTTGGATATTTCTCCCTATGAATTCTCTGCAATCAGGTTTAGGAAAAATGTCCAATCACCACTGATGATTCCAGGTTCATATCTTAGAGTTTGCAAGTGCTGACTGATGAATAAGATCCAAAAGACAGTGTCCATGTCTCATTTACCAAGGGTTATTACCAAGTGATATTTTCAAGTGCAAAAGAGGATTTAATGATATTTTAATACACGTGGACTGTTTTGAAATTATATTATAACTGCATGTAAGATGCAGTTTTAGAACATTGACTGTGTTGTTTGGATTCTCTCTAGTCTCACTATTGTTTATTATCACCATCACCATTCGAGGTAGTTTTAATTTGGTGTAAATTGTTGAACAAAACGTCAAAAAAAGACTGGAGAAAATTTCTGTGTAGAGTGCACTTAATCTCACTTCATATGTTGCTTGAAATTAGAGTGTTTGATGAGATAGTTAATACTAATCAAAAGATATTTCCCCCCTCAGCCCAAGCCCCGAAACACTGCAGTAAGATAACCTGCAACATTCTGCACCAAAATACTTCCTTTGCATGGTGGAAACAGTAGGAGGGAACCCAGAAAGGAACATATCCTTACTGGCTTTCTCTCAGATCAATGTTGTTTGCTGTAAAATATGCAAAGAGACCTCCCTGTAGCTGTTGTTCTCCGAGCCCCTGTGGCAGGGCTGGCGCACACCCAGACGAGCTCTGTGGATGCCGGGCTGCAGCTGGGCTGAGGCTCTTTACTGCAGCAGCAGTGCAGTCCTGGACTGGGATGTTCTCCCCATCTCTGCTTGAGGGAATGGGTTTTCTGCGTGCTCTGCCACTGTAACCTGGCTTGCTGCTGTGCCTGTCATTGTCCTTTGGAGGAAGGAACATGTGGGGAGGAAACGGGGCCTCGGTTGTGCTCGCTCTCCCGAGCAACCACATCTGTGCTCAGATACTGGGGAGCAAGGGAAGCAAGGATTTCCACCCATTGTATTTAGGGAATGTCTTCACTGATTACAAAGGCTCCTAAGTAGAAGTCTTTTCCTGCATTTTCTGTTAAAATCTAGTTTTATTGCATTTCCATTGGGGACCACCTCAGTTAAGTCAGTATCAGCCCCATATAAGTTTCTGTTATAGCACTCTGCTCTATACAAGCATTGCACCAGAAAATACAGCTATAGCTTTGACTAAATGAGAAGGATGTGCCACTTGCTGTGACAAAATGAGCTTCAGTGTGACAGAAGAGACTGAATATATGTGGCTGTACTGTTCATTCATCTGCATTTTACAAAATTGTCTCTTTTTTTCTATTAGTGATGTGCATTTGACTGTGAGCATATTAGCTACATTTGTACTGGATTTACTTTTTGCAGCAGTCATGGAAAATGTTTCTGAATGTTCACATTTAGTCATGATTACCCACCTGGGAATGCCTACTAATATAGTAGGATTTAAAATTACCTTTCTGGATGATGATTAACATATGAGAGCTTTACACATCAGTAAAAATCCATATTGCCTGGAAAGCTAAGAAACAAATATATCTAAAAGAAAAAAAAAACAGGGTAAATGTAGCACTCAGGGCATATTTACTCAACATTGCCATATGTAGATGGCAGAGGACAGTGCAAGGTTGTCATGCAGGGAATAGCTGCATTGAGGCAGTCCTCTGCAGAGACTAAGAAACCTTGAATTTCCTCTTGGAGTCCCTGCCTAGTGAGGCACGCCTGCTTCAGAAAGGCTGGGTGGCGGAGCTCAGTTGCTGGGAGCACACTGTGGTGTGTGAGCACCGTGCAGACATGCCCGGGTTCAGCCTGTCCACCCTCGCTTTCCCGGCTGTGCCACAGCCTGCAGCGGCCCCTGTTGGAAAATCGCCATCTCCTGTGTCTGCCTGAAAACAGCGCTGTCCAAAGCCTCACAGCACCTCCCGCTGCATCACCATCCCCTCTCCCCGGCGTTTTGCAAGGGGAGATTGTCCTTGTTCCTCCGGCTCTTCCAGGACAGAGCAATTCCCCTGGGTAGCTGGGGGCTTTCACCTCATCCGGGATTAACTGTGCAGCATTTCTTCGGGAGTAAGGAAGCCTTTCCTTGCTTCTCATGCTGCAGTAATGCTGACAACTGTAAAGCCATGCAGAAACCCCAGTATTAAAGGCAGCACATTTTTTTGCTTTTCGGATGTAAATTGATCCTCTCTGCAAAGATGTTTCAAATGTGTGGCACAGCTGGGGAAGCTCAGTATTCAGCATCATCTCTCTGAAGCGACACAAGTAGGGGCAGGTTCTGGGCTTGGTTCAGGTTAGGATATCTTGGCTTGCCCTGCTTTTTGTGACATCCAAGTGATGTAATTGATATGGCAGTGATAATATACAGCACGAGTGCTCTATTAATAACTTCCCTTTAACAGCCACTTAACCCAGAACCTTGGCTTGGCATTGCAGCCTCCACTGATAGTGCTCTCAGCAAGGGTACTGACAGCGTGTCTTGAAAGCTAATGAGATGCCTGGGAACAAATGTTTGGCAAGATTGGCAACTTTTAGAGGTTTATTTCAGGTACAGTTTGTCCTGGTGCAAGAGACTTGAAAAATATTTATCCCATGTGTTCTGGTTCTTTCCCACCCTTTCCCTCAGTTGTGTGTCTGGAGTGATTTCCCTAGCAAATTTGCAAGGGTATTATTTGTCCCTTATTCTCTATCTCCTGTAATAAATCCTTTTCAGTTGTAACACTAGTAGAAATCCAGTTAATTGTATATGCCCTTTCTCCCTCCCTCCCTCCCTCCCTCCCTCCCTCCCTCCCTCCCTCCTTCCTTCCTTCCTTCCTTCCTTCCTTCCTTCCTTCCTTCCTTCCTTCCTTCCTTCCTTCCTTCCTTCCTTCCTTCCTTCCTTCCTTCCTTCCTTCCTTCCTTCCTTCCTTCCTTCCTTCCTTCCTCTCTCCACTCAAACACCATACATTTACATTACATTACTTTATATTAATTATGTCTGGAAAAATGCATATAGTACTTGGTGATATACACTTTGTGGTCTATCATTTCCTTCATTGCTCTGTATTAAACAGCAGTGTGTATGTTAGCAGTGCTACAGATGCAGTCTGTATCAAAGTCTTCTAAAAAGTGCTAATATAGGTAGAAAAATGTAAAAAAGCCACCACAAACCCCCAAATCAGAACCACAATAAATGGTTTTTAACAATCCCAAAATAAAATGAATGCAAAATTACATTTTGTCCTTTGGCAATTTTAGTATTTTACATCTTGTTAGAATAAAGTCTTCGTCACTTATTTTCCTTAATGTGTTGGTCAAGCCTTAATTATGCTTGGACACAGGTTTTCCTGAATTTACTCAATGGGAGGATAAGAGAAGAATACATGAGGCATGTATTTTTAACACATGGGTTGCCTTTGGTGCAAGAAAATGTTAATAGAAGCTTTCTGTGAAGCAGTGGTTTAAAACTGAGGAGCGAAATGCAGATCTTCGTCTAAGTGTGTAGTGCCTCACTTGAAACAGTGCAGGCAGCTGACAGTCAGGCTCTGACACCTCTGATTCTGATTCTGCAAGTACTCAGTGTCTAAACTGCTTTAAAATCAGTGTGACTTAAGCATATACTTAATGTTAATTGCATGTTCAAGTGCTTTGCACTAAGAAATTGAGTAGAACACGTATTGGAAGCAGCTCTTACCAATCCTGCAAATAGTCTACTACAGTTTTATAGTCCTTAGCCTTTGCAATACTGTTACAGGATTGAATTCTAACCTAGGTTAAAGTCTACAGGTTTATTCTTATCCTGGGATTTTTCCACCTTTTGTTTGCATTTTCTGTTGCATAACTAGTATTTTAGTTCTAAATTTTCTCAGGCTTTTTTCTCATTCTTTTACACTTACACTTAGAAATAAAGTAGATGCCTGTAGGGAGAGGAAAAAGGAAGGGGGAGTACAAGAAGTAAAATGAATCATGCCTGTGCATGAACAGGGATGTGGAAGCTATTTATACTGGTATAAATACCAGATTAGTAGGATTTAAAATGTTACTGCTCTATAGATTTTAAAAGGTCTCATAAACTCTACGTTAGTTTTGCTTCTCTTCTTTCAAGGTAGACTTATTTAAGAAGACAGATATTTCCTTTAATTTTTAAGAAGATTTATAGCACATAATGGTTTTCTTGGACTCGTAAACTACTTCCCTACCCACTGCTTGCTCTTTGAAAGAGAGGCTGTCTCACACTTTCAAGAAGTGGCCCTTGCTCCTACTCTCACTATCTCTCAAGTGATTCATTGCAGATTGGTGGGCTCTGCTCTTGTGAATCCACAAACACATTTGGCAATCTGTTTGTATGATACGGTCACTGCTGGATATGGATTTGCAATTCCTTATGGAAGAGGGAATTCTTGCCATATTTACCCCCCATGCTGGTTGTGTTATGTGGGGGAAATAGTTTGTTTTTCTTCTGAAGTAAAATAGGAACTTTTTTTATTATTAATTTGTCAACAAATTCCTGGAAGAACACAAACAAAAGTTGTCAAGACGAAATGAAACATGTCTCTGTACTTCTGAATAAAGGTCTTTCCTGTCAGAGCAAACAACACAGTCCTGAAATGCGTGATGCCATTCTGGAAATTATTTCTTCTACATAAACACTCTCCTTGGTCATGTTACCAACAGGCACACCTCTTTCATTAGGTAAATGCTAAATGCAAATTAATCTGAAAAGAAGTCTCTGGAGGAGAGCTCTCTTCTTATTATTCCTTGCAGACTTCCAGCTCTGTGTGGTAGTAAAAAAAGCAAACAAGGCTTTCTAGGCTTGTTTAGGACATGGACAATTCTGGTACATGGAGAGCACTGTGTCATATATAAGGTAATTTCCTTATTATTTCCTAGCCTAGGAAGTTTGATTCAGTTGATACCAGGTTTCCTTTGCAGATGTCTTAGAAAGAAAAGGCATGTCTGTCTCTCTCAACATTTTGGCATACAATTTACTCTTCTCTTGACGTGCTTTATTTTATCTGTTCTACATCAGACATGTTTTTGCCTTGATGATTTTCTTGCCTGTGTGGTGAGAGCTAAATGTCAGTCAGTGTGCATGGCAAATTACTTCTCTCTTGTGTAGATTACCTTGAAAATGCTAAAGGTGCTGTTGGCAGTAGAATAGACTGATAACAGAGTTGAGGAGGGGTTTCTTGCAGAAGAGGGTGAAAATTGACTGCAGGCTTGCTCTGGGGGGAGGCTCAAAACCCAGTGTAGGCTATTTGTGGTGCATGCTGAGAGATGCTGCAGTTGTGGGAGGAAGCACTTCTTAGTGAAAATTATTTGGGAAATGATTAGGAAATTAGGAAGTGTTTTTTATATCTCATGAGTGTGTAACAGCCACAAGCCCTTTTTATTTAGTCATTTATTCAGTTCTGGGAGCAGAAGCTGCTGCCTGTGTTGGAAGCTGGCTAGACTGAAGGCTGGTGGGCTTGGGGTGGCAATGTCCTCAGTTGGAATGTATCCTTTGATTTGAGGATGAATGTGATGTTGATTTCATAGGATCCCTTAGCTTGGAAGGGCCCTTTGAGATCACAGAGGCCAGCTGTTAACCCAGCACTGCCAAGACCACCACTAAACCGTGTCCCTGAGTGTCACAGCTACAGGTGGTGACTCAACCCCTTCTCTGGTCAGCCTGTCCAATGCTTGATAAATCTTTCCAAGAAGAAATTTTTCCTAATATACAACCTAAACCTCCTCTCATGCAACTCTTGTCCTGTTGCTTGGGAGAAGAGACCAATGACCCCCTGCCCTCAACACCACCTCCTTTCAGGTAGTTGTAGAGAGCCAGAAGATCTTCCTGAGCCTCCTCTCCTCCAGACTAAACCCCCTCACTTTCTTCAGCTGCTCCTCCTAAGTTTTGTTCTCTAGACCCTTCACACTTCATTGTTTTTCCTTGGATGCAGTTCAGCCTTTGTTAAACCAATTTTTTGAAATGGATTTGAGCCTGCTGGTAATGCCACATATTTTTAACAATCCCAGTGGAAAGTCTGTGAAAAGAGAGGAATTGGCAAGTAATGCTGTCAGGAAATATATTGTACCTGGGAAAAAGTACATTTTCCATGTAGTTGTTGTAGGTGTCAGGTAGAGACATTAATATGGGAAGTATATGTTGGATATTAGCATCTGGTATGACAAATCACTGGAATATAGAGTAGCAAGGCTGGGGCAACAGTGCCTTTTGTCAGGCTAATTAGTGGTTAAGCAAAGCAGTTGTAGGTATTTCTGTAGAACTGATGTGCATCTAACAGGTGTTTTAAGGAAATCATGCAAGGGTTTTTGTCTATGGGAAGTAATTATCTTTGCAGATAATCTTCTGTGTTTATGACGTGATTCTCACCTCCTGGGAAAATCTGCAGTTTATTCTCCTATAGTGCCATGGTTTCTTTTAAGGGGAAAAAACCCTCAACCCCAAAAAAGCCCAAAAGTAGGCCCCCAACCCATGGATTTGCTGGGGTCTACATGTGCTTAATAGATACACAGTCTAACTATTGTTATTATTAAAATAATTGCTACAGTTTTCCCTTTTTTGGGGTGGACATGGATGATTGGTTAGATCTTCCTGGAGCTGACTTTTGGTTGAAGGTAACTGTTGAGACCTGCTAGTCTTGGGTTTAAAAGATAGGAATGCAATTCCTCACAGACTGTGTGAGCCCTGTGCTGCTTGTGGATGATTTATAAGGCACTGTAATAATTTTGTAGCTCTCAGGGAATGAGCTCATGAAAATGTCCAGCTGATGCCTCACTGAATGGAGTTGCACACAGACAAAAAGAATGCAAGTCTGAAGGTGAAGATCAATGAAGATCAATGCAGGGAATTCTATGTAGTACTTTATTTCTTTATTCTATTTCTCTCGTGCTCAGGAATGAAACAAGTGCTGTCCTTGAAGCACTGACCATTGAGTGGTACCTATATCATTCCCCTCTCTCCCTTTTTCACCAACGTATTAAGAGCAGTCAATGAATGTGTTCAAATCAAAATTGCTGCTCTGCAGGGTTATTTTACTATGTGAGGTGCATATCCAAGTGTGCAGATTTTCACAGGTTAAACCCACAGGCTTTCACTTTCCTGTGCCCTAAAAACATGATTTATAAAGAACTGATTTTGCCTGGCTTGTTTCAAAATGCAAATCCATTTTCACTTTACTTACAGAAATGCAGATTTGAGTTCTATATCAGAATTCATCTTCAGACTCAACATATTTGTAGGAAAAGGTGACTAAGAGATGAAAATAAAATTGTCTTCAGTCTAAATGGAAATGAAGCCAGTTTCAGTGATATTCTTAAATACCTCGATCATAACAAATAGTGTCATTTTCTAGAAGTATTGCTGTCAAGTGAGAGATTTTTTGTAAGTCAACCTTTTTAATTCACCAGCTATAAAGGATTATATAGTAACAGCATTATATCAAATAAAGGAAAAATCAGTATCTCTGGAGACAAGCAAGAGGACACCAGGGCTGTCATTTTATATGTGTGGTTTAACTCCAGCACGGTGCCATGCAGTCTCCTTCCTGGAAGGCTTTAACAGGAGATGCATTTCTTCCTTGCATGAGAAGAGGCTGCCTGCTGGGGCTCTGGACTCTCATCCCTGGAAGTATGCAAGGCTCAGAGCTGTGGCTGATTAATCTACAGCCCCAAATTGACCAGGAGGTTGGATTTGATGACTACCAGCAGTCTCTTCCAAATAATGTTTCCACTCTTGTGGTAAACCTTGCTGTTCCAAGGTGTTACATTTACGTGATGGACATCTTGGAATAACTTGACTGCAGAGCTTGTCCTGTTACAGAGGAGGCAAGAAGTTTTCTCTGCCTCTGTGTGTCTCCTCCCATCATGGCAGTGATGACAAACTGGTATCCTGCTCTCAGTGCCATTTTCTCTCCTATGTGTCTCTGTCAGGAGCCACATTTTCAGCTTGCTGCTGCTGTGGTATCCTGCATGCTAAAATTCAGTTCTGAACTGTCGTCACATGATAGATTTGCAGGCAGAGTTTTTTCACGGTGAAGAATTTCCTTTGGTGAAAATATGGGATGTGCACATGTACGTGTGTAGTACCCATGTGACATTAGTTGCTGGGCATAACACAGATCCTGACATGGTGTTGCAAGTTCACCAGCACTCATTTTCACTAGATTTATCCCATTCCAGACCAGAGAAATCCCAAGAAAGTGCTGGTTGCTGGAGAGGGAGCAACCAGATTGTATCTGACTTTCTGTGGTTGCTCTTTTCCTCAGAAAAGCACTGCCCACCCCCTTAATCATTGCTGACCTGAGCTGCCTGACCCATGTTGTGCTCATGAGCTCCTTGTAAAGCATTTGCAGCAGGGCTGGTGGGGACCCAGGCCTGCAGGCTGCTGTGTGCCCGTGCTGTCCCTGCCCAGGACCACCTGGATGCAAGTGGGGCTTGGGCCACCTGAGTCCAAGGAGCCATTCAGGGAAAGAAACATTTCTTTTGCACATCTGTATTTTCTTTACCCCTGCCTAATTCACAGGCACAATAGTAGCTTTTTGGTTGCCTGGCAACCAGCTGGATATTGGATGAAAAATGGGATTTAAGTGTATGGGTTTGGGGTTTTTTCAGGCAGTGTCACCACAGGTGTTACTGTGTTCAGGTTTGCATGTATTGTTTATCTCTATTTTAATTATTTATAAGGAACTATACTAACTGCCTTGGATGCTTGGGCAGGGTTTGGAAGAGCCCACACTAAGCAGTCTCTGTGAAAACCACCCCCCAAAAGCTCTGCTCTGCAACTTTGTCCTGTCCTAAACACCTCTACCTTGACCCCCAAGCACACACCAATGGGAACATGAAGCTAAGGGATCTTTGGAGTGGGCACAAAAATACCACACCCATGGAAAATTAACAGACAAAAAGGAAAACTTTAAGCATGCTCTGCTTCTCTTTATGATGGGGTTTTGGTTTCTTTCCTGCTTGAGAAAATGAACTATTAATAGAACTAGCTTTCTAATCAAGGGCTAGTCAGCACCAATGTTATTGTCAGTTTCTCATTGCTGAATCCTTTTGTGCAGATGCAAAAAACCCGCTTGAATCATGAAAACATAATCTATATGTACATATCCATGCCATTAGTTTTTATTAGAAAATGAAAGAAAGATGAAATATATTCAGGGGCATACTGTAGTAACTGATGTCCTTCCTGACATGTCATATGATGCACTGCTATGGTGCAAGGGTCACAATAACATTTGAAACTATTTTTCTTTTAAACAAAGAAGAAGGGAAAGGGATTTTGAGTGTCTGGTAAGGAAAGGTTTCTGAGAATTTGGATGTGCTTCCATGTGACCAAAAAAGTAGTCCTAAATTATCATAATTTCTCAAAAAAAAAGAAAAAAATAAGAAAAAAAGGAAATTCTGAGTTCTTATTGGCTCCAAATCTTAATTGGTTTGATTTTTCAAATGCTTTGAGTGATCAGTGTGACACTGTCACCAAGGTCAGTGAGGCTGGTCACAGTGTCAGGTATTGCCCAGGGGTAGAAAGCTGCTGACATTCAGATTGTGTACAATGAGAGTGATTCCATTTCTTGGAGTAGAGGCTACCTGCCAAAATGCATGTTTTTGTTACTTTCACAAGTAGAGATCTGAATATGTTTACTGAGGGGTTTTGCTGTTGATGGGGTTTTTTTTTTCCCTTCTCCTGAAGAACTACACTAGTATTAGATGCAGGCAAACTAGTCCTGGAAACCCTAAGCACTAGGGTCCCTGGGCTTGGCCAAATGTTGATGTATGCACATTAAAATCTTTAAGGGATGAATGAAATAGGGTAAGAAAAATTAAAAGATGGGAAAGAAGGTATTCTCTATGGCAGGGATGCAGAGACACTTGTTGGAGAGTATTTGACAGACACAGGAATTACACATGTACCAAGTTTAGCAGTCCAGTGCCTACAGTTCTGTAAACTATAATAATGGATTTTTACATTATGGATGATGGATAACCTGTGGCTTATGAGCCATTACTTGAATGTGGCTCTTGTGCTTGTCAGATGCATAAGGAGACATGATAATGCTGTGTCAATTGAGACATGATAATGTCTCACAAGGAGAAGTGATAATGCTGTGGATTAGGCAATGGCTGCTAAAGGTGTTGAAGGTAATCCTTGCTTTGGGAACAAGTCACGTGCCTTTAATATTCCCACTCTGCACTGAACTGAAAGAGCCCCAGGAGGTGTGCCTTCTCCTGCACTGGTGAACCTGCCAGTCTAGAAACCAAAGCCTCCCATTTGTGAATGTAATAAAAACATTTACTGAAAAAACCCCTCTCATTTTGTGGCGATACTGTTATTTTTTGTGAAGCTAGATATGTGATTGACTTGTGGAACTAGAATAGCTAATTGTTAGAAGTACGTGGCATACTATCTTCTCTTCACCAATAAGAAGTGCTTTTAGAATATGTACGTGTGTTGCTTCAATTATGAAGTATATATCCCAGTTAATAATATCTTCCCATTAGGGTGTGACTGTTCAGCAATATATTAAAGTCAAATGCTTATTTGGTTTTTATGCAGATGTTAGGGAGAGAGAATTTATGTCAGCCTAAGATTTTTTTGATTTTTTTTTTTCTGGTAAGCAGTTTAGTTAAAAGCTTGGTCTGAATTACAGGCCTTTGCTACTAGCTATCAAGTTTGGGTTCCATCTTCTCACTAGAAAGCCTGTGCTTTGCAGAAAGCCAGGCATTATCATTGTTTGGCTCTTCAGAGGTAATTCAGCACCATGTAGAGCTGCTTCTCTACCATACTTCTGGATGTGAAGTGAGAAAACATTTAATTTGCCTGACGTGCACCTCTGCCACTCAAGGTGGACAAGATCAGCTGAGAAGCAGACATGCTGCAGTCCTACATTTGTACTTACAAGTTGTTAATCTAGAGACCCCTGGCTCTGAAAAAGTGACTTGTTTCCCCATTAAAACCTAGTGGTTAATTAATCATGTGGTTGCAGAATGCTGTTACAGGCAGCTTCCCATAACATTTCATTAATAATAAGTGCTGATATGGGGAATGTGTTACAGCAAGCAGGATCAAGTCTTGCAAGCCATCACGGCTACTCACTGCTCTGCACTGCAAGCAGTTTTTACCCCCAAAATGTGTTGACCAGACTCTCTGCAGTTGAATTCTGGAGTTATGGTTACTATCTAGTGTACATGATACATCCAACTCTCAGCTTGTGACTCTGGGATGCAGACACAAGCTGAGACTGCCCTGCAGGCAATTAGGTCTCTTTGCTCACCAACTTTTTGCTGTTATTTTTTTTTTCCTAAGCAAAATGTTGTAAGTATCAGATGTGCAAATTTGTCAGCAACTGCAAATTTTGTCCACATCTAATCAGCAGTGTGACTATTTTCAAACAAATGATTCTGAATTTAAAAGAGTCTGGATTCTGAACTTTGCGATTAAATATTTAAGGAAAAGGTTGACTAAAATAATTCAATGAACTGGAGTTCCAGAACACTGCTCTCAGGGAAAATGTGGTCCCATTTTTTTCTCAGCCGGGGAGGTTAGGTGCTTTCACAAGCAAATAATCCTTTTCTGGATTCATCTTCCTTTTATTTCACTAGACTTTCAATTAAGATCTTCTGGGAGGGTGTCCCAAAATTTGGTGTGTGAACCATTTATCTCTGCATATAAAATAAACCAGACTCTTGATCAACTCTTAAAAAGCAAATAAACAAAAAGTCCACATAAATTAAGAAAAATATCCACTGCTTTTTCTTTTTGTGTCCATTCCACATCCACACTAGGGTAAAACTAGGAATGTCAAGTGACTAGCACTAAAAATATATTCATAATACATACCTGAATGGCAGTTGTATAACACTTATTTTTGTATTATAATTTTCTCTGACATTACTAAGTAAAGAATCTCATGAAACTCCAAGTCAAAGACTAAATGCATCAAAATTTGAACCACAGGCTCCACAAGACTTAATTTCTGGTGTTTAAAGAGATACTTGTCCATAAATCTTTCAGCTTGCTTGATGGATATTGCTTTGAGACGCTACAGGTTTTTTCCTTACTGGAGATTGAAATTCTTGCAAAGTGCAACTGAATATGTTACAGATTGCTAAGGGAGTTCTGTTGTTTTGAGATAGAAGATTGTGCTTGATGCCTCTCTATGCTAGGACTGAGTCTGGCAGAGTACATTAGGTGTTTTCCAGTGCCTAAGTTGACTTGGAGTTAGGAAAGTTCTCTCTGAGCCATGGAGGGAAGGATGGGCATGATGTCAGTATGAGTGCTCGTAATTAATTGTGAGTCTGTTCATGGCACATAACGAGAGTTTTGTCCTCAATTCAGAGCTATTTCTGATACTGACTCAGAATGGGCTAACACTTACCACCAGCCTACATCCTTTCCTGTTCTTACCATCAGAGTACATTCTCTTAACTGTAAATGCAATGAAATGCCAGTTTGTAAAAGCAAAGCTGTTCTGGTAATCATGCTGAATTGTTCCCTTAACCCTTGTCAATGGAAGGTAAACAGATGACTGAATGCTACCGTAGCACTGTAAAAATTAGTTCTCCAGCAAGATTAATAGGATGCTTATAGTACAGTGGTGCTTTGAGATGGGCCAGACCAGCCAGCAGTAAGACATTAAGAAGGTTATACCTGCTCCATCTTGACAGCACAGTCCTGATAGCACTGAGGTTTTAAAAATTAATGAATGTGAACTGTTATTATCTGTTCAGGTACAGTCTAAAAGAGTGAAGGCCTTTCTCACCACTCTTTACTCCATGAACTGACACATACCTCTGAGAAATAAATCTGTTTAAATACCATAAAAGGACTCAGACCATATTTTGACATGATAAAATATAACTCCTCTGAGGTGTGGACAATATAAACTCCAAGTTGGCAAGATGGAGACTGAAATATAGGAAGAAGGGGTACATTTTCCTTTATCAATTTGAAGGATCTTGGAAAAGATACTGTAGGCTTTGTCTCTTGAGCACTCAGTCTGTTATTCTTGAAATACCAAATGTCACTTTTAATTTCCTGAATTGACTAATTAGGACAGAGCAACAATATAGAAGAAACAAATTACATTAGCAGTATTCATGAAATTAGTACAATTATCGTATACATCTCTGTATACAATTATCTATATACATCTCTGCTGCCTTATTCAGAACCTACTTTTATCTGCAAGTATTTCAAAGCTAAGATGCTCACTGACAGAAGCTGCTGGTGGTCCTTAAAGCTGCATGATGCAAAATTCCTGTTAGGGCTGAAAAGCATTCCTGGGATCAGGAGCTGTAATCCGATCATGTAATAGGATTGATATAAATATAATCCTATTACTAAACCATGTGCTTGCATGTCAGAATGAGCAGTAAATAAAGGCTGGAAGATGTTTGAGACTTGTTGCTCCTTCAAAACAGATAATCAATGTAGTGATTTTAAAAAGTGGATTTTGGTGTGGACAGCAATTTCTCACCATAAATTACTTTGCTAAAAGTTCTGAGCTGTCAGTCCTTGGATTTTGCTCCTCCTCTCTTTTCTTCTCCAGCAGTATGAAAAAGAAGTCTGAAATGATTTATTTTTAGTGAACCTCATTTCCCATGATAGATGCACAACAACAAATGATACCCTATGAAATAAACCCCTATAAAGTGTCAGAAGGGAGAAATCATCCAGCTGTGAAGAATATACCATTGTATGCAGCTGATAAGAATAAAGCTAAGTGGCTCGTGTCATGTCATTGCCACAGTTCTAGTATATTAATCCCTTAACAATGTAAAACCAGCAAGCATTTGTTGAAAGCCAAGTATGCAAGGGTGAATGACCTGGATTGCTGAGTCTCTTGAACTGTAGTCATGAAGAGGTTAGCAAATTAAGTGCCTCTGCCCTTTCCTGACACATTAATCTTGCAAAGAAGACACTGTGAACGTTTTATGCACACATCATGCTAAAGAAGTGCTGGCAGTAGCTTTTTTTGGCCCAGTTCTTGCCACCAGTCTTGAGGTAAGAGGCACCCAAAAAGGATCTGTACTCCACACTTTTTCTAGTTTTGAAGACTGAAAAAAGATTAAAGTTTTGCAGTAGACCAGCAAATTTCTTTTGGACATTTCATTTCTCAAAACACACCAGATTTCAAATTTCTTCATGTACCTTCATGATTTGGCTTTGGAAGCAGTGTTAAATGTGTTTTTTGAATACAGAGTAACATGGTTTTATTCTCTCTGGTGTAACGTTCTACCATGGTAATCTGACTTTGGTGATCAAACTTCTGAACTTTGCCCTCATAAGTAAGCATGCATGCAAGCTTATTTATGAACACAAATGCTTTTTCAATTTTAGTTAAGTAAGGAGGAAGTGAGATTGGTTTATCTGCTCAGCCTTTGACGTGCTCTTTCCAGTTCAGGGTCTGCAAAGACTTGTGTGGAATCTTAGGGCTACTGCCACCAGCCTGACTCCTCATTGTGTCTTCAGGTGACAGTGTGTACTCCAGGTGGGAAAACACTTGAATTACCATCCTATCAGCATGTTATTGTCTCCTAAAGCAGGAGCAAAAGGACTGAAAAAACCCTCCTGGTGCATGGCCCTTGAACACCTAGAGGCCGATCTGTCTCCTCTCCTGACTAGAAAAGTTTTTGTATAAGTAGTGAAATACTCTGCAAATACCCCAAGACTGGTAGACATTGAGGATGTACATTAATTACATTGCAGTCTTGAGCTGTCTTGATTTCAGTTTTTATCTTCCATACTTGAGAGATTTAATACAGTAGGAAGAGACAATCCCTCAAGAGAAAATTTCAACAATCTGAGCAGAAAGTAGATTTATATTCTTTTTAAAGGTAGCATTGGAAAAGAGGCAGAGAGAAGCTTGGAATTTAGTCCATGTCTTTTAAATCTCAGATAAATACTTACAATCTCAAGAATGCCAGGTCTCTAAAATATCTCATTTAGCACATTCATGTTTTATATTTTCATTCTGAAGCAGCCTATTTTGTATCATTACAATCTGAACATAAGAATGTAGTTTTATAGGTGGGATATTGGAGGAAATGCTTTTCTGGTGTTAGTATGATTTATGTTAAAAGCTAATATTAGGTGAATGTGTATTATTTCACAAATCTCACACCTTTTCTAAACCTAGCTGAGAAACTGGCTGTGGTTTGTCCTCATCATACTTGGATTATCTCTCAATGTAAATACATGATTTATCTGTGATGACAAATGCTGCCTTGGCTTTGTGGTTCCTATTATGTTAATGGATCACAGTTTGCTGGAAAATGCCTTTTCTCAAATGGCCTGTCCTTGTTCAAGAGCACTGAATTATTGTTTCACTAGCTTTAGTTTCTTCTTATAATTAACTTTCAAATGTGCTGTAGGAACATAAGGAGCAAACAAATTCATTTTACAGTAACCTGTAAATAAAACCATTTCCAAAGTAAAACTGACATTTAATACAAAGCAGTACTGCAATTTGCTGCCACTATAGAGAGTCATGAAATTAATTACCCATGAGTATGAAATATTGATAAATAACTAACAGTACCTTTTTTTTTTTTTTTTTATGCTGTGCAGAAAGGTGTCTAGGATAAGAGCAAGAGAAGGGAACAGAACACCTATCAAAAGTTCAAGCAAGTGTGGGGTTAAGGCTGAAAATAAGAGTAGCGAGAATTCACTTTCACAGATCAGGAGGAAACAGATCTCAGTTTGATCAATTATAGTGTTATTTTTTCTGCATTAACAAGACTCAAGGTTTTACTGCTGGAGAGGAACATGACATAAACCTCAGAACCAGTGAAGGCAGTGCTGGATTGTGGTTGCCATTACAGATTTGGTGTCTTTGTGTGAGGGTTGGGTTTGAGGTTTTTCTTTCTTTTGGTTTAGTACTTCAAAGCAGGGAATTATTGCATTAGTGTTTCCTAATTTACCTGTGTCAGGATGTTCTTTCTGTTACAAGCTTCTGCAGTTCAAGAAACCAGCAGGTTTGAAAGCTCTTTTTCTTGAACCAAGTAAGCTGAGGTTTTCCTCTACTATCATTGCCAGCAGTTGTTTAAAAAATAGAGATAAATAAAAAAACCCCTTGGCCAAAGCAATATTTAAAGAAGAGATATTTATGCACCTCTTAATTTAATTTACATAGCACCAGATTTGTCTTCCCTGAGAAACCAATCCTGTTGTTAGATGAAGTCTTGCAAGCATGTGTTGCTGTGTTAAATGTGTTAGAGACTGAGGATGTAACTTCACACTTCAAAACCATGCTGTTATCATTACAGGTGAGTTCCACAGAGTCTTACATTGCAATTAACATTTTAAAAAATCAGGCCTACCTAAGTCTTAAGAATGATGATTTTATTTGAAAAAAAAATACCCCAGAAATGCCAATGTAATCTGTGCTCTAATATAAATTCTACTCACTCCAGGAGGGAATAGGGAAAGGCTTTGCAGAAAGAAAGAGAAATTTTTTATAAACGGTTTGTAAACAGCTGATTGGGTTGGATTGTTGAATTTTATTAGACTGTCATACTGAGTTTTTTACCTGTAAAGACCTGGAGGAGAAGTTAAATCCTGATAATGTGAATGCTAATCACACCCCATAGCTAGGTATTGTTTCTCCAGCCATCTAATCAGGAGCTAATTTCCACAAAATAAGTAGTGATAGAGTAAGAATGTGAACAGAGAGGAGCAAGGTCCTTCTTATCATTTCCTTCAGACTGTACTGAAGATAAGCTTATTTAAGGGTCTTGCACATGGAGTCAGGTTTGACTGTGGCCTTCACTAAAGAGAAGTGTTTTCCTCCATTCCCACTGAGAGCCGTTCTTAACAAATAAGAATAAAAGAAACAGGTGCAGATTACTGACAAAAAAATTTTATACTAAACCAGTGTGCTGCTATCTTAGTTATAGCTTTTTCTTTTGTCTGTAGTTGCACTAATTGCAGAGCAGTTCTTCTGTTAATGTGATGTAGATGGAAAAGCCAGCTCCACATAAAGCTGAGGCTTGACCCTTTGAGTTGCTGAGTGCTCAAAACTTCCACTGAATGTACTGAAAACATTTGTGTCTAATCAACTTCAATCATGTGGGGGCCTCAATAATTGCTTTCTGTGACTGAGAGTTTGTGTAACCCATGTTCATGATTGATTACAACCAGGAGATTGCTTAATTTACTCAACATCTCTTTTCACTGACAACTGTGCAGCAAACCCACAGATCACTTCTCATAATTAAATATCCTTTCAACATGAATTATAAACCATGCTATTGTGAAATGTGGAGAACAGCTGGTCAAAGACAAGTGCTTTGAGAACATTTCTGAATTTAGGGCTTTTTAAATATATTTATTTATTTAATCTTCACAGTAATCATCTGTACAAACCAGAAGATTAGAATTTGTTTTAAATCCCTTTTTAAAATTCATTTGTTTTCATCTTTTCTTCTTCTCTTCTTTTTATTAGTGTATACTAGTTGACTTCTCTCTAGAAAGGATTCCTTCTGCATCAGATTGCTGAAGCAGTTTCTCCACTAAATGCCTAGAAAAAAGTAAAACCAGACTTCCTTTGAGTATATTCAAATGCCACAAAATAGTTGTATTCCCAATATTTGCAGCTTTTAGCGCATTTGTGCTATGATTACAATAGTGAACTCCTCTCAATGAGAAGCTTAGTAGGTTTTTGCTTATTGCTTCAGCTAAGTTCTGGACTCTCTGTTGGCAGATAGAAGCAAGCTGTTGCTACTGAAGTTGCATGCATTTAGAAAAGAAGGCCTTGTTAGTGCTGCCAGTTGTGGTGCAGGGTCAGAGGGGAGGGGCTGGTGGAGAGCAGCCTCAGGATTGCCTGTGAGGAGTGGCTGACCTGGTGTGAATGAGGGATATGTGGTTATTTATGCAAGTACTATTCTTGTAATGCCTCTGCGTGAGGAGGAAAAGAAACATGAAAAATATCTGTGGTGGTGGTGTTTAAACTGATTCCAGCAGGATGTGCTGCAGCTGGTGTGTTAGAGCCTTTCCTTTGTAGAAGCAAGCTCTGAAGGTGATGGAGCTGGTCCTGGGTCCTGTAGCATTTAATGCACTTGGCAGAATGAAATCTGTCATATGGTTAATAAGCTATTTAAGAAAAAAAAAAAATCCCCAACTCTCCAAGTGCATAACCTTAAAGAAATTTTAATTAATGTCAGCAGGGAAATCTCTGTGAGGGCAAAAAAAAATGGAACTGTAAAGTGTTTGTTCTGGTTTCATAAAGCCTTTCTGCCTCTCCCCTCCCCAGCTGGTTTCCTCTGCAGATAAAATACACAGTTTCCAAATGCAGAGAGATAAATATTGGCAGCTCTCAGGTTTGCTTTTTATCCCATGCCTGATGGGAAAATGCCAGTCAGTTTTCAAGCTTTTCCAAGTGAGCCTTTAGGGGCTTATTCACCAGACTTTGAATTTCTGGTAAACTGTTCCCTGCAGCTTTGGTCGTGAGACACAAAATTAATTTGTATCCTTTTTTCAGTTTTTGATTTGCTGCCTGTATTTATTATGAGCAAATTCTTAGAGGATTTTTTTTTTTTGTATGGAGCTGGTTTTGTTTGGTTTTTTAACTCCCTGGAGCTTTACTCAGACTGTTGTAGGCAACTTTTTTAAGGCATACCCTCTAACATGACTGTTACCTACTGACAAACCTTATCTTTTTGCTTCCATTAAAACATACATTAAGCTTTCTGAAATGTTGGTGGATGAGAGGTGATTTTGTTGCTGTATTTTATGAACTCTAATGAATCATTGTTGTCAGGCCAAAAAGGTGCATTAAGTATTGCCAATATGGCTATAAAACAGTATAGGTGAAGGGATATTGTACAAATAAACCCCAAAAGAATCAAACTCATATAAAATTTCAGCCAGTATTTGATGTGTTGGTAGGTAAAGGAAATGGTGTTGGTTTTCAAGAGAGCCACATATGCATATTATGCTTAAAGTAGGGCAGCCCCTGAAAAGAGAACTATTTCCATGGTAGGAACAGCTAAAACATTTAATAAGAAGAAAATTACAATGTAAGGAATTGAAGTTCTATCTGCCTCATTTCACTGCACTGCACATACCACATTTAAATGAGTCTATGATAGGAACCACACTGCATTTTCAACTGATTAACCTTTTTTTTTTTTCTCTAGGGAAGTCTTTTTGCTTCTATCACATTTATTAATTGGGGGCTTTCCATCTGTGTAATTCAGTACGATAAAGTGCAGACATGCAAATAAAGGTCTGGAGTGAGCTGATGCCTTGTAGTTGGTCATGTATTTATTCTTAATCCAAGGAAAATTAAAAAATTCAAGTGAAGCTAACTTTGTTTTTGCTGGTGGTTTATCTCCTCTGGGTGGTGTTACTTGAACTGAGAGCACTCACAGAGACCCTTGCTGTTCACAAGCCTTGTGACTGGGGGTAACTTCTTCCTGTCAAAGCTCTCAGTTACTTGGGCTGCCCTTTTACCAGAGAAAAAAGATGATGGTGATTCTTAAATACTGATGTTATTCTGAGAGCTTTAGAGTTTTCCTCATTGGTACCTTCTTTGTGTATTCATCTTTAATTGTGAAAACTGTTTTGTAGTCAGACATGACAAGTTTTTTCCTTATTAATTTTTTCCATTGTAATTTAGGTCCCTATTCTTATATGAGGGGACTTATTTCCTACTGTTGTAAAGACTTTTGTATCGGAAACAGAGATCTGTTGCTTTTAAAGGGGGATTACATTTTTCCTTTTAAGATTTTGATAATATGTAATATATTTATGTAGTATTATGAATCATTCCAATTCCTCAATATAAGCACAAGATTGTTAATTGCATATCACTTGTGTAGAGTCTTATAAAACTGGTGTTTTTTAAGGGCTGATGCTGTGTATTTGATGGGAAATAGTGGCAGAACAGGTAAAACAGGCTTGCAGCTAATTCATCAATCTGTATATGGTGAAGAACCATTAATCTAATTCCTTCTTCACAGGTCGTAATTCCTCTGCTATTATTAGACAAAAAACCTCAAGTGAAGGAGAGGACCAAGCAGATGTAGGAACACATCCTTACTGACACTCCTTCAAAGAATGATCTCGTAGCCAGATGGTGCAGGAGGCTCTTCCACACACTGCTTAGATCCAGTTCCCTTAGACTCATTTAAAGCCCTCAGTCTAGCTGTCCAGTGGGTACTCTGTGGTGCTTCTGACTTCATTATCATCACAATTTTATTTAAATTCCAAGTGTTTAAAATGGCTTGCCAGAGTGCTGATCTTGTCACTGTTTTTAAGGGTGTGCTTTTTATGCATCAGGACAGAAGGTTATCTAAACTGTGCAAGGCTGAAAGGATGGATCTAGAAGACGATATAGGTTTGAAAAATGGATAAACTGGCCTGGCCTGGCCTGTGCTTTCTGCTGGGAGCAGTTCTGTAGTGAATTACCCTTCAAGGGAAAACATTATCTGTGAAGTAGTGGGAATTCTGTGAGCAGGTAAGTATTAGAGGAAATATATTTCTGAGCTTAGGGAATGTTTTTACTCCTCATGGAAGACATTTTATCCATTGTTACAAGGCTATGCTGCTATTTAAAATGATTTGTTGTTCTGGAACCTTAGTATCTTTGCTCTGAAATTATCAGCATTTTGGTTGTATTAAAAGTGCTATGAGGAGGACATGTGCCACAGATAACTTTGCTACACTGCACAAGAAGGGAAAGAAGGGAGGCAGCTGCTTCATAGCAGTGAAATCTGCACATCAGGGTTTCACAGTTTTGCAGTCTGGGTAAGACCAAAAAGCTTTGATGTGGTGCTACAGAGGTCAGAAAATAAATCAGTAGATACTAATTAATTTTATAAGACAGATAATGCATTACTAAATTTTAAAAGAAGTAGTATTTTCCTTATACCTTTGATTCAGTTTTCTTGAGATTTCTTGTTGCCCTTCTGAATTGGCTTGAAAATATTTCAGTTTTGTGTCTGCTACACATCTCCCGAAGATATCACCATAAAATGGCTGACTATACTGTGGGTAAAAGATTACTCTTTTCAGTGGATGGTAATTCTAAGAAGAAAAGATGTACTCTCTGAAATAATTAAATGGGAACAATCATGGATTAACTGAACTTAATCTGATAAAGACAATTCAATACCCAATTAGTGTCTTGTCTTTGTTGCATGTTTTGAAACTTGAGGTTCATCATTAATGAAAGTAATTAAGTGAACAAGTATTTTATCACCAGCAGCATCCTGAGAGGAGGGGACAGGTTGGCGGTGAAGGGAGAGGACAAAGGCATGGGTGGATCAATAACATGCAGTCCTGCCTTTCCTAATGACAACTATTGTGGTTCCAATTACAGTTGTTTTGATAGCATCCAGGGAGTGTAAGTTGAAGTGAAGTGTGCAGAGATAAATTGAGATGCAGGGTTTCTGCAATAATCTTGGAAAGGTGGTGGCTGTACTTTGACTTGACACTTTTTTGTTGCTTAGAGAACTTATAATAAGCTATGTAACTTATTAGAGCTTGACCAAGGGACAGACTGAGTAGACTCTGCTTGGCAACTCGTAGCTCTGATTATCTCGACAGCCACAGTTAAGTTGCAAATTTGTACAGCAACACATGACTGTCTGCAAATGATTGGCCTTTATATTGTCACTCTTGCTTCATTATAGAAGAGGTTATTTGCCAGTTGTCTCTCTTACAAAGTGAAGAGAATCTACACCTTACTTAAAAAAAAAATCATGAAACTATGCAGATAAAGACAAAATATTTGGAAAGGCTAAGAGTAAAACACTGACCTCGGTTGCATTTGCTAGTCAAAGGACTTAGTAGATGGAGTTAAAGTATTCAGAGGTATTTTGATGGATATTGTATTTTGAACATGGAACAGCTATTAGAAATTCTAGATTTGACAGACTTGAAAACAAAGATCCATATGATAAGACTAAAATTTCATACTTAGTGCCCACTGGGTCTGGACCATTCAGAAAGACCAAGAAACTGGCAGCATGTTAGATGAGGAAATACAAAAAGTGTGCATTAGTTTTAGAGACTCTTTCTGCACAGAAACACAAATAACTTTCAAATGCCATCTAGTAAATTATGTCCTAACAAAGGATGAATTTGCATGGGAGGGATGATGGAACTAAGTGGAGCTCCACACCTTTGCCCTTTGGTTGGAATATATATTGAAAGTAGATGATAGTTTCTCATGAAGGTCATATAAATGTCTGTGTTGGAGCTGAGGAACAGGGAACATTTCTGAAAAAAAAAATTGATCTTTTTTAGATACCTTTTAGCATCAAAAGGTGCTTGGACAAAGGCTTTTAGTCTAACAATCTATATTTGGAGCTGTGACATCCATTGGATGTGTTTAGAGAAGAGAACAGAAAAGCAAAACCAATAAACACAGTAACTCCATGAGGAGGAGCTGTAGAGCTCATCTTGAGAGAAAATTATCAGAAAAGGGGAGACTTT
The DNA here is from genome assembly GCA_017589585.1 of Phylloscopus whistleri. Taxonomy (NCBI): domain Eukaryota; kingdom Metazoa; phylum Chordata; class Aves; order Passeriformes; family Phylloscopidae; genus Phylloscopus; species Phylloscopus whistleri. Next base: position 578,311 of record JADMLD010001407.1, on the reverse strand, counting down.
CAGAATCCAGACATAATTGGGATATAATTTGCAACTGGGCAGTGAACACTTGAGTCATTCCCAGCAAGCCAGAAACTCCCTATGGTAGTGTGACTCAGAAATGAAGGCATTTGTATTTCCATGGCAATATTCTCCCCCACAACTCTTATTTGTATCTTGCAGCAGTGCACAGCATTCCTCAGAAAGGCAAAGCCTGTGGCAATGAACAGGTAGCTCTGTCAGCCCTGTTAAAAATGTCTAAAATAACAGAAGCACTTGGTGTTAAAGACCCTTTTTTCCCCCTTTTTTTGAGGTAAAGGCTGTTGATTAATGTCTGGGCTTGGAAGCAAGGTGACTTTTCAAATATTAACTAATGGCATTTTTAAAAAAGCTGGGGGAAGAATCAGGATGGTGATGTAAATAACTGGCAAGCAGAGAAGTGCAAATGATTATCAAGTTCATCTATTATACCTGTCATAGAGACTCCTGTCTGTTGTGGACCATGAGTGACTGGCATACCAGAGGAAGGCCTGAGGTAGAAGGAAAAGAAATAAAACAAGTGAAGCAAAGGACCAGCTTACAGTTCACTGAAAAATAAAGATTTTGCAGCAATGTGAGTTTTATAACTCATTGATCCTTAAACTATTTTTGACACTCTAATGGCATATTGATCCAGAAGGTTGTTATATGGGAAAATGACACAGAACTGCAAAATAGTTGCTAAATTATTGAATAAATAATTATTATGGGTTTGTGGGCTTTTGAGGACTCCAGGCTACATTGTTCTTCTGGTTTTGTCTGGAGTAGAGTTAATTTACTTCACGGTGGCTGGGGTGGGGCTGTGTTTTGGATTGGTGCTGAACACAGTGATGATAATAAGAGATGTTTTTGTCGTTGCTGAGCAGGGCTTGCACAGAGCCAAGGCCTTTCTGCTTTTTGTGCTGCCATGCTGGTGAGGAGGTTGGGAGTGCTTGGGAGGGTGGGGGCAGACACAGCCAGGGCAGGTGACCCCAATGACCAAAGGGATATTTCAGGCCATGTGACATCATGCTCTGTATACCGAGCTGAGGGGAAGAAGGAGGAAGCAGGGAACATTTGAAGTGATGGCATTTGTTTTCCCAAGCACCTGTTTTGTATGATTGGGCCCTGCCCTCCTGGAGATGGCTGAACACTTGCCTTCCCATGGGGAGCAGTGAATTAATTCCTTGTTTTGCTTTGCTTGTGTGTGCAGATTTTGTTTTCTCTATTAAACTGTCTTTGTCTCAGTCCACTGGCTTTTACCCTTCTGATTCTCTCCCTGATCCCACTGGTGGGCAGTGAGTGAGTCACTCTGTGGGGCTTGACTGCTGGCTGGGGTTAAACCATGACAGTTGTAAAATGAGGTTGTTTTACTAGAAAACTCTTGTTAAAAGTTCTACTTGCCATTGCCAAAATCTCTGTCACAGCAATTAACCTGTGTGATGGTGTACTGGTAGGGGACCATTGAAGTGAACTGTAGCTGTCCCAGACTTCAAAACACCTGATAGTCTGTGCTATCTGGGAGAAAATAAGACTACAGCAAAGAGGTTTTGAAACCATTCTGATAGGTGTGTTGCTGAATGTGTTGTCTCAGAAGCAGAGAATACTCTGAGTCAGTCTTTGTACACCAACAGTATAATTTAGAAACCATTTTTAGCTCCCCTGTAGCAGAGAATTCATCACTAGGTGAAATGTCTGTTTCTCTAGTTTTTTGAAAAGTAGGGGATAGCAAGGAGCACGTGGGAGGATCTTTAAAGTCTTGGGAGCTTTTTGCACATAGACATCTCTACAATGTGGGGTCTGCAAAGGAAGGAATAAAAGGAACCAGCACAGCTCTGCAGAATCCACTGCATGGAGGAATGAGGGGTGCTGAGCTTGATTTAGATTCTGTGACATTACTCTGACAAATCTAGCTCAGATTGTCTCAAATGATCTCTTCAGGAAATGTTGTATAGTTAAGGCTGGGAGTTTCAAAGGTCCCAGCTGTACTTTACGGATGGAATTGTGGTTGGGTGTATACATGTGATAAGGAATGAAGATTTACTGTCGTGGATGACAGGCTGCACTGGCTGTTGGCTGCCCTCAGAGATTCCTTATTGCCCTCTTCCTGTAATCTGTTCAGTGCTTCAGGTAAAGGATAAATAGTGAATTTATAGTAGTTATAATGACAAGAAACCCATTTGTGTTGACTGTAGTTATGCCTGCTGGCAGTGATGGCCAGTGTACGATCTGGAGAAGCCTGCATCCAGCTAGTGCCACACAGTTCAGTGTTATGGAGGTAAAATATCAATGCACACATTTCTTAGTACACCTCTTGCCAAGGGAAGACTAGGTGCATGTAAAATATATAAGTACAAAATATTTTTATTTATAATTGTCCATATGCTCAATCTTTTTACACAGGTGTTAATAAATCACATTTTGAACCTGTGAATAGAAAAGAGCTTATATTTGGTGCATCTTTACATTTCAGAATCTAAAAATTAGAACTTTCTGTTATGAAATCTAAAATAAGGCTGACAGTATTAAGGATTGTTAGTGGAGCTTTTCAGCAGTAACTAGAGAGCCAGTTTAAGCAATAAGCAGAAGGAAATTCAGGCTGACAGGTGTCTAATGATCTTTAATGCAAGAAAAGAAAGATGACTCTATTAATGACTAAAAAAGCATGTGCCCTTGTTAATTTAAAATGTATGTGCCCTTGTTAATTTAAAATGTTTGCAAATTTGTTAATAGCTTGAGTATCCTTAAAAAACATTAGTGGAGGCAGGCTGTTTTTTCCCCATGTACTTTAATTTAATTTAGCTTAGTTAAATGGTTGACAACATTGGAACTTTTAAAAGATCATAATAAAAGAATGTGCATGCAGACTTAATCAACAGCATAAGATAGTTAAGCTGGCATAAGTTAGAAATAGTACAATTTGGATGCATTATGGAAGACTGTGTTGAAAAGAGAGAGGAAGGGACAGTTGATTCTCCAAGATGTTCCATGCCTCTTAGAAAATTTTCTTTGCAAATTCCCAATATATTTAACTTCTGAAAGTTAAATTTCTTCAAATCCTTTGTCACGCTTGACTATTTTTGTAGTCTTTAACATATATAGATGTGTGGTTCTTAATCTGCATGAAGTCTATGGAAAATCTGAAATTCACACATTTAAACCAAAGATCTTTTGATAAATTTAATAAATAATTACAAGTAGTAACAAAATATACTTTGTTAAAATGTTTTTGAATTCTAAGTATTTTATAATTAATTTTTAATGACAATGAAAAAGGATACGGATTTGATGTGTTGTCAACACTTTCCCACCACTAATGACTATTTGATTTGCTAATTTTCATTACAGAAGGAACTGTAGATGATTTTCTTATGAAAGCTGGGAGCATGCTGAAGAAGTCTTAGTCTCTTTCAATTCCCAGAATAGGTTATATCAGTGCAATAATTTCCCACATTTTCTCTGCCTGTTCAGCCTCTTAATTTAATCACAATGTAGCAGAAGATTATGAGGGAAAACTACAATATTGAAATGAGCCACAGCTTTCTTGGATAAATAGGAACAACTCCACTCTGTTTCTGCTTTAACATCCAATCAACTTCTCTGGTTGTTTATAACTGAGTAACCTCTCTCCAAATCCACCATTAGGGCAGAAAGTGCAAAGATACAATTATCCAACAGCTGGCAAGGTTGCAATGCTCCATACCCATAACTTCTTTTTATTTAAAAGTTTATTTGAGCTTTAAATAAAGGAGCAGAAAAGTATGGCTCTGCAGGTTTACTGGCAACAGTAAGATTCCCCAGAGGATGCCCTTTGTCTCTTAATTAACCTCAAATTTATCTCTCTTCATCATAAAATAAAATGTTAATAAGATTTCTTCCATAAAACCTACCATGAGAACATAGGCATTTTTGAGAAGTTTGAAAAGTTCTCAAAAACATAGGGCAAGAAATACTGAAGTAGCTTAGATGTAGCCTAGCACACAAGAAAATGTGGATTCTCAGAAAAAAATTTGTAAGTTCAGTTGTGAGATTTTGTACTATGAAATAATTAGCTATTGATAGAGAAATTTAATCAGTATAAGGGGAACTGATTTTATAGAAGAAATTGAAGTTTGGTATTTTGTTCACTCTGTCTGCACTATCACAGTGACTTGATAAAATATAGAAATCCTAGTAAGAACTGAGTCCTAAATTTATGGTGTCTTATACCTGTGGCAAGTTTTAGGTGGGTGGATTTTGCAGCCCTTCTGCTTAAAAAAATTAAAGTTTTTATAACTTTGGGGTTTATTAAGCAAGAGTATTTTTTTAAAAAATCAAAATTATTTTCATGGTGACTCCAGATGGTACCTCTCTCTTCAAAAGGGAAGAATTAGTTTGGATTTGATAATGACCAGAAGAGGCAGAAACATTTTTTCTGGAGTGTGATTTTTTTTTTTTTGTACCAAGAAGTGCAGGTTAGAAAATACAGCTCATCTAAAGGATGCTGTAAAGAAAAAAGGCATCAGGAAGCTTTGGGTTGGGCCTTTGGGTCAATGCCAAGGGAAGGTGTGTCCTGAGGCAGTCCAAGGAGAATTAGGAAGCTGAAGATCATCACACGTCTGGATGACTGACATGTTATGGCACTTAGCAAAAGAAGGCACCTCTTTGAAATGAACTCATGTAACCTGAGATATTTACTTCTGGGAAAACAAATGAATGTGGAGAGTAAACTCATTCTGTTGCTGTCAAGGAAACTAAAGCAGCCATGAACCTGAAAGTAATGATGAACATAACTCAGAAGGGTTTGTACAAATAAGCATTCAACTGCCCAGAAAGCAATAAGATCAGAGGTGCACTGAAATTTAATGAAAACTATTTCAAAGTTCAGAAATGTATTCAAGTTGTGCTGGAGTTGCTAGAGTTCGGGGCTGGTTAATAAGAAAGTCTTGTTCATCCATTCAATGCTAGTCCACAAACTTGGAGGACTAAACTGCATTTAGATCTAAGAGAAAGAAAGAGGAATAAATATGTATGCTTAAGTGCTCTGTCAATACCACATAATGCAGCAGAAGACTATCAGTGGTAGGGCAACATACTTGTAGGGCCCATTCCCATAGAAGTATTTCTACCCTGTGCAATTTCCCACAAGGAATTTTAGATTTGCTTCTGTTGAGTGTTGATGTACAACTTACAATTCTTTGCTCCCCAATTTGAGCCCCTAACTATGCTGACTAAAACTGGGCATGATAAAGCACAAATTAATGTTGATTAGCTGAGACAAGCTTCAGTCTTAATGAGAACTTGTGTTAAGATAGATGGCAGGGCTTTATCTGGAGGAAAGAATACACTGGTCACCATGTTCTCTGTACTCTGACAAGAGGAATTTGCAGGAAGCATTTGTGCTGTTGTCTTGGTTACTGTCATGCTCTCGAACCATAGGGCTGGCATGACCTCATCTGCACATGTGAATTGTGACCCAAAGAGTGCAGAAAGGCTGTTCTTATTCTTATGACTGTAGTTTTAGATTGTAGTGTGAATTTTGCACAGCCAAACTTCAATGTTATCATGGGAAAGTTTGCACTCTGTCTTTTTGTTCTTTCTAGGCAGACTTATGCCCCTTACTAAATTGTTAAATCTGTCTTTTAGTCCAAAGGGATATTAATTATTATTACATTTAGTTAATATTCTCTTTAATAGATCCTACTATGCATTAGGGAAGATACCATTTTCTGTCCAGGCAAATGTCTCTGCCTAGGACAGTTCCCTGGTTTCTGTTCCCACAGTATCTGAGCTGCTCATATCTGCAGCTTATCTCCTCCCTGCTTATGCCTTTGCCCTGAGTCACAGAGAAATGGCAGTGGCAGGGTGTTGGCTCCAGAGAGGGCCAGTGGGTGACTCCAATGGGATGTTTCCCTCTTTAGAAAACTGACAGTACAGTACTCACTTATCCTTGCCCATATCTTTTCTGTGTAGCTTATGGTCATAGTGGGACATGTCATGTTTATTTCTAATTGACATTACTGGTGCATGTCTGATTTTATTTCTTTTTCACATTCTCAGAAGTAAAAACAGTATATCAGTCCTAAGGGGGACCTGCATGAAGGTGTCAAGGATAGTAACATAAATGAAGCTGCTGAATGAATAGCAAACTCTTTTATAGAAGAGTACTTTTGTCCTCTATACCTTTATTGATGAACTAATCAGATTGGACAGGCTCCAAATTCCCAGACCAGACAAAGAAACTTTGCAAAGAATGAAACAGTGCCTGTGAGCTCAGAGGAATGCACACTGATTAAATCAGGTTAAGACAAAGGCTTATGGACAGCCATTTCATCTGTTCCCAATTATGGTAGGTACTTAGAGTAAGTTGGGCCTCTCAAAACTTGCAAGAAAAACTTGCCTGTAGGTCTTATGTATTTCTTTCTTACCGTTTTCCTCTTGTGGCTCTTTAAACAACTTTTAGTTTTGAAGAGTCACTTTGTATTTCTATAGAAATCAGTAAAAGAGATCAAAGTTCAATTACTTACTCAGATAACCTAGATGATAATTTAATCTGAAGGTTCCTCTTGCTTTAATGTTTATGCAATGACTAGAGGTGAAATAAGCAGTAAAATCAAGACTAGTCCAATGATCATGATCATGATCATTTTTGTTTTGATGTGGCTGTGTCCAAACACATAGCCTAGAATGGTATTAAAAGCCTGGCTCTAATTTTGATGTGTGACAAAGGATGGACACATTTACCAATGGCATTAAATGCAAATATCATCTATAGATTTGCTGCAGATTTCCTGTCTTCAGAGAGAAAAAATATTGTCTCTCTTTGTAAGCACATTTGATGATATTTATTGAGGGTGTTGAATATAAAAATGTTCTGTAATGAAGAAACATTCAGTAATTTTAATCTTCAAGGAGATGTATTGATAATCAATAAGCATATTTTCTCTAAAGCATGCAAAGAAGATACATCTTCACTTTTGTAAGAATAAAAAAACAAGTTTTGCTGGTGTATTGCACTTCTGTCAGGTCTGTGAGCTGCTGTACAGAATCTTCCACTTCACAATATTTTTCATTTAATTTGATGGTCATAAAAATGCTTGACTGAAAGTTGTGGATAATGTATCTTCTGTGCTCCCAGAGCTAAGGGAGAAATACTAGGGAAGGTTTTCCTTTGAATATGCATTTAAAATTTTTAATGAGATTGCTCTGGTAAAGGACATACCCCTTTGAGGTTTGTTTAGCACAAATGTTTGTGCAATGAAGCATAAATGTTCATACTGGTGGTGATAATTATTTTTAAGCTTTCTTATTGGCAAAAAAAGATGGAATTCAAAGAGTAAATGATGAGTAAAAATAAATGCACCTTCATGACTGTTCTCTGCACTATATTTAGTTAGAGAATATCTGGACATGACTGAGACCAACAATGTGTGTGTGGATGACCCATAGTTCTCTCTGTAAATGCAGATCCTAGATTATATTTGTTTCTGTTGCTGTAACTCTCATTAAGTCTTTTTTCCTGGAGTTAATTATTGATAAAATTATTGTATCCCTACATACTGAAGAATTTTGGCAGTATGCTATACAGTAGCCTCTGGATGGTATCCAGCTTTTAATTACCATGGCATCTGTCTCACTGCAAGGTGGGTTAGACATCGTGGCACTCAGGAACATCTGCAGCCATACGGTGCTCTTCATGGGTCAGCATTCCCAATATTGCTGTTTCTGGGGAAGAGCTGGGTGATGTAAGTATTGGTGGGAAATTACAGGGCTTGACATAGGTCAGGAAGCAATTGGCAGCAGAGAGGCACCAAGGAAATCTTAAAAAACAAGTGTGGCTTCACCTGGGGAAGTACGCAATTTAGACAGAACTGTGAAAGGGGAAAGCCAGAGGTAACCAAACTGCAGTCCAACCAGGACACTGCCTGATCTAGCTGTGACCTACAGTTGTGAAATTATTCAGGATTTTGATAACCAGGATACCTCTGATTCATTATCTTTCCAAATTACAAATTCCTCGAATATGGGAATTGGTTTTCTCCTTCTTAATGCTGAGGCAATTTCATCCTGGCTATGTTGAAAGTGAGATAAGTGCAAGTGAGGTATGGTTTAGTTGCAGGTAGAAGCAGGTAAATTAGAGAACTTAATAAATTCTGTGTGGTTTAGATTTTTGGAATAGCACAAATTGCTGGAAACATGGTGCATGATTCACTTTGCTGAATTTAATTGTGACTAAATTCAAGTGCTAATGCAAGTTTTAGAGTCCTGGATTCACTCAGCCTTTTCTGACATCATAAATAGTATTTTTGGAACAGCAAATATGAAGGTTTGAAGCCATTGGCATACAAAATTTGATGTAAGCCCTTTGGTTTTGGATTTAATATTTAGTTTGCTACTTCTCTGTAAACGTATGTTTTCAACATGTTTTTTTCAATGTACAGTTAACAGTATGCAGATACCTTTTAAAAAAGGTGTCATATGAATGAAACCCCTAAAAAACATAATGACTGTAATTCCTTGTCCAGTGTATCTTGCTGGAACACACCACCTACACTGAAATGTAGAGATCAACGTGTATGAACAAGATTTTTGCTTATTTTCCTGACTCATTTGGCAGGCTATGAAATAGGAGATCATGCTTCTACGGAAAAACATTAAAATAGTAGTAACAAAAAGCTGGCAGTGGGTTTTCAAAAGGCCTATTGGACAGCAGAGTTACATGTTCAAAAAACCCAGTGTTAGCCACAAGGCTAATACATCTTCAGTAAATCAGCACTTAGAAGATTTTGGGTTGTAACATCTTGTGTGCATGGGTGTTAAGACTTCAGGATTGAATGTATGCACAAAAGGGATACAATAGGCTGTTATGTGGCACATAGCTGAACCATAAAAATAGTGTATGGGACCTCGAACCCAAATTGTTTATGTAGCAGTAACAGGGGTTTTCCATCTTTACAAATAATTTTTTTTTCTATTTGTTCACTAAGACCAGGATGGAAGGGATAACAAATGTGCAAAGTGTGGTCAGCCAGTATAAAATTCTTTTCCCTCCTGGTTGCCTCATCCTGTGTCAGTGAATTCTAGGGTCTAGACAGGTTGAATGAAAAACCTGTCTTTGTTTTAACTCACTAACTAATCGTTCCAAGTTATACACTCTGCTTGTATTTTTACACAGAGAATAGCACTGGTGACCTTATTCTTCCTGTTGCTTAAAGTTTAATAGACCCATGTAAGATCATCCCTTGATCATACCATGTGCATCTAAGCCAGATGGTGCAATCTTAGTCTTCTTAGTTTACCAATAAAAGATACTGTCTACCTTCTGATGGTTCCAAAATGTATTTGGAGAATTTTCTTTTCTTTTCCTTAGTAATTGAATGCTTGTAAAACTGCTCAGAGCAGAGGTGCTCATCTGTACAGAGAACAGGTGGTCAGGCTTACACCAATTCCTGCCTGCTGCCCTTCTGTCTTGACCCCCTTCCCTGCAGCTGACCCTTCACAGAGGTGTGGACAAAATCTGTGTTAGGTATTTTCCCCGTGTTGCCTACAGGAAGAATCTCACACACAAATCCACAGAGAAACTGGAGATTCTTGTGATGCAACAACCTCAGTGCACAAATTTATGCTTCAGTTTCAAACCAGCAACGTTGCTGGCAACCATTTCTCATTATAACCCACGTTGTTCAATTCTAAAGTGACAAGCTACTTCTCTGCTAAAATTTTGTTTCATGCATCAGTGGTTTATGTCTTTGATTATTATTTAGGTTCCTACTATAACTTTTGTCTGGGTGCCATTGAATGCAATTATATTTCCAGAACAGTGGATATTTTTCTGTTACTTGTGATGATGTATTTTCATTGGATATTATAAAAAAAAAAATTTGACCTAAATTATTCTTTCCTTTTACATTGACTTTCTGTGATTCATTTTGCTGAGTAGGTTTAGTGTGAAATCAAGGAAGAAAAATCCATGTTTATCTGAGAATACTCTTTCATTTTGGTTCTTACTAAAATGACAATTTTTATTATTAGGGATAATACTATACAAAATTATCACTGAATTTAAAAGCTTTTTTCTGCAGAATCATATTTATTTTTTAACTAGAGCTATTTTGTCAGAAATTAGTGAATTTTTACTACCAAGTATACATTTTTTATCCTATTCAAATAAAGCTTATGTTCTGTTTCTTCTGGCTGTGCTATACCACCTTTTATTAGTGCCTTCCTTTTTCTCCTCAGCCTCCTTCATATTATCTTTTTGCTCCGCTCCTTGGTTATCAACAATATCCACAATCTAAATTTCCCATGTTAGCTTCTCTATATGAGGTAACTTTGTAACAACTGGGATTGTGACCTAACCCTGATAAATGAAAACATCCTTTCTGTCGTGTGTTATGCTGGATGCTTTACTACAGTAGCTGTGCATTAGTTTTTATGCAAATCTTTTCCCTGTTCATTTTTTTTTCTGTGTTGTGTAAATTTATCACTTTCTAGGCTGAAATGTTCTAATATGGGGCAGCTTTTTTACTTATTATTCATTCTGAGTGAATGGTATGTAAATTGATTAAAATGCATGGTGTAAGTGTGGAGGGTGCAGTGAGGTGGTTGAGAAGTTATCAGGGAATGAGTGAATGGATGGCAAAAGGACCATTCCTAACATCACACACTTCCAGAAGTTAGGGTTTACTTTAAGAAAGTCTTTATGAGCTCAAAACAGGTTTTCCATTTACCTTTGGTGCCACAGGGAGATGGATACGTATTAGCTGTAGAATTACAAAAGGGAATTTTGAACTGTTCATTTCATAGACAGCTGTCCAAGAACTAAACACTTTTGTGAGACTGAGCACTTCCTTTACAAATTCATTATATGTTGCTGTTACTTGTTTGCAGTTTTCACAGCTCTCCTTGAGTTTGCTTCCTGGTGAGAACTGACACAAGGAGGTTAGCAGTGGAATTGTCTGGGAAAGCTTAGGTACCCAGAAGGACCTGCTCCAAGAATCACGTGCAAATCCTAATGCTGCAACTTGAGCTGAACAAAGTTTTCCAATAGAATTAACACAAAGCACAAACACAGCAGAGAAACAAATGAGGTGTTTTAATGCACATCTTGACCCCTGGGAGTCAAGAAGAGCTAATGTATAAGATCTTTAAATCCACCAGTGATAAGTAGTTATGAATTGGGTGTAAAACACAAGCATCTGTTTAACATATCAGAACACTGCCAAGCTGTTGAGGACAAGTAACTTCCCTTCTCCAGTCTGGAATAAATTGAGCAACTTGAGCCAAAGAAAAATCAGTTTACTGGCAGGGGTGGAAAAATGTACTTGGCTTTCCCCTCATACAAATAAATAGCTTAGAGGAGTACACTATCATGGATGAAGAAAAACAAACAAAAAACCCCGTGTATTAAAAGATATGTGGATTTATATCCACCAGGATCAAGAGTAGTTTAATCTAACACTGTCTAAACATGAAGCAGGTTCTGAATATATAAAAAAGAAAACCTATTGAAATAGATGGGTTTAATTGCATTTGCTGCACAGACTTGGATGCAGCAAAGAAATGGGAAATGATGTACACGTGGCCACCCAGTGAAGATGCTAGAAAATTGCCAATTCTGACATCAAGTGACAGGAAGATTGTGATTAACACCACATGTCATACTAAAAGGGTAGTTTTGCATTCAGGATGAATCACAGGACAACAATGTGCAACTTGCCTTTTACCCACTGACTGAGATAAAAGCAGAGAAAGAAAGCTGGTGAATATTGTAAGGAGGGGAGAATAACTACAAAACTTTTAAGGAACAAAAAGGAGAAGAGTTTTCCTAGATTTTACTCCTTGCTGACATAGGGTGAAGACTTCTACTGTCCATCTGGTTTAGTCAATTTTCCCTGAAATAAAATAAATGCTGCTCTCTTGTGAAAGAAGTAAAAATGATCTTGGTAAAAATAACATTCATTATATACACTCTACTTTGTATTGTAGTGGGACAATTTTGATGAGGAAGTACTTTAATTTTGTTTTCTTCACAAGTATGGTAGCATTTCTTCTCCAAATAAAACCTTTTATACATTGCAAAAGCAAAGTTAATATGTCTCCAAAGGCATCTGAAAGAGTTATGTGTAAGACTTTCCTCTCTGTTTCATACATGCCTTCTCCCCTTTGACTGAATTATTCATTGATCTTTCCTATGCATGGATTACTTTTCTATAATTATCTCTGGGTTATTTTTGGCAGATCCTAGGATCGTAAGATAAATCACATTGGAAGGAACCTCACAGGGTCTCTAGTTCAAATTCCAGCTCAACTCAGGGTCAGCTGTGAGGACAAACCAGGTTGTTCAGAGCCTTATTTGATCTGGTCTTGAAAACCTGGAAGAAGGGCAATGGCAAAACCTCTGTGGGCAACCTATTCCACTGCTTGGCCACCTTCATGACAAAAAGTGTTCTTATACCCAGTCTGAAGCTCTTTTTCATTTTTCCAAATTATATCCACTGTCTCACATCCAGTACCACAATAAAGAGCCTGGCTCCACCTTCTTGATAACCTTCTCAAGGATTATTCTTTATCTTAATACTGGGTTTTTTTCTCCTCCAGATTAAAAAAAAACCCCAAACCCAGCAACCAGGGCTTTTCTGGCCTACCCCTAGGTTACAGCTATTACACCTGCCTCCTGTGCTGAGCAATGACTTCTCTATCGTTTGTTACTTTTAGTAAGCAGGAGTCTTAAATTAAAACTATCAGCTTTCCTGCCTCATGCTTGCTCTTTCTAAATGTCCCTGGATCTTCTGGCCCTTTGTACACATTGTGAAATCCCCAAAACATTGCACTCTGAACAAAGGTCTTGCAATAATTTCTAGACTGCCCTTCCCTCTGCATTGTCTTCCTTTCTGACCAGTGCCTCAATCTGGCTACGTTGGTGCTTATACAATAGTGACTGATTTTAGCTTAAAGAGCAGAATTTCAGTGCATGTCAGGCCCAGCTTGGGCTTATTTTGCTTAAGATCATAGGGTGGGACTTGAACCCAAGTCTTGAGAGAGTGATGCAAATACTGCAGCTGTTCCATGTTTTTCCTGTACCCTTCCCCACCAAGCCTCTCCAGCCCCCCCACCCAGGCTGCTGCTTTCTGGTGAACATCAGAGTGTGCTTCAGGGTGTAACTGTCAGTAGAATTTTGCCTGTGTGAGAGAGATGGACCATGGTGGGGTGGTGTAGTGTCTTCTCCTTTCAACTGCCACTCCTGAATCCACCAAAATGACTGCACTGTTTCATGGCTTCCAGGAAGGGCCTTATTATCACTGCTTACACAACTCAGGAATATGGCTTGTATGTAAAACGAGCTAGAATGGCAAAGAATCTAGTATTCTTAGTTTCTCTCTGTTCTCATAAAGGTCTTGCATTCTGTGCATGTTGAGGTAGCAGTAAGACATGCAACATTGATGGTGATTTCCTTTTTCTTGGCACAGAAAGGAGAACAACAAAAATTGGGCAGTAGCAGTATTGAACCAGGGTGCTGTCTTTTAAAGACTCTCAGCAGAAAACTATAGCAGCAAAGGTTAGGGCTGTGCATGCTTGAATAAAGTCCTGCTTTCCACAAACTGAAGCTGAGGGCCAGCATCTCTCTTAGTGTCTGCTAAAATAATGAAATAAAAGGATCACAAGATCAGTAACGGCATGAAGAATCTTTTTTTCCTCTGGTTATTATGACAGAAATTTGTTACTGTCTGTCATCTGTTTGGCTCTTTGTCTTCAGGTGATGTGTCTGCCTGTTGACCTGTGGGCAGCTGCCCTCACCATGCAGCTGGCACTCCCTGACAAGCACTCAGGCCAAGTTTTGTATGGCTGGAGAGGTGCAGTGCTACCCTTATGGCTAAATCCATCCCCTCATGGCCATGACTGATGTAATTTGGCTGTCAGAGCTGTGGAGGCAGCTTGCACTTCTGCTATCCATGCTACACTTGTCTCTGCTTTAATGGAGTGGTTCAATTTCCATGGGTGTATTAGCCTGGCTTCTTTCTCAAGCACAATAAAAATTCCTCGAACACGCCACATGTGCACTCTTACTTAATTACCAAAACAGCACTTCTCAAATAAATAAAAAAACCCAATACTAACTGACTTCTCATATAGAGTGTGATTTGATGCAGTGGGCAGGCAGTTAGTTACAAAAGTCAAAGGGCCTGGTTTTTTTCTTCATTTTTCTTAAAATCTGAAATCTGCCAAAGCTGCCTACTCCTCTAAATCTTGGGACATAATTAAGTGTCATGCAGAGACACCTATACTTATCATTTCAGCAAGATGCTTCTCAAAAGAATTCATGAACTTGGGTGGAAAAGTAATTAAGGCACTTCAGCTAATTTATTAGCTGGCATGCTCAGGTTAGTTTGGGTGTCTCTGCATACCATTACACTCTGTGCCATGGACAGAGCATGGTACATCTAAATAATAACTTCTTGTCAAGCCACACTTTTAGTCCTCCTGTGGTTTAGTTTTGATGTTCTTCTGCCAAGGTCTCTGAGTTACTCAATGTATGATATTCTGCTTGAACTTTGGAAGCCTGAATGTTTAGGTCTTGCTTGCAACTCTGGCATGATCTTGTCTGCCTGTGACCAGTCACCAGCTGGAGAAACCCCTTTTTATTGCATATATTGAATATGTCTGGCCCTCCTGCCCTTGTAAGCTTTTATTTCAGACACTTGCCTTGCCATTCCAATATGTGTAAAGTAAATAGAGGTGAGCCATGTCACTCCAAACTTGCCCCAGCTCTCCTCCAAACCAGCCTGTGTACCATCCAGAACTCTTAGGAAACCCAGGGAAAGTGCTGCATCTGGTGCACACCACAGTTAAGCCTGAGCCCTGCAGCACAGAGGCACTGGAAATAAACCTCTCTCACTTGTCATATTAGGAAGGGAACTTTCCTGAAAACAAGAATGTGGATTCCAGGGATATTTCTTAGGGTTTTGAAATAGAGACTCACCTGTCCCACTTATGTACCCTGGCCTACTAATTATTGTGGAGCACATTTTATAATAAATCAAAATGTTCATTCTTGACTGGAAAAAGCTCAATCTTTTTCTATTAAATGAGGAATTCCAATTTCTTTAAACAAAGAAAATTAAAAAAATCCCAAACCTTATAGCAACCCTCGTGAGGAATGCTACCCTGTGAAAGCTACTGTTAATAAGATGTAAAATCAATACTGCCGAAGCTGGTGGACATTTAACATTCATTTGACAGATTTTACACCCTTGGTAGGTTTTAGTCCTTATAGTCAGAATATCACCCTGTATTATACAGTTATAGCCTAATATCTATCTAATTTCTCTCTGAAGTGTTAGCTGGGCATATTTTTTTTGTTCACAGAAATCCTGAAAATGTGCATTGTGGTAGAATTGAAAGCTGTCAAGCTGCTCTTTGTGCCTGGTGCAGGTGAAGTGAATCTGATCTATGGTATATTAGGCTTGTGAGCTCTTTTTTAAAATGGAAGCTGTTCTATAAATGTTTTAGGCATAATTAGAATATATTGGGAGAGAAATCCCAATGGAAATAAGCAGAGTGTGATTGGCTCGTGCAGGCTCTCCAAGGTGCTGCCTACCAGAGACACATAAAACATGTAAAGAGCTCAGTCAGCTTTAAAGGTAGGTGAAATAAGCATCTGCTTATCCTAGCAAGGTGATCCAGCTTGCAAAGACATTAAAAAAAAAAAAAAGGAAATTTGCCCTGATGGCTCCTTTGCTATTTGTCAGCAAGGAATATTTGCTGCTAAAATTTTCGAAATCTTTCTAACCCTTTACAGAGACTCAGGAGGCTAATAGGGGAGGGAATGAGAAAACTCTCAGAAATCAGTCTTCCTAACAGCACCTATTTCATCTTGGATTTGTAGCATGTGTGTGAAAGAGAGGAGAGTGGCTTAAACAGCTGAACAGAAGTTTATCTATGGCTTGCTCATTTTACCAAACCAACTGGATAGGGATGAAAGGAGCCCAATGGAAACAGGATTATTGTAGGGGTAAAAAGAAATCGTATGTAACAAGACTAGACCCTTCCCTTCTGTATTTGTTTGATACAAAATAAATAAAAACAGGACTTAATTACTTAATTTAATTTGATTTACCTACTCTATCTGCTGTACAATTATATCTCAGAACTGTAGTATTTTCTTCAGGTAGGAATGGGCAGTGAAGTGGAAATATGTAACTAGAGTCTAAAATCCTGACTGCTGGATGTCATGAGAGAGCAATTCTATTGAACAGTATTTGACATGGTGTTAGTTAAGAGTTTGGAAGAAAGCCATTTTTTGAGCTAGTATAATGGCTGTGTGAAGTGAAAAGTAAATTTAATGCAGGAGCTAAGTCATTGCTTTGGCTGAGGAGATGAGATGTGAATTCAAAAATGATACTTCAGCCAGCTAAAGTTTGTGGCTGTTTTTTAAGCAAATGTCTGTACAAATACACTGTGGTTGTATTTAAATAGATCCATAAATTTTTAAATATGACATTGTTTGGGGAACTTTATTTGTCTTCTTTGGCTTATAAAAGGCTGAGCAAGTGCGTAGGTGTTCAGAATAGCTAATCACCTCTTCTTGTTTATCATGGTCTATGGTTTGTTATGCCCCAGACTTTTCCCATCCCCTTGAGGTGGAATCTTAATTTATTCATCCTTAAATGTGGATGTATTTCCAGTCAATACTTGATATTTGGTATCTGATACTTGAAGTGCTTTGAAGGAAAGTATGAAGATGGAAGGGACCAAAGAAATGCAAACTGTTATTGCTGTTATACTTCAGCTAAAAACAAAATTTGCTCTCCCTAGAAGTAAATCTGCCAAAGTTAATATTTGTTGTAGTGAACCATCAGTAATTTATTCTAAACCCATGCAATGGAAATGTTCAAGTGTTGAAGACTGCAGGATTTAGCTTTTATAAATCGTTGCTTTTTAGAGGAAGCAACAGATTCATCATTAATTTTTGGATGATTTACAGAATAACTTCTCCCCCCTTTCCATCTGATGATGGTTATCCTTTCCTCTGCTTTTATTTTTCCCCTTCAGAGCAGCAAAATTGCTAAGTAATCCTGAAGACAGGAGCTGTATTTATAGCCCCCCAGTTAGCTCACTGAGAGAAACATTAATGCAAATCAGTTTATGCCTTTTAAAGAATGCTGCAATCATATGATGCCTTCCTAAGGCACAAAAGATAAGGTGTATCAAATTTAGAAGCTCTTGGCAAAGGTATATCCTGTGTAAAAAAAACCCTTTGCTGCTGTGAAATGAGAAATACACAATACAGAAAAAAGAAAGTCACGTATTTGTTTTAGCTAAAAAGTGTGTAGTTGGGGGGATCTAATAAAAAGCCTGTTAGACTATCTCCAACTCCTGACAATCACATCATTTGTGTTAAAGCAATGCTGCTATTTGTTAACATGGTTGCTACGGCAACAGAAAACCTTCATCTCTTCAAGGTAAAATCAGAAGTGTGGTGAGTGTGGAAATGCAAGAACTGACTTTACACATACACAAATGTCTGCTTTGTCTCTTACTCCTCATTTCACAATAGAAAAAGACTAAAGCTCTTCTCTTTTCTGTGTCATTCTGGTGCTGGTGGGAGCGTTTGGCAGTTCTGTGTGGTAAAATGTGAAACCCACTGGGGACTGAGGCACCACTGCCTGCTGGGCTGCCAGTGATTCCAACAGATGGTATCAGGTCTCAAAAGAGCCTAATTGGCTCATCATAGGCAATGCACGTGTAACGAGGGCTTAGATAAAGCCAGCAAATACATGTTCAACTTGATGACTTGATTTTCTACCTGTGCTTTTAAAGTAAACTATAGCTATGACAGTATGAATCCATTTGAGTGGCCTGGATTTGAGGCTCTTGGAGCCTGCAGTCCTTTGCTGGAGCTGTAGTACAGATTACTGAAAACATCTGTGGTGGATGTTGCAGGCTGGCACAACCAGTGTGCATGCATGGGTATCTCCGTGCTGCCCCTGCTCTAGGAGCTGTAAGGGAAGAGCAGCCAGTGTGTCTAAAGTAATGTCATGATCTGTACAATATCCATGAGATCATATGCTCTAGGGAAAGGCATGGGATTCAGAAAGTTTTAATTTTGTCAGAGATGGTATAGTTTAGTTAATGAGCTATATTTGTCAGTTTTAATGAGCACAAGTTTTTTCCCCATTTCTTTCTATAGTACTGATCCACAAATTAAGTCCTTTGCTGTTAGTAGGGGTTTCTGAGTTTTTAAGTTTTATTTGAAGGCTGCTTATTTGAGTACCCAGTGATAAGAAAAATAGTCATAGAAATAGCTATTAATTTATGTGTTGTGTAGTCATCAGGTTTTCAAAAACCTCCATTATCTTGGTTTGAAACAGGTTTATTTCTTACTTCAGCACCTCCATAATGTGTGTCCCCTCAGTGGAAAATGTAACTTAAAACCAACAACAACAACAAAAAAACCCTTCAGAGAAGATACTTCTTTGTCTCTGACATATAATATGCCATCTAGGAAAAAGTACCAAACATTAAAGCACAAAGATACCAAAACTCTTGCAAACTCAGGAGGATAAAACCCTGATCTTGAAATAATCTATGGGCTTGTACAGATTTTCTAGGGGAAATGATACTGAATCTAAAACTGGAATTAAGAAAATTTACTAATTGTTAAGTTTTTTGTAAGATTTGAAGTGTAGACGCCTTCAAATGAGTCTGGGCACAAAGATGCTATACCAGATGACAAAAGGAAATCCCCCTCTGGAGAATGACTTTCAGGGATTCACTGGATTCGTGTAGTTACAGTTCTCGTACTGTGAACAGGAGCTCAGAAGCTGCTTTTGTTGATTTACACAATGAGATTACAGAAAAAATGTAGATTATAGAAAGGGAGCAGACCCAGGAACTCACACAGTATTGTTTGTTGATCATGGTGCTGAAACAGAATTTCCTAAAATTCCTCATTCAGTTCTACATTTCCTTGAAGGGTTAGGCACAGGTTCATGCATATTTTTCAATATTAGCTGGCTGCTTATGGGATAGGATTGTTTGTAACGTTCCACAACCTGATCAGTAGTCTACATGACAAGTAATATTTTTGTCATTCTTGTATTTTGTGTTTCAGTTTGCAAGTTGTTTTCAAATTTAAGTTTGTTTTTGTAGTTGCTATCATGTTAGAAAGTTACCAAAAAAGGGAGTATAAATCGATCAGCTCTGCTGTTCTTAAATTGCTTTTTGCATGAAGCCTTGAGGTTTGCAGTTAAGCCTTTGTGTAGGTCCATTCTTCTGGAAAGAAACAGGTGTGCCAGAAGATTTGTCTAAACTACTTATATATAGGGAGAGCGAGCAGTCTATAGAAGCCAATAAAGCGGCACCCTGTGTCTCCAAATTAGCAAGCAACTAGAGTTTGATTAAAATTGCTATTGGATTCAGTAAGTTAGAGGGTTCTTACCCAGCACTGCCTATAAAATCAATCAGCCACAAAATACCCCATGCAGATTGCCAAGCTCTTCACCCAAGAAGTTTCAGAAAATAAGCACAACTGGCACTTGAGATCCCCAGCACGTATGAGAACAATATGCTTCCCAGCAGTTTGTGACAAACCAGCATGCATTTTAGCACTTCATTACTCACTGAGGCTGTCACACCTGCAATAAATGCACCTACATTTAGTGCTGTTCCTGGCATGCTGCTTCCTTGCATGGATTGGTTATGGCATCCATTGTCACTGACTGTCCCTTCCCTAAGTAGTGGCTTGTTCTTGGTTTCACATAAGCTATTTGGAACACAGCAGGGGATAAGCCTGCACAGGGAAGTTTGCTGTGAAAGCTTAAAGGCATCAGCATTGCAAGTACCCATTATATTGCCCCTGGAGAACACTAGGGGAAATAATGTGATTATTCATTTGGATCTGAAGTTGTATGGTAAAGCCTCAAAAGCAATGGCAGCACAGGCTAGAGGAGTTCCTTCATAACTCAGCATCTCAGTAGAGACCTGGCTGGGAATTCAGTTCCTAGTCAGTGATCATATGTAAAGAATGTACCTGTTTCTCTAGCTGTCAAAAGCCAGATCTCTTCAAAGCACTGTTTGCTATCTCATTAGTGCTTCTCACCCTGGCATTCATTAACCTTCTTCTGATGTGCTGTACAAGCTCTGCAGAATGAGGGAGTCACACTCTCTGCAATTTACAGTTCCAGCTAAACAGTCTTTACAATAGTATTGAGAATCTCCATTCCAGGCTGATCCAGGCCAGTAGCCCAGGAGCTTATTTCTAACCTGTCATTTATTTACCATGAACTAGTATTGATGTTAGATGGCTGAGAGAAGGTAATTTTTAGACTTTTATACTGGGTAGGCCTTTCTTTTGTTATACTGAGATGCTGGAGGAATTGGACTTTTTTTTTTTTTTTTTGTCCAAGTCTTTGATAGATTCAGGTTAGATTATTTCATGCTGAGCTTCTGGACTGTGTCTGCAAACCAACAAAATCCTACATTTCACTAGTTAGCCTATTCCCCAGATACACAGGGAAATTCTGTCCCAGAGTTGTCAAGGTCTGCTTTACAACCTTGGCAGTTTCCAGTAGCCTTATACATTATGGCAATCCACAAAATGGCTTTTCTGGACTTTTAGTGCAGTAGGTGTTCCTCTGGACATCGTTCTGGATTTCTGCATTTGTGGGCTGCAGTCAGCAAGATCCCCCTGAGTCAGTCCATGCACCCAGCCCTCTGGAGAGGGATCCACAGGGGGTGTGACCCCAGTGAGACTGAACAGTCAATTAGCTGCAGATCAGGATGATATTACTGTAGCTCAAACAAGTTTACAATAAAGTATTTTGAAATAGTCCTGCAATACTGGTAAGGTAGAAGTGGGCATTTTTCTTGCCTTCTTTCTGATTGCTTGGGTCTAGATGTTTTGCTCAGGTGATTCTGCAGTACCAGGTCAGCCCATTCATTATTAGAAAGCAGTGTTTCCTTCTCCCCAGAGCTTAATTTCTAAGCCTCAGAGCTGCATTGTAAGACAATAGATGGTTAGAATTGATTTTAGAAAGTTGTTGTTCAAGATCATTGTTCAGTATGTTCCAAGGTTGCTGCTTCATGCTTTTTTATAATTACAATCTCCACTTCATCAACGTATATGTATTGTTTGGGTGATTTGAATTGAAGTACGTTACAGTTTCATGTGTTGTTTTTTCTTTTTTTAGTTTCACAACCCCCCATGCCCCCCAACAAAAGCAATTTCATCAGACAATTTAATTGAGAAATCAATTATAGTAGATAAATAAATCTTATACTGAATGCCATGTAAGTGTAGAGTGTAATCATTTATCTAAATACTGCTGCCTGCTTTGACTTGAAACAATTTGTCCCTCGTAGTTAATTTATAAGTTTTGGTTGTGTTTAGGCTTCAAATGAGTTTTAGCAGTGTTGGGAAGAGGAAGGAGCTAACTACTGTGAAAGTTTGTGGCCTGTAGTTGGTGACTTCCAGCAAGATATATCATTACCCTCAAGAATTTGTGATTAAAAATTATTCCTCCTCTTTTCAGTTCGGTCAGCAGAACACTGAATCTAATTTTATACCAGTGCTGACCTAATTTTAGGAAACTGAGTTCCTGTGGGTCCTGAGTTGTTCCCTAGCCTATTTTCTGTGAGCCCCTCTTACAAGGGTATTCTGAGGCTTGTCTTGGAGTCTAAAAATCTTGACCAAAGGCAACACTTAGAGCTATTTTCATGTAGGCACTTGTTGCTTGCATAACCTGTACCTTGTTGTAACCTTTCTTTTAAGACTTTCTTTAGGTCACAGTTATTCTGATTTATTGCTGCTTGTGGACACAGTAAAAGATGGAGCACAAAGGGAAGTCAAATTATCTGAATTCTTTTCAACCCAATACATTTTGCAATCACACTGATTTCAAATGCTACTATTCAAGTCTGCTTGAATATGATATGGCTCATTATGATGTGAAAGCTTAGGTCTGTAAATAATAAATTAAATGTATTGTAGCTTACCAAACAAATAGTTTCTAGGAGAAGAGCAAGTGATTCTACTCACTTAGATACTTCTTTATTGCACAAGCATTTATACAAGTGGGGCGAGGGCGTTAGCTTGAACCATTTCTCTTGGATTGCAGACAATCCCTTCTTTTTTTGATACAGAGATGACTTACAGAAGTGGCTGGAGAACAGAGTGAACTAAAAGAAAGTGCTCCTTTCAGGGAAGCCAAGCACACCGTGCCCACTTCCCTTTGACACAGCAAAATGCCATGGATGGTGATTGCTTACACGCTTTTCCTGTCTTCAATGTACCTGACTCATCACAGTTGAATAGTATCCCTTGTCTGTGACAAGCTGTGAATAGGGGATGATGGAGTGGTGGTTTCCTGGAAAGGAGCAGAATTTAATCTTCAGAAATCCACATCCCTTATAAAAGGCCTTCTGACCATCTGAAAACTGACAAGTGTAAGCATTGTTAAAATTCATGTGGCTTGGAAAAAAGTCCTGTTGGATTGTCCATTTAAGCACATTTTTAGGCTGGAAGCTTTTACACCAGTTACAAATATATTGATTTTTAAAAAGAGATTATTGACCTTTAAAACCCTGGAGCCAGCTGCTGCCTGGCCTATTGGAGACATTTGGTTATTTATATTCACAGAGGCCTAGGTAAGAGCTGGCAGTTTGGAGTCAGACCTTGGGCAGTGATCAGAACTGAGGGGTGGGTGATGAAAACACAGGATTTACTCACCTAGAATTACACAAGACTCACTACAGAAGGCTGAGATACCACTTATAGGACACCAGTCTATAGGGGACCTTAAACTTAATTTCCTTACTACTTCTACCTACTACTACTTCTGGGACAATTCCCATACCATCTGTGATTTGGAAGAGTTTAGTTTTATTCTTCTCTTCTGTGCCTGTCCCACTTGTGCTGTCATAACAGTAATAACATTTTAGCAATATTGGACTCTACTTTCTAAGCAGTTTAATACTCACACACATGTATGATTGTAGGTTTCCTGATGAGGAGTATATGTATGTAGCACTAATTTTCATATTTACTAAAGGATGACTGTGCTATTTCTGCTTTGCCTTGTATTTACATTTTCACCCCAGAAAATAAATTGTTTCCTAAGTTCAGGCAGAGGAGCAATTTTCTGGCTGTCAAAACATACCAAGAAGCATTATATGAATGGGATATTAGTCACGTGAATTAACAGTACAGATCTGAAGATAAAAACAATGCTGTTATTTAGTGACTATACATTGATGATAGATTAAATAATACATATTGATTTGCTTTTCTGTTGCTTTTTCTTCTGATTTTCCTTACTTGAAATGCTCAGCTAGTACCACAGAAGTTTTCATCCCCAGCAGGTTAACTGGCACAGAAAGCTTGGCTTTGGCAATCTAAGATGTTCAGTGAAAAGAGGATGTAATGATTTAGCATGGTTCTGAGTCACAACAGGTGAAAATCAAATCCCCACTTAGTTCTACAGCTTTCCACTTCTGTACTTGTGATATACTGGCAGCCACATTTCTCCTCTTCAGGATTTCTTTAGCAGACTACAGTTCTGTACTACTTCAGTATTTTTAAGGAAATGTTTGCATGTTCCTTGTATTTCTGTAGTTGTTCCTAGGTCTTTTACTTCTTTTGTGCCTCTCAAAAATCACTGTCCCATACCTCCACCATCTATGATAATCTGTTCCTTCTGGATGGACACCCTTGTGCTCTGGCAGTGGGAGACTAAAATGCAGTGTGGCTTCTGCTGTCCTGACAATTTATGGGTACTGAACTGTCCAACAGAAGGATCAGAATTCATGATCCCTATCCCACTGTCACAGAGAAAATCCATTTGTCCTGCAGTGCTTCAGAACGTGATTGACAGGACGATGAAAGGTGTTGAATTGATTTTGTAGTGTTGAATTGATTCTGTAGTGTGCAATAAACTGATGTCAGAGTGACAACCATGCTTTGCTGTGGTATCTGGACTCCAACAGCATCAGCCCCCATCCCTAGCCCAGCTCACCTCCAGCAGGCATTATCCCTGCTCCCATTGCCCAAGGACTGTGAGCTGAAGGGGCAGATGCCTTGCCAGAAGGTTTAGATCTAAAGACATATGTTCCAGTTCCTGCCCACAGTAATGGGCCATAGGACAGCCCTGGCTTTCGGGGAGGGGACATCTGTTACATCACCTCAAAGTTCCATCATTTGGAACTTTGTTTCATTCCATTTGTGTCCAGTTCTGGGCCCCTCACTACGGGAAGGACATTGAGGTGCTGGAGTGTATCCAGAGAAGGGGGAGATGGTGAAGAGTCTGGAGCACAAGTCCTGTGAGGAGCATCTGAGGGAGCTGGGGGTGTTTAGCCTGGAGAAAAGGAGGCTCAGGGGAGACCTTATCAGTCTGTACAGCTGCCTGAAAGGAGGCTGTAGCCAGGGGGTCAGTCTCTTCTCCCAGACAACCAGTGACAGGATGAAGGAGAATGTTCTCAAGCTATACCAGGGCAAGCTGGACATCAGGAAGAATTTCTTTACTCACTCCAAGGGTGGTCAGGCACTGGAATGGGCTGCCCAGGGGGGTGGTAGAGTCACTACCCCTGGAAGTGTTCAAGAAATGACTGAATGGCACTCAGCACCGTGGTTTATTTGACAAGGTGTTGTTTGGCCAAAGGTTGGACTTGATGGTCTTGGAGGTGTTTTCCAACCTTTACAATTCCATAATTTGTTTTCTTTTGTATTCATTCGTATCTTAATCCTGATTTCTTTATTGATTCCTCTCTAAATCCACTATAAGGGTCAGAAATGTTGTCTCTCTCTGTCCTGTTCTTTCCTGTTTTTACTGTGTGAAAGCCATCCTTCCATTTTTCTAATCCTTTATGTTATGTATGCATTTGACTCCAGAAAACTTCATACATTCTCTTTGCAAGAAATTGCTCATAGTTAACATTTACCTTTTGAGGTGCAGCACTGATAATCTTTTGATTAATGTTAAACCTAGAAGTTATGTTTCTTTCCCCATTATGTTATCCAAGAAACAATATTTAGGAAAAAGCACATTATTCAGGCAGGAAACCCCCCATATTAGTTGTGTGATAGCTGCAATCTTCCTGAGACTTTTGAAATTATAAGTTTTGGGGTTTTTTTTTATAACAAGTGTTAGAAGTGCCTGTCATCTCTGTTGTATTCTGGCCCAGGTCTTCAAATCAGTGTCTCTTTCTTTTTAAGGTTTCTCTTAGCTTTCTGTGAGAAATGCATTTTGAGATTGAATTGCCATGTTTAGACAGGATGAATGTGCTGCAAAGTGGGGGGCTTTAGGTTAGCTGGTGTGAAGAGACAGGAACGATCCCACTCTGTTGTGATCAGCAGCTGTAAGGTCCTGCACTTGCAGCTTGTATTATCATTTTTGAGATCTGAAACTATTTTTTTAATAATGGACTTACCTATATAAGATACTAGGTTTGACACAGGAAAATTGGATGAAATAACAGGGTTTCTGTGGTATGCTGGAAGTCAGACTCATTCAGAGGTCCCATCTGACTTTAATATTTATGTATCTTTCTGCTAGTCTGGGGTTTTTTTCTTTTTTTTTTATCAAATATCAAACTTCATTGCAAGCACAAAAATCCAACTTAATTATTTTCAGCTCCTGAGGTTTCAAACCCATTAAACAGCAGAGAGGCTCAGTAATTGTTTTATTACTACCACTGAAAGTGTAATAATACTAGTGGCAAGAGAGGACAGTGAGCAAAACAATGAGAGAAATGTAAAGGCGTAAATAGAATCGTTAAAGCTGTTTCACACGAGATTAACACCAATGTCAGGTTAATATTTCAAACCACAGACAGCCGGTTTAATTAACTCTTTCTTTCATTTCCCTCCTGAAGAAACTAGGCTGTAGCAATATTTGGCTTTCTTAGAAGTGCAAGGCTTTCTGTATTGCTTCCTTTCCTCTCAGATCAGTCACCACCTATAAAGAAGTTAACCACTGTAACGTGGAAGGTGCTTTTGCAGTTCCTGGTAACATAGAGGTTGTGTACTTTAGTTCTGCCCTGGCCCAGTTCTGTTCTGTTTTGCTCTCCAGGAGCAGTAGATGGGATGCGCACAGTTCCAGGTGGCTCCTGGCAGGGCAGGGCATTGTTCTGCTGCACACACCCCCGTGGTGTCCCCAGGAAGGAAGCCTGAACCCTGTCCTGGCATGGCAGTGTTTCCTGACCTGAACTGTGTCCTGGATTTTTTTTTGGGATCATTTCTTGCTTATTATATGTTCAGTGTATTAGACATGAGACAGCAGTGATTGTAAAGTTGTGAGGATGTGGTTGTGAGGAAGGCAGAGTTTATAGCTGTTTAGGAACTGAAGAAAGGCTACTCTATTCAAAGATTCCATGTTCTTTTCTATTTGTGTGAGGATGCCCATTTAAATTTATTATTTTCCTAGAACCTTCCCTCAAATGTGATTTGTAAAGCCTTGGTTGTATTTCTGTTTTGAGGGTGTTTTTTGGCTTCTTTAGGATCTGGAACTTTGATGGTGTCACACATGCACATGAATGTGTATACAGCACACAGTTTCATAGGAATTTTGAGTGTTTTATCTTTTTGAGTGTTTTATCTTTTTGAGTTTCATGAAAGAACTTGTAATGTTTGCAACTTAGGAAAAAACTTGAGTCTTTTCATTGCAAAAGTTGGGAAGAAGTCTTTAACAGAGAGTTATGTATCTCATTTTCTGTTACCACCACACACTTTGTGCTCTTGTACATCTTGGTGCATTGATCTTGTCCCATAAACCTCCAGTATCTCTACAACACAAAAAAATCATTTGCTTCATGATTTCAAGCACCCTGTGGCTCCAGGCTCCAAGCTTCTTTATAAATCAACAGCTTACTTGGCTTTTACTCTGGTTGCTTCACTGTGTGGTCCTGGTATTGTCCTCTGTGTAACCTACAGATCACTTGGATGATGCATGTTTCACTAAATGTTACCCAACAGTGCCAGTGCCCCAAGGAAAAAGAACATTTTTCTCAAATACACACTGTTAACTTGAAAAGGCTGGGAAAGACACAAGGAGAAATAGGAAGGAAAAGCTATACAGACTTTGCTGAGTATAACTGAAAATTCAGATTATGTCTAACATCCATTTCAGAAGTGTCGTTCAGGAGAACTTCTCAAGAGTTATTCTTTGCTCTCAGAAGGGCATCCCTTCGGACACTTGTTAATTTATTCACACAGATTGTCTTTAACATGGCACTCCTAAACTAGCCAACAACTCAGTAATGAAATTGCCTCAAAATCTAAAGAGAGTACATGTCTAGCTTCCTCATAATTTTTGAGATTTGAATTACAATCAAAGGAACACAAACAAGCAAGCTGATATTGAGTGAAAAGACTTTTCACATGTTAATGGAAGGAAAGAGAAGAAAAGTATTTTCCTGTTGGTTCAGTTTTGAAAGACATCAATTTTCACAAATCCAGATGATTCAACAAAGCTTGAGTATGGGAAAAGCTACTTTGTGATGAACACAATATTGTTTTTATTTTGTTTGAGGAGGAAAGAACTAAAATGGTGCCTCAGGATCTGCATAATCTGTGTGAATAAAATAGATTAAAATAATATAGATTTTAATGGAAAAATAATTAGTTTTAACAAAATAATTAAAGAGAAACCAAAAATTCCTGATTTTATTTTAAATAACAGTCTGTTCAAACTTAGTTGTGATTGAAATTGGACATATTACCTTGTATTTGTATTAGATTCTGACACTATTTCTACACATATATACTGAGATACACTACACATTTGTTACATTACTCCTTTCTGTTTCAGTTGGATGTTCCCTTCACCAATGTAGGTGGTCAAAGGTTCAAACTCTATTGAACTGAAAATGCTAAAAGGGTGTGGTTAAGTTTGTTGAAAAATGCAAGAATTGAAGGTAAAGAAAGCAATAGTTATTATCCACCAAGTACATTCATCACACAGTGTTTGAAAGGTGCCAGGAAAGAGTTATTTCACCCAGAGGAGGGTTGGGCACTGGAAGAGGCTCCCCATGGCAGCGGCCACAGCAGCAAGGCTGGCTGAGCTCAAGTGTTTGAACAGCTCTCAGGCACAGGTGGTGTGACTCTGGGGGATGGTGCTGTGCAGGGCCAGGAGCTGGACTCGATGCTCCTGGTGGGTCCCTTCCAATTAAGAATATTCTATGATCTTATAATTATAAGACATCTTGACTTAAAGAAAAACGCTCTCCTCAAACCTCATGAGGGTTGGATGCCTGTTTCACATCACATACATACCTTACTTTAGCCCCTGTGAACATCCTCAGTCATAGACTAAGATTAGATTTGATCTTAATTGATGAGAGCATGATGCAAGAAGGTTATGGAAAGCAGTATAACAAGTGTGCAATGTGTTCCCTATCCTAGAAACGGGGCTTGTGTAAATTCAACTTGAAATGCCATCTTCCTTGTGATTAATAGAACTGTTCAAAGTGTTACTCGTAGGTGCAGTTGGCTTACCTTGTAACAAAGTAATGTGCAGTGGGGAGGAGATAGCCTCGAACCTGTTCAGGGTGCAGGGAATAGATCTACAACTGCTGGAGCTGGAGCTACAGTGACATTAATAGAGAACTATGGAAGTGGCTAAGTGTGTTTGTTTCAGAGGAGATGAAACAATCCATTTTTGCAGGCCCCTGTGCAGAATATGGTTTATCAAGTCGTTGGGATGGATTTGATACCTTTCTAGAGGTTCTTGTCAAGAGCTTGTTCATTCCTGATGTGTAAAATCCTGTTGTTTAGAGCTCTTCATCTTTGGGTGGAGCTTTATGTTCAAATGAAATATACAGAAATACCAAAGAATTGAATAACCTTCTATTCAAGCTGATATTTTGAGGGAAGAACTTGGCCGAACATTTTTCTTCTCTAAGTGAAATCAGTTTTAAGACTGAATCCACTTAACTAACTGCAGCAGAAGTCCTGCCTCTCTTGAATTCAGTTTCTGGAGGTGAAATGCCAACAGGGATGTGACACTCAGAGCTGAGGGGGATCCCTTGCCACCCATCAGAGCAGCTGCCTGACTCTTCTTTCATCTGCTTTGTGGCTGGTTTATTCTCCTAGGCTCAAGCAGAGCTCCAGAGTTGAGCATATCTGTCTTAGGGATGTTTCTTCCCAGTTGCAGGGTACCAGCTCTGCATCTGATTGCTCCCTGAACATGTTTCATTGATAGTGGATTCTCTATTTCGAGTAAAGTGGATAGGACAGCATGTAGCACTGTGCTGATTTTCCTTGTGCTGTCCCCCCAGATCACCAGTAATGAATGAGCCAAGAGTCTGATCGTGGAGAAATAGCATTGGAAGTGTTTGTTTGTTTGTTTGTTTATTTTGGTTAAAATATGGTGCCAGAAATGAAGCTTCACAGAAAGACCAGTGGCTAACCCCATGCCACTCATACAAGTCTTGCCACCTGGACCACAGCCAGACCATTTTTCTGTCAGTGATACTAAATGCCATACGTTTCCTTAATAATTCATCTTGCAACAACAAAAAAAAGACTCAAAGCATGTGTTTCTGCTTTACAAACAGCTCCTTGCACATGTGCTGACTTTGCAGCTGCTTCCTGCAGCCTTTGACTTCTGTAATTAGAGCAACTGGCCAGCCCAGCTAATGATATTAAACTGACTGGTCTAGAATGTCATTTATCTCAAGGGTTTAATTTGCTGAGTACAGGGCAGCACAATACAGGGTTTGCATGTGCTATAGCTGTAACTTGATTTTTGAGCTCTTGTTGCTAAGTTACAATAAACTGTTATCACAGTAAATTGCCTGCATTTAAATGCACTAAGATTCCACCTGAAAGGAGCCACCCAGATGAGAATTGATAATATACTGATGTCTCAGAAGAAAGGAAAATGACACAGAAAAACCCAACTTATGAACAGGATAATTTTGTATTCTAGACATTAGCCAGACAGGCTCAAAAATAGCTGCTCAGACCCCAGAGATTATGGCATGTGCTTCACTAGCAAGTGACTAAGAGGTGGGGTACAATAAATAGGTACTAATTTAAAAATAAGTTACATGAATATTATCAACTGTTAATAGAATCACAATGATCTGTCATCTGAATTGTACTTTAGAATTACTTTCCCTGGAAATAATCTGATACCCTTGCAGTCAGGCACCATGTCTAAATGCTAAAAAAAGAAGTAAATTTTAAAAAAATGTATCAAAGTCTCTGCACTTGTCCAAATGAGTAGAAATAATCTTACTTAAAGCATAATGTTGGTAAATGCTTTCCACTTTTACAAGTGGAAAATTGTACCATATTCTGATGGGAAATGATGTAGAATCCATGCTGACACATCAAAAGATTGTCCTACCTCTTCCCGAAGCTCTGTGTTAAATTCCTGAAAATTCTCAGAAAGAAGAACCTTTTTTCCCCTGATCTATTTTACAAGAGTGCACGGAGGGTGTAGTAGCTAAGGGGAGTGCTTATTGGTGCCATGTTTGAGTTCATTCCAAAAATATTCATCCTGGGTCAACAAATTGTGGGACTTGGTGGCTACTGGGAAGCTGAGTGGTGTTTTTTTGTTAATTGCTGATACCTGTTTGGTCACCTCCACGGGTGTGATCAGTGTGGGACCTGTCATCTTCCTTGAGCAGAGTCCTTTTCATGGCAGAAATGTCAGGGCAGTTTTTTTATAAAGGGTTTAAAGGCAGCTCTTAATAAGCCTATTGCCAGTACACAGACAAATAGAACATGTAGGGTATTTCAGAGAAACACCATAATAACCTATAGGAAACACAGATAAATTCAGTTGCAATTGTGACACTTCCCACAGTACAGAAAACCTGTAAACCAAACCAAATGTCTTCCACTGCAGTTACCACCATTAAATCCAAAGGTAAGATAGTGGGATTCTGCAATGTGCACTGGCTGGTCTGATGGTCTGTTTATAGGTCTAGAAAAATATGATCCTGGGTTAATTTTAAAGGTGTCACCCTCCAAAGAGAGCCATTTGCTAAAAAGCATTGGATTGACAGAAATGAAGCTGTAGACATTCAGTGAAAGATTTCCATTAAAATCACAACTAAAAACTGTCAATCAGCCCCAGCAGAAACCTGCTTAGATAACTCTGCTGGAAATACTGGATCTCCTCGGAAAATGGAAGAAGAATATTCTGCCAGGATTTCAGAATGGGGAGAAGCAGCTTCTCCCTTTACTTTAAATTGCAGTGCCAGAGACATTTACTGTCCTTGCAAAAACCCTCCTGCAACGCTGAATTTTTGATTCACAGCAGAAAAAGCAGAGAGGAATGCAGACAGAATATGTAGTGCAGCACTGCCTGTGCTTCAGCAGACTTGTGCTGGTGCTTTCAGTGAGCACTACTTTTGAAAAGCCCGAAAATGGATCGCATCTGTATGAGAACCCCTCAGAGAGGGGGGGGAACGACAGGGAAGCGTTTCTGCGGGCTGTGGAATTCCAACTCATTAAAGTGATGAAACAACTGCTGTGGGAATGAATCCACACGGAGTCCATGACAGACGCCTGGTACGCTCCATTCCCAGCAGCACAGCACAAAAGCCTCATCATTTAGCAACATTCAGAAGCTTCTTGTATCCGCGGGAGCAGGTGGCGGTGCAGCCGCCGAAGTTGCATCAAGGGGAGAAAATGCAGACGCTAGGTTGTATTTTGACCTGCCGCCTCTGCCCCCGGGGGTAGCTGGGTGGTACACACGGGGTTAACACCAGAAAGACAGACTGATGGCATGTAATGTCAGGTGTTCAGACACCACCGAATTAGTCAGTGCCAGTGCCAGCTTTCCAGTCGGTGCCAGTGCACAGCCTGGCACCCGCGGGTGGCTGCGGGGTAAAAAGAGACACTTAAATCTCTTACCTTGGTCTAGTCCAGTGTAGCTTTTTGGTTGTTCTCCGTC
Organism: Phylloscopus whistleri; assembly: GCA_017589585.1. Taxonomy (NCBI): domain Eukaryota; kingdom Metazoa; phylum Chordata; class Aves; order Passeriformes; family Phylloscopidae; genus Phylloscopus; species Phylloscopus whistleri. The sequence goes on along the minus strand of JADMLD010001407.1, from coordinate 546,431 downwards.
CGCTATCAGAAGAAGAGGGATTAATGCCAGGTTCCAGTGAGTCATCCTAAATGACAGGGTAGGCTCGCTGCTCGCCCCGGCTGCTGGCTGCCTGCGCTGTGTGACAGCTGCCGGCTGGCTGGGGAACAAGCGTGTCCCATTCTGCAGCCTGCGGCAGGGGGAGAGGGGAGCGGGGGGACACCGCCGGGGACAGGGGCCGAGAGAGGGAGAGGAGAGCGGCAGAGGCAGGGAGATACCATGTGGCTGCCAGCTCCCCGTCCCCGCCTGCCGCCCGGCCCCGCAACGCGCTGCCCAAAAGTTACTTCTCAATTTGTGATGCACCCTCCGATTTCAGAGCCTCCCTGCTCCCGGCTTCTCTGTAGTCTGAGCTCGGAGGAACTCCTCGGCATTTCGGCGATTACATTATCGTCTCTCTCCTTTGGAGGCTGGCGTGGATGCTCTACGCAGAGTACGTTCAGTAAAGGAAGTCTGTCTGTGGCTGTGTGAAAAGCAGCACTTGCCTTCTTGCAGCAATTTTATAGGCTGTTATCTGCCTATAAACCAGAAGGGAAACCAAGGGCAAGGGCGGTAATTCTGGCATCAAAGGGAAAAAAAACCCCAACCCCCCCACCCCCCCACCCCCCCCACCCCCAAATAAATAAATAATTTTAAAACCCCCAACAAAATAAAACTCCAAGAAAAGAGGTTTGGAGCCACAAAATCATACACAACATAAGTGTGTGAAAGAAACCTTTCTTGGTTAGTCCTAACAGAACTAGGTTGGGATAATTCCTGAGTCTCTGGTTTATCATCTCAGGACATGTATCTGCAGGTCAGAAATTGGTGCTAGAGACAGAACCCCTCCTGGGGATTCCCAAAATAATTTTCAAGAGGAATCCCGAAATAATTTTCAAGAGGAATCCCAAAATAATTTTCTAGAGGAGAAAGGAAGCTGTTAGAGTGCATTGCACTTAATGGCAAAGATGTCTCTGGGCAAATTCTGCTTGTTTCTAATCACTGTAAGTCTCCAAAGTGTGGTTTAATAATTTCATTACACTCACACCCCTTGTATGCACAAGTTTGTTTATACAAGTGTTTTCTTAGGAAGCTAACAGAGGACAGCTTCACAGAAGTTGGTGAGGGCTGTAAATACTTTAGTGTCACTAGGAGAGTGGAAGAAATGTTTAGGTTCTTACTGTTGGCTAACTAGTTTGCTACATCTGGAAGGCTTTTGTGGGCTTTTGAATGACCTTTATTAAATTATTTGTACTACTGCCTCTGTGTCAAGCTATGCCCAGATGCTCTGAATATTCATCAAATTTATCTGTGACTAACAGGGGTCATGGTGTTTCATATTTTATATTCCTGTAATATATGACTGTGTGTGGACGTTCTTAATCCTGACTAATTGGCACAAAATTCCCCAATAAAACTAGGAAAAGAATTACAGCAAAAGGTGAAGGAGCTAAGATAGGTGTACATTCTTGATTAGAAAACTGAATGTAGGATACTCCAAATGATTGCAGCAGTTAAATATTCATTAAGTGTTCTGCCTGTGTTTCCCTCTGCAGAGTACAAAATGATTGGGCTTTTTTTGTTCTGGTCTTATTGGATAAGGATGGTCCTGTGAGAATGAGATACGAGTTCTTCCGGGATTTTTTTAACATTTGATTTAATTATATATATAATTCTGACTGTGCTGAAGGTACTAGGGATTTACTGGACTCTAATTCATAATGAAGCAGAACAGCAGCCCATATCCAAGAGCTTAGGAAATGTTTCCTTAGGCTGATTCCAGGTAAAACCATACTTTGGGTTTTGGGGGTTTTTTTCCCTTGAAAATTTGAACCAACATGGCAACTTTCTTTTAACCCTGTTAACTTCCACACCTAACTCTGCATGGTGGCATGAATAGTAAATACCTGTGAGCCATGTGCTGCTGTGGAGTATAAGGAGGCTTCTCCTTCAGCCTGTGAGTGAACAGCATGAGGTATATTCACAAGAGTATTTAATCTGAACTCTCTGTGGTCCTAAATTCATCAGGAGAAATAATCTTTGGTATAACTGGGTAGTGGCCATGGACAAGTGCATCATAATGGATAATCTGCTGTGTTTAAGATGTCTACCCAGGGTTCATTCAGGTCCCTTAAGAAGTCAGCTGGAATTGTAAGTGTATTCGAGATGTAACAGACATCAAGTGGAAAACGGTTGGGGAGGAGAAGAAAAAGATTTTCTGCCATGGAGGGTACCTGCTGTAACAAAGACTGTGCTTCAGCCACTCTGTGTGGTACTGGAATTGTCCCTTAAGATCCTCCACCACTGGGAATATTCAGAGTGACAGGGCAGGGACAGGTATCAATGACAGAGAATATAACCACATTTTAAACATTTCTCTGAGGTGGCAGATGGCAGTGGCTGAAGCTGGGTGTCCTCTATGGCAGGATAGGAGTGAGTAAAGCAATTAAAGTGAGTGTGGCTGACATTCTTGCACATTCAGAGAACCACAGATTGGTAGCTCACTCTTTAGTACCATTCTTTCTACCTTTCACATTGATAGAAATGTCACTAAGTCACCCACTCATGATCATACCAGCAGGACATTATTATAAAAGTGATCATGAAAACATTTTAAAAATAGGAAGGACTCCCTTGAAATCTATCTTTCCATAGCCTTGCCCTTTAAAATCCTAAGGAGATGCTTTATTAGTTCTTTGCAAACTCCTTTCTCCATTGAAATTTGACCCAATGCAAGAGGTTAGGGAAGAATAGACCCAGTTTGGCTGGGAAGATTGCTGCTGTTGTTTTGTCAATGCCTGTTTTTGTCAGAGTAAATATGGAGTAAATTCCAACTGCAATTAAACTTATAAAGCTACATATTAGAAAAGCTGCATGGTAAAACTCTCAGATGTCTATTTATTTTGAACCTCTAGCTGATGACAGGAGCGTTATTTTCTGGAGAAGTTGATTGACAACCTTCTTCAGATCAGACAGTGAAGATTTGCATATGGCAGAGTAGTCCTTAGGTTACTTACTGCCAAAATAATTGGGAGTCCTTGCTGCAGAGATAATGAGCAGGTCAAGAATCAAATTGAATTGTAAGTCAGAAGTTGGCAGTGCTGCATACAAAAACTTGTAGTGCGACTGCACTTGCTTGTAGCTGCCATAAAGGCCAGGCTGCCTGAGGAAGCTGTGACATCTCTACCATTGCAGTGTTCAAAACCATCTCAGACAAACACAAGAACACAAGAGGGCATCCAGAAAAAAAATAAAAAAGAATGTATTTTTACTTAGAATATGGTTATGGTGATTTCTTTTTGTTGTTGTTCCCACATGCTAAATAGCCACTGAATATACAAATGGAATGAGGTCAGAGCTGGTCCTTTTCCTTATCATTGAATGAAACAAAATGGACTTGAAGATCTCAAAGGTCCTTTCCAACCTAGTTAATTGTGTGATTCTGTGAAAAGCACACCATTGCAGAATCATGCTTCAGACTGGTCAGTTTTATCTGCTGGGTGGCTGGGCACCTTCCAAGAAATTACCAAAGTCTCTGGAAAGCATTTACTTTCCTGAGTTCTTCTGAAGCAATGTAACCCATGTACTTATTTCTTACCCTCCCACATCCAAGTCATTACTCCTGCTAAATTTCATCACCCCTCACACTTCCTTGTATTTTGTTACAAATAAAGAGAGAACAAAGCATTTTTCATATTATTTTGCCTTTTTCTTTTACAGACATATGTTTCTCTGTTTAGTCACTGTTAAGACTCCACACTTAACTCAAAATTTTGCACTTCAATTTAGGTGCTGAAAATTCTGTTATTTTAAACTCCACTAAAAAATTCCAAGCATTAGTCCTGCTATATCTTCTCAAGCATTATTTTGAGGTTAAAGTAATGAAATTTGAGTTCTGGAAAGTAAAATAGACTTGAGAGAAATTTTAACCCTGGCTGTTAAGGGCAAACCCACTCCAGTGGTGATCTGCTATGTACAGAAACCATTGACTTAAAAAGTACAATTCCAGAATGCAAAACCACTACAAAAGTTTTATCTTTTCTTTCTTTGGTGTGAAGCCCGAAATACTACATTGGATGTTAAAAATGTATTTATATTCAAGAATCTGAACTTACTGTGATACCAGTGGGTTTTTTGAATGGCAGTTGTTATGTCCAGGTGTCTATAAATACGAGAAGTGATGTTTTCAAAACCAGTTAAATAAATGGTATGAATGATTGCTTTGGCTGAAAAGGTGGCTGCACACAGCTGCCATTAGCTGTGTGTTGATATTTGTGTTTCTGTTTTGAAATGTGAAGAACCACATGGAGACAGAACACAGGACCATGTGAAAAAAAAAAAAAAAAAGACTTTTTTGTCTGTAGATAAGTAAGCTGTAATATTGACTGGGGAGAATGTTTCATGATTGCTGAAGCTGGTGGAAAAGCTGAAATTGTACTTTTTCCTCCCAATTCTATTTTGTGAAAAGATGAAGATTTTTTTAATTCACAGTTTAGAAAAAAGGCACTGAATTGGATTGATTTCATTCCTATTCCACAATGCAGCTCAACCTATGTTTCTTTGGGTTCTGCCTGCACTCTCTGAATGCTCCAATGCTATGGATTTGTGAGTTGCTGCCATCCTATTGCAGTAGTTTAGTATTTTTGTTTTTAGGAGGTTTGGGGTTGGTTGTTTTCTTTACCTGACGTCTAATGCAATGCCTCATGAAAATAGTCCTGACAAAATACAGGACTCTGTATAAAATACAAAATCTCTGTTTGTCCTCATCATGGGTAAACAGAGCTGATTAATTCTCTTCTGTTCCTGCAGCAACTTTCTAAGCAATTGTTGTGTCTGCCCACATCTCAGTTTATGAGGTGGGCAACCCATTTCTGAAAACATTTGCCTCTCACTCTGTTCTCACATGAGAGGACACTTTAGAAAACAGAGGGATGATCCTTCCTACAGAGTGTTCAAGTGAACTTAATTCTTCAGTGCTGTACCAGTGACTCAATATCTCTGCACATCAAGGAGATGATCTCAGGTTTCTGAAGCAATGGCCTTGACATATAATGTGCACTACCTGATTTTACAAGGATCCTGAGCCCTCAAAAACAGATTTTATAAAGGGTTTTTAATACTGTGGCTTAGTTCAGTTGCAGTTTCCATTATGAAACAGTATTTTGGTGTCTGAAGCGTTCCTGAAAAAAGGGATCCCTTTGTATTTTTGAGGACTTGAGCCTTAATTTTATTTTTTCTTTCTCTTCAGAGAAAGAAAAAATAAATTGGGAAAAAAATATTTTGTGCATTGGTGCTTTTAGAAGACTAATTAATAAGTGGTTATAAAACCAAAACTCTCAACATTTACCTAGGACTGAGAAAGATGCAAATCTCTAAGGCTGAAAACTCTTTAGCAAGTGTTTTTCACGCTGAAAAATTAACAGTCCATTCAAACGCTAGGTTAGCACTTCTTTCCTCCTCCTTTCTCACCAGAAATGTGTCCAGTTTGGAAATAGTTGAAATAGTTAATCCAGATGAATGAAAATTTGCCTCAGCTGTTTGATGGATTCAGATGCAGGCAGTATTTGGAGTTAAGACTCTTCCTGGAAACCAGTTTTAAATTTACACCTTAAATTGAATGTCCATCCCTGGCTCAGAGGAGTTGGGAAGTCTGCCATGTCAATTGTTATTCCAGAATACTGAAAGGTTTCGTTTCAGATTGCCATAGAACCCAAATAAATTTTAAGTTTAAAATAAGCCCAAAAGCCCAAGGAGTCTGCTGTCAGAGGAACAGATAGTTCAATAAAGAGTATTTATGTGGGTTCAGGGATAAATTGGATGCCTTTTCTCAGCAGTACGTTTCGGCTTTGCTCTTATCAGAGGCTGGCATGAGTGATTTTCTGCTGTTTATTCAAAAGCATTAAAAGTGCCCTGTGGCCAGTGCACTCCTACTGAGGAATGCCCAGACTGAGATTTGGGTAGTGCTAACTGTTCCAGAAACTTGAGGTAGCTCAAACTGTCTGCCCAAAATGGGAAAATGTACCTCTCATTTCCTTTTCATGTAACGGTGATACACATGAGGACCTGTCTCTCAAAATCTTAGTGCTCTCCCTAAAACAGTGTGCAAGCATCTCTCCCAACCCCATACCAGCAATTCTCTCTTGGAATCATTTTGAATTCATCCAGTGTGGGATAAGATTCAGAAGGAATTAAAATTTCAGCGTTTTGTTTTGTTTTGTTAATGAAATCAGTTAATTTCGGTCAGAGGAATGTAATTATACATTACAATAAGTTGTTCAGAGCCCAGAAATTCTGAGTGGCTGGTGTCTGCTGTTGGCAAAACATTTACATACCCTTACCCCAAAAGGGTAGTTAGTGATGTAAACGAGTAAAGCTTAGAAAATGCAGCTTGCTTCACTGAGCTGGCTTCTGCTGCCGGCAGAATTGGTCCTTGGTGCCAGCCAGTTTGCTTTTGGAGGAAAAGGTATTAGCAGAGAATTGCCAAGCACAGTGGCTATTTTGGGCTGAGAGGTAATGAGAGGTTAAAAGGTGTGAAGTAGGGTTCCAGCACCCTGGTTTTGATAGCCCATGCATCCCAGAAATTTAATTACATATTAACTGCTGCTTTCCATGCTATTAATGTTGTGAAATGGCCTGTGAGGGAGATGGGCTCAATTAGCCCTTGCATTAACTTTTTGTCATTAATGTGTGTCAGTCTTGATGCTTTTAATTGCATGCGACTTGAGGAGAGCTGGAGCAATCACACAGGGATGCCTGATTTGACTGAAGTCTGGCCTCTCAGGTCACAGCAATACAGAACAATTGGGTTTGGCTGAAAAAAAAAAAAAAGATAATGCAGAAATAGGGCAACCAGCAGAAAGAGATATTCTATTTTTACAACCCTAGGAGTGTCTTAGAGCTTGCTGGTATTTCTGAGTAAACCCATCCTTTGTAATGATAAAGATACTTATCTGTGACTTTGTTTTAAAATCTTAGTAAAGTTCACATTGGTTTTCTTGTCTGTCCTTCATTTATTTTCTGATGGCTCTCTTTCTGCCCCTTCCTCCATCCCCCCCAGTGGCTCAGCCTTTTAAAGATTTCCTGCCCTCCTGTTGGATGCATTAGGCATCATAGTGACAGCATTGCCCAGTCACCATGGCATCAGGGTTATCCTTCTCAATGCAAGTAAAACTTCAGGGAAAAGTTTTAGTGCCAGGTGATTCTGGTTTTACCTGCCCAAAATCTGATTTTTGAACAGGAAGCACAAGACTGAGAAAGTTCTGGTTGGAGTATGGGATATCTTAGAATTGGTTTCATGTATTCATTAAGGGAGTGATTTTTTTCAAGCTTACTGAATAGATGTATTGAAGTCACAGTGATACAAGTTTTTGTTTTGTTTTATTTAAGGGTAAAATACTATTTTGCAATAATTCAACCTTTAAAATTATAGATTTACTCCTGAATCCATCTGCTTTCCCCTGAAGATTACATATTATTGAAGCCAGACTATGTAATCTCAGTTTCTTAACATGTCCTTTGTTAAGTGAATGATCTTTTCTCTTCTCTAGTCATGCTAGAGCCCTGTGGAGCAGGTTAGTTAATGTTATTTGCAAGCCTTGTTTATGCATTAATAATTTCCCATATTAGTTCCTTTGCAGTCTGGGCCAGGGGTCATCCAGGACTGTTACCCTCATGCTTCTTTTCTAAGTTTTGCTTCCACATCCGTGTGGATGGTTCCATTTCAGTACACAGATGCTTCAGTTTCTGTTTCATCAGTCCTGTATGGAAAAAAGGGAAAGGACTTATTTAACTTTTCCTGGTCATCTTCCAAATGTATGATGACTACTGATATTTGTTTCAATATAATTTCCAGACTTGTACTAGCTTGACTTTCAACAATTATTATCTTTCCTTTAACAATTTAAAAAATACATGTATTTGTCTCTACTTTTTTGACATCCAAAGTGTGCCTTTGTTCCTTTTTTCCGAACCAATTTGCCATTACTCCACCCAAGAATATTTTCCAGCCTAAGACTGCTTTTCTCCAAAGCCAGTCTATCAAAAAAGTAAAGGCATTTCTCAGTTTCAAAAACAATAAATATCTGTATTATCATTGTTAATTTTCCCCCCTTTCTTCCTCTCTCTTTCATTTATTTTCCACCTGGAAAATTATTCTTCTAGAACACGAATCTTGGTTCTTTTTGTGTGTCTAGTTACAAAACAGAGATATCTAGGTGCTTATGTTCTGTCCTGATGATATGTAAAGCTGTCTCAGTTTTCCTCTGGAATCACCAGCCCCTGAGGGCCTATTATATAAATTGACTCTGGTTTATCCATACTGTGGTTTTACGAGCAGAAATGTTGCCTCATTCTTAATATTTTTATAAATCAAATTATATTTGTAATATTTTACATAATTTTTTTTCTGTGTTGATCTTTATGTCAAAATAATTTCATATTTGTGTTGCAAGTTCATGAGCTTGTTTCTAAGCTTGAATAAACTTGTATGTAGGGAGAAAACTTCCTTGCACATATTCGTAAAATATCTTTCAGGAACATTGAAATGGATTAATGAGTTATCTAATTAGAATAATTCACTTTCTTCTAGGTTTTTTTCATATGGTAGTAAATCCTAAACTGTGTTTTCCCTTTTTTTCCCCTTGCATATGAACATGCATGAGCACACACAAATCTAATTCTGTATCAGAAAAGTGCTCAACCTAGAAAATCATGGTCAAACTGATTGGAATTTCGTAAAGTCAAAAAAGAGGCTCATAATGGAGAATTGGAGGAAAACTTTTTTATGTCTAATACTCTTTCCTCTAAAATGTTATAGTCAGTGACCCTATTAAGAATATGAATAACAGTAAAAATTGATAAGAGTTTTTGCAATTAACTCTAAACCAAGTGCAATGCATCTATTTTTACTGTGAATTGTGAATTTTGCTGTGAATCTTGCTGAAAGGTTTCATGCTCAGCTGTTACACATATTGGTCAGAACTGGTTTGTACTATCAGGAATATAATTCTATATAATGGCAGAAATGGAGAGAGGTGTAAAGAGGGAGACAGTTGGATTAATGATGACAGTTCTGAGTGTGCTGTTTCTTAGCTTTGCCCAATTATGACATTTGGATGTCACTTTTAATTTTCACAAACTTGAACAAGAAGACATGGTCGTGTGAGTCTTTCCAACCTCGTGGAGACCAGACCTGGACATCTGTTAGACAAACCATGGCTGTTCCCTTTAGTTACCTAATTGAATGGTGAGAGATGTTTAAGTGCAACTGTATTCCTGTCATGCACATTTGAGTGCCAGAGAGAAATATTTTCCCCTGACTGCTGAGTAAGTTTGCGTCTATTTTTTTTTTCAATGCAGAAGTTACAATCAGTGTTTTACTAAGTATGGTAAGATTTTAAAGTTTAAAAATAAATAATCTGGGTAATTTTCCTAAAAGGAGAAACCTGAAGAGTTTTCTCAGATCATGTGCTAATTTTGATATCAGTAGAACTTGAAATCTGAATATCCGTGCTTAGGACATTGTTGAAATAATTTTTAAAACACATCTTTTCATTGGTATTGATATTGCAGTTAAAGCTGAACAAAGAAATTATTAAATTTTCTCAGGTGTGGCATCCAGCAGTTTGAATTCTGTCATGTCCTTATTCTTCATACACTGAGGTGATCATGCAAATAAAGATCAGAAAAATAAACTGTAAAATTAAATGCTGATAACTTATATAAGCCCTGGTGTCTCAGAAGTTTAACCCAAACATCTGTTTGCTCTTTCTGCAACAACATTGCATTTTCTTTCCAAAATAGTTCAAGTAGTGGGAAAATAATCATAATATTAGTGTTATGTGGAGCTATTCTTAATCCAAGGCTTGCAGTAGAGACATATATTTCCCATTTCCTCTCACTGCTATGGTTAGGAAGAAGAAATAACTGAAACTGAGTAACTTTGGACTTCCATCCAACTTTGGGAACTACTTGAGGAGTCCTTCTGTCTGGCCTGGAGCTCTTTCCAGACCACAGAATGATAGAATCATAGAATTTTTTGTGTTGGAAGGAACCTTGAAGTTATAATCTAGTTTCAGCCCCCCATCCAAGGGCAGGGACACCTTCCAGTCGGTCAGGTTGCTCTCAGCGTCCCATCCAACCTGGTCTTGAACCCTTCCAGAGTTGGAGCCTCCTCAGTGCCTCATCACCATATGAATAAAGAATTTCTTCCATACCTCTAATCTAAATCCCTCATCTTTTAGTTTTAAACCATTCCCCTTGTCCTATCACCATCTGCACATGCAAAAAGTCTCTCTCCCTCTTTTATTGTAAGCTACTCTTAAGTACTGGAAGGCTGCAGTAAGGTCTCCGTGGAGCCTCCCTTTCTCCATGCTGACCAACCCCAGCTCTCTCAGCCTGTCTTCACAGGAGAGGGGCTTCAGCCTCTGATCATCTTTGTGGCCTCCTCTGGACTTGCTCCAACAGCTCCATGTATTAGATTTATAATATTTTTAATTTTGCACATAACTCAGAAATAATAGTTATTAATTTGACTGGTTTATGGCTAAAAAGATATTACTGTCCAAGATGATAAGATCAGTCATCAGCAGGCCCTCTATTTGCAGGGAATGGACAGCTCAGGAGAACAGATGTACAGGAGGAGCTGCACCCAGGGAACCACTTGAGCCAAACCACCTTTTATTAGCCACAGACAAAGCACATGGCTGCAAAGAAGCTTTTATTAGCACTACTTTTAATGTTGCCACCAAAACTATCTGTGCTTAGAGCTGCTGAACACGTCAGTTCAGTTTGTAACACTGGGCTGTAGCAGTCCCAATGAATTTTGGCTGTGCTGCTTGCCAGGGACAGACAGACAGACAGACAGACAGGCTGTAACCCCAGCCACCAACCTGCTGTCCTGTTTGTGCTCGCTCTGTGCACAGGAATCATCATCCCATGGGAACAGGACACTGCAGTAGCTGTGAACAGTTTACTTTATTAAGTAAATTTACTTAATAAAAGAAGTTAATTAAACATCTTGCATGAGTAATCTCTTTCAGTGTAGGCTTTTGGAAAATTCATTGCTTTTCCTTTTCATTGCTTTTCTTTGATACTTTGTTTCATTGAATTCCAGATTCAGTCCATCTGCATGAAAAATTATTTCACAGTTTCTGGTCAGAAAGTGTATATTAGGAGAGGCTTTGAAGTTAGAAGGTATAAATCAGGAGAGGTGCTTTGATTCAAGGCTTTCTCAAAAAGCCCAAACAAACTGGATTTGAGGTGTTGTTTGGGTTCTTTTTCTTTTGTGGTTTTGTTTGTTTGGTTTGGTTTTTTAATCATTTTTTTTTATTCTCCTATTGGCTAATATTTCTCCAGCATACGATGTAAGTTTTAATCTGTTTACTTAAAAGGAAATTTGTTTTGTAAACAAACGTGTCATTAATATTTATTTTACAATATCAGCATTTGAGACTTCAAAGGCACAGTGTTTCTAAAGAAAAGGAGGGAATGTAGTCATATTTTCCTGTGCAGTAAATATTGCCATTTTTCCAAATAGGACCTGTATGAATTTAAAATATGTAAAACTTTAAAATACATTGATATAAAATTTACCAATCTCAGTCTCCATGTACCCCACTTTAGCATGTTAATTTGTTGAACCAACTCTTCCATGCTTCAAAATGTCCAAGAAATGGATTAGACCTCAAATCTGTGTTCTGTTCCCTGACTTCGCAGTTATCTTTTCAATTATCTCAAATTTATCTTTTTGTTCACCTGGTTTTGTGCCATTTTTCAGTTAAATGTGATTTCATTTCTTCTGCAAATGATGTTGGATTAGAAGGAATAATTTGTTTCCTCTGTGAGTATTTCTCAATTAACTGATTAGCAAGTTTGGCTGGGAGGTTTTTGTCATTTTTTTTTTCTGCTTCAATATACTTCCCCTGTTTGAATCAGAGGTTTCAAGAATCCCCATCACATTATTTCTCTTTTAGTTTCTGCTTCTTTTCAAATCCTGAATGCTCAATTCATTTTTAATAGTATCAGCAGATAACAATAGTTTTGGCTTGCTTATTTATCAATTTCATTTTGCTTTGAAATATGTTCTATGAACGAAAGAGATTTTTCTGAAAGATCTAAGGGTCAGCTACCATTTTTTTTTTGTTTCACAACAATGTATATCTTCCATTTCATCAGTAAAACAGCATAAAACATCTGAATACAGATTTTTTAAAACTGTCAAAGAGTCTTAAAGGAAATTTGCTTCTTTCAAATATGATGTTAAAGAAATATATAGAAAAAATATATATAAACTGCATGAAATCTTCCTGTTATTTGGGAATGTTTTTTTGTAATGATTTTTGCTTTCTGGTTTGTGAAAAATATTGAAGTAAGTAATCAACATCTAAATCCTTTCTTCAAACTGAAAGGGCAATTTATGTGTGTGAAAATCATCTCTGATGTTTAGGAGATCGAGCCTTCTACAGGCTGTAATGTTCATTTTTCCAGTCATGCAGTTGAATAAATACCCTTATTAGCTATCACTATTACATCAGTTTAAACACAAAAGATGACAACCTGCTTTTATTGAAGATGTTGGCAGTGTTTCCAGTGGCCTCACAGAACCAGAATTCAGGTGGAGAGCAAGCATCTCCACCAGCATCTCAGAATTATGTGCTGAGAAAAAACAACTTCACATCTGTTTCCACCAGGAAAAATAACCCTGGAAATTCAATAGATGAACTATTCTATTACACAGTTCTGCTTACCTCTCTTTTTGGTATGCTTGTCTCAGCTGGATGAAATTTTTGAATCTTTGTGTGCTCATTAGTACTGAGCATGCAGATCTTCATCAAAGGAAAGCTGAAACCCAACTAGCTGATCTTGTGAAAAAGCTTCCACACCTCTGGAATACGGGCTGCAAACTGCAATAAAACTGACAGATTTTTGGATTATAATTTGAAAACATTTTTTTTCATTGATATTATGGAAGAAGATACAAACACAGAACCTTAAAATCTGCACTTGCAAATCTCGCTGTGAAGCCTGGCCAAGTTGCTTTACTGTCTGAGATGCATGTTTGAGTGTGTATAATTTCATAGATTAAACCCACAGGCTATCAGTTTCCCTGTGTCTAATAAACATGATCTATGAAGAATTGATTTTGCTTGGCCAGTTTCAAGATGAAAATGTACTTTTATCTATTTTTCTAAAGTGTTTATTGAGGTCATTTCACATGCTGCAGCAGGAGAGGTAAATGTTCAGTATTTTCATGAGATAGATGAGCAGCAAGATGATAAAATCTTGCTTGAATGATTTGGCCTGCACCAAAATTAATCCAATCTCAAGGCAAAAATGAGACTGGGAAAAAAATACGTGCAAGACAAAACACAAGCACAGAGTCTAATTTTTTTCATAGGCTCTATGTAGTACTGTCTTTCATCTTCCCTTTTGCACTTATTCTGGAATGTGCACTGCACTGCCACCAAATGTTGGGGTGGAGGAAGATAAGAACCATTTAGCAGGTTTCTTCTTCCATCTTTTCAGTGCTGCTCTGAGTCCCTCTGTGTTGCTACTTGCCCTTCAGCTGCACAGAGACCTAATGCAGCTGAGAAAGCCAAACTCTTGATTCTGTACAACTGAGCTGAGCATGGCTGGGTGCTGGGCTCTTCAGCTGCTCATCTGAGACATCAGAACTCCCTCTGAAACTGATCTCATCATCCTTTTGCTTTTGTGCCTCCTTCTAACTAGATTGTTCCAACCAGCAAGAGAACCTACAATAATGGGGGATTTGAATACTATTTCCCTATTATCATTTAAAGATGTATTGCAAAGGCTGTAAAGGTTGTCTGACTTTGAACTAATTTTTTGCAATTCTTTCTGCTCTCATATTTACTCAGAGGTGTTAAACATTTTCTATTCCCATCATAAATGGCTGAAATACAGAATTTGTCAAGCTTGGTGAGACATCTGCTGCATCACTTGATTTTGAACACTGATTAATCTGTTTTTAAAAGTTTGTTTGGGCCACATTAACATTTGTGTTACCTAAATAATGATTTTTATTGTGTGTCTGTGTGGGAGAGAAAGGAGTGTTAGTGGTTTTTTTTCAATACCTACAGGAATAACTGTAATCAATGTAAATCTGGAAGAGGGGTAAGGAAACTAGTGATCTAGGACACCTTTTTCACACATCTCTGCTGATAGAGTGGAGCAAAAAAGAAAATTCTAGACAATTTTTAGTGATGTATAAGAAGCTATACTACAGAACAAAATGTCTGCACTTGAATCTTTTGTGGTAATAGATCACATATAACATTTTCTCCAAAGCTGACCCTCTGTTTACCCAATATATTTATTTAAATGATTACATGGTATATAGTGCCAGTAACAATTTCACCCAAGCAGGGATGAGTTAAAATAATTATTATGATGGAATTTTAACATTCCTCAGCTCTTGGATATTCTGTTTCTCCATTAACAGGATTTTTATTAGGGGAGCTAGAAATAAATGTGATGACCTAGGAGAGCATCAGGATTTCTGTTTACCTATGAATTCATCATGTTTCCTTATCTACTAAGAGAGAGAGGCTACTAGCAAAATCAGTAGTCTACTATCAGCTAGATAATCAGAAATAATACAGGCAGATACAGAATGCATGTTTTTGTGTCCCATACATGTTTTAATAAAAATAGATTTAAACTGACTTTAAAGCCCCATACTTTTTAATTGGTATTGCATCAATTTAATACCATAATAAAGTTGTTATAGCACAGAAACCTTATGCATAACATTTTTATCAGTAAGTGCTGAATCTTAGGTGTCACTTAAGTTGACCATGAGTATTTGTTTTTATATTAAAAAAAAACCAAAAAACCTAGGAAAAGTAGTCTCATCATATATATAACTGCAGAGATTCCTAAAGCATGACAGCAAATTTTTCTCTCTGCTCTTACAGCTTGCGTCATTGGTAGAGTTAAAAAGAGAAGTGGTTGTCTAGCAACACTGACATCTTTATTTCTTGTTTTGATAGTGCTAATCTGTCAGCATCTGCAGCTAATGGGAACACATAATTTAGAATTTTTTTCTTACAGCTCCGCATATGAAGCAAAATATAATTTTAGTAGTAGGCAAGAAACTGAATTTGACCTTTGTTTTAAAGAGATTGTGTTGTCATTTTAATATAACTTAGTAATGCACAGTAATTAATAGTTAGTACATGTACAGTAATTTTTAAAAGAGAATTAATAAAAAATTGTATTCTTCAAAAGTAATTCCTGACTGTAGATTGACATAATACTAATTCATAAATTGCAGTAGGTATTATCCCTTGGATTAACCTTTGTATTGTTAGAAAAAAGTAAGGTTTCTTCAGCTTTTTGTCTTTCCCAGATGATTTTTATCAAGTGACAACTAGATTTATAGGATGATACTTTCTGCTGAATTAATATTCTTTTCACTTCTTAGCCTCAGTAGTCTGAGTTGTCTGGTGGCCAAATTTATTTAAAGTATAGGAACAGTAGGCTGAAAGCTTAAGGGAAGAGATGATTGAACTTGGCAATGGGTAATTTCAAGGTATTCAACTTAAACAAAAGACAAATTCTTAAATGTGGAAAGGGTTCAGATGCTAAAGAAAAGAGAGAAGTGGTGCAGCAAAGGAGGACTAAGAAACACTCAAAATCTAAGAAACAACAAGAGGTAGAGAAGGTCTGGAAATAGTAATGTAGAATGCTGAATAGGATTCAGCTGTGAATTCAGGTGTGGACATTGTAATTAACATGGCCTGTGTGACTAAGAAAGAGCTCCTTGGTGTTATGCTTGAAAAGGGAGGAAATCAGTCAAATACCATCAGTAAAATTGCTCAAAAATAGGCTAAATACAGTGGTTCTGTTTAGTGATTGGTACTTTTGTAATTGCATGGTAAAACACTAACTCCTAGGACAGAGGACGGTTTGGTTGAGAGGCGATGGAGTGATAGTTAATGTATTTCATTCTGAAGTATAGAATTTTGAAAACAAGCAAAATATAATTGCTGGAATTCTGGGTTTGCTTAAAAGTTCTCCTTGTTCAGCATCCTGCTTGTGACAGCAACCTGTGAATTTAAGAAACATTACATGTCTTTGAAACAAAAACCTGTCTTTGGGATATTTTTATTGCTTCTGTGAAGTACTTTTGGGGTATCTCAAATCAGAAGCTGCACATAAATAACTTTTAATGGATATTGTTGGATGTGTTTTCCATTAGTTACTCTCCTTCCATTTTGGATCTATGTGTATTTTGGGTCTTGCTGCTATCTGAATAAGGAGCTTCAAAATGTTTTGTACATTCTTTAGGTTGTTTTAGTGAGCTGCCTCACAATAACCCTGATTTTCCTGTGTGTCTTGTACGGTGGGAAGTAGTAAATATTAATTTCCCACTTGCTTTTGTGGTATTATTCATAATTTTATAGCTTTCTGTGACAGTTCCTAGTCATTAACTCCTTGGAAAATACCTTCTTGGGAGGCAAGTACAGTGCCATGAAGCCAGGGGTAGCTGTCTGTCACAGCAGGTCGGGCATGGTGCAGACATCCATTTACAGCAGGTCCAGAGAACAGATGGCCAAGGAATATGTCTGTGGGGAGCCTTTAAAAAATGGAAATGACAATCTGGGGCATTATTTATCCCATATATGGTGAGCAAGATAATCAAAAGTACTTTATACGTCAGTAGAGGACCTGATATTGTGAGCACTATGAGAATTCTTGGAGTAGTGCAAGGATTTTTGTAATTCCTGTATGAAAAGGAAATTTCTTCTCCTTCTGAAGATAGCATCATCACTCATCAGTTTTCTCAGATATTGAATAAAAGTTTCCCAGAACTTTTTGTAAATCTTGAGCAAGATAGATTCTGCATAGATTCCTCAATAAACCTAATTCTTTTAGGACATCTCCAAGATATATGTGTAAATGCAGGGGATCCTCAGCTGAAGCCTAGAAAGTTAGTGTCATATATCTCAAACCTTGAGAATGTACATCTGAATTATCACAGGAAAGTACTAAGTGTGAGAATGATTGAAAATTTGAAATATAGGAGTGTAATATCAGAAATGTTCAAGTTGAGAAGCCTTGGTACATTTGATGACGTGTGTGATGAAGGTTTCATGGCATGGCTAACTTTCCTAGTTTTTCCGTCAGTTGGTTAAAGGTTTAACAGAGGAGGTAGAAGTCTGTAGTTGTGCTGTATTTGCACTGCCTTCTGGGGCCAATAGCTTGTGTGCACAACACTGAACAGTCTGCTGTAAGTCATCCTGTCACAGGGGTTTCACATGACACTGGCCACAGCTGCCTTCTCTCATCTACAGGTGGGCTCATCAGACACTCTGCTCTGATGGGTCATCTCTTGGAGACAGAAAAATGTTTGTGTCCTTCTTGCATTTGGTTATGGAGAGACTCATTCCATCTGGACAGGACTGAAGTGCCCTTACGGAAGTTTGCTCTGCAGTTTCAACAGAGCAAAATTTGAGTGGGAAGGGTCTAACCCTGCACCCCATCCCAGAGCACAGAGATGGTGTCAAGCTTTGGGAATCTGGGAGCAAAGGAGTGGAGGGAGAGTAAAGTAACTTGGGACAGGGCTGAGTGTGTTAGATGATGTTTGAGGAATGAGATGGGGAAAAAAATGGTGGGAGTTCAAGGAATGAGGGATTCTTTGCCTCACTAAGTAACAGCCATGGGCTCGGTATTTAAAGTTTATACTAGAACCCAATCCCACATGCCAGCATACTGCAGACATGGGAGTGTGTAATTCATCTTCTCTTTTCATTGTTAATACCCTTTCAGACTGTTATGTCTTCCTGTCCTGTCTCCATTTTCAGCTATCCAGGTTGATAAATATTTAATTATATAAATTTTCCATCATAAATCATTTCTTCCATCCTCTAATCTGTTCTGCTGGTCTTTTCTTAACACACTGCAATTTGTCAGTCTTACAGCTAACATTATTTCCTGCACTGAATTAATTCTTTGTAGTGTGCTCATGCCAAAAACCAGCCAAAGGTCAGGCAATTATCATTTCTGCAATGCATTTTCTCCACGGATTTCAGTCTGCAACTGCACTAATCCTGTGTTGTTTTTTGGGATTTCTGCAACATGGTGGTTTCTATCACCCACACTTCTCTTTTGTTGTATTTTCTAGATTTCTTCCACTCAGTGAATAGCCAGCCACACGTTGATTTCTATGTCCCTAGGTGTTACTTTTTTATGTGCATTTTTCTAAACTGAAACTCATGCTGTCATTTTCTGCCCACTAGTGCCTCTGGCTCAATATTGTGTCATGAGTCACTAATGTCACTAACATTTCTCAGCTCTGACTGATATTCACAACTCTTTCTGATTTAGTATTGTCTGCAAATTGCACCAGAGCATTATAAAGATATTTTTAAAAAGTCACAGCTCATTAAAAAAATCTAGAAGACATTTTTTTTCCCCAAACTGAATACGTTCTCATCAACCACTTTGTCTGTAGTCCCCAGAGGATATCATACTTTGTGATATCAGAAATCAACTCTCATGCTTAAAAAGAATGATAGCCTTCATTTTCAGATTGGTACATTTTTTTTCTTTTTAATGGTGTTCTTCCTTGGTCTCTAAAGTACAAAGTTGAATAAATATGTGGTGTATATAGGAAAACCTGGCAAGAGATTTGTCTCATTACAAGACTCAGGCTAGAAGTCACAGCTTATTTAAAGGGGTGATCTTATTTAAAAGGAAATGGGGAAATTCTTCAAGAGGAAAAGACAAATCTTCCTAAGTTCTTCATGCTCAGAAAACTGTAACATGTTGTCCTTAGACATGTTTTGGAGAACTGCAGTACTCCTCAGTGCTATTCCTGTACAGTTCTAGTAATTTGGCTAGATTTCTCTGGCTGTCCTCCCAGGTGTCATGGGAAAATAAAATAGAAAATGAGAGATTGTGAGACTTCTCAGCTTGGTGCTTTGAGTGAGAGTACAGCACATGGTGGGTGAAAGTCAGCTGACTTGATCAGGAGTTATGTTCACAAATCTGGCAGGATGGCTGTGTCTGCTGTGGTGATCTGTAATTTACTGCAGAGATCCTATTTGGATGTATTAGGTGCCCCTGCTGATCAGACCCTCTAGCTGTGACAAGTAGAAGCTGGTTACTGGCTCTTAGGATGGGGCACTGAATGCTGCTGTCTGGAGGGAATTATGGTAATCATGCCTGGGAATAATAGCAAGTGACAAAAGGAGCAGTGGGCAGCCTTGCCATCCCCCTTGAAATTTCTCTACTTGTTTCTAGGGAGCCTTTCAGTTCCCCTAGGGCAGCTGCACACACTTTTGTTAGGAGGGTGACCCATGCCAAAGCGCACCTGACACTGAGAGATTCTCCTAAGGCTAAATGTCTCACCTTCCTGCCAGTTTGCCACGTGGCTCAAGTGATAACAGAGAGAGAAACCCCAGGCCTGCAAAGTGGCTGCTCTACCATGGACACATGGTGGCACAGTGAGGGAGTTGGCATGATCAGATCAATCACCACAGCCCCCTGCAAGGTATCTGAGATGGTGGAAGAGATCCAGATTCAGGGACAGAGGCAGCCGTGAACAAAAGCTTCCAAAAATTTTTAGTGCATCATTAAAGACATAAAATGAATCCAACAGTAAAAGGATCTGTTTCAGAGGAAATTTCCTTACAACAACTAAAAGCAGGCTAAGTCCTCTGATTCCTGCTTTACCACCAGCCAGAGAGAGAGGCATATGGATCCACACAATCTCAGTGCCTTTCAGTGTGCAGTACATCTCATAGAGAACTATAAATGTATTATCCACTGGTATAAGAATTCTCAAATTAAGAAACTGATGTTCCAATGTGGAATTTGTATGCTACAGGAAATTGAAAAAATTGAAACAGGTAGAGTGGGATCTTGAAAAAATAAAAAAAAAAAAAATCAGAAAACCTTCTTCACAAGCTTTCAGTATCCCCTCTTGTAGAACACAATCTAGGTCTTTATTTCCTTACTATTTTTAATCTCTCAGGGTTCTGCTGCCTTCTGCTCTTTAGCAAGGTCGTATCTAACAAAGAGTGAGCACAGAGCCAATGGAACAGCTTGTGCAGTTATTGCTACTGAGGCACTTTAATTCTTGGACTTGCCCCCTTTCCTGGGGCAGCCATTTAAGAGACAGGTCTCCCACCAGGTGCACAAAATACTCTTCCAAGGAAATGCAAGCTAATTGCTTTCATTCTGCTCTGAACCTCAGGGCCAGGGGAAAGACAATGGTCTAGAAGAGCAATAACTTGAGACGCTGAACTTTCATTGGCAGTTTGCTGTGATATGTGCAAAAATTCAGAGCAAGGTTAATAAAAGTGGAAATGTTTATGAAGTCTAATTTCTTTAGTTTAAATATGGTTTAAGCTTATTCCACTAAGGTAGCTAAATAAGGAAGCAAATGCAGAAAAATATTCCTGCAGTGGGAAATCAGTCTACTGTGGTTTAGGATATTGGAACTGCTTTTCATAGATGTGCTCCTTGGTCTTAACAAAATGTTTGCTGTGAATGGAAGATAAGTTATATTCTCATTGGTCTCAGCTTGTTGACTTCTTGTAATTTCTTCACTGCCACAGATTTCTGTCACAGCTTTTTGTCAAAATAGGATGATGCCTTTGTTAGACCACTCATGCACTGATTTGAGAAAGAATTCTTATAGCTTTAAACAGTCTCAGGACCAAGAATACCTCTTGTATTTCGAATCTCAGAAGTGGTGTGGATTTTTATAGGACTATTTGTTAGTTGTTGTTAAGCATCCTGAGAGTGTATCCAATAGGAAGGAGGCTGCAATGGCCAGTCTGAAAGAAATAACATATATATAATATGAAATTCTCCATTCATGTTTTTAAATAAAAACATAGAGTGAAAAGTTTTAATAAAATGTACAATTTAACAAGATTAGCTCCTTCTAAAATTTGCCACATTTTCAATGTTACAGCAGGCTTGATGCAATGTTACTTGTACAAGTAACAACGAATACTTCTGTATAGTTTTAAGAAGCTACACTTAACCCTCTAAATTTTTTGGTACTCTAATCCTCTGGAGCCTTTTCTTGGAGAAGGGATCTGATCTTTGGTCAGAATTAAAGAAATCAGCTTGCACTGTAAAGCACAGTCACTGGCTTTTAAGTTGGATGTCCAATTAAATGTAATGTAACTATTCAGAGAAAGGAAATGACCTACTGAGATATTAATTGATTGACATGAACCAGTTCAGCTTCCCTCCCATTCTGCTGAAGGAGTTCTGTCTGTTGATATTTTCACAGGAGAGCTAGCAAGAAAGAAAGACTACTCTGTAGAATATTATAAGCAAGTTTCCAGTGCTCTGGAGTTGGCAGAAATGTCAGACTAGCCAGTCACCCTCTTCCTGGGTCTTTTTTTAGCATCACTTTCACTGTTACCTTAGTTTGTTCACCCAGTCCATGCAAAAAATCATGATATAAAAATTAAACAGCCCTTGACTTGTGCCTGGTAGTCTGAGATCTTTTTGCCATTTCATAAGCTTTCAGAGCACAGTTCTGAGAGGCACCTGAGTTCTGCAGGGATTTACATAAGATGTAGAAAGGTATAACGGGGAAAAAACTTCTCGTTCTTTTCCTTCTCCCTCCCCCCATTTTCTTTTGTTCCGTGAGCAGTTTCCCCCAAATCTCACCCTTTTAAAGAAGCTAATTACTGCTCTTCTCTGGCATGCATTAGCATTATGCTGTTGTCAGTCTGTCAGGTGCACTTAGTCAGGGTTTAATAGGCTTGCAGTGAGCTACAATTAAACTCTGGAATTAACATTTAAAGAGTGTTTACATGGTTTCCTCTTCCCTTCCTCCCCCGCAGCAGTTTGCTTAAAGACACAAGCAGCTTTCTGCTTTGCTTGAATTGTTATGTGAGGGAAATACTGAAGAAATCCATGAAGCTGACTTTCGTTTAAAATTTGAGCTCTATGTTTTGCAGCTCTTGGGAAACATTACATTGTTGTTTTTCAAACGAAAAATCCTGGCTATTTAAAACCGTGTGGTCAAATACAACTCTCATAACCATGCTAACAAATGTCAGCAATTAAAAAGAGGAAGAGTTGTTGCTCATTCAGAAGCAGTGTCGTTTTCCACTAAGCCCTGGGAGGAGTGAGAGGCTCTCTGGCATTCTTCTGGTCCAGAGGCAGAGGAGACTTGCACGGGCATGAATTACTGCTTTCTCTGTGGCCCTCAGGAGCTTTGGTCTCTCAAGAAGTTAAGCCATGTCTGTATGGATTTAGACACTCTTTGTGCAGATGTTCTTCTTCCCCAGTCAGGGAGGGATCCTTTATGCTGTATCAGTCCCTTCAGGGTCCTCTTGGCACTCACTGAGACCAGTTTTCCTTCCCCCGTTGACTGAGAACTCCTTCAAAGACCTCAGGACTCAAGAAAGCCCTTCACACTCTTGCTTCCTTTGCAGAAATCACCTATGGGCTGAAAGAGCTTTAGGAATTAGATGTTAGATGCATATTTTGTTCTGTGCATGCTCCAGAGAGCACTGGTGGGAAGCCTCTTAGTAAGGGGTACAGAGGGATGAGCTTTGAGGATTCAAAATTCTCAATGAGGAAAAATTAAAATTATGTTCAATCTGTGTCTGTGCCCCCCTAGCTATTTTAACTTGCTGCAGCTGAGGATGTGCCCTAGAGTGTGGGGGTTTTCTCAGCTATTCATTGGATGGAAAAGGAGAATCTGTTGCCTTTCTTGTAAATAGTGACTTTGCAATTTAACTCTTAAGTATTTCTTAGATATCCCTACTTTTCAAACAAAACATGCAAGCCTAAGATTTCACATTTGGTAGATTTATTGCCACATTGTACATTGTCATTTATTTATTAATGGTTATTGCCTGTATCATCGTTATGTAAGCCAGTTGTGGCTCCCTGGTTTTATGTGTGGACTCTGAGGGTAGCAGCACCTCAGCTTGAGAATTTTCAGAGAAGTTTTGGTCCTCAGATGACACATGTCCAAACACTCTCCCTTATTTCTATGTGCAGGGATTAGATCTCCTCCACCCAAAATTCTTCAAATTAAGAATCTATTCATCTCTTTACTTGCAAATACATAGGATAGTAGTGGAGAGAAATGGGAGGGTTTTAAACAAAACAGATGATACTGTTTGTCCTTCAATAGAGAATAAAATTTTCTTTCAGGTGGACATGAGGGAATGTTTTGGAAAAAACCTTTGAAATCTCCACATAACTCAAAAACCAATACTCATGCAGCCAGGTTACTGCTAATTGCTGCATAAATGTATTGGCCACAAGTGACAAGACCAAGCCAATGGTCACCTTCAGTTCCTCTTCCACCATGTCTCTGTAATGTCAAAACCTGTCCCATTTCTCTCAGTACAGCTGTTATCAGAAGAGTTTCTATGGTTTCTGATGATGAATTCCATTAAACCAGTAGGGAATTTGAAAATCATTCAAAAGGTGCTGCAGGACCATGTTCGGACAGATAGAGTGAAACCTAAATTGAAACAGAGGAATTAATGTCCTGTTACTGGGATAAGTTGTTTTCCCACCATGGGATGGGGGAGGAACACAAAACCAGCCATAGGTGCCAAAGCCTTTTGTGATCCACCATTAGCTTAATAAAAATAGCTAAGAAGTTTTTGCTATCCAACTGGTGATTGATCTCTTTTAGCTTCTTTTTAACTAGGCCATTTAAATTATGCCATTTAAATTTCTATTCAGATTTTTAATGTCCTGATCTCCCAGATCTGTTCAATTTCGTATACTATAATGGAGTCTGAGAAAAAGCAAATTGTTTTGCAATATTGAGAGGTGATGCTTGGAGCAGGAAATGCCTCAAATCAAATAATCTGTGTGAGAGAGATGTAAGGGTTATGCTGTCAATATCTCTTCATCCTGAAGACAACAGTCCTGTAATGAGCAAACGCTTTCATTTCTCACCTACTGTGCTAGAAAAACAACAACAACAACAAAAAAGCCTTTTTTGATATGGGAATCTTCAGGCCATTGGCAAGTGTGTTCTAGTGTGTAACTAGAGAAGTTTGCTTTCCTGACCTTAGCATGGTCCCATCCAAAATATTGCAGCTCTGTAATTGTCTTAGCAGCAACAGTACAACCCAGACTGCAGAGTGCTGGGGATGTGAGTCATGCTAAAGCCAGACATTGTGCAATTTGGCAGGAAAAAATGACTGAGAAGAATATTTTAGATGAAATGCTTTCTGACTCCTTACCTTGAGGGCACATATCAGGTTACAGGACAAATATGCTTTAGAATGGATGATGTTCTGAAAAGAAGTGGAGAACTTTGAAGGCACTATGCTGTAGGGCAGATGAATTAAAAAAAATCTCAGGAGAAAATAATCCTATCAATATACTATGCCAATCTTTGAATAATTCCTCTTTGCTTAGACAGGAGAGATGTCTTTTTTTACTCTTTTTTTAACATTCTACCTCATAAAAGATACAAGGCTTGTGGTACTGGATATAAATCTAATGTTCCTACGTGGTCTTGTTTATGTTGCTGAGCTTTGAGATGGGAGATCTCAACCCAGCAGGACTGAACTTTGCAGCTTTCAGTAGGATGCTGTGCACACTTTGGGGAAGTTCCATGCATATTACTGGGTA
Organism: Phylloscopus whistleri; assembly: GCA_017589585.1. Classification (NCBI taxonomy): domain Eukaryota; kingdom Metazoa; phylum Chordata; class Aves; order Passeriformes; family Phylloscopidae; genus Phylloscopus; species Phylloscopus whistleri. Next base: position 521,825 of record JADMLD010001407.1, on the reverse strand, counting down.
AAGTCCTGCCAACAGACAATGGCCTTCACTAGGAACTGGACCAAAGCAGAGCAAACTGACAAAGGCAGTGGCTTCATCATCTCAGTACAGAAGGTCCAGCAGGCCCTAAACCTTCCTTGTACTATCAGAATTTTAGTTTGGATTCTGACTACAGAAGAAATTTCATGGTACTGGGTCTTTGCAGGTTCAAGGGCAAGAATTTAAAAGGTGTCTGGTGAAAGTGATTGCTTTCATCTCACATGTCGTAGAAAAGAAGGTTTTAAAAGTTTTCAGAAAGTGCTGAATTTTCTTTGCTCCTTGCAGAGACTCAAACTGGTCTCATCTATTTTTCAAAATAGATGTGTCTGGTTACTTTTTGTATTAATGGAGTTCCTGTGAAAAGGAGGGTCTGGTCTGAATTTGGAGTGGCAGGCTGGTTTTACACCTATAGCTGTTGTAATTGTACTGTGGAGGGTCTTTTGATATTAGTGATAATCTGTGTTCATTTTTAAAGAGTCTGTTCAGCTAACACTTCAAAATGAAAGATGGTCAGTGGTGTTGAAAGCTAGTTTTGCTGTGAGCATTTTCCTTGAAACATTAGGCAGAAAAACCTGTTGTGGAGTTTGCTTTGGTGGTATCCTGATCTGCCAGGTTTTGTTACTCATGGTCTAAAACATCAGACCAATGAAATACTGAAATACTTTAATAAGAGGAGGCACATCTCTTGTTGAGGGTGTTTAGACAGATTTATAGCAGTGGGAAGGATATTTGGGATGACTGCAAATGCTGGTTGCCTGCAGCCAATCTCACTGAGCTCCTGAAATACCGGTGTGAAAATGGGGAAGGCATTAAGATGCTGGATGATTAACAGCAAGGACAATTTGTGTTGTTGTATTGGACTTAAATCATCCTACATCTTGTCACACTTCTCCTAAGTGAATTATCAGTGTTTGTCACTAGAGATACAAAGCCTGCATATTAAGGAGAAGTCATTAACCATCTAGATTGCTCTATTTTTTTTGCATTATCTCTTCTGCAGTGAAATCTTAACATACATTAGTGTGATAATGGATATATTGTGCCCAAGGATGGAGGCCAAAGAAAATAATTGTGCAATAAACTCCTTCCTGATCAGTAGACCAGGACTGTGATCACTTAGGAGACAGAAAAAAATTGGAATAGTGAAGTCAGACATGGAATAATAGTGCTTTACCTTGCCCTTCACAATTTTGCAAGGACAAAGTTGTGCCTCATCTGTAGAGGGCTTTCCCTACTCCTCCCTTAAAATACTAAAACTTTTTAAAGAAACTTTGTAAAAAAATTAGAGAGGAGTTTGTTGCTGACTGAAATATATTGAAATAGAACTACTGTGTAAATTGATAGGATATAAAAGAAGAATATGTTTTTCATCAGTATAATCTCTTTTTTCTACATGCAGTACTCTGATAAATTTTTTAGCAGAGGAACGAGTTAATTATGTTTCAGAAATAAAAATTAGATTTATAATATTTATGCACTTTCACCTTTAATAAAACTTCTAGGTTGATGCATCAGCAATAACTCTTGGAGCTATGAGAGATACAGGAGTTAATAAAAAGCCTATCAATTTTAATTCAAAATGACAGAATACATCTTGATTTATTGTGATGTAAAACATCATCTCCCCTATGATATGATATTCTCACCCTGAAGAACATTCTAATTTAATCATAATTCTCTTATATTTCTAGTAATTAAATAACATTCCATCAGTTACAAATAGAACACTTTAGGTACCAGATTTTCACTGCTTTATGTCTCCTTCTGAGCACTCATGATATAAAAGGATGAGGCTGGTAGTTCACTAGATCTGGAACATTGTAACAAGAGGCAAACTTATTTTCAAGAATGCAGTGTTTTAAAATAATGTACACAGTGGAAGCCTTACTCTTGAAAGGAGAACAGGATTTTTAAGCTTTGCCATAAGCACCCAAAGAAGGATTTTCTCTGTGGCCTGATGAAATTATTGTTAGGAGCAAGCATTGTGAGAGAAAAGAATCTTGGAAAGAGGAGAATCCTCCTGAATACCTGTGAATTCAGATGGTGTGCTTGTCCCCTGGATTATTATTGGTGGGTTATTATCCACCCTAATGGTCATTAAAATGAAATGTATGACTGCCAGCCCTGCATAAGCAGACCTTGAGTTAGGTGAACTGGAGAGGCCTTGGTGATAACGATTTACCAGTTCAGGTGTTAATAATGTTTCAATTCAGTGCTTGATGAGCTGTAATGCCTGCAAATTACATGCTTAGTAATGCTGTGGCAGTTTGCTGCCAGCAGAACACACCTTGCAACAGCAAGGTACACACTAAGGGCAGCTCTGTTGGAGAGTTAAAACTTAGAACAATAATTTGGTTTTCAGAAGTGCTATTGATACTGAAAGAAATCATAATCCAATTTGGCATTCTGCTCCAATATTGGGACAGTGTTTGAATATGAAAAATCAACATATTTGTATGCTTGTGTCTGACTTCTATCCTGGAGAGATCAGAAATACAGAATACATACAAAGCTGCATCAGTCTGTGGCAGCTTTATCTTTGGAGCTCTAACAGCACTTTAAACTGCATTAAATTCAGTTCACTAATTTGTAGTTCTCTGTTTAAGCTAAAATGTCCTATCTTCTCTTCCTCTTTAGCTCACGTGATTCTGAAAGAAATATCCTGCTCTATCTTGGACCATTCCTTCGGGCATATAGTCATATTCCTCCCTCCCATGATAAAATCAGTTGTCCTTGGACTGCTAGGGTGAGAAGAATTGAAGCATTGTCTCTTTTGATTGTTAGATCTTGCAGTCTTTCTAAATAGTGCAATATTCCTGCAATTTCATCAGTAGCTGATATTAAAATCAAGATATTACCATGGCTTCCAACTGCTATTTGAATATTTCAGCTTGAAATAATCATCTGTGGATTGGTGTGCTTTAATGGAGCAGAGAACATATTCTGTTATTGCCTAATCCATTCATCCTCACTTGCCAATTTTTTAAGCCTGTCCAAATCTACATTTTATCTTTCTTCCCTTCTTCTTTGTACAGGGAAGTAATTTGGTGGCTTTGCATTTACTTGCAGGACCTTGCTGCCAGGTCAGTAGTGTCACTGGGAAGTGCTATGTGCACTGGCACCTCTGAAAATAAGGGTGGAAAACATGAAAAGAGCTGTTTTTACACAACACAGTTTGAGGAAAACCTCTATACAAGACAGCATTGCAATGCTGCCTGTGTTCCCATGCATAGGGATCCATGACTCAAGACCTGATTTTGCAAATAAGGTCCATTTAAATATTTTCCCCTGATTGGTTTGTTTCTATTTTGGTTTTGCTGCCAGTGAGTTCCACCACTAAATCTCCTCTTCTCAACCTGCTCCATTTATCTAGATGCTCATATGTCATTCCATGCCTGTCTGGCTTGCACTTTTTTCTTATTGCCTAATAAATAACTCAACCAAAAAAAAAAAAAAAAAAAAAAAAAAAAAGTGAGGTTTGGGAAGATAGTGCTCCTTTCATTGACAACAAATCAAGTGTGTATTATTTTTGTTAGTGGAATATTTGCCAGTATTGCAACATCTCAAGGTTTTCTTTTTTTTCCCCTTCCCCCTCCCTTTTCTTGAAGAGTTTCTTTTACCTCAGGACAAAGAGGATGATCATCCTTAAAGAGATATTTTTGATCAGACAGTATGATGAAACATATCTCACACAGGTATCATTAGACACCTTGAAAATAATCTACAATTATAAAATTTTAGGGTTTTCTTGTCATTCCTTCTTAGCACCTGTTAGCTTTGCTCTGGGCACTCTCTAGTTTTTTCTTGGAAAAAGCTTTCCCTTATCACCACTCCCACTATTAAATGAAGCTGATATTGCCTTGCAGTTACTTTTATCTCGGCTGTACAGCTTTAAGTAAAGCAGGATATATAAAATGTTAAAATAAGGATATCTAACAGTGTTACTGGAGTTACTGAAATGTCTGCATCTCATCAGTATTTCAAGAGCAGGAACAGCAGCCTGGTGCTGCTTGTACTGGCTTGGTGCTGTAGCAGTCAAACTGCAATAAAGAGGTACTAGTTATGCTCAGCACAGCTTGCCAGAGGGGTGTGAGATGGAAGAGCCCAAGGGTGTGAGCTGGTTGTGTTGGTAGCCACCACCACTCTGCACGGTTGCAAAAGTCTGTTGGTGATTACCCATAAACTGAAAACTGCCCTCTTTTCAGGTTGGATGATTTGCAGCTGGTAATTGTACCATCTCTGCCATCCAGCCACATTTGTCTGCCAGTGAACTAAAGACTTCTAGAGTGTGCATGTAAAAACCAGGGACCTTATTACTGAATTCAAAGATCATTCTGTTCCAACCTGCCTTTATTTGACTCTTCTCTGTCCCATTACCAGGATGTATTAGGACAAAGCAAATCTCCTCTAAGTAGACATTCAATTACCAGCCTTGCAATGTACTGCAGTTTGGTGATGCATTCTGTGCTTGCTGGATTTATAAGGTAATAAGCTGGTGCATACTGATGAATTCACTGGGAGACAGAGGTGTTTGTAGTGTGGTGTTTGGATAGAGACAACCATTACTTGGGATAGATATGGAGGGGAGAGCAGACTTGTTTTTATTGTGCTAAACATCGCAGTAAAGATGGGGAACATTTTCTGCCATCCTGCTGTGCATCTTTTGAAGCTCTTCATAGTCCCAATCAATCACATTGCAGCAAATTGGATTTTATTTAAAAATTTAATTGGATTGGTCTTACATGAATAAGTATTAGGAAAAGTCCTTTATCTGGTAAATGTTCAAAATTTTAGCAATGTTAAAATTTAATTTTTTTGCAAACTGCTTTACTGGTGAAAATGTAATTTTTTTTTCCCATTGAAGATTACAGCCCTTTTTTTGAGTCTCTTTGAATAAATGGAATTTCTTCAAGTGAGTGACTATAATGCAGTCATTTCTGGACATTTTACTTTCTGCTTATGATTACATTAATAACATTTCTAGCTTTGCTGAATATACAGATGGATTAAGTTTTGTTGCTGTGAATCCTCATTTGAGTTCTGTGACTAGTTGATCTGTGATGGGGAATTTTATTAACCAGTGTAAGCCAATGATGTGACAGATTAAAATACAATTGATTAATTGATTAAAAAATAGCTGCTTGTAAGTAAATACTGACATATTATGACAAAAGAGTAGAGATTATCTCTCACATTAGCATTGCAAGAATAGAGCCCTTATGAATTTAAAGTTCTTGCTTATGTAATTAAGTAATTATCTCAGTGACTCTCTTGAAGAAAAGAACAAAAGAAAACATGCTGTATATGAAAAGAACAATGAATATTTTAATGGTTATATTAATACCAAAAGGAAGCCTCGGGGACTTTTCTCTTGGTGGGTAATTGACAGTAATACAGATTTTAATTTATGTCTTGACATTCCTTTTTCCTGTTTCAAAACTGAGCTTGCTGTTCTTTATTCCTTCAGGTTTCTTCATAGCAAATAAACTGATAGTTTTCTGATTGAAAGCTAGGTGTGGTTTTGGTCATGTTTTCCTCCTGTGCATAAACTCATGTGTGCAGTATGGTCTGTGCCCGCTGTGCTCCTGCAGCCCACGTGGGTCAGCCTCCTTTCTCCCTCTGTGGCTGGACAAGCTGCTGTGGCACTGGCAGCACTGCCTGCCTTTGGCCAGAGCAGGAGGGAGATGTGCTCTGCCCTTTGGATGGTAGTGAGTTCATGCAATGGACTGGCAGCTTCTCCAGAGTAGGAGAGAGCTGTGCTCTGCTGTGGTGATACAAAAAGAGATGCTGCTGAAGGCAGTCTCCCCTCTGATATGTTTCACCTGTGTTAATCATCTTAAAGTAGAAACACCTTGCCCTCACAGCCATGGGCATGATAAAGAGTAAGTTAACTGGGAAGAGTTCAGTTGGAGACTGCTTGCTGTGCTGTGAAGACCTAGGGACAGGAGGTCATGCAAGGGCCAGAACAGGTAAGATATTGTACATAGGACAGACAGGGTTAGGCGGCTGTGCTAGGGGCAGGAAGAAGCGAGACAGAACTAGGGGCTGTGTGGAGCTGTTCTCAGAAGTTACAGAAGAAAGATATGGGAGACTTTTTGGAATAACAAGATGAAGATACTTAAAGCCTTCTGATGATTCTAATGAAGCACCTCAAGTGCAGTGTCCATGCCGACTGCCACATATCAGTGACTGTGACACTCTGCCCTTTGGATGGTACTGAATCCATGCAATGGATTGGCAGCTCCTCCAGAGCAGGAGAGAGCTGTGCTCTGCCCTTTGGATGGTAGTGAATTCACACAATGAACTGGCAGCTTCACTACATTTTTAAAGGTCTGTGGTTAGAGCTGCTTTCTAGATCTTTTCCTCAATGTGGAGCATGGAAAGATATGGTTCTGTAAAACACAGCAAGGCTTTCTCAGGGCTTTGCCAAATGAGCCCGGAAGTAAACTTGATCCTCTTAGGAAAGCACGTGCTTGCTGCTCACAGGCAGGGCAGATCCATCTGTGTGGGGCATACAGGTGCCTGCACCCTGCTGTGGGTCTGATGAGGGCAGTGTGTTCTCCTGAGCATGCTGCTTGCACCTCTGAGTTTCACAGTTTGTCAGCTGCTCACAGGGAGGTGCCAGGTAAAATCTGAATAGCAGGTTCTAGTCAAAGCAGATTGCCACAGTTTTCCATTAAAGCATCAGGTGCAGGAGCAGTTCAGGGTGTCTTAAAAACAAAGTTATGTACCACATAACTTTGGTGGGTTTCTTTTTCTTGCTTGGTTTTGAGGGTGTGGTAGAGTGTGTGTGAGCTGTCTTCTCTATCACTTGGGTTGCTGATGCTCTTGACTGCATTAGGAAACAAACTCTTGGAAATTTGCATTATATGTAGCACCAAAGCAAACAAAGCCACATATGTGAAATGGAAAGCAAAGGAAACCAGAGGGTGTGTATTCCATCAAAAAAAAAAAAATTCAAATGGCTGTTTATCTCATAAAAGACCTTCCTGTGAGAATTAGTGATACTTTAAGCCTGGACTCTGTGCCATGAGTTAAATTTCCCTTAAAACAACTTCAAGTCCAACAATGCATTTTATGCCAATACCAAAATACAGCACTTTAATAAACACTGCTGACCTTCCCCAAATCAGAAACATCTTTGGGGTCTGGCTTTGCAAAACTTTTAGTACTGACCAAGGTTAATCATATCCATATGCTCACATGGTCATTATGTGAGCTCTTTGGTAGGTACTTATTTCTAAAAGGGGTATTTATTAAATTTTCAGCCTTTTCCGGCTTTTCAAGGTGTTGTTATTCTGGTGGTGGTGTTATTTTCTTGGTGGTGTGGAACATGGAATAAACCTTATAAACTAAATAAATAAAGTTTAAGATTTCAACAAACTGACAGTTTCTGTTAAAATTTTAAAAAGAAAACAAACAAACAATCCCTCCCCCAAAAAACAAAACAAACCCAACAGGTAAAGCTGAAAGGCTCCTAGTTAGTTCTTATTTTGGTGTATTTTTTATGTTTCTGGTGTATGCAGATGTCACTCTCTGGTTCCTTATCTTTCAGTTGCTGAAGGACTTGGAAGGTAACGAGCTCCAAACTTTCCTTTATTTGTAGAACTTTTAGGAGATCTATTTCAATGGAAATGGTTACAGCTGTAGGACATGGCTTAGTCCAAGGAAGAAGCTGGTGAGAGCAAAGCTGTGTGAGTTGACAGAGAGCCCTGATGTGTTCCACATGCTCTGCACTGGGGGGTTTCCAAGGGCTGGTCCAGGATGCAGAGACTGAAGTGCAGCAGATCCAGTTCAAAACCATTTTGGCTCTGGAGGGACAATAGTTCAGGCATGTTGTTGGTGATAAAAGCCACTTGAGCAACTGCAGAAACCTGCAGAAAATTATTGTGAGCTTCAGGCTCCTGTGGGTACACAAGGTAAATAGGATTACATGGGTATGTTTGTGTAAGAGCAGTGCTGCAGCAAAGCATTACTTCAAAATACTTCAAAACTCTCCTTGCTCATGCTGGGCTGGCTTTGGTGCGGCCTTCCCCTTTTCACCATTCCCAGATATTTCCCAGAAAGAGACTTCCCTCTCCCTGCTCTTCCCTATTCCCTGTTCAGCCTTGTTTTGTCTTCACCTGTGTTGGTCTGTCACTTCAAACATCTGCTAAAAGAAAACCTCTTTCCTCCTCTGTCTTGTTTTCCTTTCATTTCTCCATGATATGTGACTAGAACACTTGGAAACATCTTGGAAAGCTACCAAAAAAATGAGTAGCATTGAAGGAGGAAGTGTAATTGTTTAAAATGAGTCTGTGGAATTCTTCTGCAAATTGAATCAAATATATTTTAAAAAATGAAAGAAAAAAGACAGGCAGGGCAAGGGGAGGATCTGTAGAGGGTGGTAAGAAAGGGTGAGGAGCTAGGTGTATATCTGACTTGGATTCAAGGATTTCACACTGAAATCTAAATTTTATCTTGTACTCTTTTTGACTTCTAATATACACAGTGCAGCACTGGTGGTTTGTGGCATACAGTATTTCCTTGACAACGTATTTCATGCACCTGCATTGCTTAGTCATTCTGGAAAAGGGTTTTCTTGTCCTGGGTGTGATAGTGTATTTACACAAAGCAGTATCTCTTCAGTGAAATTCAGATGTTTTCTGTGTGACCATATCTGATATGAAGTAGTCTGGAAGGCCCAGAGGCCTCCAATGAGAATGGTTTCACACCAGTGTCTCCATAAAACTGGTCCTGATGGTCTCTTAGGCAACCTTCTGCAGTCGTGGCAAGCCTTGGCTCTGCCTCAAGCTGCTGAACTTCCTGATTTTCCAGTTCACTCAATAAAAACCTCACAATTTAGTGACTGCATATTTGATTAGAACTGGTCTTGTGTGTAAATAACACACCAAGGAATCCATAGTGGGAAATCCCATGGGATTTCTCTTATGGGTAAGGTCATTTCTTCAGCCTCAGGTTTTTGTTTGATAAAGAAATTTGTCCCAAGAAGGGAGGAATCCCTCCTGTCTGCAGACACCCAACTCAGCCCTGCTACTGCATTCTGACATCAAGGAAACCATAAAGGCTTATACTTTTTCATAACTGATCCTTCTTTATTCCTGTTTCCCAAGAAGGACAAGCACAATGTTTTTCTGTTCTGGAGATGCTTTTCAGAGTTGGGAGGAAAATGAAAATACTTACACGAATGCCACTTTTTTCAGTTTTCTGTATTTTTACAATAAATGAAATGAAAATTTGCAACATTCCTCTGTTCCAAGACAGCTGTGTTTAAATTTTGGCCTTACAAAAAGTAAAGTCTGAAAGAGTGAGGCTGCAAAATGGAACAGCATTTTTTTGTTTCCAAATCTCCAGTATCAAGTCTTAATGCTCTATGTAGATTTCTCATTGCTATCCCTATCACAAGACTGCAATATGAAATAAATTTAAATCTGCATATACCAATGGTAAGGAATTTCTGAAAACACTTGATGTAGTCAAGGTGCAATGTCCTGCAGAAACTGTCTTGCCAGTACAACTGGAAGACAAAAGTCTTTATGAGAGGACTGGATGAAAGGCATAGTGCTGCTCACGTTTGGTTTTAAGTGGCTTTTCAGGGATTTGTGCTGGCTGGCATCTTTTCAACACAGGATGTCTTTGTGTTCTAAGAGCTGTGTAGTACTGCAGGACAGAATTGCTTTCTGGTCTATTTTTAGCTGCATTAAATCTTAAAGAATAATCCAAAATGATGAATTTATGGAAATGGTTTTGCTCCCAAAGTTTCTTGCCCTTCCTTTCTGTTTCCACTAGTCTTTTCTCCCTCTCCCTGATTCCTTCCCCAAGTGCTTGATATCAGCATTTTTAGAGCCCAGTTAATTAGTGTTTGGTGAATGTAGCCGGAATTCACATTGTACAATTTTATGTGAAGAATTTCCTTGAGATATTTTTGTCTGCTATTGCAAATATACAAAATGGTCCCAAATGTCACACTCAGTTTTGTTCTCCTCTCCAAATTGTTCTGTATAACATATGCAAAATCAAAGTTTCTTTCATTGCTTTCTAGATGGATAGTCAGCACTTTTCAGCTGAGTTATCACATCAAAAACAGGTGAGGCACTAGAGCACATGAAAATAATTTCAAGGAAGGATACTGTTCTGTTCAGTGGTTTGTCTAAATTATAGATTAAATTTTCCCTTCAAGAGACAGAGGTAGGTCTTCAAATTTTAGGCTATAATTTATCTCCCCTTTTCTCCCCAACAATAACAGCTACATATTGATAATTTCTGCCTAAGACAAACAGATCTTTCACTGAAATATATGAAAATTTTGTTTGGGTCTTGTCAAGCCCCATAATTTTAGCAACACATTTTTCAATCTCCTTGTATGTAGGCATGGGGAGGGCTTGTGCAGCAAAGGGAGCCTTGCAGAGATTCAAACTGTGTGCCCTGTCTTATCATTTCCCCTCTCATAAAGCAAAAACCACACATTGGGAAGAAAACCCCCACATTTAAACCCTAAAGAGAAGTAAACAGTGGAGCAGACCTGGGGACAGCTGCTGTGCTTTCACTAATAAACACCAGTGATAGAATAGCAAGTGTTGTATGTTAAACCACATCAGGGGGTTTTAAAATTTACTGCATGTTTTTGAAAGGATGTAAATGTTGTCTTGTTACATTGAAAGCAATCAGGTTAAGCATCTGAAAAAGGAGATCCCCTTTGACTTAGGGTTTAGCATGTTAATATGCTTTCTTATATTCACCACAAAGTGGGTTGGGATACAGCTCATAATTTAATACAGCTGATTGAATTATGAATTTTTGATCAGTAAAGATGAGATGAGTTCCTAGATGGAAAAATTAATAGAAGCACCTCTAGTGGGATGAAAAAAAGATGATGAGAATAAAGCTTTTGTCACCTTTCCCGTTAGGTATCCATTAGAAAAAAAACCCAAAAAAAAACCAAAAACAAAAAACAACAGAGCAGAGACACCAAAAAATGCCTACAACAGAAGTTTGTATCACAGAGAAATCTTATGGTTCACTTTCATAAATGTTTGCATTTCAAGCAGAAATTTATATGACAGAAAAACTGTTTGTTTGAATTGATGATATAATTCTCAGCAGAACAGCAGGGAAGAGGGACAAAAGAATGGGTTTTTAAATTAAATCCTTTACTAAACTTCCATAAGAGAAGTAAATTGCTATTTTGTCTGTATTTTTATCATTCCACAGCATCATGTTTTACCATGCGAGCCAAGGATGCGGATGCATAAAAATCCACTGCTGCAGTGTCTGCAGTTGTAGAATCAATTCACTTTTTAAGTGCAGCAGCTTTTTCCCTCTGATGTGTCAAAACAGGAGTTAATATGAACAGAAATGGGAATTGCTGTGCAAAGGAGGGATGGTGCACATCCATGCTTCCTCCTCAGCAGCCTTTGTATATCAGAGGGTGTCACAGCAGGGGAGTAGTGGATATGGCATGATAGAAAATAGACAGAATTTCACAGGGTGGGAGGTTTAGAGTTTAGAGTTGTTTTCTTTCTACGAAGTATGAGTGTGTGCAACAATAATCAAATAATGCTCCCCAGTTGGGAAAAGGGAGAATTAGGGAAGGGAAATAGTCAGAGCATGCACATGACCCATCCATGATGATGTGTAACAAATAAAGCCTCTGCCTGTGAAGGTGCTGTTCCTTCTCCAGACCTGTGGTGGGCTCAGAAGCAGAACGACAGGCAGCGTGTCCTGGGTCACCTCACAGTGTTGCACACTACTGCTTAGGAATGGGGATTTCTCAGCAATTCTGTTTTAGTAAGCACCATGAGCAAAGATGACTTGTTCACAAGGAAATTGCATGAAATTTGAGTCTAACCAGCACAGAAATCTTTCATGAAGGTATTCTAAATGCTGAGGTCTGTAAATCTGTGTCAGAATCAAAATTGGTTGCATTGAAGAGGGAGAAGCATGACACAATTGTAAATAGCGTGGAGAGGCAAGAAAACTGGGATACTCTTCTCAAAGGTGTGAAAATGACATAAGTATAAATGCCATCCACTGCTTGTAAAGTGAATGTAAGTGCTTTCTTGTCACTTTGATAATTGCTTTAGAGGAGCCTTGATGTGCAGCTGTGGCAGAAAGTAAACGCATGCCTGTTAGTACCTGAGAACAAAACTTCATTCTTTCAAAAAGAAATAAAATTAATCTGTCTGTTTGCTGTTCATTTTATATGGTAAATTATATCTTGTATCAATAAGTTACTGTTCTCAGGTTATATATTTATCAAGATGTTTATGGCACATTAATCCCATGAAGGTAGTCAGAAGCTAAACTTAGCCTTGTGTTTTACCTGCTTGTGCATTTTCATCCTCTTTGTCCCAACCCAGATGAAGTGGATGAGTAGCAGATAATGCCAGCTGAGGAAGTGCAATCTTACCTTTTTAGATAGTTTTTTTTTTTAAGCGTGTTTTCCTTATTGCAGCCCACAAGTGTTGACTTCACTGCAAAAGGAGAAAATAGACTGTGTTTTTAATGTTGGTCCCCTGTACTAGTTTCTATACAAATCACTGAAAGAGATCTTTTTTATATACCAAGAAAATGATTTTACTCTGGACTTTACTAATTTCACATTTAAAATCCTCCTGGCAAAAGAGTTAGGAACTGATTTCAGACAAAGAAAAACTACTCTCACACTTCCAGATATATGATTCCTTTTTTGTATCTGCTTGGCAATTAACAGCTGTGAAAATCAGCTCGTGGTAGGAGAAGCTGATGCACCAATTTACATTACTTAAAATTCTGGTCTGGGCAGGCAGGGCAGGAGCAGTGTAACCCAGCTGTTTCCTCTTGGAACACTGGTCAGAGCTGCAGTTCCTCAGACCCCAAGAGTACAAGCTGAGTACAACTCAAGAGTACCCAGTTGAGTACAAGTGACACTTAACCTTTGTACTGTAATGAGATTTTTAAAAAGTATTGTCCAGATATGAAAAAGAAAAGCTAAACAGAATTAAGAAACAAGGAAGAACTATTTTGCAAATGAAATCTGATGACAGCTGTGTGGCCTCAGATCTCAGGTCTATAAATAAGACCTCATTTGCTGTTTAATCTGACACATGTTTTTGAGTATTAAATTTTATTGCAGCAAATTATTTTGTGTCTGTTTTCTTTTCCTAGTCATACAGATTAAATTCTGCCCTATATTAGATGCTTGTTAAGTCTTTAGTAAAAAGCCTGTTAAGAGTTTACCATACTATAATTGTCATACTATGTTTAAAATAATACTTGAATATAGGATTTTTTTAAAGCCAGTATAACAAAAGAAAAAAAAATGAAATTAATAAAAAGGAAACAGGCAGGTAGCTTTCCAGTTTGCCTTGCAAGGCACTGGCAGTCTGTTTTTGCAGGTCACTCAAGCTCTAATACTGCAGAGCATTTTGTTTCAAATACTGTGTATAAACATCCATGAGTTTAGGTTCTGATCCTTTATCTCCCTGTGGAAAATGAGTATTTGCTGTAGGAAAGTGGTTTTCTGGGGCCTCAAGATTTTGAAATTGAGTGGGATTGGACACATTGTCTGTCTTGTCTGCTCATCTCTAGTCCGTGATGCTTTCTGTCAACCTGCCTATTCATACTGAATTTTGCCTTCACATTAAGATTGAGTCACACTGATTAGAATCAATTATCTATAATTGATCACCATGTTTGATTTAGCTGTTTATGACAAAATCATTTCTTTAAAGATGCCAAATTTTGTGGGCCTGAAGTGAATTATAGCTTTCTTTGTTTAATTGCAGTTGTTAGTTTGTTTGCTATTCCAGCTGCTGTTTAAAAAACTTCTCTTGTGAGTTTGCAGTCTTGCAGGCAAAATGTTTTGTTCCTCTAAGAATTTAGAGGGTATTTGATGGAGGATTACGTGACCAGCATCAGAGGGAACATACAGCACTGTGAGAAGGTAGGGTGCTGTATGTGACCCACAGAGAAAATGGTAAAGTAGCAGCCAAAGTTCATCTGGGGGGTTTAGTAAGCAAATATCCCCACCAGTGAAATGGGATCATTTTTCATAGCACTTTCCTTTCCCCTTTGGGGACTACTCAGACATCACACTGTTTCTAAATTATTAAATTAGGTCTTCCTTGATCATCCAAAGGTCATGGTGCCTAATGTGTGTTAATGTGATGGAAGTGTCAGGCGCAATTAATTTCAGTAGTAAAACGTGGGTTTATAGCCCTGAACGCAATAAATTAACGTGTGCTCTGGACTGCTGGAGTTGGGGAAATTTCTGCAACATTAAGGTTTGATGAGGAAGTTCATGTCCTCTTTAGGTAGGAAGGGGGAGCACTGGGTGGAAGGCGGTAGGATACGCTTCACCTCTGTGATGAGTATTGCTCCTCCTTTGAGAGATTATACATCAAATGGATATTTAGTCTCAAAATTCTGCTTTCCTTCTCAGGCAGAGCCAGGCAGTAGAGTTTTACACAGTTTGCATATTCTCTTAGCTGGTGTCTTTATGCTGAGAACATTCCAAGGCACATTTTAGGCATCAAAACATCTTTAATCTTGATTCTGGGAAGAGTACACGCTGTCAGAAACATATCTGTTCTATACAGCTTGTTACTGAATTTCAAACTTCTGCCATGAAAAATTCAGGTACAGATAGCTGTGGGTGATAGAAGTGGGTAACCCACAGGGGAGTAGTAAAACTGACTGAATTGGCATGCTCTGCAATCTGTCTAATGGGGCAAGATATTATGATTAACTGTAACTGTACCCATTTCCTGTCTGTGAGCAGGAGGAAAAAAAAACAAAAAAACAACAGCAGCAGATAGGCAGAGAGAGATGGATCAATTTTAATCGAAAATTCTGGTAGCTTTGCTATTGAAAGACAAAAAACAATGGCTAATTTTGGTAAAAATCACTGATAAACCAAAGATCCCTGCATAAACCCATTTATATTTGCAGTATATCCCGGATTGTTGAAAATTTAGGACAATGTATACAGAAACAAGTACTTTCAGTAGCAAGGAAGTAAACAATTTTCCCTTATGAAAAGTGATCCTTCTGGGAAAAATACTGCCCTCCTAAGTGGCCATTCAATGTTTTTAATAGTCCTGTATTATTCATGGGGAATAATTTCTCATGAGTTGTGGTTTCATAATGGAAAAAGAGGCTTCCTCTTCTCTGGGAAGAAGGAAGAGACCATGCAAATCTTTTTTGCACATAAAAGAAGTGAGCCAAATTTTGATGTCTAGCTTCCTCTGGCAGAGGAATTCTCTTTGGCTGAGAGCAAAAATGAAAACCTTGAATAAGAACCTTCAAATATAAAAGCTTGTGAGGAGCAAAATTCTACCTCCAGCCCGATGGTTCTTATTCCGGTGTCATGCAGTTTTCCAGGGAAATCTGCTGAAATATACTGGTGACACAAATAATGGGAGGCATATTTAATTCTGAGGCAGACAAAGAGGCCTAAAAAAAGTAGAGAGCAGTAGGCAAATCAGAAGAGTGATGCTGAAAAAGAGTAAATGCCATAGTGATCCCTTTGGGAGCAGTTAATCAAATGTATAAATATAAACTCGGAATGTGCTGATTAGGAGCTGGAAATGAAGAATTGATGGAAGGGAAGATGTTGTTTAGGGTGAGCATCAAATTGAACTTGACTGTATGAGTCGATAGTGCCATGAACTGCAGTGTTGCAGTGTACAAACAGGAGAACTTGGTGTAGGAGGGCTGTCCCCACCGTGCTTAAAGTATACCTGGAAAGCCCCTGCTTTGGTCTCTGCACTTGTAAAAATAATTCAAATGACTGCTACAGCAACAAAGAAAATCAAACCTGAAAGATGTAATCAGAGTAACCAAAGCCTTTTTTCTCTCATTTGTGTAAAGAGTGCCTGGCACACTACTGCCATCATGTTGAGCTGGAAAACACAATGTGTAAAGTCAACTGGTAGTATGAGGTCATGCTGTTTAAAAAGGACAGCCTTTATTCCCTTTCATTTGAAATGGAATAAAGCTCCAGAATCTGTGGAGGAACCTTAGCTTTCCTTGAAGCTTTTAGAATATTCAATTCTAACTTTTAGCTTTTAGTTCCAGTAAAAAGCAATCTGAACACAGAACAAACGAGGAGGTCATGCTACACTGGCAACAAGGACGTTAAACAAGCCCTTCAAAACAAGCCCTTTATCAGTAACAGCAGATGTTGGAGGCAAATCTTGCATAATTTCAACAGTGATCTGTTTTTCAACAAAACCAGAATTTGAAAAATTTTACTTTCTTTCCAAAGCATGTCAAACTATTTGTTTATAGATAAAGAATTTACTGTGGAAAAACTTGACTTCATATTTTGATGAGAAATACAGAGTGTGTTCTGGTAGGACATTTATCTACAAACCATGTGGTAGATCTCACTAGATTTCTTCTGCAAATTTCTTCTGGTTTGTGCTTTTGGGTTTGGGTGGTTTTTTTCCTAACATTGATGCTTAATGTATTTATGAAAAACAAAAATGAAAAGGCCCATGTAAATCACAATAAAGCCCTAAGTCTATCTAAGTGCTTCAGCAAGTCAAGATCTCATTGGTTTTACTATGTTAATTTAATTATTTAATTTCAGGATTTAAAGTTAGGTATGTGCACCAGGTGATTTGCAAAATCAAGGTCATATTAGAGATGTTATCTCAACTGATTTGTTATTAGGGATTTGTGTTCTGTTGGGGGGACAGCTTATGTCCTATATGCCAGTTGTGTTGTGTACAGGATTCATCAGTGCTGTCCTGTTTAGGAATTTGGCACCCATTTATGGAGCTCTTTAGCGTTTTGCAAAATTTTGTATGCAGGAGGAGAAATCTCTGCCCTGCTGAGTCACATTATAAAGTACCCCAACTGAGACCTTTTTTCAATTCTAAGACCAAATTCTTCTCTTCATGTTTTTGCTTTGAGCTGCTTTGTTACCTTTTCAGGAGACAAGAGTTTGTTAAACTTCCTTGGTGGCATTTTTGATCTTAACATGCAGTTTCCTTCCAGATCCACAGACTATTTTTAAGAGGGTAATGAAGCGTAAAGGAAAATGTAAAGCTTACTGTCTGTAGGCTGAAAGATTATCATGCAGGAGGCCAGCATAACTGGAACATGCTAAGAAATTTATAAGTCAAAAGAGCTTGACATCTGTTTGCCTAAAACTCTCACCTTGTTCTTGTGGCTTCTTATGAAATGGATCCCTTCACCTCTTTCAGCTGTATGGGAGCTGTACAGAAAAAAATCTACATTATGATGATTTTACTTCCTCAGAGAAACCTTTTCTAGTGGAAGTTTACCTAATTCTACAGTACTGTGTGTTTCCAATCCTAGGCTGCAGGCCGACTCCAGGATGCTCAAAACTTGGCTAAGATTTGTTCCAAGCTTCCAAAAAAAAAAAAAAAAAGCTTTTTAGGAAATCTGAACAGATTTCCTGAAAGATGTTCTTGTGTTCATCTTGCTGTCTTGACTTCCATCTTCTTGTGATGAAAGATAAATTCAAGCAGCCTTGCTGGTCTGGAATTCATTAGGTAAGGTTTATTGGTTTCCCCTCTACAAATGGGATATTATTGGTGATATCAGGTGTGTCTAAACCTTTTCATATGGCAGACTAGAATGGATTTTCTGAAGCCTTCCCATTCCCCTCAGCCCAGAGTGTCACAACGACAGCACAAATCCTTTTACTTCTTGTAAGAAACCAGGATTGCAAGCAGGAACTTAAGACTATGAGGAAAAGAAACAGACTGCAGGTTTGGATGAGGCAGATCAAGAATGCCTAAGTCTGCTCCTCTTAGGGCTGTATTTTGGCACTCTGACTCTTGGCCAGCATATGTCCCTGTTCAGCAGAAGGAATCATTCAAGCAATCTGTGCTAAGACTTGTCAAAGTCTAAATTAAAATGCAGCTATCTTACCCTGTTTTTTTTTTTTTGTCCTAGGCTTTTACAGCATGTTTCCTGCTAGTAAATTAGAGGGTGGAGAGGCATTTATTTTGGTGATAATTGAGATTATTGATGATATATTTTACATCTTGTGCATCTTTTAATCTGTGAAATGAGTGGGTTTTTTATCATTTGTGTCTTAAGGGAAGAAGAATCAGGTGATAAGACGGCTTCCACAAAAGCACAATCCCTCTAGCATAATGGTCTTTTGAGACAAATGCAAATATACTTGTCTTTTTAATTAGTTGCATTTATGATCATGATTTTGTGTGTGTCTCTTAACCTGCAGAATCGCCACAGACTGGTATCAGGCTTTTGTCCTGTGGCTCTTAGCTGCGTTGCATTTCATTGCAATCACCTTCCTTATAAGAAAACCTCTTAATTATGCTCAAAATTCTTTGAAGTTGAGAACAGTTCTGCAATGAGTCAAAATGTATATATGGTATTTTCCCAAATGGCACAAAAGTGAAAAGTACAAGGCGGTGTAGGAACATACAGTGCTGTGCAACTTGGAGAGTTTAGTTATTTTGGGGGGCAGAACTGTTGACTAGAATTCAGATATAAATTAAACTCCCTGTGCTGCAGCTGACTAGTTGAGTGGCATTAGGGAATGCCCTTATTTCTTATACGTTTTCCCTTTGATAAAATAAGAATAATGTGACTGCAGAGAGGCACAATGAGGTTAAATTGTATTTCCCGTAAGTGCTTGGGGATCCCCTAAGGAAGGCTGTGTATAAGTGTGATTATTTATTTTTTCATAATTTCAATCTTTTGAAGTGCACGAGTGTTGCTAAATTCTGTCAGTTTAGGAGCATTTAGCTGTAGTAAAATAAAAGATACCTTTTTCTAAATAGCAGTATTAATGATGTTTTGAATCTGCCATTCTAAGGGAATTGGGAAAAAATTTAGGGTTGTAGGTGTAGTGATAGCTATCACAGAATATCTGTGACAGAATTTCAAACGTAGTCCCCAAGGAGAGATGCACAGGGTCTTCAAAGAGCTTTAGGAATGAATATGGCAAGCTGGTCTGCTTTGTTCACCTGGTTTCTTACAATTGTTCTTTGATCTTTTAATGTGCAAGGATTGGTATTTTAGTCTTAAATGCACTATGGGTTATATTTGATTTTTAAGCTTGAAAAGTAGCTACTTGAAAGAAAGCTTGTGTTTTTGTTGGCTTGTGGAGGGGCAGGTGAGAGAGGGAGGCTGAACACAAAAATATTTTCAAGGAATACTTGTGAGATGCTACAAAGCTGGCCATTACAGAAATCCTCATATTAGCTTAGCAAGAAGTGCTCCCTGTTGTTCAGAAAATTGCAACTTTCTAAAAGCACTCTGGCCTCAGAAAGCAGCCATAATAGCCAATACTGACAGATGGTATTAAACACACAGGCAGGGAACCAACATGGTTTTGATACTTTACTCCCATTACAAGCTCTCTCAGTGCATGTCTCCTGGGTTAATTGCTTGAGCTCTCACAGAAGGAATCCTGGCTTCTGGTGCAGCAGCTTGTCACAAGATGTGGTAAGAAATCACACAGGATTCTGAGCCTGGAGCCTGTGAATGTGTCACCCTGGTAACCGCTTGCACCTGCAAGAATGAGTCAGAAGAGCTGAGGAATTGGAGGTGATTTTTTTTTTTGTAGTCTTCTGAGCATCAGAAATTCTTCATCGATAAAGCCACAGAGAAGAGCTTTGGTTTGTCATTTCAGCTGCTGGGTGGGCATGGCCAGGGGCACATGCTCCCATTGTCTGTGTCCCACTGCAGGATGCAAGGGTCCATCTCCTTCACTGCACCTGCACTGTGGGAGGTGGTGATCACTCTGTCCATACTTGATGTATAGGAGAACAGCAACTACAGTATTGTGTTTTTAAGGCTGTCAGGTGCTTGTTAAAAAACAAACATGAAGACCTTGATTTCAGTTTAAGAAAGTCACATCTCAGAAGTAAAGCATATCTTAAAATTCAGAGTCACTACTTCATCAATATTGATAAACTGGTCCTTTGTTCTGATCTTTCTAATCAGAATGGTATTTGTCCTCTTACAAAGCTCATTTGATTTGAGGAGCAGGTGCTTATAAATTAGATAGCTTCAGTGACTTTAGAGTGGAACAGACAATTAACACCAGCTGAAGATTTGTGCTTGAAAGTTTTACCAACCAGATATTGCTGTTTTGTAGCACCTTTCATCCGTGTCTCACAGTGATTTGCAAACATTAAGTTTCATAGCACCCCTCTGATGTATGTAAGTGTTGTTAGTCTTAGAAATGTGTGAAGTATTCATGACAAAATTGGAGGCATTCAGAGTTTACCCCCCTCACAAACTCAAAAATATTAAGGAAATGCAAAGTTATTTGAGGTTATCTGCATTGGAAGATTTGTCTTTTTCTTCTCTTTGCATACATCTGTTCAGAGCCAAAATATCTATGATATTTCTGCATAGCTTCCTTGTTACTGTTCAAATTTTCATTAGGAGTGATTTTTTTTCTTTCACATAGTTATATTTTAATTCTTTGCACTTCCTTGTTAGCCAATTCTAAATAACTGCCCACTGTGAAAGGAAATCAGATGGGTGTCTCCTGTCCTTGAGAAAACTACGTCCTTGGGTAGAATTTATCTGGGCAGATTTATTGCAAAACTGTAATGGGAGAAGGAAACTCTATAGCAGGAGAGCTTGCTGTTGTTTGATTCCACCATAACTGCAAAGGATTTTCCTTTTTATACCATTATGGGTGTGTCAGCACTAGTAGTTGAGATGAATATTGAGGATTTTAAGGTGAATTTCCCCTCCCCATACTTTAATTCCTACCACAGAGAAGTCACAAACCCCAAACCAGTATTTCTTTGGGATGAAGCTGAACTAAAAGGTGTCCTCCAGCCACAAGTGGGCCATCAGCTCATGGACCATGAGACTTGGCAGCAGCTGGTTTGCTTCCCAGAGCCACTCATCCTGCTCTGCACTAACGGGGGCCTACAAGTCCCAAATCTGCCCTTTTGTGCCAAACTTTGTTTCAGCTCCCTGGTATTTTTGAGAATGGCCAGAGTTTAAAGAACCAATGCAGGCCTTTTCTGGGTCTTCTTCACCCCATGTGGTAGGGAGGGGCTGTCAGAGTGATTTGAGTGACCTTATTAATTTTCTGCACTATGTTTCTTTGTTGGAATATGCTTCATCTGACATAGCAGTCTGATTTGTTTACTCTCTGTGCCATTTAAGCACTGATTTGTTTGTTTGGTTTAGTAGGTAATTAAGATTGTTCTCTTTTGTTTTAGTGTGCCTCTAAAATAGTTTGGGTTTTGCTGGTCTAACCGTGCTGTGACTAAACTGCACATGTTGTCAAGATTGCCAATGCTCTCTGATTTGATACAGTTTTTCAGTATAATTGACTAAGCAGCAGGAAGAGGAATTAATGGCCACCAAAAAAAGGTTTTATTGGAGCATAAGGACTGTCCACATTATTTTCTGGACTGGGATCTCACAAGTGTGTAGCAAAGAGGTCTACAGTGAAACTGAGATCCAAGATACTGAATGATTCATTGCTCCCAGTGTCTGCTGTAATCCATATAATTTATCACAACTGTCTCTGTGAACTTTGTTCACTCTGTTAGGATCACAATGCTCTACATCCTCCATTTCAGGCAGCAGTACTTGGGAGAGTTTTCTTTGGGAATAGTTGACTTTCCTAATGAAAATTAAGAAAAAAAGAAGTCATGACCATTGCTATTTTCAGGACATTTTGCACTGTGTAAGTATTTTAACCTGGGGAATGTCCCTTTAATATGCTATATTATTCAATTGCTTTTCTAAAGCTTTGGGGTGGAAGGTTGAATTAGGGTGCAGAACTCAGAAACAGAACTCCAAAAGACCAGGAAAAAAATACAGTATTTTACAAGTCTATCCTCCTGTGTAGCTCAGTGTCAAAAGGAACCCCCCTACCCACACACACATCATAAAGGAAATAGCTAGACTGTTATTTTGATTGGGTTTCAGCAAATGAAATGATAATGAAATTTCACATCATCACATCCATGTTAGTGTGGATGGCAGAGAAGGGAAGGAGGCTCTGTGGCCATGTGGACATATGTGAACGGGTTTTTTTAGCCCTTTGTTTAGATACCTACTGGATGGCATTTGATGGGTTAGCAGAATTTGTGAGACCTTTTTTCTCTTTGATAATTTATCTGCATTCACCAAGAAATTTCAGTGCTTTGCAATAAGGCTGCAGTAGTGAAATTTTTTTTTAAAAAATCAATGTTATCCTTTTCCTATTATTAATAGAGTGATAGTGGTACTGAACTACTATTCCCAAAAGGTTGCAAGCAGCTTTTGGGAAATCAATTGCAGATTTCCTTGGTCAGAAAATTACGCACTTGCTGAAGTCATATTTGAGCTAGGAATGGTCACACACTGCAGTTCTACAGTGTTGTCCACCAGCACTTTGGGACTCTGGCTTGGACCTGTCTGTCTCTGTAAGGGACTCTACAAAGATGACTGAGCAGCATTTTCCCATCTTGGAGCTGTCTGCAGAGAAGGATACATGGGAAATTACATCAGTTCATATAATAGACCTGGGGACATTCTGCTGAATCACCCTGGTAACCAGCCCAAATGCAAATCACAGTTCTGTAAAAAGAAAAAAAAAAAAAAATCAGGACAGAAGGGCAGGTTCTCTAACAAGAAGGAAAACCAGCCAATCAAACCCAGCAAGCTCCAGTGGCATCTTGAGTGTGTATGAGACAAGAGGGAGAAAAACGGGGAGTTCTGTAACTGAAGTTTTTTGGAAGAGGAAGATGAAACAAGCTCAGGTGCAGCCTTTCAGCTCCCCAGTATATTGAGGAGGCTGTCACCCAGGCAAATATTAGGCAGAGAAAATCAAATATATTTTCCAGCTGTTGATTTTAAAGAGCAAGAAGACAGAAAAATTTTAATTTCTGGTAAGGTCCACATGGTTGGCATAATGTTGTGTTGTGCCATAATCATTAATTTGAGGAAGAGTGTTGTGTTTGGATCTAATCTAGTTAGGATCAGTTCCCTTTTTAGCTCCTACTGTATTTTAAAAAGGCCATTTTTCAACCCTTTGCTAACGTAATTTATCACCTACATCCATGGCTCTGACAAGATACTGGCTCTTGTGTTATGCATAGTAATTGCTGCTGCCCTCTCTGAATTTACTCTGTGTTTTTATAGCTGGGCTACTTCTGCTCCCAGATCTGCTTTTCTGGCAAGGATATTATAATGAAACACAAATGTCACAATTTTTCATCACAGGAAACATCTCCAGTCTGTAATTGTCTCTGTAAAATGAGGCATAAAGTTACTTGGTATATAAAGTGTGTTATATCCTCAAAATGAAAAGGTAAATTTGATGTATTAACTGGGTAGGGGAATGACATATGACAGGGTAACTCATTAGGGATCAGGTACAAAAAAAATGGCAATCAGGTCTTCGATTAAAAGCTACTTACTAGTGACTGCTGAATGCATAATTAAGGCAGATTCTTTACAGACTTCAATTTATGCAGGATGATTACAAATACTTGGCATTTGAGAAGTTTGTTCACATGATAATGAATTTTAGGCTTCTTTAGCTCTTTCAAGAAGAAAGGGCATAGCACTAACATAATTTAGATACAGAGCTCTAAGCTCAGTGTTTCAGCCTGAGAAACTCAGTCTAATAAATCATACAAATTTCAATATTTACCAACTATAATTTATAGTTACAATTAAGTTTGAGAGGTCAGAAAATTAAAACACAACTCAGCTTTGATACATTAGTAACTTAAAAGCCATTAGCCAGAGTAACTGTAGCATATGAGCTCTCCTTATGGATAATGTAATGGTAAATCTATAAGATTTAAATCTGTAGGATTTACCGAGACTTTCAGAGCCTCTTTGTCTCGTTGCCGCCCAGGAAAGTTCATGTTATAGAAATTTCATTGGGAAGCAATACTCATACAAAATATTACGTACAATGAGTTGTATACGGAAAAGTTTTTCACCTGAATGTTTCTAATAATTGCAAAAGCCCTGAGAAATCCTGTGTACATTCTTGAAATACATCTTTTGGAAGTGAATGCAGAGCTCTTGGTCCTATGGATGGGGAGCAATTACAATTCTTTTGGAGCCTTACTATCTCAGATGCTCATGGAGAGAATTTGCAACATCTTTGCTTATTGCTGAAAGTGAAGTTCTTATGTTAGGCCAGCAGAGATCCAGGAATTGCAATCTCAACATGAATATGAACATCCAGCTGGGATTTAAACCCCAGCAATGGAGCACAAAGGGTAATGTGTTAAAGCTGAATTCTCATTAGTGAATTGAACGTTTGTGTTGTGGTAGGTACAAAATGTCTATGCTAGCTGGAAATTAAAGGAGCAAGAGTAGAAGAAAATGAGCAAAGCTTCTGAGAATGCGGCCTTGGAAGTTACAAATCTGTTTGTTCAGGAAGATATTTTTAATGAAGTGCTTAATACCTCAGTCATACCAACTCATTTTCCTGCAGTTCGGGTAATCGAGGTTAGAATTATTTTAATCTCATCTCACTGAATTTGGTGGTGTAGACATGTATATTGGCCTGAAGACAGTTCTGTTTAGTAGAACTCTTAGTCTTCTGACATTTATTACCTCTACTATTTATTACCTCTACCTCTATGCTATAACAAAAAAAAAAAAAGTGCTTCGGGTTTACATAACAGAATTTTGGTTCCATTAAACAAGCATTTGGTTTTCATTTCTTTTACCAAATGAGTCTACAGAGCTGTGGCCACAAATGAATCAAAAAGTAAAAGTGACATATGAAGTAGGTGTATGTGTATTTGCCAGCCCACACTGTGTCTCATGAATGGGGAGGTTTTGAAGCCCATCACATTTATGAGAGTATTCAGTTAATTTTTCTGTATTGTCAGCCTAGGCCACTGACTTCTGTGAACTTGGTTCAAAGTAATCGTTCTCTTCAGAACTACAGACATTGCTCATTGTCTGACAAGCCAGTCAACACTGACAGCTTGGCCATCCAAAGAAGAAGCAAAAAAAAAAAGTTGCAGGTTCTGGAAATTTTTTCCTGTGTGCAGCTCAGCTCAGGAAATGCATAGTTTCACAGGTAGAGAGAGTATTTTGTCCTCAAAGCACATGAATGTAAATGATCTTCTAGCATATATCAAAAGAATGGATATAATTTTGTAAGTCAATAGCTACTAATCCAGACTGAAAAAGGTTTACTATTTTGATCTCTCCACGGGGGAAAAGAAGGAATCCAAACAGCCATGCCTGAAATATCAAATCCAGAAGCATAGGTGAGAGCTGGTATCTGTACATCGATTGCAGTGTACAGTCTGGCACTGGTCTGTTTTGACATGTGGCTAATTGTGGCTTTTAGGAACAAGTGGGAAAAACCAAATAAACCTCACGTGTGTCTCATCTGTCACTATATTAATTAGTGTGTAATTTATCTACTGCACACAACTCTTCAAAGTGACGAGGCTTTTCTCAAGATCCCTTCTGATGCAGAGGGCAGTGTTGTGCACAGAGATGGTGCAAGCTAAGTAGCAACAAAATTCTACACTTTTAAACTTTGAAGACCTATGCCACTGCTGTTCTGTAAAACTCTAAAAAGATTCTGTTATCAAGTCACTTTTCCACAGCTGGAGGCAACAGAGTTTTTAAGGATTTGTGCTGTTGTGAAATAGAACTTATCAGTGTTTATTTATTTCCTTGTGTCTAAGACTGCAAAGAAACATCTGGCTTCCCATCTTTCCAGAAGGGACATCCTTGTCATACAGGAAGGAAGCTGAATAATTCAGGTGGATATACTTTTTATTTGTTCAGTGAGTACCTGGATTATTGCTCCATAAACCAGGTTATGACCACTTGTACCATTTCATTGCAGTATCCAACCAAGATACTGATCAGTACCTGGGGATTGGCCAGTTCACTTTGCAAAACTGGTCTTGAATTGATAGTGGTGGCACTGTTATTTTAGCTGTCTTGTACAATTACAAATGAAGATATGAGTGATGCTCTACAGTGTTATTTAAAGCTGTTGATGATTAAGTTTTAAAATTCTGTGCACTTAGTGTATTACACCTCACTCTGGTGTGTCAGTAAATTTTTAAGAGGAGAAAGAGAGGATCTGCATTTGAGAAGGAATTTGAATTGAATGCCAGTTTGGTGACATACCTAAGCATTGTACTGGACTTGACATCTGTATCTAGTGTCATCTTCGGTAGGTCACATCTCAGGGGAAAGAAGTCAATATATTTTGATGGGAACTTGCACCTCTGAACAAAATTTTGATTGTGGGTGAAGTGACACAAAATGAGTTAAATAGATTTGCCGTGGATTTCATCAGAGTGAACAAGATAAAATCTGGCCCAGAGCCCAACAAATGTTCCAGAACTGCCCACTTCCTGAGATGTGATACTGTTTTCACTGTAGTTGATGAATTTATGCAACAATAAACTTCCCTCTTCAGAGAAATCTTTTTTGAGCTCTCCTTTATGAAGTGCAAAGGTACTCTCCCTGCCTCGTTATCCAGATCTCCTTCACAATGTGTGAAGTTATGACATTTTATTCTTTGTGTAAATGTATTATAGGGAGGTAAAGCAAATAAAAGGTAACGAGAAGATGAGCTTTGATGGTACTGTATAAGGAGTGCAGTATTTCAGTGAAACAAGTGACAGCCAATAGTGCCCTGTTTTATCTTTTCAAACACATTTTGCATTTAATTCTAATGCTCTGCATTAATTCATGTATAATATGCCTGTTGATAACAGGTTTATTTAAAACTCATTAAAAGTTATAAAAAAATGAGATTTGCATAGAAAAAGTCTTCGAAACTTTGTATTTCCTCCTTTTTCCAACACTCAATGTACACAACAAAAGGCTACCGTGGTAGATGTCCATCAAACTTCTCTTGGCATTACTCATCAGTATTTTTCAAAACCTTTCTGTGAAGGAAGCAGGCACGGGATACAGAGCTGCCAGTTCACGAAGGCTGAGCCTGGGGCAGTCCCAGCTGCCCTTGCTGGGAATGGGTGCCATGAAAAAGGGCTCCAGCATGCTGGAGAGGCCTCATGGTCCAGTGATTGTTATTTCTGAGCAGGGGACCTTGGTGTGTGCTGGAGGTGCCAGGCAGAGGGCCCTGGAGGAGGTGACTGTCAGCTGGTGTGAGAGCAGCACCTGCCCTGCTCCTCCATGCCCGAGTGCCCAAATCACCCTTCTGCTTCTGTGGATCCCCTCTGGCACTGGAAATGTAGCTTGTTTTCCTCCTGTTCGTCTGGTTTTTGGCTGTTACCCTAATTCTGCCCAGGAGGAGGCATTTGAGTAACAGTTACTAAAAATTTGGGGATGTGGATGTCTGCCCATTTGACACTGGGGCAAAAAGCATGAATAAACCATGAGGTACGTTAGTCATGCCTAAGTGTCTAATAGTCTTTTCCTTGCTGCTGCCCTGCAGTAAATCTTCCATTATTCATTGTGTTATTTACACTCTGGTATATGTATTTATGCTACAGTATGAAGCTGTTTTGTTGAAAACACTGTAACCTTTTTAACCTGCTTGGCTTTCCCCCTTACCATATTTTGTAATGATTTTTCTGGGATACAGTAGGAAGCAGTGGTTGCCACAGGGACTGCAGTTGGAACAAGCAGACACGTGATTGTCACTTTGCCATCTGAGGGCAGAGGGACAGCACAGGAGGTTTCACAAGGGACAAGGGTCATTCTGTCACTGCAGTCCAGACATCAGTTTTCCAGCTGCATCTTTCTAGTTATACCGTGTTTTTGGAGTAATTTTTGCTGCATGCTTTGTGGAGGTCAAAGCATTAGATGTTGTCAGCTGGCTTCAAGCAATAAATGTTTTGCTTTTGAAATTACTAGATGGAAATTTGTGAGCACTCTGCTGGCAGCAGAGGTGTTTTGAACGTGTTGTCTGCAGACTAATGGGCACAGCACTCTGGGACCTTGCAGTAGGTCAGCTGTAAAAAGTCAGGCTTATTAAGGAGCACACATTTCTCTCACACTTGGAATCCAGCTACTGACATCAGTGTTTCACTGAATCACGAAGCAAGTGAGTCCTGGGCTGTTGGCATTTAACTGGGTAAACATCTTCCATGGGCTGGAGGAGGAGAGGTCAATGTGTTATGAATGTTTCTTCTTCTTCCTGGGAAACCATTTTCTGTATTGCCTATGGAATTCTTGTCCCTTTCTTCTCCACTCCCATAATTTGGGGTGATCACAGCTCCCTCAGTGGTCCTACCTTCATAGTTTGATGTTAGCAACTGGGACCTTGCTGGGAGTACATCCTAAATCTACCTGCTTCATTTCCTTGACTTGCTGCCAGAGTGAAATCATTCCTCACCATTTTGAAGTAAGCAGTCCCCTTACCTCTTCATTTTCCTCTGTAGCCTGCTGAACTCAGTGAAGAAATAAAATTACTCCCCCCTAGCAGTCCATAGTGGCCACAGTGAAGGAGGAAATCATTTAAGGAGAGAACAGAGCTGGGAAGGACAGGAATGTGTTTTAAGGGGTGTGCTGAGGGGAAAGACAAAAATGTCTTTCTGTTATTAGTGAGTGAACTCATTGACTTTTCTTTGGCACGTTCCTTTTCCACTTGATATGTTGCAGGGTTTTTATTAGGATTTCTCCACTTTTGCATTTTTAAACAATTTAGATACAACCAGTTATAACAGCTAGCTCTTTTCATTGTTTGGCTTGCAAAGGAGAAATTGTCAAATTAAAATGATTTCTTGTTTGATGATTTTTTGCGAGTTATTTTTAGAAAAACATGTGCTCTTTTACTTGGAGAAGTAGAACAAAAAAGTCAAACTAGTTATGGGAAAAAAAATAGGGCTGTTACATAGGTTGGACTCCAACAACCACTGCAGTGCAAGTTGAATTTATCAGTCCTAGAAACTAGGGGTTGTGAACCAAAGTTAATGAAAAGTCAAAACCAGTGATATCATATGGAACTCATTCCATGTGAGGCTGCTTAAAAACAAGCATCGAACCCTCAAAGAAAGGACTAGAATGGCTTAATAATGTAAAGTGTATTCCTGGATAAAAAACATCAGCTGAAGGACTGGGTAGATTTCAGCCATCCAGTTGTTTCTCTGCCATGGCTTTGGTATATTTCCATACTAGTGGTGGCTTTATAAAGTGTTAGGATATAAAAAAGCTGATTTATCTTTGGTTGTGCATGGTGACTGCCAATTTTTTGCATGAAGCTGTTTTAATTATCTGACCAGAAGACTAAAAGAAATTACAAATCATAAGGGAATAGCAGACATTTTTGGAATTAGATTGCTTTTACTTGTACAGTATCTGACCCTCTGTCCATCTTGTGAGGTGAAGCAATTGGGTAGATGCTAATGTAAAAGTGAAGGAATAGAAAAAAGTGCTATCATACATATCTATTATTGAAGATTCTGATTTACTTTCTTAATGGAATATGCCCAAGTTAATGACATGCTCCAACTGTTGAGCTCTGCAATAAGTCTTATACAGTCACCAGCATTTTAAAATAATACATTAAACTTAGAGGATGTGTGACATCTTTTTAATATAGCATAAGATATCTTTTTGATATGTTCACTACTAAATTTTTTCTTAAGTTATGCATTTAGCTTTCATCTCTGAAGAACCCCATCATAAGTGACTTAACACAGAGAGCAGCTGCCATTAATATACAACAGGGTACCTCAAAGTTTTCCTTTCTGATAATTCAGGATGTATGGATTGCATAATATTGACAGTCATATATACAGAAGTTTGCTGGGCAAAGAGCCCAAGAACCTTTGAACCAAGGGGCAGGAATAAAGACATTGTGTCAAGGAGGGGCTGTAGAAGGTGGCTGAGGAAAGCAACTAAAGGTTTGATAAATCCAGGAGCCAGCCTTGGGAACCAGGGATAATGCAGGAGGTGCACTGGAGTGAATGAAAGTGATGATGATGATGTGGAAAATAAGAAATGCTTTAAAGAACTTTTGTCCTAGGTCAGAGACTAAACTGGTTTCCTTTTTCCAAAGTATTGTGGAAGGCTGAGATAGTTGGGTCTGGAATAGGAATTGGAGAAGCATCATAGTCTTGATACCTGTTCTCCAGAAGGCAAAGATGACGAGGCACCAGAAAGTGTGATGCCATCACACAAAAATTTTCAGGAAGACACAGCTTATCATTAATGTTCTGTGAATGACCAAGTGCACCCAGAAAATATCTACTAAATGACCCAAACAAGTCAGTCCTAAATCAGTGTTTCTAGCCATTCTTTACAGGAATTAGGTAGCTTGTCCACATTCCTCTGGCAGCCCCACAAGATCAGGAGTGCAGGGTAGAGGCAATGTATTTTTCATGAGAGCTAAAATATTCATAGATAGCAGCTGAGCTGGTGGAGACAGCAGACTGTTTTGACCTGGGAAACCTGCCAGATGGACAGGTTAAAAGCCCAGGCTACCATCAGGTGCCAGGGTGCCTGCTCTCCCTGGGGCTCGTGTCAGCCCTGTGTGTGCTGCTGGCTCAGCCTCGCTCTGCCCTGCCAGACCTTCCTGTCTGGTGCCAGAGTCCTGCAGCTGCCTTGGGTGCTGAATTGATTTGCACCTTGACATCAAGCCTAACACTGTGTGTGCTTTACAGGCTCAGTGCATGTGCCAGCTGATTTACTCACCACATTTACGCTGAACTGTTGGTCCTGAGTTTGAGGTGGTTGTGTGGAGGAAGCAAATTCTGGATGGTGGGATACGGCAAGAAATCTTCTGTTTAGCTTTGATTCTAGGCAAGATAAATATTTTGGGGTTTAAACCAACCCTTCCAGGATTTTTTGCCTTTTGTAATGTCCTTCAAATATAAGTTTTCTTTGCTTTGAAATTAATTCAGTTGATGATCTTGAAAATGCACACAATTCTGGTGTGGGTTGTCATGTCATTGTACTATCTAGCTAGCAAATGGCTCAAGGGCTTATTCTGAATGTGAAATTCTTTTTCTCAGCATCAGTTTCGGGTAGCTGCATATGTTGTTGTTGATTAACTGGACAGCATATAGGAGTCTGGGACAGAAATGCACATATTTTAGAAAGAACACAGACCTAAACCTAATTCCCTATGCCATGGCATAGATTCAAACAGCTGGTTTTATCTGTTCTTTGGCAGTACAAATAAGAAGGAATTCAGAAAGCAGTGCCTCTGTGTATTAGGGGATCCATTCCTTTTTGGTATGCTGCTACATAAATAAATCAGTGTCTGATACTGATTAATATTTTTATTCATTTCTTGTCATGCTCTGATAAAGAAGTTGCTGGTGGTAGTTTTCTAAGGGAGTGCCTTGGAGTGGATTTTATTTAAAGTGAATTAAAAAACAATTTAGAACTCTCTCCAGAAGTCTGATTTTTAGGATTGGTGGAGGAGAGATGTAGTAATTTTGTTACTCTTTTTCTTTAAGAGGTAAGAAACTTGGTTTTGCTAAGACAAGCTGTTTTTCAGTGTCACATTATCAAGGAGCTGGAATGTGCTCTCTAGCTCAGTTCCATGGATTAAAACACCTTTCTGCCATGGGATACCAGCCAGACCTTTCTGCACTCCTGTTTATTAAAAGCCTTTCTGTAACCCTGTGTACCTGTATTCAGGGGTGTTCCTGAATGACCTTCAAGGAAAATAATGGTATTTACCCAAGCAAT
The DNA here is from genome assembly GCA_017589585.1 of Phylloscopus whistleri. Taxonomy (NCBI): domain Eukaryota; kingdom Metazoa; phylum Chordata; class Aves; order Passeriformes; family Phylloscopidae; genus Phylloscopus; species Phylloscopus whistleri. Next base: position 490,235 of record JADMLD010001407.1, on the reverse strand, counting down.
GAGCTCTACTGATAATATTCCCCTGTATTACAGGGAGAAAGTGCTACTAAATGAAACCATGCAAAGAGGGTTGAGAATTCTTTTTGCCATGATTTTAAGCAAATGATTGCTTTCAGTTTTGTGACATTTGATATTTTGTCCATAATAAATGGTATCAAGCCTATGTAAATAAAATAATTGCTGAGAGGAGGTTGTATTTGCCTAGACAATGCATGTAAGATTGAAGTTCAACTTTCTGTTACATTTTTTTAGACATTAGTTTTAAATAGTTTTTTTGCTAACTTATTTTTGTTTTAATTAGTATAATCTAATTTATCATTCAGGTATAGTGTTGTATAAATAAAGTGGACAAACCCTGTGACTGACTGAAAAATTGTTGAAGAGTAGCCCAATGTCGAATGAATTATCCTCTTTTTCAAGACCAGATATTGTTCAAGGGAGTGGTTTCTGGTAGCTCTATTGAATACAAATTGCAAAAAAAGCTACAAGCTACAGATACTGATCTTAACTTTCAAAGCAAGGATTCAGTGTTCAGGAAAGTCACTGGAATAGCAATTCTACAGGCTTTGTTGCACAACCTGATTTAAAATGGGAGCCAACCTTTCAAGTTTTTCCTCTTTGTTGTGCCTGTGTTCTTTGTAAATAAAGTTGAAGGAAAGACTCAAGAATGAGACCAGCTGTTCCTCATTCCTATCCAATTATTGGCCTTTCTGGCACTGCAAACACGCTGGTTTCAGATACAAACACTTTCAGTCTGTAGGTGTGTGTGTGTGATTGACCCAAATCACTTAATGCTTCCTTCATGTCCTGGTAACCAAATTCCATCGGTCCATGTCATCTAGATTTGTACTGGTGGTTCAGCCGTAAAACCTTTCAGTCTATTTAGTCCCCTGAAGAAACTCTTCCTTAAGAACAGTAAGCACTCCCCGTTCAAAAGCACACATCCTGGACAAGTTTTACTTGGAGTGACATAAGATTATTATGGAAAACATAGGAAGTTGCAGCAGAGCAAACATTAAGCCCATGGTATAGAAGGACAAGATGAATAATTTATACATATGTGTATGTGTGTTTTTTAAAATCTGTTTCTGGTGTACCTCTGGAATCTGCAAAGCTGCTGTTGCAGTTATGTGTCTTATGTCTTTATTGGAGACAATGTTCTAACTATGCTGGTTTGGTCTGGTTTGTTCATTAAAGGGAATTCACTGACTTGGACACATAATTTTAGGTTTAGCTATCAATGTATGTCTCAAAAGCCACTGTGGTAAAGCAAGAGGCAACTTGTGCTTGTACTATCACTTCCATTTCAACGAGCAGGAGACTTTCTTGGAGATTACCATTGTTTTCTGTAATTTCTGCCTCTCTCTATGGTAGTGTTGCTGTGGCTGAGCTATTCACAGAGACAAAGGACACACACTTCACACATGCTTCACATGGGGCAGCTACAATGTTCTCTGTTTCTCTTTGAGTTCCCATAGTGTCTTGTGTGTGTAAACTGACAGCTGTTTCTGGAAGATATCACAGTCAAGTTATGTAATACTTTGATATATAGTGCTCCTTAAAACAAATGTGAGAACTTTGGCTTCAAAACAAGAAAGAGATGTGAATGCTTTACCCTTCTACACTTTTGCACATGCAGATTGATGTATGCTGTATTTCTTACGCAGGTAGAAAGAAGGTACTTGAAAAAAAAGAGAAGAGTCATTTGAATAAATATCTTCATCAATTTTATTCCTCAGACTCTTTGATTAATTTCTCTTTGGTGATGATGCTCATGCCACTGCACACCTACTGCTGTTGCTGTTCTGATTAGGACACCTTTCAAAGCCCAAAATACTTCCTCAGTGTTTAGCTAATGAGTTAAGTGAGAACAATTCCGAGAGTGAGAGAGAGATGGAGTCACTGTAAGAGACCCTCTGCTTACTTCTATTTATTTGTATCTTTGCATGTGTGCAACCATTTCTTGTGTGTCTATATTTATACATCCTTTAAAGAAGGGTAGCTAGCATATATCAGTGTATATTGACACTATCAATATATGTTTGTAGTGATACACACATTTATGCTCAAGTAGGGAAGCTCCTCATTAGTATCAAAATTTGGTCTAATTAGAATTTAAACTTCTAGCAGATAAGGCAGGTATAGGGTGAAATATTTTCCTGTGGGATTCTAGATCTTTCTCTCCTGGCAATTGGCTTCTAAATACTGGCATTTGATGATAACAGTCCATTAAAAACCCCAAATAGTAAGGTCTTCACAAACACTTTTTTACCCATGGGACTTACAAGTTCTTCATACTGACAAGGATCAGGAGTGTCCAAAGGAAAATGATTCACCCAAAGTCAAGGGCACCATCCATTCTTCCCTCTGTCTGACGGATAAATTTTCATGAGGGACCTGTGGGAGTTCCTCTAGATCCCCCTCCAGCATATCAATTTCATTAAGTAACTGATCTTGCTTAATGCAGGAGTATCAGTGCTTTTTCATGTGCCCTGTCAGGATGAAACTCACAACTGCTAAAGATATATCTTGCAAGATCAGGCCCTCTAGTAGCGCTAGATGAGTCATGGAAATCAGAAAAAAATTAATGTGCTACTTAGGTTAGTCCTACCTGGAGTGGAGTGGAGGCTGTCTCTCTTTTTACAGGACTTGGAAGCACAGTTATGCCTAATATTTGTCTCAGAAGTCCCATTTATGAGTAATTCCTTTTCACTGATCAGGCAGTCTGGCATGTACAAGCACTTGGTGTCTATCCACCCACACTTTGTCCTTTCTGTCTTCATCTGAAATATTCCACTCTGGGGCTCAGTAATACAAATTTGATGAACAAATTATATGCTGCAAGAGGGAAAATATAATATGAAGTAAAGGAGTTGGTTGCTGCTGCTTTCCAAATGCCTGAGCTCTTAGAACAACTCATAAAGCCTGAGATTTTCAGTTTTCTTTTAACATTTCCCAGCTCTTTGTGTTGAACTATATGAACTCCTACTCAAAGTATTGGTGTGGTAAAACTTTTATTGCATTGAAGGAGAAAAATGGGAAAAGTATTACCAGTATATTATTAAAAATACAAACACACCTAGCTTTTTCTATAACTCCTCAGTGTTCACCATGTACACAGTACTGCTAATCATAACATATATTTGTACATTTTTTTAAAGGCTTAAAATACACTTTTTATTTTCCATTTTGGCAATTACAAAAGCCTGAAAGACCCCATGGCATTAGGTAGACTGAGTGTGAACTGAGATCTCTCTCTGTCTCAGGTGCATGCCACTTGTCTTTAGGTAGGATGCAGTGACCTAGAGCACCAACCAGGATAAAATGTTGTTATTAATAGCGATAATTACAGCGTGGTTGTACTGTCAAGCTTGGGTTTACAAAGCTGTCTTCTGTGATTTTCAGTGACATAAACCCCACTATTTCTGTTCTATGATCTTTTTCCAGGCAGTTTCCTGGTGCTGTGTGTACAGAAGCTAGAGGGTTTTTAGGGCAGAAGAAGGAAGAGGTCCTTCAAGTTCAGGATAGGCTTTGCTGTGTGTCAGGTTCCTGTGGTGAAAACTGACCTTTTTTGAGCTTAGTAGGTTACTGGAGTGTCTAATGTGATTAGAAATGGAAATGGGAGATAGAAGGGAGATCTGAGGTGACCAAGGGAAGCGTGTTTTGGTACTACGAAAAAAGCAAAGTATGCCAGCTCCATGATTAAGTAAGGACAAGATGGGTATTAAGAAAGCCAGTGAGGAACAGGTTACTTCAATCAAAATGGGAAATGGGCCTGGGTTAGAGGAGATGTCAGAGAGAGAGAGAGGAGGCCATTTATGATATGGATGACACAAAGCATCATGCATTCTGAGTTATTGAAAACAGCTTCCCAAATGATTCCTGACCTCCCATCTTCTTACTCTCCCTTCTTGTTATCTCTTCTCAAGTAATGCTGTTTTCTTAGTGCCTTTTGAATGAATTAGGATTGGTGCTCTAAGGCAGTGGGAAAATCCAGTCAAAAGAAAAAGGAAAAAAAAATCTTGAATTCTTGCTTATGGAATACTTCTTTCTGGAGCACAAATGAGGTCAAAAGAAATTTTCCATGGGAGGTTAAAACCCTGCTTTCAATATACCTGTACAGTCCTGGCGATTACAGCTGCTTTTCACACAGTGTTCTGAAAGGAGAATTTGTCCCTGCAATTTTGAAGCTGAGGGGAGTAGAATTAAGACTTCGCCTAATTAGTGCTACCTTTCAAAGGTCTATTTTAAGCTGTCTTCCTTCAGCCTGAACTATGTGGTAGTTTCCAAAAATGTAATTTAATCATATCTGATTGCTTGCTGGAATCTGCAATTAACTTAGGTGCAAGGGAATTAATTGCCAGGTGCTTCATAATTTACCAGGAGCTGCCTGTGCCACATATATGTTAAGTGTGTTGTTGGCTGTTTAAATTTATTGGCTAGAATATTTTAAGCTTGTGGTTGAATAATTTTTATTGCTTCCTTCCATTTCTATTCCTAGGATGACTCAGATATGAAATACCATGTAATTATATTCTGTATACTATCGAACTATCCCTTGCAATTATGCCACATTGTAGTTGTTCTTTTGAAATACTAGAAGCTACCTATCTAGGAAGTTATTTTTGGGATGCAATTGGTTGCTAGGGTGAAGATTAATTTTCAAGTAATTCTAGATATATGTTGAATTAAAAAAACACTTAAACTCATTTTAAAAAAGTAGTTCTCATCTTAGAAATCCTCTGAAATCCAGGGTAGGAGTGGTTTTAGAAAATATACTTTTCTGTAGGACTGCATTTATGTCCTGTTTAAGAGTCAGTTCTTGCATCAGTTGTATAATTAAAAATGGGAAGAGAATGAAAAAAATAGGCCATCTGCCTGCAGGGAAATATTTTACTTTGTATTTGGAGTGTGTTTCTGAGATCCAGATTAGTACTCTAATCCTTCTCTGAAGCCCTCTTGCATTATAGATTTCGGAATTGCAGGACAATTGCAGGAGACTTTCACATAGGCTTTGTACTTAATTTAGTTCTAGAGCTGCATGAAGCTTGAATTTTGGACAAAAGTAAACCTCAGCTTAGTTCTTGGCTCAGAAGTCAGGTTTGTTATAAGTTTTCATACCTCATGATAGAGGAGGGGTTTCTGCTGTCTGACATCTCTCCTTGTCAGACTTGGAAAGGGGCACTTCCATTAGTATCTGAAATTCCCTGGAAAATTACTGTGAAAAGAATTGTGAAGACAAATATTTTAACTGGAACACTTGCTTAAACATAGCAGCAGCTCTGAGGCTTAGCAGTTTATACGTGCTCTGTGGTGGCCAGGAGGTTATCAGAAACTGTGGCTTCAGACCACCACTGAGTTGGAAGATATCACAATAAGCAGAGCACAGAAGAGAAAATCAATCTTGCCTCGTGATTTCATCAGGCACTCAAAATGATGCAACTTTCATTTCCCCAGTACAAAGCAGCAAGTGTGTGCCAGAAGCAAAACAGAATGGGGATCTGCAGCGAGTTCTGCACCTCTCCTGTTACCTGTTATTTACATTGAAACCAGGAAGAAAATTGCTCAGTCCATTTACAGCTCTTTTTTTTTTTTTTACTGCTTATAGAACACATGAATACTGTCTTTCACTGAAGAGGCTGTGCAAATCTTATATTTCCCAAGGAATAATGCATTCCTATAAAGCTGTCACAGATTCTAAAAAAAGCAAAAGATAAGAGGAGAACAGCACAAACCCAACAGATTTGACAGTTTATCATTGTCTGAAGGAATTGCAATTGATGTAACCATATCAGAGACTTGCAGGTGTTTAGATTTTAAGATGACATTTGAGACTGTAAAAGTAGTATTTGTAGCAACAGCCTTGATAAATATAATCCTGTCTGAAGCTCTGTGTGCCCCCTGTACTGCTGGGACTTTAGAAGAGGAGAAAAGGTTCATTTATAACCACATACAAGGAAGTTAACAAAAGTTACTGAAAGCTTTTTTGAGACTGTGAGCTGCCAAAACCAGCTAACTCCTCTAGCCAAAATAGACTGCCAAGTGATTTGCACAAAGTGTATGTGAAGCTCCAGAAAGACCAATGTAGAGAAATGCATTTAAGTATTTTGGGGTTGGGTTTTTTTCTTTTATGGCAAAATCTACACACTTAAGGGAAGAATTGTCTCTGGAAACTAGTTTTCTCTGCAGTTTGCAGTCTGGAAAAGCCTGATCCTGACTGCTGAAGTGACCCTGAAGACTAGAGAACAGGATATTGGACAGAACTTCTTTATGTATGTATCTGGTTTTAGACACCTGGCACCCTACTGTTCTGCTTATGGAGAAGTAAGAGCAAAAGTCATTCCTACATTTACCCCGAGCATTCTTTTCATTCTGCTGCTTTCTACCTGGTTTTGCCTTCCTGCTTAAACTTTCTCTGTTCTCTCCTATTTTCCTTCTTTCAAACCTTTTTATCATTATATATTGTTTTCTTTCTTCTTTTTCATTCCAGCACTTTGTATAATTCTCATTATTATGGCTAGGTCACTAAAATGGGCTTCTTTCCTGTCTTGCAGAGTCAAACTGTTTGGAGAGGTTGTCTGTGATGAGGGACTTCCAGAACCACTGACGTGATGGAGTCGTGGAACAGTCAATGAAGGTTAACTGTCCAGAGGTAATCAGAAACCTCTCTGTTATTTTATTACCATGAAAGCCAAGTTCCTGCCAAGGACTGTCTTGTTTAGAAGATGCCAAGTCTCAAGGAGATGGTTCAGTAGTACAAGTCATGCATTAGTGGACTGCTGAGCAGAATGTAATGGATCCTGAAAACAGAAATTTTTTAGTGCCTCTCTTGAAATTGAACTGGAACGCAGTGATCCTTTGTGCATGTAAAATACTAGAGAAATCATCTTACAATGATGATTCAATAAATCTTTTTAGGTTTGAAGGTCCTAAACTGATTCTTATACATAGGAAAAACTTGCTTCAGGCAGTTTGCAGAGGCTCCTCTAAGCCACTAAAAAAAAATTGATTTTCCAAAAGAAGCAAATGCCACTTAGTGAGAAAAAATTATATGCTATGCATAGTAAAAATGGAGTATGTTGGGGTTTTTGTTTTTGGGGGGTTTTTGTGTTTTGTTTTTTTTTTTTTTTCCTGGATTGTTTCTGCTGGGTTTTTTTAAATACTTTTGTTAAGACCTTGAATTCAACTGGGTTTGCAGAAGTGCTGGTGCAGAGCTCAGCCTGACGTTTTGCTCAGCCAGTGCAATAAAGGATGAGCCAGCATTGCTGGAACTCTGTGGGTGGTTGAATACACCAGGAAATATACATTTCACTGAGAACTTGGAATTCAGGCTTTTCTGTGAATTATCACAAATATGGATCAAGCACCTCTGTGTGCTGATACAGTGTTTTCAGTGTGTTTCAGAAAATTCATTGCCGTTTATTTCTTGAGCTGAGTCTCAAGTCTGAGCCTTATCACCATCCTTTAATCTTTTTTGCAGGTTTTCAGAAAAGCTCTTAATATACTGCTTCATGTTAGAAGTTGTCAGCACCATTGGCAAGTACTGAGGATGAACATGAAGGAGTTGTACTTTTCTGGATGTGATTAATTCTGGCACGGTGCTTGTTCCCATGGCTAAGCCCTGTGTGCACTGCTGTTCTTGTCAGGTTCGTTATGTGTGTTTTCCCTTTCCAAGGTATTATGTCTTCACTCAGATTTGCTCAGACTCAGATTTGGCAAACAGAGTCTGAATCTAGCAGCATGCTGGTTTCCAGGAAAAAATAATTTGTTCCCTTGGAGAGGGAGGGAAGGGATTTGGGTTTTAAAATGCTTCATTGTATTTTATAACACAGAACTTGCTTTACATTTCTGCTTATAATATTTCTCGAGCAGTTGCTTAGGGGTGACCTTGATGATCGCTGAGTAAATTATAACATATTATGTGAAATTTCAAGTTCTGTTCCTAAATGTTAAATTCTAAAAAAGTAGTAATAGCTCAGAAGTTAAGATACTCTTAACACAACTGTTTATAAAATTGGTTTTTCCTCCAGCTTAGAGCAGTATTTAATGAGTGGATTTTTAAAGGATATTTTCCCTTCTAAGAAGTTTTGAAATTTTAACATGGAAACTAAGTAGAGACACAGGTATTGTGTGTAATCTCTCAGGTCATCTGAGAGAGACTTAAGAGGAAACAGAAGTGGTTTAAAGATTTTCTAAATTAGACACTATTTATAGAGACAGAAATTCCTATATGGGGTTGAACTGAAGGTTCACCTAGTTCACTCTTCTCTTTCTAACAGAGGCTACATAGAAAAAAAATCAAAGAATCTTACATTATTTTATTTCTTATCTCAATTTGCTGAGAAAGCACAAAGCGTGTTATGGGTGTGATGCAAATATGAAGAGCTATCAGTATTCAATACCTGTGCTAACAGTCTCCTGTCAGATCTTCCTAAGGTATATAAAGTGAATAATAATATCAATATCAATATAATATCATGGGCTTCTAAATATCAATAGATTTTTATTGCTAGGACTGAAAAAGACATAATCCTAAAAACACTGAACGATCAGTGATAACTCTTGAGGTGCCTATATTTGCATTGCAACATGAGCAAGTAATTTATAAACAGTTGTCTTTCACCTTCTGTAATGCCTGACATGCATGCTATTGTGCAAAACCAAAATCCATCATGGCCAGGGCAGATTTGTGGTAAAATGAGGCCAGTTTAATAGTGAACTTGAAGGGTATAGGGATGTTTCTCAGCCATGTATACACTGATCCATACTTCCTCCCTTTTTATTTTGGGCATAATTTATTTTTCTTTACATAATGCTGATATTCTGGGAAATTTTGCCATCGTAAAGAACCTTTAAATGATAAGAATGAATAGTTAAGTATGGGTTTTTGGCAGTTTAAGAAATAAAATATTCCTCCTCAAAAGCACATTTACATTAGGACTTCATATTTTGTTGATTCCAGCAAACTTTTGATTTAACCTAGATGATGGATACCCAGTACACAGTCTAGGAGTCTGAAATTGTGCTTACTCCCAGATTAGATCAGGGAGAGACTGGAGCAGTGATGCCCTCTCATTTCATTGTCACAGGAATCAGGACTTGGGAAGAACTGTCTATTTTTGTCTGCAATATTCGCTGCTCTGGAGCTGTCACCTCAGATGCCTGTTGTATGGTAATGATTATCCCTGTTAGGCCTGAGGTGAAACCAGTTTCACAGAAAATAGATTGATGAGTATATTTTTTATAATAGAATAATTTTGAAATGAAAGCAATTCTTCTGTTTCTTGAGCTATAGTTTTATCTACCAGTGAATAAGGAATTGCATATTGCAGTAGCTCTTATTTCAATCAAATCTGGGTGAGTTGGGATGCAGGCTTCAAACCAACAGGACTGGGGTTTTAACATTATTATAGGATAGTTATATTTGTTGGTATGATGAGTTTCTGGACTGTGTTATTCCAGTTGAATACAGTGTTCTGAAAGTTAAGTGTTTGAGTATGAGTTGCTTGAAGCCACTGGAATGCAGCTTTTAGCCAATGTATTTGTAATACAGTTATTTGTTAAGAGAATATGCTATTGTACATTTTAATCTTCTGTCCTGCCAGTACTGAAGGAAGCCTCCCTTATCTTTTTTGCTCAGTGAGATAATGTGGCTGATAACCTTTGTATAGTTCAGGGACTTACTTCATTGCTTTCTAATAGAGTTTCTGGAGAGTATAGATTTAGATTACAGTGTCGAATGGCCACAGGGCCTCAGGGAAATATGCTCTCATTAATGGACTTGTTAATGATTATCATTGGAGAGGCTCTAATAGTATCAGATGTAAACGTCGTCACAGCTGTCCATCTTTATCATGCAGATATGGAGATGCATCATTAATTCACAGAGAGATTCTCAGATCCTCAGAGCTGTGCACATTGATGCAGGAGGATAATGTCTGAAGGAAATTAAAAGCCATGCGTTATCAATTTAATATTTCAGATTCCTATTTCCAATTAATATGGTCTAAGAGATAAGAGGAATTGAACCACGGCAGAACTATGGGTCATTCAGAAGAGATCAAATGCAGATTATGCCTCTGTCAGTTCCAGCTTCATTATGCTCATTGCATTCTCTCTGAAAGGGATGAGACAATGCAAACTTATATCAGTGAAGTCTCACAGCTGAAAAGTTAAAAACATATATCCTATGAAAGAACAAAAAAATTGTGCCAATATAAAATAGTTTACAGAACCTAGAAAAAATTTTAAACAATTTTTTGGCCTTTTTTCCTTTATTAAATATAATAGTGTCTTTTTCCTTTATCATTACTTTGATGGCCATATTCATAATGCATGGAGTGCAATGAATTATAGAACCTGTCTCAAATTTGTAGCTTTACACCCTCTACATTAATAGATTGTTTGATTAATTATTTGCTGAAATGTGAGAATTTGATTACAAATATTTGGATTGGAGTCTTGGGGTGGACTCAGGGTTTTTGTTGTAGGAAACACACCAGATTATTTCTTTGTAACCCTCTGAAATATCAGTGTTTTCAGAAAAAATAAGAAATACAATTTTTCTGTATGCAAATCTAAAGGTAAACTTTTAAAAATAGAAGCGGATTTATAACTCTGTTGTCACATGTTTTGGAAATAGTGGCTGGGTGCTAAGATAGAATCAAAAAGTAGCTTTTCAATGGCCTGTTCTGATATCAGTCTATGATATATGATATCAGCCTATGACCCAATGGATGGGTCCCCTAAAGGAGAGAGAGAAGGCAGTGAAAAAGCAGATATTACAAATGGTGGTGGCGGTAAGTCCTCCTAAAAGCAGGACAAAGTATGAATAGGTGAGCGTCACTTGAGCTGAATTGTAACTGGTTGTGAAGTTGTGGATGAAAGAATTCAATTCCAAACTTGCCAAGTACAAATGTACAAGGTGTGAAAGAATTTGCCCCTGGAAGGCAAGTGGGATATCCCTCATGAGAGATAAACAAAGTTAACAAAGGATGGAGACATTATTTTAGATCCATGAAGAATCAAACAAACCCATGAATGAAGCACATACATCAGACTGGGCAGTAGCTCTGACAGGAGCACGTGGAATAGTGAAAACATGAGCAGCACACTGCAGGAACTGGGAGATCCAGAGATTCTCTTGAGCCTGCCTAATGATGTTCCTGTGTGGTGGGAAATTTTAAGAACAGTTTTTGCACCGTCTCTGAAGCGTAAAGCAGCTACAGCATTAATCTGCTGCCAACTATGGAACTGAGAGAATGCTAGTGAAATGCATTAGAGGGATTTTTGAAAGGAGTAAATTGTAATGTCTGGAGGATGCTATCTATATCCAACTGCCACGTGCTTTCATGGGTACAGATGAAAGATTGTGGAAAGTAAGGTCTTGCAGGGATGGAAAAGATGTAAAAATGAATATTAACAAAGGAAATTTACATCAGACACTCTTCTTTTATGCAGGGCAGCAGTAAGGGAAGTCATCTGTGAAATCAGATCTTAATGCAGAGAATTCCTGCTCGGTGCTCCCAGCAGTCAGGGTGGAGACTCCTCAGCTGGGGCCAGGCAGGGTCAGGGTGAGGTGCCACCATTCCACTGCTTGTGCTGACACAGGGAGCCAGCAGAAGCTGAAACACAAAGCTCTTAAGTAAGGCTTCAGTATTTTTAGTTTCATGAGAGGAAGAAATCCTGTAAAAACCTTTATTTCTAGTATTTCCTGCCCGCACTGATGTTCACTTGAGTCTCACATAGCTTTTAATTTATTGATAAATCTGTGAAAGAAAGGATTCTAGTTATTTATCTCCAATGAACAAGTGTGAACATCTGCTATTGGTCCAGTGCTCCTATAAAATGTAATTTTATTAAATTCCTGCTATGAGTGAAGAGAGGAATCTGTGCCCTTTTTTTTCTAAAATCTTACTTATTCCTCTGGCTTTATTCTTGCTGCAGTACACTTTGCTCATTTTTGAATCTCCAGACTGAAAAATAATGCTCACTTGCTTCTTCTCAGCTGTTTGGACATTGTCTTTTCTAGGGGGCTGCCAAGCCTTGCAGGTTTCTAACAGTGTGGAGTGTGTGTTGCAAGGTCTGTAACAACTACCTGGCTTGCTGTGAAATTTTGGAGGAGTGAAACATTATCATTATTTGTGCCATTTTACCTCTACTTTTCACAAAGTAGAGGTACTCATCTCAGAGGATGTCTCTCTTATCCAGACTCATTTGTTGTGGTTTTTATGTTGCAGTCAGTGCAAAACACAAAATTTGCCATCTATTTGCCTCAGTCTCTTTGTCACACTTGTCACCTGCTTTTAATTTCCCCCTAAGAGATCCCTTCCTATCCCCATTGTATGGTTCTAATTTTAATAATCCCAGTCCTTCCAGAGCTCTTTCCCCAAAGAAATATTTCACTGTACACATCAATCAGTGTGTTGATATTTCTTGTTAGTATGCAGCATTGGGTTAGCTCCTCTAGATAACCTTGATAAATTAAAAATTGGCTTATCAATATTCAATCAACCTAGCTCATTTATCCAAATGTCTGATTTCTTTTCTGTCAGAGCTGAGCTAAAAAGGCACTGCAAAAATAAATAGAATTAAAATTGCATATTTTTCTTTGAAACAGAAATTAAAAATCAGTCTTCTGCTAATGTCACCTTAAATGCATTGGTTTATCACCAGTGAAATAACGTACAGTGGCAGATATGACATATAAAATCATTAGTTTTCAGTAGATAGTTGTTCTTTGAATACAGTAAAAATCTAATCAAGACTTTATTAGAAAAATTTGGGAAAGCTGGGCTTGGTCTGTCCTGTTCTTTGTATAACTATTGACTCTTGCTAGTTCCTCTACATAGCTTTTAAAATTTATAGAGGTTTATATATTCCAGAAGGGTGGGAGGTAGGTGGGAGGAGCATCCTGTGGATTTATCTTGTAGCATAATGACAGCAGCATCATTTTCTAAATCTGACCTCCCTTCCTCTTGTGTTTCATTCCCTTTGCAGTTTAGAAATCCTCAAACACCCTTTTGTGTTTGTACCACTGCTATTCAGTAGTTCTCTGGAACTGCCCCACTCAGCTGCTTTCACTGCCTGGGACCAGTCCTTGTGTCTTTTACTCATCATCTTGGCTCTGCAATTTAGAGTATCAGTTATTCAAGGGAAATGACAGTGTTGTTCCAACCTTACCTCAAAAATCTGACAGCACATGGTGTGAAAGGACAGGCTTACAGGAATACACCAGGCCAGGCTTTTCAAAAGCCCCATTGGTTTGGAGGATCTGCACTGCCATGCAATAAATAGATCTGACTGTCAGTGGGCACATGGGCAGCATTGTCCCTGGAGGGGCTTCTCATCCCTCTCTGCTTGAAAATGGCTTGCTTGGATGTCCTGGCAGGGACCCTGAAGCTCCAGGATGTCCTATGATATGTTCCTAAAAACATTGATGTGCTCGTTTCTCAATGGCTTCTGAAAACAGTCAGCACTATCAGCCAACAGAAGGCAAACAGAGGCAAATCTTTCAACACAATATAGAGACCTCATTAATTTATATAGAGTGTGAACCCTGAAGGCTCTAATTCATCCAGTCAGAGTTTCCTGAGAGTCTATCAGCTAGATGCATTCTCTATTGTACTAGCTCTGCTGGAAAAAGAGGTCTTCAGCAATTCTTTGATTTGCCTCTGTGTTCAATGACCTCTGATTTTGTGGTGAAAATATATTCCTTTTTTGGGGGCCTTCTTTTGGGGTTACTTTGTTTTGATTTGTGTTTTTTGTGAGTGGTGGAGAGGGTCTACCTGTGTTCCGCAGTCAGAAATGCATTTTGCTGAGCTCTGCATATTGTATTAAAGTCAATCTACATAGGTTTTGCATTAAGACAGTTAAAATTATTTCTTCTCTGTCAAATTAAAAAACTTAAGGTCAAGCAATTTCCCTTTGAATTAATTTATGCAAAATGTTTAAACAAAATCCTGTGTGTTTGAAAACTTTAAATTTAAAGTACTGCTTTAGAAGGAAAATTAAAACCCACTATTTTAAAATTAAGTAAGATGACATTTGATTAAACCCTGAAAAGATTCAAGAGCTTGCTTCACTTCAAAAGTTGTTGTTGCTAATCTTAAAGGAACCAAAGAAAGTGCTTCAGACACTGTATATGCCCTAGGAAGAAAAAAATACAAGGGGGGATGCAGGCAAGGAACTGCTGTTCAAACATTGTATATCTTCAGGTTGTGGCACTTGTACATTGGTTGAATATTTGTGTGTGTTTTCTAGTGGGACTGGCAGTGCATTTTTCAGCAGTGAGCAATTGCAAAGCATATACAATCAAAGATGTTGTTTGATACCATCAAAATCTTGCTCTACTGGTTTTGCTGTCATCTGTGGAGAAATGGAACCTAGGAATGACCTTATGATATGGTTTTTCACTAATAACTTCTTTGTACTTTGGTCCAACCACACATTCACCCTGGATTAAAGTTGCTGATTCAAATTCTATAAAACAACATCCAGTTTTGTTATCAAAACAGTGCAGAGAAGCAGTGCCATCCTGCTGCTGGTGTTGGTGTTCACCAAAAGGATTTTTGGAAGGAGCAAGAAAAAGTGTGCCCATTTCAGAGTTAATTATCTATGTTTAAAATGTCTGGTGCTTCTTTAAAGCATGAGCCCTACAAGTTTTGCACAATTAACATGTAGATGCTCAGTATATCAGACTTCTCTGCTATGTCATTCCTGTAAGGGAATGTTTACATCCTTGGAGATGTGTGGTTGTAAGGTGTTCCATGTCCTCTGCTTGGTGTAATTCCTTTCCTTCCACTGCAAGAAGTGTTGTGGCTTTTTGGTGGATTTTTTGGTTTGGGATGGTTTGTTTGTTTTGTTTGGGTTTTTGTTTGTTTTTGTTTTGTTTTCTGTAGGGTTTGGAATTATGGAGGCAGATGGAATCAGTGGAAACACCTGAAATGAATTGCAGGTGAGAAGCAGGTGCAGCCTGGGACACTACACAGAGGATGGAAGTCAAAGACCACTGTAAAGGTAAACAATACTTTGTTGTTTGCATTACAGCAGATAGAAAAGAAAAAAAAAATATTTATCAGTAACAGAAGCTTGAAATATGCAGACTGGAACAGAACTGATATACAGCCTCAGTGGGTAGGAAACTTTGGTAACCACAGTAACAGCAGGCGGCTTCAGCCTTTTGAGTTATTCATCCTTGCAACAGGAATTCAATAGAGCAGTGGTGGAATTATTGCTTGTCCTTTGGAAAAGTCAAAACAGACCCCAAGGATGATAATGTGGAGGAGAAAACTCTGAGTTCCAATTTCAATGGAAAACCAAATTTTAACAGAGAACCCTAGGCTTCCACGCAGTTACTGTCTTGTATGTACCTGGTCAAACAGCTTCCCAAGGAAGAGCTGAGAGAGCAATCTCCTTCCTTTCATTTTGCAGTTTGTTAGCTTAGCTCTGTGAAATGCAGATTTTCATGACACTATACTGGAAGCTGCATGTTTCCTTTTCAACTATGTTTGGATTTCATAGTAATTCACATTTTGAAGTCAGCCTTAAAATCTGCACTTATGTTGTTGTATAAAGAATGGTTTTCTGAAGAATGCAGCAGTGGCATAGCCTGTCAAACCCAAGAGGCTGTCAGAGGCAAAATCCACAATGAGAGAATACTCTTCTCTTTCTCCTTTCCTTTGCACAGAATTCCTTTGGGCAGCATCAGGGTGGTGGAGGGAGAAAAAAAAATTGTGAAAAATTATTTTCAGCCCTCTATGCACTGGATATCAGCCCTGGAACTAGACTAGGATAATACCTTGAAAAACAAGCTTGACCCTTGATGAGGATGCTTACTAATGAATATAAAGCCAGCACAATTTTGGAATAAAATAAGGAAATATTGAGTTTTGTTTAAACCCCTTTGTTCTCAGAAGTTTTCTTTTTATGATCAGAAAGATATTGTTGCATGCAAAAGTAATTTCTGGCTGGTGTTCCAAAATGCATTCCCAGGCACATCTGGGGAAGCACTAAGGCTGCTGGGAAATGACCTGGTCACCTCTGGAGTGGGATGGCAGTGGTGCTCCTGGCCTTCTCCTGCATCTCACATTTCACTCTGGGCAGGGTCCCACTCTCCCCCAGAAGATCATCCTGCCCAGCAGGATTTCCTGGGGCAGTTTGGCAGGGTCTCTGCAGCCCTGTCAGCTGGGCTGGCTGCCCAGATGCCGAGGCTGGAGAGCCCCAGGGTGTATCTTGGAACCCCTGGGGCATCCACTGGGCTGGCTCTGTGTGCAGTCAGAGTAAACCCTCAAAAATATAAATTTTTAAAATAGTAGCAGGTAAGTAGTGCAAATCCTCTTTAGACAATTAAAATGCTACACAGATGATGGTGGCCAGACAGTGCTAGAAAAAAGATTGTTGGTGACTTTTATTTTAAAGTAAGAAATCTAATAACTGAAGCTTCTTGCTAGGATGAGAAAAACACTTTTTTGCCTTCATGTTGTATTGTGCATATTTTTCCACTTTAATGACAAGTTTAGCCAAAAACCGTGAAAAAAATCTATAATTAGCTCCAGCTTTACAAGTATAAATCCATATGCTAGTTAGCCTTTAGAAAATAGCCATTTGTGTTAAATTCATCAAGAATTTCTCATTAAAAACTGAGCACACACAAATTAGTTTGACAGGGAAGAATTGCTGGAGCACTTGCTTGGATTTGGCTCTGTGTGTTCCCATCCTTTGTCTTCACTGCAAGTGTTGCTGCCAGCTATTTCACCCAGCCTAGCCACAGCCTTGGAGCCCTGAGTGATTTCATTAACAGATGATGAATTATGAGAACTTGAACTGTGGCTTGTGGTTGAAGTCCCACTGCATTAGTGCTGTAATTCTCAGCTAAGTTTGAATGTTATGCCACAGACCCCATTAAGTTGTCTTGGTCAGGCTTGAAGCCTATATTAAAATGAAGTCTGAGCTATCTGTGATTGGATGGGAGTTCATTTATAGGAAATATAGATGTGTACAGCTTTTGCTATACTGCAGTGAAAGAAGGCTGAATAAAGATGTGGGTAAGCAGCTCATCAAAAATGTTCACAAAGCTGGTGACAGATTCAGCTCGTGAGGCTGAAGTGTTTTCATTATGGGGTGTCAGAGTAACCCTGAAACAAGATGCTGCTTTACTTTTTTCTGTTAACACTAGAAAAATCTCCCCAAAAATCTACAAGTGCTTTGTCTCCTCAAAGCACACACACTGAAGGGAGAGGTGAAGGTGATGAAGGAGAATGCTGAAATATGAATAGAAGTTATAATTATAGCAGCCACTATTCTGTTAAAGCAGACTTCTCTGTATTACCATGAATTTCTAGGCTTTCCTCAGGAGCTGCAATGCTGAGACTAATTTATTGTTAGCTTTGTTGTAAAATGCTTTAGATAATGAGTTTAATTATTTGATTAATTGAATTGTCTTCATGTTGAGTCATTCAAAATTTGGGTAGTGAACTGCCTGCTATATTTGTCGGTTTGTCTTCATCAGAAATTCAGTTCTTTTTTTAGGTAAGTGTGCAAAGAGTTTAAAAAAAAGCATAACATGGAACAAATAGTCTATTCCATGTATCTTTCACCTGGTTAAATTTCCTTAGCATTGGCTAATACACATTATTCTGCACACTTTCCTCTAAAATTTAAATAAATTGAGTGAGACTTTATTATTACTCCCTAGTTCATTATCACCCAGGCTCAGCTTGATCCAGACACAAATAAAGGGCAGGATAAGCTAGAAAAGAAGAAATGCACCAAAATAGAAGTTATGGTATTGCCAGAAATGCTCATTGAAACACATAGAAATAAATTATATTAGAAAGAATATTTTGCTTCCCAACCTGTGGATATTGCATTAAGCTCCTACTTTGTTTCCAAGTCTATTTATAGTTCCTAGATTATGTGAAATCCTTATGAAATTGTTTAGTACCCATGGTTACCAAACACATTTCACAAACTAACACAATGCTGTGATATATCAGCAAGTTGGTTTTTTGGTGGTTTTTTTTTTTTGTTTGTTTGTTTGGTGTTTTTTTTTTGTTGTTGTTGTTTTTTGTTTGTTTGTTTTGTTTTTGGTTTGGTTTTTTTTGTTTTTTTTTTTTGGGGGGGGTTTTGTTTTTTGTTTGTTTGTTTGTTTTGTTTTGTTTTGTTTTGTTTTTTCTTTTTTCCTAGCAGTGGGTTTCTGGTAGAAATCCTCAGAGGTATAGATAATAAAATCCAAAAATATTTCCTGCATTTGCAGTAAGCTGTATTTAACATTACCTTTTCTGCATGGCTTTACTTTCAGCATGGTATTGTGGCACTTTGGAAGCATAAATAGTCTTGGCCTGCCTTGTATTCCAATGAAAGGTGTAAGTCTTTAGGACATGCCATTTCTAAAGAGATGACAGCTGAAAAGCCTTCATGCCTGAATCTAAACAGCACCTAAACCACATAAAGCTTCCTTTTTACACTCCTTTTCTGTTGCAAATGAAAACAGACAACAGCAAGTGTTGCAGCTGTAATAATTCTAGTGTTAGAGGTCCTGTGATATTTCCTTATTGTGGTAGAATTCACACACTTTTTTAATGTTTTGTTCTTTTCATCTGATGATTCAGGAAACGTGTGAAATTGAGGCAGGGTTGCTGTGTCTTACAGGTTCTCTGTGATATAAATATAGGACTGTTCACCAAAGACTTTTACAGCTATGAATGATATCCTGTGAAGGGAAGAAAGCTGGCACAATTGACATAAAACAGTGAAACTAAAGCTATTTCTCACTCCCGTTATTTTTTTTTCCTCTTTTTTAATGCATTAAGCCATTCTTTGCTTTTAATTTTGTCCCTCTCCCATTTTGACACCTCTGATACGTATCTCACATACAAGAATTGTGTGATGCCAATGAGCTATAACAGAAAAAGAAAAAATTCTTTTAAAAAAAATTAATATTTACAGACTGTCTTATTTACTCCTTTCCTCTAATGATCCCTTCATAGCCCTATGTACATATCTAAGTAAATCAAGTATCAAAAGCCAACATGACACCCATATGTGGCAGTAATTAGCAGGTGAGGGCTAATTGCCATGGGAAGTGGGTAATGTTTTGGCACTAATGGGCCATTACAACGAGAGGGCATTGTAGTCTCAGCACTTCTTTCGTGCAATAATGTCATCCTGGGCATGTTCTGCTTTTCTCACCGACAGCAGCTTGAAATACAGCCACAGCTAAACCAGGTAATCCACCTGATTGAAATCTGCTCACTCAGGAAAAACAGCTGGGAAAAGGTATTTCAGAAGCAGGTTAGGTCGTTTAAGGCTTGTGTAGTTTTTCACTCCACTCATGCTACTGTTTGTTAAACAAAAGCTAACAGGAATCCATTCAATTCACAGGAGAGCTACAAAACTGATATTTGTATCCATTCCCATGAACTGTTTATTATATTGTTGCAATTCATCTCCTCCTTCAGATCTATGTGTTAGCTGATCTACACAATAGTTGGAAACATGTGAAATGCCGATTGCTCCACGTAGATTTTGGGAGGGGGGGAGGTAAACAGTTCTCACGGAGCCCTATTTGTAGAACACAGATGATAGTTGCATTTTGTCATTCTCTCAGAAGCAGTACACAGGGATTGGTAGGTGCAGTGCTTTGATTTTTCAGTAGGTAAAAGAAATCCTGATCCCTTCTGTGCTGCCAGTGGTGAGTGGGAGACTGAAGTGGGCAGAGAGGATCATTCTGCGTCTGGCCCTGTCCTGGCTGTTTTCACAGCCTGCCAGATGCTGAGCCTCACCTGCAGCAGCAGCAGCTCCTCCTCCACCTTGCAGCCTGGGGCTTGGACCCAGGAGAGTTATTTTGCAAGGGCTTGTGCAGAGTGCCTTCCCATCAGGGGATGACTAAACAAAGACCCACTATGTGAGTTGCTTAGGAAGGCAGAGACTGTTTGTTTGTGTCCTGCAAAACACATTATACCTGGGATAAAGAGAATTTTCCCTACTCTCTTTAGCCTGCATCTGAAGCTTAAACAAACTTGGCATAGCTAGAGCATGGAAAGTCTGCCTGTGGGAGGAAGATATCAGATATCTTGAGACACAGGATGCCAACAGCTGTGAGCCTCCCTCTTCATTTTATTCCTGCCTTGGGAACAGGCCGTGCAAGCAGACCAAAAGTTGGCAGTGTGGAATGACTAAGCAGAAAACAGGCAGCTGCTCAGGGATGTCCAAATTGCTGTGTGGTTGCACTGCATTCCTCACCCAGCCTTGGAGGAGCTCTAATGTGAGAAGCATGAAGCCATGAGTGAGGAATTAGCACCCACTAAGGCCGGCAGAGGATCTGTGGCCAAGGTGTGGTGGGCTGGTGGAGGCAGCAGGGGCTGGCTCCCTCCCCTCTTCCCCAGCTGCAATTGCTCTTTGCTACCTCCTCCTTAAGGCCTGTTCCTTCATGAACTCCAAGTTATCCAAAACTGGAATGTGTTTGCACAAATGCTTAGGATCTGTAAATTCAGGGCCAGGCTAAGGTGACACTATTTGTGGTCTGAGCCTCAGAATACTGCAGACAATCTGATCTCAGCATCTGCTGTGTGAGATAATTGGTGTGTCTTGGCTGTGTGGTGTTGGGCTGAGCAGAAAGATGGACATACTGTGCAGATTAAGGTGAAGCCAAGAACAACATTTCCGTGAGTGTCGCTGGAAGTGAGTTTGTCCACAGCATGACCTTGCAAATGTGATGTCTCCCCATGAATCATTTACTCTCCTTCTTCCAGATACTCTAGAGTTCCACGTAGCTTTGTTTCTTTTGTGATTTTTGAGAAAAAGTATCTATCCCTCTGTTTACAGCCTCTAGACACTATTGTAAATGTCACTGTCATCTGAGCCATGTGAGATCACCCCATTGTGCACTTGCATGGCCAGACTCTCTTAACAAGAGATCCAAACATTATTGGATCTGTTTATCTAAAATTTGGCACTACATCAAGTGTGAGTAAACCTATACCTACAATCACAGAGCAGTAGAAGGAACAGCAGGAAAAACAGATACTCAAGGAAACAGACAGTTCATTGGAAGAGAAATGAATGATGCCCACTTTGAACACGAGGTATTTGATTTATAGTGATTTATGGTTTAAGATCCATGTGCTTTCAATGCTGCTTGCAAGTGAAAATAATAGTTGTTGATAGGAAAGACCTAACTGTGGACTCTCAGTTGTGCTATTAGAACAGTAGGAGTGTCTATGTTCATGTGCAAAAGTGACCACATGAAACATTTCTTTAATTTTAAGTTTTAATTGTAAGAGGTATTTTTAATGTCACTTCCTCTTTTATGAATTGTGGCTGACCATGTCCAGACACTCAGGAAGGCCAGTACATTTTCAGGTAACTTAGATTTTTGAAGCCAAACATATTGGAATCTCAGCTGACTTCCTTTTGCCTTGGCACAAACATTGAGATAACTGTGATTGGAAGTGAACATTTTAGCTTCAGATTTCCCTGTTCTACAAAAGGAAGAACACCTATCTTACTGTGAACCTAGCAATTCTTAAAATCATTCTGGAGATGCTTGTGCTCAGGTGTAATTTCTACTGTGGTAACTGAGTTTTTGTGAATTACTTGCAAACCTCTCTGAAGCTCTTGAATATCTTTATTTTCTGTAGTGATTATTCTCCCTCTTTCTCTTCTCTCTCTTTTTTCTTTTTTGTTCCCCTGCCAAAGGGAAGTTCATTTTAAAGTCACATTTTCCAGCCACGTACTGGGGAGCATGAATCCTAAAATACTAACTCGTTTAAATTCACTCTCTACATTTTTACAGGGCTCACTGCAAAGCCTGTGTACAACAAAGAAGACTTTGCACCAGCTCTAACAGATTTCAGCTTGAGAAAACATATTGTATTTTCCAGTAAAATGCTGTGTCTCCATCCTCTTTTATTTCCTCACTCTTCAGTGTCTCAATTTATTTTTTTTAAGTTTGTTGTTGTTGTTTGTTTTTTAATCTGGATGCTCTTTGCTTCCCTTTTCTCCCTATTTTATTTTTTCCTAAGTAGGATTTGACCCCAGTAGAGCTGGGGTTCAAGCTGATATTTCAGGAGCAGAATATGACTGAACTGCTCATTAACTACAGTAAGTATATTCATCTCTCATTAAACATTCGAATATTCAAAGTGAAAATTAGTTAGTTTCTTTAGAAGATATGTTCACACTTACGTAACTTCATTGTTTAATAAGAAAAAAAAGACTAGAAACTTGCTTTTTTCATACTTGACAGTATGAACAGCAGTTTCACACTGTATCATACTGCATAATACTGCAATTTCACACTATAAATCTGTAAACCATAAATTATAAATAGAGCCTATAGCTACATGTCTGTGTGCCATGATTACATTTTTTCTAAGTTTTTCCCTATAGTAATTTAACTTCTTTTAGGGTTTTTCCTACTGGTACTGCAGGTTGGGGATGATGTTGATGGAAGGCTCGCTTCTTTCTGGTGTGAAGCAGTGAGGTGCCACAGCTCAGGGGCCAAAGCAGAGCTGTACAGGTGGGCTGTGCTCCCAGAAGGTGTAACAACTGTCTGTGCATGCAGACCGTGGTCTGGCCCACTGCCCTTGCAGGGTTCACTCAGTTGTTCCATTTCCTCCTCTTGCAGGGTTTCACTTCAAGGGCTGTGCAGGCCGTTCCGCTACGAGGGTCAAAGCTCAGCACGTCCATGAAACCTCACAGCCTCTGTGTGTGGCTGAATGTGATCTTCAATACCATCAGCAAACTGGGTGAGCTCCTCCCAGGGCAGAAGTTATTTGCTTTCCAGCCATGAAAACGCAAGGCTGGTGGCAGAACAGAACTATGAAAGAGTACCAACAATGTGGGTGCACTGCAATAAAACCTGAGCAAACAGACAGGGGTTTATTTCAATTCTGATGGCACTGTTCATTTTTCTTCATCTGGCAGAATGCACTAAGGACACATCTTATATCTCTTACTGATTTTAACCACTTTTAATTAAGAATAGATTGGATCATCACTGATATAAAAAAGATCAAGCTCACTGTCACAGTGAATATAGTGAAGATGCCAAAACTTCTATGGACTAGAATTCATACTGGGATAGTTGTGCAAAGTGTTGGTAATGGACTACAGCTAAGAGCAATTAACAGTGAGCTGATTGCCTGTATCATGTGTGTCTTATATGAAATCACTAAATGAAATTAAGCTTGCTTTGAAATAAGCAGGAGGTATTATTTTGGCTTTAATGGCAGTACCTTTCACCCCTTACATTCTAAAGCTTTTGAAATCAAAAGGGAAGATAAAGAATATAAAGGTGTTTTTTTGGGTTTTTTTGTTTTCTTTTACTACAGCTGTCCCTCAGACATCATTGACCAGCAGGTATCTCTTGGAAGGATGGTGGATGCAGGTGCACTGCAGGCTTGTGCCTCAGTCTCAGTGCTCTCTGTGAATAATGCATTTCATTTTCATTTTTCTGCAAATGTCCTCTTTTCTTTTTGAAGCTTGTTGCAGTAAGAAGACTTCACTTTAATTATAGTGAGTATGATAGTTTCTAATGAGTCTGAAAGGCATCAACATATCAGACACAGAGGCTGCCTGGAAAAATCCAAGCAAATGTCAAACAGATCCTTCTTTAAGACTTCAGGAGATTATATGCTTTTGTAGAAGCCCACTGTGCAATTACTTCACTTTCAATGTCACAGATGGCTACTGAAATCATTCTGTCTGATAGTGTTTGATGAAGCATTTAACATTTTGAATCACAGTGGACTAATACAATTCAGAATGAATCTTGAATACTTTAACTGGATTAAATGTCTGAGATTTTTTTTGTCTCAATATGCCACGCTTTTTTACTTTAAGAAAACCTCAGGCACTTTAAAGGTATAGTATTAAAAATGCTATTTGCTGCTGAAGATGCTATAGAATGATGAAAAGAATCCCACCTTTCCTTGGTGGCTCTGGCTATTCCTTTCTCATCATAAAGTATGTATTAGCTCTTTCAGACAGCTGAACAGTCCCATTGTCCTGGGCACAGAAAAGCATAAAATCACTGGCAATCACTTTGCCATTGTGTTTGGAGATTAAAGGACAGGACCTGACAAATGAAGCAGACCTTGAATCAGAAGAAGAGGTAGCATCAGATAATGCAGCTAAACAGTGTGTCTAGCACAGATTAGCTGTGAATGAATTCTTGGCCAGTCATTCCTCTGGCAACCCACTTGCCAAAGAAAAGTCTTGATTTATCTTTCAGGTAGTATTGATCTTTATTTCTAATTCTGAATATTATTTTGTATGCAGTTTTAATTAAGATTCATGATGGTCTTGTAAGCTTCCAGGAAAGCTCAAAGAGCACATGCAGCACTCATAATCCAGAAAATTATCTGGATGCTTATTTCTGTGGTTGTTCTCCTTACTCCCACCCTGCCACCTGAATAACCTCATCCTGGCAGCACATATTTGTATCAGTATCAGTTTTCTAATGTAAAAAGCAGTGTGCAAGGATTGATGGGAAGGCCTTGGGATGACTCACCTCTTGGCTGCTGTCTCGGCAGCAGAAGGCTGTGGTTCCCATTTCCACCTCGTGTACTCGGCTCACACCCAAGGCTTGGCACTGCCTTCTGGTGACAGGGGGTGTTTCTCTGAGGAAGATGTCATCCTGAACATGACATGATGAACTCAGAGCTATTGTTTCTTGATCTGGAAATGAAAACCCCACGGAACACTTCAGAGAGTGCAGGAGCTTAGCTTAGGGCACGGCCAAACGTTCCCAAGATCATTGCTGTGCCAACTCATATGTGAGATGTTCAGTACATGACAGCCATGTTTCTGCCTGAAGAGTTTTTGCAGCATCACTGTCTATATTGTTTTCATCAGTGCACAGCATCTGTTGTGCCATTTGTAAAACACTCAGATTTCTATTAGCACAGCAGAGATTTTTCTTCTGTGCAAGTGGCAGGGGCTGTAACAAGTCAGCTTTGCTGCTGCTTCTTCCCACCTCTGGAGAGATGTATCCCTCCTGTTGCTGCAGGGAGAAAGTCAGTTGTAGAAGTCAGTGTGTGCCACCACTGGAACACTTAAATGTGTCTGCCAAGGGAAATACTGCAGCTGATTCCATATTTTTTGGTGATATGGAGACAGAAATTCTTTAATTATGGTGCATGATGGAGTCTGGAACAAGGAGCCAATATTGACAGTTTATAATTGTCTTTAGTAAAGGAGATTGACGTACTTAGGGAAAATAGAACATTTTTGGCTCATTATGATATTCTGCTTTCAATCTGAATTTCTAAAAAAAATTACTTTTCTATAATCTGTGTCTGACTCCCTGTTGCCCCAACTTTTCTGCACTACTCTAAAAACTTATTAGAGATTTCTGCTTGTTTCCTTCCTCCCCTCGTCAGAGAAAGAAAAAAGGAGAGAAAGAAATCTTTCAAGTACTTTCTCCTTTGGTTCGAAAAACAGAAAATGCTTGTGTAAGAACAGTGATAATAGCCAAGGACCAGAGCTGAGCCCTGTGTTTTCATGCTTTTCCAGGGAACATGGTGATGATTATGAACTGATCCAGTCACAGCCCATTAACGAGCTTGTCCTCATACAGAGCTGATAGCAGCAGACTTCAAGTAGATTTGGGGTTAGACACACACAAAGAAAATGTTTCTGTTTGTTCTATTCTCTTTAGGCTGGATGCCACACTGTGAAACACTAGCCTTGCTGCTATCAGTGGTGAACTTGCCTCCCTTCACCACAAATCTAATCTTAAAGAGCAATTAAAAATGCACTGTAAAAGTATCTTAAGATGTCCTATTATTCCTAGGCAGGGGATACCAGGATCCTACCAAAGATTCTAAAGCACCTGATACTCACAACCTCTCTGTGGTCACTCTGGAGAGCTGAATCTTCCTCTCTGAGCTCAGAAATAACTCCTGATGGAATTTGGTGGAAAAACAGTTCTGAAAAGTATTTAAAAGTTAGAATAAATATATTACCATGACAAATACCTTCCATCTTTTAGGTGGTATGAATGTGCAAGTAAATTGGTTTGCAATTCTCATGACACAAAACTAAGTTGAAAACTGTAAATAAAATTTGTCTTGCAAATCACAGAAACAACAGAGCATACAAGAGAGTCTGATATGTGAGCAAAGTTGCCTGTAAAATAGACTCCTCTAAGGGAATTTAAGTAGTTTTCTTCTTTAACAACAATATGGCAGTTAGATGCTCTGCCAAACTTTTAGTGGCTTAAAACTCCAAGATCCCTACAGAAATCTGGAAAGGAGCCATTTTGGAACATGATTTTTATCAACAGGGATTAGAAGGAATGATCAAAACAAATCTGAAATTTTAATAAACAATCAAGTTTCCATTTTCACTGCTTAGATTCCTATTTCCCTCTTATGCAGGTAGTACTAAATTGCAGGTAGGATTGCAGGTGGGATTCTTGTTCCCCATTAGACTTTAATATCACTTCATGTATATTTAAAATTCATAACAGGTCTCATGAATTCAAATGAGATGTCACAGTCCACAGATAAAACTGTAATAACAGTGATACAGATTTTAGAAAATAGCCAACCCCCGTGTTGACTCATGAATATTTATACACATCAGTCATCAAGGAAGCAAAATACAATTTGGGCCTGGTCCTATTCCAAATAAAATGGATAAAAACCCACCCAATACTAGAAACACTCCTTTAAAAGACATCTGAGAAAAAACCAACGATTTCTCCCCATCTCCATGTGCATCCCCAAAATAGGGTGGGGTAGAGGGATCATAAAATGAAAATATATTTTTGCCTTTTTTTTTTCTTGAGATTTTTCTTATTTTTCCTCAATTTTGAATATATTCTTATTTAAATGCAAGTAAGCAAAACTGTTTTTCACATACAATTTTTTTAATTGTGTCACAATGTTTGAGTTTAAGCATATATTCTTTGCATGATAAATTTCATGAATAAAAGCAATCTCTGTGACACCTGTGAAAGGAAGTACATCCATAAAAAACAATTTAAAGTCAGTAAAGATATTATTTATATAGCTGGAATGCAGCCAAATGGATTTTTCTCACTTAAAAAAAAAGAACCCATTCACTCAAATTGGGGAAGTTTCTCTTCCAAAAACTCTATTTGTAGTGTTGTAGGGAAGGAAAAAGCAAAACAAGCAAAACAAAACCAAAACCAAAACAAAACCAAAACCAAAACATAACAAAAAAAAAAAAAAAGCCAACAACAACAAAAAGAAAACAAGTCTGGAACTGAAATGAGATAAATGCAAATACCTGGTAAAGTATGAGAGCTAGGTCAGATTCTGACTTTATTTGTACCTCTGTGTATACTTTGATATTTCCATTAAGTTACATTGTTAAAGATTTATTTCATGGCACTGAGACCAGGATCATACACATGACTGCCTGACAAAACAGAAGACACAGTTTGACAGATCAGGAAAATAGGACCAAACCTAGACTTTATATAGAAATTAGATTTTCACTCTTCCCTCAATGCTGCATTTTCCTCCTGAAAACAAAACTCCACGAACCAGGGAGAAACCAGTCAAAAGGGAAGGTAAAATGCTTGTGGCAGTAAACATAATGTAAATAAAGGTTCAGGAAACTTGATCAATGGCTTTGAAAGACCCAAATCTGTTCTTTATTTTCTAGTGACCATGGATGACAGGGGAAGTCGTGAGTTCCATTTCCCAGGAGTCTGTCATTGTCCTGCACTGGCAGGTAAGGTTTGACCTCATGAATATCAGTCTGGAAAGTGTTCACTGTGTTCCAGGTTAAAGAATTGGGCTGAATTGCAGGATACTGCATCGGGCAGTAGCCAGAAAGAGTGAAAAATAGTAGCTTCTCATCTGTTTATTTCAACATGACAGCTCTCTGGCACTGGAGAACAAAAAAAGTTGATTTCATGAGGTGAGAGGAGCAGAGCTATGCACCCGGAACTTTTTATGTGCTCAGTAGTCTTTAGCTTTCTAATTTGTGTCAACTTCCAAAACTGGCTGTATTACTGAATATACTATATTTGCTATATTTCTGGAAATATTACTTGAATAAAACACATCAATATAAGGAAAATCTTTTCAAATATGGCAGAAGCAATACCTCAGTTCACAGTGGCTTGTCTTGAGCACTTAATGTATGAGAGTTTTTTAATAGCCTTTATGTATTTGTGACGAAGACTTTGAATCCCAGAAGATTTACAGAAAACACTTAAGGATGTTATTCCATTAGTGTTCCATTTAAAATATTTCACACTTAATTAGGCAACAGAAACAATAGCTGACTTTGGTGTTTAAATTTTAAGCTGGGTATAGTCACAGAGAAAAAACTAATGTTTGATGGAAAAAGAATTATCTTGGGAATTATTTCTCATATACAATAGGGACAAAAATAATTGTTAAAATTCTGGTTTAAATGAAATACAAAAGGATATAAATGAAATTCTTTCATATGCAGGATCAAATGAGAACCTTAAGTAGGCTGCCCATCTGGCTACCTTGTGGGCAATTTTGCATTTTCTTTCATTTATTTTCATTACCTATATATTTAACACAGAATAAAGTTCTTTTGCTGAGCATAGTGTTGCATGGGAAGGGGGATAAGTCCAGGTGACACTTGACAAATGTCATTACTTTATTCACTGCAACTGTGTAAGGAAGGGCAACCAGTTTTCCTCACGTGATGTCCAGACTGAAAATCAGGTACAGGCAACTCTACATCGATGTCACACTTGAGAAGGGATTGATATCAGTGGGAGCAAGTGGTGTAGAGGAGTAGAGGAGTTAGAGGGCTGCTGGCATCCAAAGACCATGACGGAGCCTCATCTGTCTCTGCATATCAAGGTAAAAACAGGCAGTGGAAAACACCGTGGGGTGTCTGTACATCACCAGGGAATGTACTTTGTATCTGCTTAGTCACTGTAACTGCTAACAGAAGGCTGCAATATCTAGGGAAACAGCTCAGTGCATATTAATTTCTTGGAATCGCCCAAATTGAAGCAGAAAGTACAGTCAGCTTTCTATGGACTCAAACAATTAAGACAAATTTAAATAGATTAAACACATCTGTCTGTACTTAAGCAGAGAACAGTTTAGGATTTAAATGTAACAACATAACCCTTGTTCAGCTGTATGTCAGGCACAGTTTGGAGCTCTGTGCTGCATAATGATTAAAATTCATACAGAAGTATTACTAAGAAAGGGAAGACATTTGAATTAATCTACTCTAATTAATTAACAACTAAATATGACATAAAGACAGCATAAGAGAAGGAAAGGCTCTGAGTCATCTGATACCCTGGCACTTTGTTGCCATAAGGAACACCATCTTTAGTTAGAGTTTCATGACTCTGCACTGCTCGAGTTGAAAATTCGCAGTGCACAAGGCTTGTGTGGAACCTAGTGAAATTTGGTTTCCAAAATGAAATGGGGCTGACAGAATGTGTGGCGTGTTCAGATGGGCAACTCAGATGTAAAATAGTCATTTAGAGAGACCACAATGTTCTGTGTGCAAATCTATTTGACACGTACCAGCAGTACATTCAATCAAAACAGTGGTGCTGGAGGCTGCCGTGTGCTCTGGCCACAGAGCAGAGATGTACTAATGAAGACAAGCCTTGCACTGTCCCCAGCACTGCGCTTTAACTCTGGCACTCAGCGGGCACAAGTGGGTCTGGAATAAATTTCTTTGCAGCAGCAGCATGATTGTGTTTGAGGGAACATCGGTGAGGGCAGAACGGCAAGGTGGGTGTTTCATGAGTTTAGTGTGTATTGTGGAGGTTAGAATGCACGGAGTGGTTTGGAGCCAAGAAATCTAAGTATTAGCAACCTGAGGAAGAAATCCCAATTTTTTTCTGACTATGTTACTAACCTTGGCAGCGTCTAAATTGCCAACAGAATGATATTATACATAACATACATATGAGCACTCCTGGCAGGGAAGCAGGTGGCGCAGGGACAATCGATCCCCTGTCAGCCCCGCTGCTCCTGGCTCAGACAGGTGTGCACCGATGGTTTCTCCGCCGTTAGCACAGCGGCTCCTCCCGCCGGGAGCGGCCCCGGCACCGCCCAGCATCCCGAAACAACCACCTGCGGGGACAGAGGAGGCGCAGGTTCCTTCCCCGGGAGGGCACCGCGGTGGCTGAGGAGGTGGATGGATGGATGGATGGATGGATGGATGGATGGATGGATGGATGGACGGACGGACGGACGGATGGATGGATGGATGGATGGATGGATGGATGGATGGCAGGGCCGGGCCCTGCGGAACGGCGGGGTTGCCGCTCCCCCTCGCGGCCGCGGCCCCGCCGGCCCCGCTCCCCCGGCTGGAGCCGCTCCCGGGACACCCAGAGCCCGGCTCCGGATACCTCCTGCTCTCTAATGAACAGCACGGGGGGCTTCAGCTTCTCTCCCAGCCCGCTTTCCCCGGTCCTGCCCGATGGCAGCAGCAGGAGGCACGGAGAAAACCGAGCCGGTGCTTTGCGAGGCCCGAATGCAAGAATTCGCTCTCATCTTTCGTGCTGAATAAACACTCTGAAGAGCTCAATTATGGCCCGGTCACGTTCAGGGGATGCTTCAGCCCAGCAGATCAGCTGTACTCCCCTTCCCTGCTCATTTTCCACCACTGCACACTCCTACTTTAGGATGTCTGCTAAGTGTTTTGACGGCATCGATCTGTTTTGATCATTCCTATGTTAATCTGTTCTTCCAGCACCTTCACAGGCACACAGCAGCGATTTCAGACCATTACCACGTTGGATTTTGGAAGCATTTAAAAAGTGCAGGGAATCCAAGAACATTGTGATGCGTGGTAAAAAAGTTTATTGTCAAAATCTTAAGCTGACCAAGTAGTTGTTGCTTTGTACGCTATTTAAATAAGTATTTAAATTCAGAGGGCAATTAGATATTCCTGTGCAAAACAAAACAAAAATACCTCAGAGTTAAGAGGATCAGAAATTCATGTTAATTTAGTATGTATTCCTGTCTGTACTTGTGATCCTTAAGGGGAAACTGTGGCATAATTTGATTTAAAGCGGGGAAAGTGACAAATATGTAATTTTTGTGTTTCATATTAAAGGCATCTCAGGAGAGCATGGCATCCTGCAAAAGCCTGTGGGAAGATAGAGGGGGTAAAATTAGAGAAAAATATGGGCAATACCAGAAGAGAGCATATATGAAGAAACAGTGGAAAATAAAGGCAAGTCAAAGAAAAACACACACAAAAAAAAAGGTTTACGTGTTCTAAATTACTGTCAGCAACTGGTGTTTTGGACACCCTGTATGTAGAAATTTTAAGTTTTCCGTATTTTTCTGATCATTTATCCAGTTTTAGCATGAACCTTAGTTACTACTTGTAAATGACTTTTGTATCAATATAGTAACTTGCATTTGTTTTATGGATTTAATTTTCTCCTTCTCTTTCCACAGCGACCTGGAGCTATAATTTAAATATCCTTGTCTCCAAGATACAACATGCTATCTTGATATTTCTTCTGTCTGTGATCATTTCTGCATGCCAGTTAGAAACTACAGAAGCACCATGAAGACAAGTTTTATAGAAAAATAGTGTATTAGGTAAGGAGGAAGCCACAAAACTGCAGCCAGGCTGTGAATGTCTCCCTCTAGAGCTGTTGAGGAGTTCTGATGAAACTGATGGAGGTGATTCTAGGTGAGCAGATGAGAGATTCCTTCTGAGCTCTAGCAGATCCACTCTCACTTTTACCAGCACTCTCATTTTCTGTCTACACCACATGAATGGATGTTTGTACACACGCGTTGTACTGAACAAAAATGAAGGGAGAGAAAGTTTCCAGAGAATTTTAGGC
The DNA here is from genome assembly GCA_017589585.1 of Phylloscopus whistleri. Classification (NCBI taxonomy): domain Eukaryota; kingdom Metazoa; phylum Chordata; class Aves; order Passeriformes; family Phylloscopidae; genus Phylloscopus; species Phylloscopus whistleri. The sequence goes on along the minus strand of JADMLD010001407.1, from coordinate 458,422 downwards.
AATTGTCTGTAGAAGCAAGAAAATTAATTTATTTTGGGTGAATGTCATACTGTACTATTACTCTGTTGCTTTTAAAACGAATATTTTTATTCCTTCGTTGTCTTTTGAAACTATACAGAGTGTTCTTGGTGAAAAGTCAAGGATGATTAAGAGAACAGATCAAAGCAAGCATATTTTTTTCCAGAGTGAAGTCATCCACAGTCCTTTGATAGAGTTTGTTAGTACATGTGCATATCCAATTTTGGATGCCATGGCATTCAGATATTCCTTCCTTCAATTTTATGAGTTTTCAGTTTGTGAGTTTTTTAGTTTAAATAATGGCTTTTATTAAACATAATGCACTAAGTAATAGATGACATCTTTGTTATCTAAGTGGCTAGAATAATGCCTAAAATTTAGCAGCAGTATAATTTCTCTCCCTACCTGTCTCAAATTCAGTTAAAATCCTACCTTTGTGATCTGCAACAATCTATGATAATTGCATTATAGTAATTTAAAATACAATTGCTTTAATCTCAGGTAATCCAGATGCATCTAAGAAAGACAGTTTGAGTTACAAATTCTGGGTTTTGGTATTGGAAATAATGAAAACTAAATTGTAGAAGTTTTTTTTTCATATTACTTACATGGCCATGTAATGCTCTCTGTTAGATTGGTATTATTTGAACTGTGCTTAGAATTTTATACATCAACACATAATATATAACTAACTATTTTTTGAGTCTTCATGGTCATAGAAACTTGTGTTTAGGTTTTTATTTTGTCTGATAATGAAAAAAATAAGAGAAAATATTAGGGTAAAGCCTGCATTTATGATGAGAGAGAGCTAATATTTTCATCAATGTCATTTTCTGCTCCATAATTTTGGGTAAAAGACAGGTCTAGATACTCATAATAACCTCACAAATTTGTGGCTTTAGAAATGCTCAGGAACCAGGGAAAATGATATGCTTTGATTTTGGAGACTACAATTTCTGAACATCTATCTCATTCCAATGGAGACTGGGAGGAGAATGTAGAAAACAAAGAAGCAGTTAAAAACTGAACATGTTATTCTTGTGTTTAAATAAACACAGACTATTAAGAAATGACTAAGGGAATTCCTACAAGAAGGGTAATTAATCTGGCCTTTCTGGCTCCTGCTAACTTGCCTGCCCCTGGTAGGACTTGACATAGAACATGAAAAGTACACAAGAGATCTCCACAGACAGTTCAGTCTCCAACAGGTAACTCAGTGCGGACACCGGCTGCCTTTCAGTGAGCATAATCATCTTTTCAGCCAGAAAATTCTGCATAACAATAATTTCAGAGGAGATCTCTTTGGTTCAGGTTCCACTGAACGAATGAAATTATTTGTTTTCCGTAATTGGTTTCCCTCCCCAGCAGGCTGGTTGGTTTGTGTCGGGTTCTGACAGACATCCTTCTGATCCGTTTGCCTCTCCTCACATTTGAGCAGCTGGAACGTGGCTGCTGGGATACACCAGGCACGTGTTGGTTTCTCTCTGTAGCACCAAGCAGCTCTCGTTACTGCTGGGTAGTCAGTCCCTGCTCTTCCTCAGGGCATTTGGGGGCTGCAGCAGAGCTGTGAAGAGTCAGGGCTCCAGCCAGGAGCCTTCTGCTGTGCTCAGGGAGAAGTGAGGATGCTGGTGCCACACATTGCATTAGTGCTAAGATGGAGAGAGCAGGCAGCACTGCTTTAAACACAAGAGATCCTCTCCTGCCTGCCCTGGATGCCTCTCTGAATTCCCCCTGATGTTTGATCAAATTATTTGGATCCATTCACCCTCCTGCACTGATTTTTTTTCCCCAAGATTTTTGTTTTATGAAGCATGTAACTATGATAATTGAACTTCAGAGCACTGTGGGAGTTTAGAGAAAATGAACCAATGTGGTATTTTTGGTTTGTGTTTAGAAAATTGTTTAAATTTTTAAGATAATACTGTGAGCTTCTGGGCATTAGTCACCATTTTTTAATGCCTGAGTGGGAAAATAATAAACTGATTTGTGTACTTAAAGGAAATATTAGTAACTAGAAGAATATCCTGCATGAAGTACATAGCTAGACATATGGCCAATGAACCACTTATTTTAGATAAGTACTGCATATATTTTATGCTAATTATTTGCACAGATATTAATTCTATCAGAGACTAATTAACCAGTATCCTCAGATAACTTATGCTCAGTGTTCCTGACATCACTAGGTTAGATTTCTTGTCAAGAGATTGATTGTTATGCTTTTTTATGAAGAAGAAATACCATAAAAAAGAATCCTACATAAGGTAATCACAGATGCTGAGGTCAAACAGTATGACAGACAAAGGAAGAGACCTGATATCTTTATTAGATAGAAATAACTGTCTTGGTTCCTTTCAAGGTAGATAATTTATTCATGACATGAAATTTAGGGAGTCCAGTAGTGACTTGTTTCTTTTCTTAGTCAGTCAAGTACAAATTCAGTTGATTTAAAATATATTATTTTTATGCAAAATGGCAACAGATATTGTAACAAATATTGCAGCATCACATAGTTTTGTACCAAAGCCCAAACCATTTCAAACTCTTTTTGACATTAGCTTGTAATATTTTCTTTCTTCCACTGGAGAAGTCAGAGGGTTCAGGATGACCAAATGTCATCTGGGATGTCCAAAAGTGAAGGACAATTATGAGACTTTAACTTAATAGTCTGAAATAATTGTGGGGTCCACTACAGTAAATCAGTTCCTGCCTTCTGATTCTGTTAAAAAAGAATTATACTTGAGAAGGTTTTTAATACATCACAGCTCCCCTACTGAGGCTGACCCCAGCCAGCTGATGCATAGCATGCAGTTTTGGGACAGAGCTGGTTGTAAAATGTTTGAGTAGCCTTGTACAGACAGCTGCCACAGTAGGCTTTGTCAGTGTAAAGGGACATTCACATGCCTTGTAATCTTGTAATCTTCATGTATAAATATAGCTGTAGCATATGTGTATCTTCTCATTATCACCATTCACTTATACCATTGCTACCTCTTATGCTCTGTGAGGCTTTTATCCTCTATAAGCCTTTTATTCTCTCTGTGACTTTGCAAATGTACTTCACAATGCTTTGAAGATTAATCCTGTAATTAAAGGACATAGTTAAATAATAAAATTCTGGCTTGCTTATACTGAAGAGACATGTACAATCTTCAACCATTAAATTGCATCTAAAAGCATATTTCAAAGAAACTCAAAGAAACAAAGTACCAGCAAATATTTTCAAAAGAAGGATTTAAAGCTGCTGATTCATGACATACCACCAAGGCATGGATATCATACAGTATGCTTTGTCTGGAATACACTTCATTTAAGGTGTAATGTTTAATTCATCTCTACTATTTTTATATGGCAACCTTACTTTCTTATTAAAAAGAAAAGGCTTCATTTTCCCAGTATAATAGGGTAAGAAACCACAATTGGTTCATGAGGCAATGATACATGCTGAATCAAAATCTAAATATCCTACAGCACCAATTACTCCAATCCCTATTTGATGCTTTGTCTGCCTATAGACAAGCAGGTCATAAGCTCATTCAAGTCCTGTTTCTCCAGTTACCAATTTGCTCTGATACCTCTGATACCTGCCTTTATTTGAGGAAGCTGTCCCACATCCTCTGCCATAACAAAGTCATCCTGCTGGCTGAGCAATAATAGACTAAGCAATCCAGCCCGCTGCCAGAATTCAGCCAGGCACAGATGGAAGTTGCAGTCATCAGATGCTTCAGCAGCAGAATACCCTGTTTCTCCTCATTTGTATTGAAGTGTTTCACCTGGGGGATGATTTTATCCACTTGATCTTTCAGTTTTGGCTTGAAATGGAATCCTGGTGATGACTTTTTATGGTTAATGGTCCATCTAAGTCCGCTAGGACTTTCCTTAACTTGCAGCTGTGGGAAAAAGAAATAACATGTTAAGCTCAAAATATTAATTTTTTTTTCTTTTTTTTTAGATGAAAGCATTCATCTGATAGAGTATTATAGGAGTACTGAGTGAAATAGTGTCTATCCCGTGAGTTAAACCTTGAGGGTAGAATGGACTGAATCATAACAAATGTTTCACTGACTACCAAAATATCTGTAGGAAGCATGACCTCATTGAGTAACTGAGCAGTACGTGTAATTTTGATTAAAGTCAGCAATATAATATGCATTACTTAAAAAAGGTTGAACAAAATACTGTAATGTACCAACTCTGTATAGGCTGTATAGGGTAAGGGGGAATTTTGGGCAAATGCAGGGGAGGGAAAAGAAACAGTGGAAAAGGTTTGATGGAAAGGGTTTTACTGAGTCTGAGGCCTTGATTGGGGAGGATCAAGAGAGAGTTTATAAGCTGTGGGAGGTAAAGCTGGTCAATGACCCAAGGATTATGGGCCCTGCCCAAAAGGTCTTGGCCTCAATATAGCTCAGAGAGCCAACATTGCTGAGGCATTTCAGTCATATAAACTGTCCTGCACAGATATCTCTCTCTTTCTCATTCTCTGCCTGGAAGAAAAAGCACTATTTTAGTTGCCCTGTGTGATCTTTTTGCTTTTGCCAGTCACTGCTGTAAGGGAAAATAAAGAATTGAAAAGCAGTGTCCTTTCTACGGAACAGGTAGCAAGAATCCTGTAATCTCTATTTGAAGTCTGTTGGTAGCTAGAAATAGAAATTGGGTGGTCTTTCTCTTCGGGTTTAGGGAAAGGTGCTGGACTGACAAGATTAACTCTTGGTACTAATGTTTGTCCTCCCGGGTTTCTCCTAAAAAGTTCCTGTTACCATAAACTCAGCTTTCTCACTTCCTAGTTACTACTCTTAGTAAGCTCAGGTTGTAGCTTGGTTTGTTTTCTGGAAAGCTATAGGATTAAGATTTCTTAAAGGCTGTCAGAGGCTGAAAAATATAGAAACAGTTCCGCTGGGAAACATTTGACAAGAACAGTGTTAAAGCCTGTTCTTAAGAGTCAGCCCTTGTGATATCCCAGGGTAATGAGAGTCTGTCAAAGCATAAGACTTCTAGAAACTTACTTTAATATATATGTGTATATATGTCTGTATTAATATATATGTGTATATGTCTATATATGTCTATATATACACATACATCCATAATTATTTTTTACATCTTTGTGCATCTTTAGAACAGTGTGAAGGGAAGGTGAGGGGCCAAGCAAGGGATCACCCTATTCAGTCCCAGCCTAGTCCATGTTTTATACAGAAAGAGGGTAGTAGCAAAAGAACTAATTCAAATGAGGGTAGCAAGTCCACACCAATTGAAGTACATTGTACATTGAGGGGAATTTTTAGGAGATTCTGTGACCTTTGTAAATAATTGCTCCTCATTGTTGAAAACCAGGTGACATACAGAACAACCTGCAGCACACGAAGCAGCAATCACTGCAGGGTGCTTTCTCCTTCCTTCCTGTGTCAACACTAAGTTTTACATTATTTTTGATCTCTCTTGTCATAACTTCAAGTATGGCAGGTGTCATTCCTGGGTACTGTAAACTGGCACAGCTGAGACACCAAAGCTCCTGTTAATTCATCTGTAGTGTACATGAGCATGAATGAAGAGCCTGATTCTAAGGGAAGGGGGGTTATTTTAAGGATCTCTTAAGACAGAAATTAAAAATTACTTGTCTTTTATCTCTCAATTAAGTTTTTTAAAGATAAAGCAGTACATAATTTGCCAAAGTTTTGTTTCTTAAAACATTTGTATTTTAGATATTAACCAAGGAACTCTTTTTATGCAGCCATTGCAGTATGTGCTCATGCTTTGTTTTGTTTTGAATACTAGCACTGGTTTTTAATTCTTCTCCTTTCCTGTATTTGTGCTATTAAAACAGAAAACTTGAGACATAAATGACTGTCACAGCTGATACAAAATTCTTCATTGGAAAAGCATGCAGTTGTGACTGCCAAGCATAAATGTTGCAAATATCCTGGATTTAAAGTGTGTAGCATGAGGCTACAAATACAATGCATTTTCTTAAAAATAACTGCCTGCCTAAAGATTGTGGTTGTACAAATAGCTCTGTACCATGGAGATGGCAGGACAGGAGAAGAATGTTACAGTGTTAAAAATGTGCCCCCATTTTAGTACAAATTATAAATGATTTAGAGGACAAATTCAATGAAGTGGCTCTTTGTACAGACATGAAGTGACAATGTTCAAATCTGAGGAAGTGTTCAAACATTTAGAATTTAACAGGGCCTGTCTAAAAGACCAAAGAATAAAAGCTGTATGAGTGGTGAAAATTCTGTTTGTATGTATGCATGTATGCAAATATTTGCTAGTGTAGATGTTTAGCTTGCCCTTAGGCGTTTTGAAACATGTATGTGCCTTATGTTGCACCCAGATCCTGACTGCAAGCAGCAGCTGAACCATACTGCTGCCACCAGGCTCACATCCTCCTGTCCTGGTGCAGTCTCTAAAGGAAAACTCCCACCCCTAATCCTGCTCAGACCTTCATGAGCCCAGTGTTTGTGTACTAATGAAGTCATGGGATGGGTTGCTTTAAAGGAGAAAAGATACATTTGGATATGCAATTATTTGTTCTATGTTTATTCATGGTTCTAACTTCTTAAGTGGATCCAAATGATTGCTATTTAAATTATGTAGTGCTACAAATCTGTTCAAATCTTTTGCTCAAGAATACATAAATAGAAAAACACGTTGCTGGCGTATTTCTGATCTCATCATAAAGACTCTTCTTTGCAGATTTTTATTTGAGAACCATTTCTGACTAATGTAAAGTTGGCTGCCCAAGCTTTAGTGTCTTCTAACCTGCTAAAAATCTCATTTAAGTACTGGAATGCAACCTTGTCATCGTGGTGGTGCTGTAGATGCTTAGAGGTCAAAGCACATTTCTTTAAACTGAAGTCTCCATAGTGTTTCTTTCAAGTCAGTGGCTTTACAAGTGGTATAACAGAGGAGGTAAACCCAGAGCCATTTTTATTAGAATGCTAACCTATTCTTGCAAGGTCTTTGAACATGTTAAAGCAGAATTAGAAACTCTGCAGGTTTCCCTGAAAATATGATCCCTGATGAGAAGATGATTTTAAACCTAAATCAGATATGAGACTAATATAAGGAAGAAATAGAAGGAGGTTAAGATCTAATCTACACCTAATAATAACAAACATGTTAAAATAAATACAGGCTTGCCATTTCTGTCAGATTTTAAAAGGTAGAAACTCTTGTGTTTAGATTCTCTGTATGAGGGCAACCACCCCTAAGGCCACAGGAATGATTTGAGGTCAATATTCTCCTCTGATAAATGTGCTTTTCAGTGCTTGAGTAGTTCCGGCTTCATATATTGCCAAGACTTTTATTCCTTTTAAAAAAGGAAAATCAGCTTCTCTGTCATTTTTCAAAACCTTTCTCTTAGGCCTCATAATTACTGAACCTGAGTTAGTAACTTGGCACACCCTGCTTTTGTTAACCAGGCTCAAGTACTAAATCGTTGCAATTTAGATGTATGTGGAAATATTTAGAAGACAGAGCTGAAGTCCTTTAATGACTAGTTATGGTAGACAGCCTTATAAAGCCCTAATAATATTTTGATTATTCAGCTCTGACGGCTCTGATATTTCTGAGTTCTGGGCTATCAATTAGTGAAATCATAAAACCTGATATTTTGATCAGGGAGAAATTGTGTATGAGCGTGTATGGAACTGAAAAGAATCATCATTAGTTCTTTCACCACTCTGCTGTAGGTAGGGATATCTCTGTTGAATGTCTTCCACAGCAGCCCATAATTAATTATCTGCTTTATACAGCAGATGATAAAATGACAGCTGGGAGTGGTAAAAAATGCTGGGAAATCCAGATGGGATCAGAAGACCATGAGCTTGAGGAGAATATACTGCAGGAGAAAAATATTTTCTTTTTGTATTTCAGGTTTTGTATTTACTGCTAAGTTCAGCATCATGCAAATTGACTCTGACAGAGGCATGAGCCAGAGTTCTTACATTCCACAGAAATATTTTCCTTGTTTTCATTACACTTTTGATCCCTCCTAAATGTAGAATGTGTGTGGGCAGAATTTTCACAAGCATTGTTGCTGGTACCATCCAGTACTCCAGAAGCCTGATCAGGACATTTGGTCTCTATTATGCCATGAATTAGACATATCAGTTAATTAGTTATCAGCTGCTGTTCCTTTGTTTGTACAACGTGTTTATTTACCATGAAAAAAATTAGATTATTTGTTTAGATTAATTAGTTAAATGTACTTAGGATAAAGTGGCATGGGGGAGGAATTTGAGATCATTCTACTAATTGCTTAGTGGCTAATGGGAGGTTGAACTCCAAAATTATTTCTGCTTGAAACTTCTCAAAGAAACAAAAATCATGGAGTAAATAACTGAGTGCACTCTCTGCCTCTGATTTTCATTTTTGTCTTCTTTCGATGGAGCTGCATTCAAAAAAGGTTTGTTTTTTAAAAAATTCAGAATCTGTATTTATATAGATGAAATTCTGATGGCATACCTAGAGTAATAATGTTAAATTATAAACAGAATAGGTGGCACCCATTAAGCATGTCTGAAGTAATTCATATTTCTGGTCTCCTGATTTACAGAGGATATATGTTCACCATCTTATTATTGAAATTTTAAAATTCTGTTCTTGCCATACATTGGAGTCATTGACACAAAGCAGCTTACCTGTGCATATCTACCTCTTTCCACAGTCAGGAAAATGAATCTGTATGTGAGAGATCCAGTCTGTATGGGTTTTGCCTGCTAATGACAAAATCATAAGCTTAGAAATTGGATTTTAGTGCAGTTCTGTTTGAACAAACTCAGTGAATCCAGAGCAACTGTGAGCTCAGATGCAATTGGGCATTGCCTATAGCTAATGAGTAAAACAGCAAAAAGGGCTGTTGAGACAGGATTGTAAGGGCTGAATTTTGCTTTCACAGGAACTTTCATGGCTTAGCAGAAATACCCCCAAAATTATCAGTTAAAGCCCTCATTGAAAGCTCATAACTCAATGAATAAAGGCTTCCAAACATGTTGGACATCTGCCCCATCTCTGAAGTCATCCTATTTTCAGAGGACATGACAAACCCCTTAACTCTGAGCAAGGGACAAAGAATCTGGGAGTTACTTTCATACCAGGGCTCTCAGTGTCATGTGATGGAGTTGTAGCTTAATAATTTGGGTTCCTGCATTTTAGTCAGCTTTTACAATTAATGTCTGTTTTAAAGGCCCCTTTTTAAAGGTGTTATTTAAGAGCTGCCCAGGAGCACTCATTTTGTGTATTAAAAAGCAGAAAATCAGAATAAAAAGAGGTGATCAACCCACTTTGAGGTAATATGGAGCATAGGCTGCTAAACAGAGCCATCAGCTCTCACAATAATTTGGTTATTAACCCTTGCAGGCCAGACTGAGCAGTGCTGCTGCACCCAGTGTTGAGCACTTCAGCCCCAGGAACAAGTGACAGCCCCAGCACTGCAAACATGTTCCAGCTGTGGCCCTGCTCAGAATGCAAAGACAGCAGAAACAGAAAGGAAATGGGGGTCAAAATGGATCCAGGTACAGTAAAGTGGCTTTCCTACAATCTGGTAACTCTGTTCAACTATTCCTCATTAAAATTATGTTTAGTACAGTCCTCGACCTGCCAAGCATGGAAAGAACCCTTGTGAGTATAGGCTGACCTAAAGGTTTATAAAATCTTCTGGTTTCATGTGATTCTGTGGTAAAATACTAGATGAACATGAGAGCAGCATGTAAAATGAGGGTGGAATATTCCACAGGTAATATCTTTCTATGGTTCATTCAGTTCTAGAATTTCATGTTTAAATGTGCTCTGGTTTGATAGTGAATTAAATCTGTTACCAGTGTTGTTGCTTCAGAAGGTTATTCATGAAAAGGTTTTTCATACCTTTTTCTGAGGCAAACACCGTGCTGTAAGATATATAGCCCAGTTCAGTGTTTTACACTAAAACGGGAAGAATCTATAAGCATTTCAACCTTTTTTTCTTTTTTTTCCCCTAGAATACAAGCCAGAAAGAAATGGAAGGCCAAAATAAGAGAAATTCTATAGACTTTAAAATATTTTTTCAGTCTAAATTGTAACTAACAATTCATTAGCTATCTGGGAATGCTCAGGCAACATCCTTACCAAGCATGCTCAAAATGACCTACAGTTCAAGCATTTCTGCTCATGATTAAGGCAATGAAAATGCTTTTGTTAAAACTAAAAGAATGTAATCAGTCAATCTACTTCTTTCTGGACCCCTAAAAAGATTATTCTGACTCCTGTTAAATTCTGCAGAAATCTGATGTTTCTAGAGGGCTAGAAGAAAGAAATTTAACTTCAAAGAAGGTCTGACTACCAAGTTGAGGAAAAAATAGAACTCTAATGCAAATGTATGTGTCATAAAAGATTGAATACCCACAAAATGAAGCTGCTTGCAAGAAAATACTATTAAGGCATTAAACCAGTGGAAAAAAAATGTAGAAGAGAGGGTTACTAAGGGTTGTGAAAAGTCACATAATCCATCTCTCTGCCTGAAGGAAGGCAAGAAGAATAGTTCCTTTAAAGCATACCTTGAGGCACTGTACTTTACAGCTCCACTGAAGCTAGTTAGGCAGAAAAATTTACACCTTTCTGATTCAAGCAAGCAAGACTTGCCAGCCCTGCCTCAGCTTTCTGACACTGATGGTGGCACATCTGTTCATCCATCTCATATTTTTGTAAAGTTTGGTGCCCCAAAGTTTTCCATGACCTCAATGAAAGTCCACAGGAAAGGTGAGGGAGCCACAATACCTGGTCACAGACAAGTAGTCTCATGCAGCACAATTTGAGCTTCAGTGGTAGAAGAGGAGACAAAATTGCCCTTGTGCCTTGCAAATCAGTCACTGCATTAGCCCTTCCCAAAAGTCTTTCAGATGATATACTCTACCTCAGTTATGGCTTCACACACCTCAGAATGGCTTTGCATTAGTGCTTGTGGTTTCCTTCTAAGCAGCCTGGGGAGGATGGAAGAAATGCCTCTCAAATTTTCCATACTTGCACCCAGTTCTTGATCCTGCCATTATTCTCTCAAGACAGGCATTTCAGCAATTTTTTTTTGCCTTGCTTTCCTATTTTCCTCTTTAAAAACGTCACTGGCAAAAACAGCTAATGCCATCCTATGCAAATATAAGGGGAAAGGAAGTAAATGTTTGCACTTTGCAGAACTCTTGGGAACAGCAGAAATGGTGAGGAGGATAATAAAGATAGGCAGACCAAGATAAAACAGCAGCTCTTCTCCAGTCAGAGGAGCCTCCAAGCTTAGCTAGTAATAGAGACTAAAGTCCAGATGTGCTTCTAATAAGTCCACTATTAACTCACCATAATTATACCTTACAGTAATGCTACTTCATCATCATGGCACAGCTATAAATAGAATATCATCACTTCACATCCAACATACACAATGCATTCTGAAATTAGGTAAAATCTGTGATTCCAAATAGTGACATACAGCAGCTACTATTTACCACAGAAACCCCCTTAATAAATGCAGTATTAGGGGGTGATTTTATTTCACAAGAGAGATTGAGACTGAATTTTCTACTGAAATTATAATTTATTTGTTTATGGTATATCTCAGTCAGTGCAGTTGTTTGGTGCATGTGGAAAATTGACTTCTGTGTACATTATCCTGTGATTAAGGAAGAAATCAACTGCACAGCATAGCACTGAGGTCTTTTCACTATTTTGCCTCTTTCCATCAGGTAACTTTCCAAAATCTGCCTGGGAAAACTGCACAGAAAGCAATGCCTCATTTGCACTTAAATAATTTTACTAAGGCCAAAAGGAAGACTTAAAGGGCCACTCAGCAATCATAGAAATTTATTCAAGCAGGATCTAATACAAATGTCTGAACTTCTTGAATGTTTTTCATTCTGAAATTCCAGTTAAGAGCCATAGGTATCAAATATTATACTTTGCATTTGTAGTAAAAGACCAGGCTTTCCTTTTATTAGTTACAATCTGCATCTAGAAGTTTTAAGAGGAAGCTGCAAATGTTTGCAAAGTTTTGAGATTAATTATTTGCTTCATTTGCACTGTTTTTCTCTTCAGCTTCTCTAATTTAGCTCATTGGATCATGAGGTGTTGAGGTTCTTCTTAGAAAACATCAACTGTGTGGACCAAAAAGGACAGCAGTCATAGACATTAGAAGAGCTGGGTGGCAGGGGTCAACTTTTTCTTAAAGGAAGCAAAAGGCCCATAAAAAGTGTAGGCAGACAAGGTAAACAAATACGATATAAAGGGGAGAAGGGCCCACTTCATCTCTCCAGGTTGAGGTAAGGTCCTGGGTTAGACAGGAGGAACAGATGAATCATATGTAGAGAAGCTTCTGTTAGAAGAAGCTCATGCAGCTGCCTTTTGAAAGCTGAATCAGATTGAGTTTGGGTTTGCAGGTGATTTGGACACATTTTGGTTTGCCCTCAGCTGAGGGATGCAGCCACACTGTTGCACGCCCAGGGGTGATTACTGACGGCATAAACAACAGGAAATTATTGTGTACAATAAGTGCAATATTCCTCCCAGAAAAAAAAAGAACATTTCCCAGAGTCACTGCAGCTTTCTAAGAGATCTGACAGAAGTAATTCTTCAGGATCTTAGTAACACTAAGTATTGATGTATTGATGTATGTAACACTGAGTATTGATGCAAAAGCTATCTCACAGGGTATCTGGTTCCAGGACGCATTTGGTCCTGAACCCCCTACATCTTTCAGAGAGCTACAGAGCTAGAAACCCATTTATAAACTCTTCATTTGGAATAGCAGTACTCAGCTGCACTGACATCAAAGCAAAATGGCAAATTAGCAATGCATTTGTATGCAGTGTTCTCACATGTGGGTCACTTAGGGAAATAAGGTGGCCTTGCTCAGCAGGCTCCCAGAAGCTGCCATTCTGCTCTGCAGTGCTGAAAGTAATTTAGATGTATTGTGTTTCTGGGTCCCCTTTATCCTCCTGTTCCCAAAAGGCAGGAGTGCTAGTGGAAAATTATTAAAACCTGATATTTTTGAAGGTGACTTGAGACATCAAAAGCACTTCGTTGCCAAGCTGCTGGGCTGCTTGCTTTTCCAAGGAAGTCAGCAGAGAGTAGTGCTATAGAATAAATAGCAGCTCAGCACAACCATCACCTGAAATGGATGATATACAGGCAGGAGAAATGCTTAAGCATGTAGGGAGGCTATAAAACCCTAATATTCAAACTGAGATCAACAGAAACAGAGTGGTAAAGAGAGAACAGTGGACAAAGATGTAAGTGAAAAGATGGATCCTGCTGGTAATTTCTGACTCTAATCTACCTGTCCCTGGGTTGTCACTTGGTATAAATGTGCACATTGCTTCGTATATTGCCAATATGTCACATGTAACATTTTTATTATATTGCATAAGTGGTGTCCCCATTATGGCTGTACTGCACCTCAGTAACAAATTCACTTTAACATTCCTGCCTGGATTTCACATTGAAGTTTGTCAGCTACATGAGTCTCCATTCACTTTGTCATCAGTGAAAATTAACTTTCTTGTATGCTGCTCTTATCACTTTTAGACAAACAGAAACTGTGTTTGGTGACTCACTAACAGGAAGTGAACATTCCTTCTTACTGTAAGGTGATATTAATGACAGTAAATCTTCCCATGACCTTAGCTGGCTGTCATTTGCTTGGCAATTCCTGTATGTCTGAAGAGCTGTGATGTAGCCTATGGTTATCTCAAATAAGCTTAGAAAAGGTTGTGTGAAAATGATGTTTTCTAAGTCTTTTCTTGTATGCATGAGAGCTGTTAGGGATCTATTTCATATTTTTCAGAATTCTGTCTATTTAAACTAATATATTGAAATTAGGTTTCATTAAAAAAAAAAAAAAAAGGTGGTGGGCTTTCAAAAATTCTGAAAACTCACAGCCCTCATTGAGGTCATTGAAAACTTTGGGCACCAAACTTTAAAAAAGATAACTGTGTTTGAGCTGTAGCAGAAAGGGCTCTCCAGAAACTTAGTTATTGCCCAGCTACTGGAGCAATTCCTAACAGAAGCAGTCCATGCCAGAAGATCCTGTTCTGTTATACACTTCAGCTGGTGCTGTAGATTGTATTTAAACTAGTGGCCATTTAAAGATTATTCAGACTGTCCAAGAGAAGTGACTCGCAGAGTCACAGTCATTCTTAGTGCACTGGAGCTGCAAAGCTCCTGTCAGACAGGACGTGACTGAGAGGTATTGGAGACTCCAGGAGTGCTGTCAGAACACATTAACAAACCCATTTTTGCATTTCTGTCATCATATCAAGATATCTTTGGCTCATTCCCTTCAGAAAGATCTAGTATTTCAAAATCCTAGGTCTGAAAAATCTTCACGGCTTTCATATTTTTGGCAGCTACCTTTTAAGAGCAGTTAGGACTCATTCCCTAATATTTTTCAGATACCAAGACACATTTTGTGGAAAGTTACTGTAGAAATGCAACAGCTTTGATTTCTAATGAGAAGCAATGCTATCAAGGTTAATGACAACAGCTAGCTGCTTGGTCGGTTCCATGAATTAGCCAAACCAGAGGGGAGGGGGTTAAAATCAAACAAGTTTTTAAGAGTCCATTTTTGTTTAGTCCATAATGTGAGGAAATTGCACATGACAATTACAGAAGGTAAAATTTCATCTCTGTTGCCCTTGTATTAAAAAGAGTTGGATGCAGAGGAGGCACTGGAGAGAAACAGCTTGCTGGGCATTCCTGTCCATTCCTGTGGGACAGCCTGTGAATGCATTGCAGGGAAGCAACAAAGGCTTGGAGCATTGCTGTAAGGGAGGTCAGTCTGCACAACAGCCTCTGCCCCATGACTAAGCTGGGAAATTACTTCAAAACTATTCAGAACTTTAAAAGTGGTTTTGAAATAAAGAGGATGGGTAAGTGAAGGCAGAATAGGAAGTTATTTGTATAACTCATGTTTTAGGCTGATGTGAATGCAAGAGGACTGGTAGATATTAGTGGAAAGTAGGTGGCAGGAGCTACTCTGCTTGAGTACTTGTATTTAATTTAGTTGTAAATATTGGCTGTTCATTCTTTTTTTTTTTTTTTTTTTTTTTTTTTTTTTTTTTTTTTTTTTTTTTTGTAGTTCAGCATCATCCCTGTCAGAGGAAAGCTTTGAGGTGTCTCAATTGTTGGTCCAGCAGCCTGAGTACTTTTATTAAATTCAGATTTAAGAGACAAGTGTTTGTGGAAGCCAGACTAGTTTTCATCTATTTGGGTAACAATTTTTGAGGGTAATAATTGGAGGAGGTGTTAGTTTGTAGACATTCCCTGTTTATTAAGGTTTCTATATAATATAAGAATTTACAGAATAATAATATCAATATTGCTTCAGTATCATAATACACTTGTTTAGTTCAGAGTTAGTAGAGAGGAGTATGGAGTTACTGCAGCTAATGTAAGTCAAGCCACCCCTCATGCTGTTCTATGGCAAGCGTACAGCAATTCAAACTCTACCACTCTGTACAGCAGTGCCTCTTAGCCTGAAATGTTCACTGACAAATTCAGTGTCCAAAGGAGTGCAGCAATGGACTGTGGAAGTGTTTCAGTAAAGGTGAAAAGTTACATTCCCTTTTCTCTTTATTTGTTTACTAAAAATTCAGAAACGTTGATCCTAGGGAAGAAATGTAGCTGTTCAGCACAAGAATTCAGCTGCCTTTGTTGCTGTTGAACCCTAAATACTTTAAGAACATTTCTAAAGCAGTGGTTTCTCCTCTTGTTTACCTCACATATCGATCAGATCTAAGCATTCCAGGCCTCAGCTCTTAATAGATGTGCTTATTAATGTATATGCTAAAGGAAGCATATGGCTTTGCAAATCAGGGGAGTTTTTATTTAGTAATAGAATTTTATTTAGAGATTGCTCATTAATTCTTTAAATCAGCTTTTGGTTACAACTATTTGCTTAAGTTTATGCAACATAAATTGCATACAACTACAACTCAAATTATTTCTTATGAATAATGTATTTGAACAAATATAGGCCTTCAATGTATTTGCAGATCATTGGTAGTCAGCTCACAATTTTTATGTCTGAGCCCATTTTTTCAAGTTGTTTACTCATTTAGGTTAGAAGTGGGATTTTATATGTCTCCAAGTGTTTACTATGCAATTTTCAAGATGTATGATTTACTGCTTGAGGTGCTTTTTTCCATCTCCTTGAAAATCTCTGGGAGTCCACCTGCCTAATGGCATCCTGAAACATTTATTGTGTTGAGTTTACTGTGCAGGTAATGGGAAGAGAAGCATAAACTGATGAAAAACATTTCTCTGCTTCTTGTGCAAATATTGAATTCATGCAATATGGTTGTGCTATCATCTAATAAACTCTTTTGCATTCCTCCTATATGAAAATGTATGTGTCCAAATATTCATGGCTAAATAGAATCATCGTATGCATGGATTAGCATAATTCAGATTAAAGCGGTAGAATAAACCTTGAGAAATATTTCAAGAGGAAATAATTTTGTTGCCAAGTCATGTTTTCTGAAACAGAAATGTTTCTTTCAGATCTACTTCTGAGCACCTCCTGGAAATGTGGCTGTTTCTGGACCCCAATGTCCTGATGTAGCCCCATTCAGCCTCACACTGGCCCTTCAGAGCTGGCATGGACTCAGGTACTTCTCATTTCTTTCAAGTGATCCATTTCAAAAGTTTCTGCTCCCCACTCAACCCCTTGCTGGTCATTCAGGCACCCCAAGGCTCCAGACACACTTGTGCTTTGAAAAGGACAGCTCAGGGATGACAAGCCCATGAAAATGAAATGGCTTTTTTCCATGTCACTGCTTTTCCTGGGAAACAGCATTTCCTGGGAACCAGAAACTGTGGCCAAAGGGCTGCTTGTTCTCCCTGTGAGGGAGATTTGCTGTCCCTGCAGCCCTGTCCCAGCAGGAGAGCCCCTGGCTGTGCCCAAGTGAGGCTCACTCTCTTGAAGACATCAACACCTTCATTTCTAGAAGGTGTTGAAGCAAACCCTGCTCAGGCCTCTCAGAGTTGGGAGTGCCAGGGAAGAGGGAACAATGTGCCCTGGCTGGGAAGGGACACTTTGTGTGCTCTGCTCTTACACCCATGCCTGTGTGCAAATGCTGCTGGGACAGAGGCATTTCTACATTGTCCCTTTGAATCCTCAAGTGCCAGGCAAATAAATGACTTAGAGGAGGTGCAGCAATGAGTAGAGCATGTGCTTTGTCCCAAAGTCAGAGCAATTTGCAGTGAGGCAACTTTAGCAGAAAGAGCAATCAAGTCATAATAGGCAATCAGGGATTGCTGAACACGGGGCTGTCGAGGCCAAGGACCACCCTTTGAGCTCCTTGTTATGAGCCTCGGGCTTCATTTAGGCTCAGGTCTGGCCTGTGCAGTTACAAGTGCAGCACAGTCTTTCTGCTAGCCCTGATGGACACCTCTGCCACACTCCACATTTTGATATGAAATCAAAAGCTATAGAGACCTCCAAAGCTTTCACAGTCTTCTGAAAAGCTACTTAGGCAAAAATGTCCCTTCTCATTTTTATCTGTGCTCTGCTTAGTACTGTTATGGCTGTGCAGACATATTCTGCTGTGATTTTTCCAGTGCAATTTTTCTTCCTAGTAGAGAGTTAAGACAGTTCCTAACATGACTAGATTAAAACAAAACAAAAAAAAAAAAAAAAAAAAAAAAAAAAGAAAAAAAAAAAAAAACAAGAAAAAACCAATAGTGTTTGAAATAATGCTGTCCATTAATATGGCTTGTAATTAGTATGTCCTGTATCTGTGTTCAAGAGGCAAAATTCCATAACCTCTTTGACTGGTGAGAGTTTCCTGTCAATGCAAGGAATGGGGGGAAACCAAATGGTGGGGGCTTTCCCATTCTATTCCCTATCCACTCAGGCCTCTGAGAAAAAACGACTCACAGATCAGTTTGCACAGATCAGTGGCCACCTCCCTCTGCCAGACTTAGTTGCCAGGACAACTGTTGCCAAGACATGCTGGTTTTCCTAGGGAACAATTTCAGTGTGTTATTTCTGTACAGCAAACCATCTCCCATGTCTATTGTTCTACCCACATGAGAAGCTGTTGGAGTTTTAGCTCCATGTGGAGATTGGGAAAGGGTAGCAAGGGAAGGCAAGTCTAGTCACCAAAGGGGAATTTTTGGTCCTAGAGGGATCTGCACAAGCATTATGGTCTGTCAGACTGTACATGCACTCTGAAAACAGAGGTCCCAAAGCCCAGAGCTGGGAGCCTCTTCAAGCTATGAGATCAAAATGAATTCCCAAGCTTGTAATACTCTTAAAAATATTTAGTTGGGAATAGGATAAGATCCTTGGGGATATTCTGCACTGTAATAAATAGCTTTATTTTTACTCTTATGATTGAGTACAGTGCTGTAATCAACCACTGCATGTGCTGGAAACAACAGGTTCCCCCACCTCACCCAACCTGGGATATGGGGTTTTTTTGAATGATTGATATGTCCTCAAAAGATCACTCTTTTCCCTTGGAAACTGCTTGTGAGTTTTATATCACCTGAAAGATTGCCTTAGCTTTACTTTGTTAGTGGTATAATGCTAATGGTATATACACAGCAATAAAAAATCCCCATTGTTACAGATGTTTTTAGAGTTTATGATTCAACTGTATTAGTTTCCATTTCTTTTTGTATCAAATTCTTTTTGTTCAAGTGGAAAATGGTTTTGATTATTCTTTAATATGAGATAGCATTTAACTGAATGGCTGTAAGCTAGTTAAATGGATAAACTCCTCTGTTGAGAAATACAAAGAAATTTAAGGCTGTTCTTGTCCACCAGAGGTCACTTATGGGCCACTTTATTCATCGGTGGCTGTGCTTTCACTTGCCTGCTTAGTATCTGTTGTTTCTCCTATGGAGTACTTTTGGATCAGCTGTTAAAATGCAGGTCCTGAAGACCCTTCTAATGACTTTGAATCTTTTCTAGAATCATTAACTTTAAGAAGCAGAAAAGAAAAATCCTGCTGAAACCTAATAAAAACCATGAAGAACTGCAGGGACTTTATTGATCCCATAACCTCGGTAGGTAATCTCAGTATCTACACCATGCTTCACAGGTTTTGCTGTGCATATTAAAGGATCTTGAGTGTGAGCCAACTAAATCTATATGGGATTCTTATCTGGATTCTAATCTATTCAGTCTTCAAAAAACCTTTCTCAATATGCACTTCAGTTGAGAAGCAAAATGTGTTTACAGCTTCTGATACTTCAACTGTATGTGGACGTCAGCTCTTGCATGCTAGTGTAGGCTTCTGATTCATAAATTTTTGCTGCAAAATGATGAAAAGCCTTGAGAAATCTTTATTTGACAGATCAGTTGTCAAATGTGAACAACTCCTCCAGCTTTGGCAAAAGCTGCCATTCTGCATCTTCTGCTGCAGCCGGAGTGAAGAGCTGGAAATCTGCTGTGGTGTTTGATGAGCCCTTAAGCATCAAGATCACCTCTTCACGGCCTGTGTTTGAAGAAGTCTCAACAGAAAAGAATGTCCTTCCCCTTACTTCATTTACAGTAGATGAAGGAAAAGCAAAGGAACAGAGTGAAAATATTCCTCTTCCTCCAAGTTGAATGGACAGAAATTTCCCAATAGTGTACAAACCCATTTAGCCCAATAATTAACATAATGTGTTCTGAGCTTTGTATGAATGCCATTTATTTTTGTGTTGTCACTGTCTGATGGCAAGATTTAACCACTTCTTGTTCAGAGCAATATAGTGCTGAACAGTTCAGCATCATACAGGTGTGTCAGCATCAGAATATTTTTGTTTGATTCACTTGAGTAAATATCAAGGTGTAAACTCATGATTAATCATGAAGCACTGTAATTTATCTTTGTATGTGAGTGTACTGGAGCAGACAAAAACCTGCAATTCTCCCCAGTTCTTTTAATACTGGGATGAAACCATAGCTCTTCTCAAGTATAAAGGTATAAATATGCAAAGATTTACACTGTGCTTGGTTTTCCAGTTGCACTAAACAAGGAATTCTTTGCAGGAGCTGAACAGAAAGCTGGGTGCAAAGTGGCCTGGTGCTGGATAAAAATTTTATGGAGTGATGGGTGTCCCATGTGCAGATGCATTCCAAATGTGTAAGGTAAGATCCCTTAAAGCTCCGTGAAGCTGAAGAGAGAAGTTTTTTGACTTTATAGTCAAACTTTTACAATGTAAGTAAAGAGCTGACTAAGGATGGTAAGAACGGCATCTTAATGTTATTTATCTTCATTCAGAATCTCACACTTTTAGAGCTCGCATGTCTTTTACCTCAGATGACAGGAAACTCAGCAGATTTTCAGAAGAGGAGGAGAAGCTCAATACAGGTGTTCTTAATAGTCAGTATCCCAAGTGAGGGATCCTGCGTGAATCATCAGCTTTGAATCTCAAACAGAACTTCCTCTGAATTAACCAGGTTGTTTGGGTTTTTTGGTCTGGTCTGCTTCAGAACTGTCTCACTCTCTTAATAGCTTCTGTCAAGACTATGCTCAGCCTTGCAAACTGTGTTATACCTGTAGCATTGCTCCTAATGTGTTCTACTGTAGACATTCCCTACTCCCTCACAAGAAGTTGATACTTTTACCTTGATCTTAATATACCAAGTGGTCACAGGACACTCAAAGATTTTATCATTAATGAGGGCTGACTATTTCAGGATAGAAAACAAAACAGAAAACAACTGTTCCTGTGCACAGTCCCTTTTGGCAGGCTGACAAGTCAAAAGAGATAGATAAAGAGCTTCAGCTCTACTCCATCCTTCTGATTGTGAAGAAGCACAGATGCGTGGTAGGATACACAGGCAAGGGATAAATCACTACTCATTCACAAGAAAATGATCCTGTACAGGACAGCTCCATTTTATATATTTCTAAGAGCTCTAATTATGCTCACTGAATGAGCACCTATTAAGAATCATGCTCCATAATGCCTGCTCTGAGTTTTTTCTGAAGCAAGGTTATTCCTAGAGTTTTGTTTTTCAAAAGTCTTTAATCCTGTCTCTAATTGTCTCAATGAAAAGTTTGAAGCACTTTGTGAACTCCTGGCTTCAGAGTAAAAGCACTCTGATGGCCTGACATCAAAGTGAATCAGTGAGGTAGCTGTGCATTTCTCTCCAGTGCTTTAGCCATATATTCTTTTGCAAGTGTCTAGGAGCTGTCACCCTGCTATGTTGTGATGAAAATAATTGGGTAGAGTTCTCACTTCTGTTATTCCCATATGATATTGCTGCTGGTGAAGAATACTCAAAACTGATGGCTCCAAAGGCAAGTTTGAAACTTCAAAAGCCAAGTGTTCTCCTGTGCTGAGCTGCCTCCTTCTCCAAGGAAATCTGCAGAGTTTCACTATATATTGAAGAATACACAACATAAGACCACTCCCCCAAAAGAATGGTATGCAGAAAGAGGGTACATTCAAGGATCTGAGTAGTGAGGAAGTCTGTGTGCAAAATTGGAATTGGAACCAAGTAATTCTGGAGGAAGATACAGAGATAAGCATATAGAGATATAGAGATAAGCAGACAAAAAGAAATTACAAACCCAGTTAAGAAAAACATTTAATAGTTTGTGAATACTAAACCACCTGCCCTTATGATTTTTGTCACTTAATGCAGATATTTACAATAGTCCTGTAAGTTTTGTACTTCATATAAACATGCTGGGTTTGACAGAGTTTAGTGAAATTTCTGCTGTGTGGAAGAACTGTGTTTCAGCAAGATTGTGTCTTGACCTGGTGAGAACCTAGGGTGGGGAAATTGCTGACAATCCTGTCTGCTTCACACTTCTGCTTTTGCAGGCAAGCAACCTCCAGGGAAGTTCAACAGTCATACAACAAACCAGACATTTTTGTGGGTTACAAGGTTACAAGTTGAGCCCTGGATGCCCTGTGCTGACAGTGTATGGCTCCCACGTCTGCTTCTTGGCCAAAACAGCAAAGGTCAGCGTGGAAACTTCAGCTTCTTATATTTAAAACAGAACAAAACAAAACAACAGCTCTTTGGTTCCAAATCTCCTTTTAATGATATTGACTCTACAATGTTTTTATCAAATCATGTGTGACAAGTAGCACTGCTCTGAATTGATGTCTTCATTATATTTTTACAGACACTAAATTTATCCTAGCTCTTGAGTAGGAAAGATACAAGGTAACCTGACAGGCTGTAGCTTCTCTCTCTGATGCCACCAGAACAGAGAACAATAGCCATAGAAATGGGAACAAAACCCCTCCTGACACTACTGCAGGGATTGAGAGCTTTAATTTTTTGCAGTTGGAAACATCTAATAGACCTTACTCTTGGTAAGGAAATTTTCTGCAGGCAAAATTGCAGAGAAGTCTCTTCCTCAGCATTAAATTTTATGTTATTAATTTTGCAGAGCTACCTAGCACACTCTGTTCTTGCTGCTGTACTTTCCATGTCCACACAATGGTACTGTGGCTGGCTGGACAGTGCCAGCTCTGCTGCAGGAAAGGCAGTCCACTGCATAAAGCAGGCCTCAAACAGCCTTCCCTCTCCCAGGTTAATGGATCCACTGACTGAAAAAAGGGGAAAAACCTTACAGTCAAAACTCAGTGGCTGCAGTTGTGCCAATTCATTTGCACCACAGCCAGTGTCTGCCCAAGGCCAGGCAAAGAGCAAAGGGCTCACCCCTGCAATGCCATATGCAGCCCCTGTAAACAGGGGTGGCAAGACTGAGGTAGGCAATCATCAGGATTGTGCAAGACAGAGATAAGCCAGTGAGAAACCTCTTCCCAAAACAAAGCACAAAATAGCAGCTTTTAGTAGAAATGTAGAGGATATACCTTTCTTTTTGTCAGGCTTGTCCTCATGTTAAAAATTCAGCCAGTTTCTGTTTCACTTCTTCTCCCCAGCATTGTGTTGTGCTGACTGCCAGGCAAGCAGGTGGTGGAGCAAAGCTTCACTGTGTACAGGTCTGGGAAATGTGTTGGGAAGTGAAGATTTCCTTTGCTGGATAAGTGTTTGACTGTGCTGAGGGCACACAGCCTTTGCAGGCTGATGCAGACGTGATGGTTGGAAGGACTTTTGTAGGCTGTCCCCCAGCAAGCTGACAGGGAGGACTGCCAGGAGGATACAGTCCCACAGTCTAAGAGCATTCTGCCCCTGAGTAGTCTGTGTGTAAATGCAGGTTTCCTAGGACTTTAATTCAACAGGGCTGTCCTCTGCTGTCAGGTTTTGGGCTTTTTGGCTGATGACCAAGAGCTGTCACCTCCAAGACTAGGTCTGGAAAAAGGACTTTCTGGTGTCTCACCAGGTTCCCCTCTCTGCTGTTACCTGCATTGGGTAAATCATGCTTAAAGCATATTTCAAGAAGGAAAAATTAATTACCTGAGATGTCTGTCTTTGAAAAGGACTTTCCAAACTAGCTACCTCCTAAATATAAGTTTCAGGGCATCTTTCAAAGCCTAATTCTGATCTCTGCTCAGAAATCTCAAACTGTGTAAGCCTTGGGACCTGAAGACTGTCATTAAATCCACACAATGTGATTCTCCACGTGGAATTCTCTGTCCTTCTATAAACGTAAGTATGGATTGCAAAACCTGTTTTTTTTCTTTTTCAGCTCCCTAAGATTTATTCAATTTTTGTGAGAAATTTGGTGCATTTTGCTTTTTTTTTTTTTTTTTTTAATCTAAGCCATTGCTGGTGCTAGTTGTCATCAGTTGCTTTGGAAAGGGATTTAATTGCTAGGAAAACCTGCCACCATTTTGCCAAAGTGCAAACAGACACTTGGGCTCTTCTAGAATAAAGGATTGGAGCACCCTGAAAAACTATGGAGGCAAATTGATTTTAGCTCCTGGCTGGTGAAACAAACAGAGATTTGTGTGAGGTTTAATCTCTGCAGGGAGTGGGCTTATCTGAAAGCTTACATTTTGTTTTCAAGTTTTCTTTTATTTTGAGCTTTGTCTTGTTACATTCAAGGGAGACACCAGCAATGTCAACTTCCCTGGTATTGGATAATTAACATAGTATAGAAAATCAACAGAAGGAAATCCTTACAGGGTGTTAAGAACTGTCTGGAATCCATGAAATTGGATAAGAAATATAAACCAGGATTTAAGTTTGTTATACTAGTTAGCTAAATACCTTCCCTATTTTATTTTATTGTGTACCATTGCTCTAGACTTTGATGGGAGGCTAGTGGAAGAAGCAGAAAGAAGAATATAGAAAAATGGTGCTCCTTAACCTCTGCTTTTTATCCTAATTATAATGTTCTCACAGTAATATTCTAATGATTATACTCTATATGGTACTTTATCAGATGAAATGTGACAGAGGAAGCTGTTCTCTGTGGGAAATCTTTTCTGAAGCTTGAAATAAAGAGAAATAATTGAGGTGAGTAGCAGAATTCATGCTGGATTTGATTTTTCTCTTGTTACCCAAATCTGTCTGTCTCGGTGTTTCCTGAGGTTTTTTTTTTTTTTGACTGGTAGAACTGGGACAAATTAAGAGAAACTAAGGTCACCTGACTTTAGTATGTGGCTTATTTACTATAAAAGTTTGTCAGCTCATGTTCGTGGTAGTTTAATTTTGGGGGGTTTTTTCAGTTAAAGAGAATAAATACATGGGGCATGGCTGCCTCTCATTTGACACTCTCATTGAAAACAAAGGCAATCACTGTGGTGCAGCTTGTCAGAGCAACCTTATGATGTTGCTATCTCTTACTCTGTTCTGCTCAGAGAGGGCAGCAAAGGATTGAAGATCTTTTGGAATCCAAAAGGAGTTCAGCTCTGAGATGTAATACTGAGGAGAAATGTATCTTTTTAATATACAAGGTCTGAAAGGAAAAATAGGGGAGGTTCATTCAGATCATTGCTAATCAAACATACTTGAGCTTTTTGTCCTTTAAGGTGTGGGTGTTTGCAAGTAGTGGAAATTCTAATAAGAGAAACACTTAATCACTTTGAGCTTAGGCATTACCTGATAGGTGTGAAGAGTCCCAGCAGAAACACAATGAGCATTCATCCTCAAATGGATTATTGTATGACTCATTTGGCATGAAGATAAATGCTGTCAATTTAGACATATAATGAACGAAAGACAGAAATTAATTTGTAGCATGGTGAGATTAATGACTGTTGTGATATTAGGTATTTTCATTAGACCTCAAGACTTTCGGACTTGTTATAATTTGGTCATAAACAACCAAGTTATAGGCTTGGTTGTTTCTTTTCAGGTTTCACTGTGTGCAGGTACAATCAGGGGCTATATGAAATTGTTCAGACACTATCCCTTTTGCCTGAATATAGGAGTGTATTTCCCAGTTAACCCCTCAAAATTATGCAAGTGGAGAAATTTATTAACTTATTCTGTTTGATTTGTCACCGATCTGTGGACTTAGCAATGATTCTTTTTCATCCTTTCAATGCCTTGGCTTTCACTACTAACAGTAAGAAGTTAGCACAGAAAAACCTGAAAAGAAAATTTATTCCTGCCCAGAAGTTCAGTGCAGTGCTCCTGCAGCCAGTGTCTTACCAGCTAGAGATGGCCCAAAGGTGCAAAGGATGAACAGGTACAGAGCTATGACCATTTAGCAATACTGTAATTTTGACACTTCTCATCAACCCTTTGCTCTTTGTTTTGTGCCTTCTTCAATCTTTCATTTTGTGGGGTTTTTTTCACTTCTCTCCTTTTCTTCTGCCCCATTAGCCTTTTGTAGGCTCTGCACAATTTCAGGAAGCTGAACGTGCTTTCTGCATTTATAATGCTACTCTAGATGCTTGGCTTTTAATAAATAAAAAAATAATATTATACATTTTCACAGTAGCCCATAAAATAGAGATGTAATGAGATTTTAATCTGATTGTACCATTTGTACTCTGAATCACTTCCTATTATATCCTACTAAATTATTGCTGCTTTTTCTTTCCAGGGGCCAGCTCTCAAAACCAGAAATCATACTTGCTAGAGTTGCCTCCTAATCTGATGGTCATGACTTGATTGATTCATACTCTCCAGCCCCAACAGCAGCATTCCCCCAAGGTATGATTTGTCAGGTAACTTTTTTCATGTGCTGCTGCAAACAGCAAATGGATCCACAAGTGCTTTCTGTCATGTGGCAGAACCAAGTCATGCTCTCTCCAAAGTTGCCAAATCAGTTTCTGCCCAAACTCTTAAGAAATCCATATGAAATTGTGTATTTTCTTACCATCTCCCATCTGTGTTACCATGTGTATATCACTCACCTTGGAATTAGATACTTGCTTTCCATCCACAAAATCTGAACATTATCGCTTTGCATGAATTATGACATAAAATTTCAGTGGCATACACTGATATTCTGTATAAGTGTCTTCTGGTCCACATACTCCTCAGTGTGCCCTCTGCAATTCCATGGTTGAAATAAGTAAAGCCACCAGTATCTTTCAACAAACTACTCCAGAGAGGAATCCTTCATAATGTTGCAATTTAGGTAATTTTCTAGATCATATACTGTGATGTGTGATTGGATTACAGCTGAACAAGACTGGCTTTCTGATTTAAGAGAATGTGTATCTCTGCAACAACACAAGGGCATTTATTTCACTGGATTTTTAGTGCCATAAGTAGGGGTAGTAAAGGCTTCTTCATCAAAGTAATTAATTTCCCAGCAGATGAGGCTTTCCATGGGAACAATTCAATTTTCCTCAGATGTTTTTATTTTCCTGGGGGTGGGCAGGTGGAAGAGCAAGGAGAAGGAGTCAGTGTTTGATGCTTACTCAAAACACTAAGAAAACATAGTGGGAGAAAAATTTAGGAAACATTTGAACAATTTTTAAGTTCAATTCTAGGAGAAGAATTGAGAGGCCTATAGAGTTTCCCTGGAAAAGTGAGGCCTTCAGGAATAAAAGGAACTTTAGAACCACAAGGAAAGAGAGGAATAAAAGTAGAACATTGAAGTAAGAAATAAATTTCTCATGTTACTATGAGTCTGGTTTTCAACCTTTAAGTATGTTCTCCAAAAAAACACTTGTGTTAGTGTCTTGCATTCCTATGGCATCATTTGAGGAAAGGTGTGACTTCCAGAAGCATGAGGAGCAGAAAAATAAACCATCTGTTACGTACGAGATGAGTTGCCCAACAGAACTGGAGGAAGAAAGTGTCTGGAATGAGTCACTAGCTTCTTGTTTTCTGTGAGTGAAATACCAAGCCCTCTATCTCATGTTATAAACAGCATTTTTTCTTCTCTAATTTTTTGCTGTTCATGTGATTTTTTACTCCAACTTTAATTAATTTTAAAATGTTCACGTGTGTTTTCCTCTGAGAACTGGGCTTTTCCCTCTGAACAGAAGATGACTTTGGCAGCCCTGAGAATTCAAAACCTATCCAAGTGTTCACTTTGGTCAGGAATAAGGCACTCCCAGTTAGACAAATTCCCTGAACAAATCTGCAGTGTGGCCTGTGACTTCTGCTGTGGAAACCAAATATCTCTTCCACCTGGCATCAGATTACAGGAGAGCTGAGCATCTTGGACACAGGTATTGTGCAGTCATTTTAATATAAATTATTAAATAACACCCTTAAGTCCTTCTTATAGTAACTGATGACTTGCAGAGACAAGTAACTCCTTTGGAAACAAAAGCAAAGGTTTTGGAGGCTGAATAAAATAGACACCAAGAAGGTAAGGTAAAGGTAAGTTTACTTTTCAGCCTGGTGGCTGAAAATGGTGGATATGCGTGTGCCCTAAAAGGGGCCTGGAATACCCAGAAACAGAGTGTGTTAACAGTTGTTGTCTCTTTAACATTCAGTTTTGAATCTCCTATTAAAATACAGATTTCATATTTACAATCATTATATATTAAAATGTGTTTATCCTAGTGGTATAAGGATAATAAGTTACGACATGCCCAGCAGGCTGGTTGTTCTTTCTGCCTGAGCTCCTCATAAATACAGTGTGAGGCAAGCATTTTTTAATAATCTTGAAACTAATGAAAAATTTGTCTCTATTTCATCTTTGAGCTGAGCTGTAAACTTGGAGAGATTACTCACTAAATGCTGCTTCTGATACATTCTTGTATGATGTAAAAAATGGACAGTGCATTCAGTCCTGTGTTTCTTCAGCATTTAGTGATGCCTTTGCTCCTGGGGCACTTTTATTCTAGTTCTAAAATTGACTGATAATGATCACTTAGAGCCTAGAGTGGTATTTATCCTCTGAGTACAGAAGTCCACTGCAGTAGCTACTGACGTGGAAATAATTTCTTTTTTGAAGTTTCAGCTATTTTCATGCTGCTCTTCCCATGTGATTGGAAAATGAATTGTGCTGTAACTACAGAGGAATAAAACAGTAAACCAGTCAGCCAAGTTGCTTTGTGTGCAGTAGAAAAGCACGAGAAGAGAACAAGATGATGTTTTCTGGCAATCTGTAGGCATCAACTGAGGTACAGGAGATATAAATCAAGATTTAGATGCAGTGGAAAGCAAAAAAAAAATTTGTCTTAGATTAAATACAAAAGCCTGCTACTGAAATGTTCTCCAAGTGGAATTTAGCTCATGCAGAAAAAAAAAGCAAAAGGCCCTGTTTATGTCATAGGTCCTTAATGTGAGAGAAGTGATCCTATAGGCTTTTATGATTTTCTTGATAGGAGCTTCTTTCCCCTCAAGTGAACTACAGAAACACAATTACAGACTGTATTAACTAGCAATGGATGAATATCAGACAACAAAGCCCAGTACTACAAGTTTGACAATTAAGAAAAATGTTTCCATTGAAGGCTATTAGTGTTTAACCATGGAGGAACAGATTTTCAATTTGTCTTCCACTTAGTTTAAGACTAAACTAAGTGCCTCTGTGGGAAAAAGGATTGTGGCTACTTCCAAGTTATGGACCCATGGAAACATAGGAATGTGTCTGTACAGAGGAGCACTTGATGCCCAGCTCATTTGTTTTATAGCTGTTATTTTCATTGCCTAATCCCCTGTCTACCTTTATAAGTAAAGACATTTATTTTCTCTGCACTGGGTTATACAGGTACCACGAAAAAGCAATTACTGAAATTGGTAAAGGATATGAATTTTCCAGAGTATGATTTATCTGCTGATCTGCTTCATGCCCTCCTTGTCATTACTGGCAAACTATCTTTGCAGTTCTCAAGTGAACCTCATTCCTTTTCTGCATTAATTGGTGTCCTGCAGCTATGAAAAACAGAATATTTAAAATTTTGCCTGGAAGTTTTTAATCAATATTTATTACCTAAAACCACAGGAAATGGTGCAATATTTAAAAGATGTATTTGGGTTTAGGGATCAGAGATAATTCAGTCTCCAATGCATTCATTTGGAATGATTATGTAAGTCTATTTTGAGACTGTCTCCAAAAACCACTGTGAAATGTTTTGAGACCGTTTCATCTAAAGCTAGACTAAGAGCAGTGAAGTCTTTTGCCCCCAGTGCATCAGCCAGTAGGTTGCAATGACTGAACTACTGATTTGGGAAAAAAAAAAAAAAAACAAAACAACAAAACAAAACAACAAAACAAAACAAAAAAAAACTGGAGAAGTATTTTGAAGATATGAATGGTTGTTTTCTTTCAACTGTGTTTTTTTTTTTAAGGAATACTATTCCTGGTTGCCATATCAGACACTTTCTCAAGAGTTCAGCTCTGAAGTGTAATTTAGACTGATTTTTACATTATTTTTCCCAGCAGATCTCCAATAGAGTTGAGAAACTTATGAAGCTTCTTATAACCTTAAGTTAATGTTTATTTTCAGAGAGCACTGTGCTTCATTCAAGTGGGATCTATACAAACCACAAAATGGTTTGCAGGTAAGTGCAAAAGTATTCTTATGCTAAATCCATTGGAAGTTCACAAAAGCAGAATGGGAAAACATTCCTATTGTATGCTCATTTTCCTACAGCCCAAAGTTTCCAGATAATTAACTTTTTAACTAGGCTGTGTACAGGAAAGGCATATTTGGTCCCACCAAGGTTTGGGTCTATAGAAAATCTGAGCTTTATTTCAATCTGCTTGGAATAAACTCCCAGTCTTTAAGCTTTTAGTTTCCATCCTGGTGTCACCCCTCATTTCCAGCATTTCCTGTCCTGTAGGTTTACCCTGGTGTAAACCATCTCAAGGGAAATGCTCCCCAGCTTGTAACACCTCCTGTGCAGGAGGGAAGCTGCCAGCTTCCCTTTCTTCTGAGGAAACCAAACTACTCTTTACTACACTGGTGAAAATCCATCTCTGCTGGAGCTGCCCTGGAAAAGCAGCTGTGCAAGTGCAAGTGTAGCTCTGTTAGTCTGGGCTTACCTGGTAGACTCTCCTGAACTAGGAGCAGAATAGTCATGCTGGAATCTGACAGCTTGGAAGGCCATTGTGTAGGAGCAGGCTGATGTCAGGCTGGACAAAAGTGCACAGGGCAAGGAACCACAGCTAGAAATAGAAAATGAGCTCTTACTAAGTCATATTACTTGAAACTTAAATTCAGCAAGGTGTTATCCAGTGTGCCCTAAGTTCTGACCTTTTTCATCGCTTATGTTAGGGACACCTTTTCTTCCCTGAGGGACACCTTTCTTCAGTAGGTGCTAAAGAGTTTGAAATTGTGGTCTTTTGTCTTCCAGGAGGCTTAAATCAGCATCCTTGATGACCAATTAATTTTGCATTAATTAAGAACTAATCTGCATTTGCTGTTATATCCCTGATTAAAACCAACTCAATATGTGCTAATATGACCACCACAGAGCATCTAAGTAATGCAGAATGAAAGCAGCATTTGTTAATCAGCTGCAGGGTTTATCTTTCTAAAGCACAATTTCAGATTAAGTACAGGCTCAGGAAGAGCTATCCCGTCACATGTGAAAAAACACAATCACTGAAAAGCTCTTTTCATTCTCTTTAGTTTTCAAGTGGCAATTTTCAGTGGAAACTACAAGGTGCAAACAGGAAGCCATCCAGCCAGTAGCAACTCATACTTACAGCTTTATTTTTTTTACTTATTACACATAAATGTGGGGAAGAGGTGGTTAACATACAGTTAGAGCAGAGGAGAAGTGTGTTCTTTGCTGTGGCTGGTTTCCTGTTGTGAAGGCATCAAACTCTTCAGTTTAAACGTGAAAGAGGGGAAGCTTTATGCAGGGCTCTGTGACTTCAACACTACCAAATGGCTCTGCTCTGCTGCTTAGCACCTGGAGACCTAAGGAGTGAAAAACGATTCCTGGGTTGCAGTTTGGCCAAAAATGCTCAGGGGAATAAATAATGCGAGATTGCCTGGAAACCTAGGCAGAGTCTTGTGTCTCTTTTTTAAGCTCTGCTAAACCTCCCGACACTAGCAGCATGACTCAATACTCTGTGCTCTCTCTAGCACGAATGACATTTTCCTGAGGCACCTGCAGTTAAAATCTCTTTTTATGTCCTGTGACCCCAGAGAAGATTCAGACATCAGTAGCCTGAGCTGTTTAGATCAGTGCTTCGGGCTAGACAGTTGTCAGAGCTTTTTCCTGGCTCTCTGTGAGCTCTGATTTGTTTATGACTTCAGCTAGTGGCACAGTTTGTCCCTCTGAGCTGAGCTTGTGTGTTAATCCTGCAAGAAATTCTGGCATATTTGCAGTGGGAGGAAGACTCCACAGTGTCCAACTGGTTGGCATCTTCTTCCAGGGTGTTTAAATTCAGATAAAATATCAAGCAGCTGGACTAAATACACAGAATGTGAGAGCATCAGTTGATCCACATTTAGGTGTCTGATTTCAGAGTCTGAGATTGTTGTGCTGGGCTTCGTGCAAACAGACCTGCACCAGCTCAGCGGTGCAGCAGCCTGAATTTCAGTGTTTCATTGTACCTTTCCTCAGGTACAGTGGCTTTCTGGGCTTACATTGTACCTTTCCTCAGGTACAATCAGGCTTTCTGGGCTTGCTTGGGAGAATCCTGAACAGAATCTCTTCCCCTTCTTCCCACCTGTATGGTTGTGCTACAACACTTGGCCACCTTTGCCTTGTGCTTCAGCTGGGTAGAAAGGAAGTTCTATGGAAACTTTCCTGCCCCAAGGATTATACCCAAGCCCATCTATAATTCAAAGTTTTCTTTTGATGTAAGAGAAGCTAAACCATACAAACCTCTTCAGCTGAGATGGACTCAGCATTTCACCAAATTTGGTTCAAAATCCTGAAACCTCTTCAGCAAAAAATAATGTCTACATTAGTTACTCTCTTGATTATCTCCTGTCTTGAACTTTACATATCCAATGACACCTCTGTAAAGGTGTCCCATTTAGAAGTGGTTTGATCAGTTCTACATTGTCTACAGATCACAAGCTTTTAACTTCTCTATCCCTTTACAGCCTCTCCACCCTGCCTAAGCAAGCATACATATTTCACAGAAGCATGGTAAAGACAGGAGGAAGTGATGTACTTTTTGAATCCTTTTACTTCTTCACCTTTTTATTCTAGACCTGCAGCTAAAATGGAAAAAGGGGGATATTGATGGTACTTCCTAAGCCTGCTAAGTATATCTTTTATTTATTTATCAAAAACTAGTAGAGCAAATATTATCTTGAAGCCTCTGATTGTCCTCTATGGGCTATTTTCTACTACATGGTATTTAGCTTCAAGCTGCAATTGCCACCCCCTGGAGAATCTCATCTTTCATGAGTGAAGTGCATTTCTGGCTTTCATGACTAATGGACAAAAAAAGTTAAAAGCCTTTCAATGGAAAAGTTCTACAAGCAAAGTGAAAATGTTTGTTTCTTTGTAACATCATGCTTTAAGTTCTCTTAAAGCAAAACCTGTATTTTTTAATAAGTGGGGATTAAGTGTTAGACTGGATGACAAGAAAAGTTATCAGCTCCTCACACAATAGCAGTTATAAAAGCTATTTAAGAAATATTTCAAATGTGTCTGCAATGCTTAAGTGTATTATACATCACTTCACTGAAAATTGTATATTATTCTTTGTCTCAAGTTACTGGGAGCTCTCCAGTGGTTTTGAATGCTGCAGTCCTAAAGTTTATTTTTGTCAAATACTCTCAAAATAGTTCTGAATTTGGTCTTTATTCTGGCAAACTGTGTGAGTTCTTGAAAATATAATAGTTTACATCATTTATCTCTGTAACAGTCACAAAGTATGTTCCTCAGAAAAGGTAAAAAACCCTAAAAGATGGCAGTTATTAAACAGTTGGGCCCCATTTGTGTGGGAAAATAGATGCTAGAGAAATGCAATGTACTACCGGCTTGGTGACACTGGTACCAAAACATTTAGGGACACAGTTGTTCTCCAGGGTTTGAAAATTAAATTTTATCAGGTAGTTCTTAAAATCACTTCAGCTTTAGAGGATTGTCCACAGGGAGCAATGGTAACGGCCTGACCTTGTGAAAGAGGCACTCCTTTGTACCCAGCAGGCTGGGCTGAGCACAGGCACAGCTGGGGAAAACCTATTTTCTAGCTTGGGGCCCTGAGATGGTTTGGTGAGGAAGACAAACAATGGGACTACTTGAAAAACAAGCATGGTTCTGTTCTGAAGAGTTCTTGTGTAGATTCCCACTCCTGGGAAACAAGTATGTTCCTGTCTACCTAGAATGAGTCCTCAAATCAAAGCAGAGTGCCAAAACTAAGTTTATTTATTTATAAATAAATATAATGAATGCTTTCATTATATGACAAAAGGTGTATTTTATACTAGAATAGGTAGCTGAAATTATTATTAATAATTGTGTAGAGTTTCTCTTATCTTACTAAGAAAAATAGTGTGTAATCTTCAAAACTACATACAAAGCTACCATAAAGGCTGTAAGGGGTGACCCCCATGGAATAACAAAATGATATTTTATTAGTTAAGTGGTTGACATTCATGGTTATTACATTTCTCAGATTTATTAAACATTCTCTTTGATTTGTCATTCAAGTTAAGTCTGCTGTGTTTTAATAACCTACTAAACAATTTCAGTTTGAATCATTTTGGCCTCAAGCAACATTCAAGATCTTCCCTTCTCTTGAGAGAGAATCTGAGGGTGTAGAACTCCGTTCATTCCCTTTTTTTTTTATTTCTATTTCTTTGAGTCTTCATCTGTTCCTTGTTTTTATCTATTAAATGAACTTCAAGGGGCTTTAAATAGAGCCTTTCTCATTTACCTTTGCAGAAACTTCCCAAGAATATTTCTCCACCAAAGCCTCTGCAATAACCTCAATATTACACAATTTCAAGTCAGCTGAGATGTATCAATAAAAGGTAAGGAGATTAATCTGCTTCCTTGGGCACTTACAGCCTTTCCTTTGCATGTCAGCACTCCAGCTCAGTGCAGCACCACTGGCTCCTGCTGTCTGAGCCCCCAGCCCTGAGGACTGAGAGCTGCTCCCCGGGGAGAAGCACAGAACCACCATGTGGAATTGCAGGAGCTGGGTGGATGCAGGGCTGGCCCTCACCAACCCAGCAGGTGCTCAGGATATCTGCTTTTCAGGGGAACTGAAATGATGAAGTACTTTACTAGCTGTCTGCTATAAAATGCTCCTCCTCTCTGCTTTTGCACAAATTAGAATCTAAACACGTGCAAAAGAAGCAGATTTGGCATGTTAAGCTCTATGTGCTTCTAACAACATGATCAGCTAAAACACAGAGAACTTTGTGTTCACTCTCCTGAAAAAAATCTGTGAAAAATGGAATTCTGTAATACCTGTTATCTTAATTTTCAGCTCATAACAGCAATAAAAACCACAATAGGCGGTGTTTGCTGGGAATTCATTAATGGTTATTTCCCTTCAGTAAAATACAAAGCAGTTTCATTTCACTGTGATCATCAGACCTTAGCAGCTTGGCAAGTTTATTATTTTCCTTTGCTCCTCTGTATTTTCTGCCATGTGTTTTCAACAACTAGTTTCTCCCAAGGACTTTGAATTTCAATTGCAAATGAAACGTTGACAGTGCTTTTGAATACATATGTTCTAACACCTATCAGTGAGACATGATGGGGCCTTTTCCCAGCAAAAACATCATAAGAGCTTGGCAGGATTTCTTTTCCTATCATCAGGCTAGATTATTTTAAATTGATAACAAGAGCCAGGTGGCTATTTATAAGGGCAAGATATGAATTGCAAGCACACGTTTCCAAGGCAATGTTGGCCAGTGGCTGTTCAAGCATAAATTGCTTCCTATTACCACTTTGGATGGGAGGTAAACAGTCCAGTTCATCTCTGTGGGAACCCAAAGTGGCAGGACACCTCCAGCATTACTCTTTGCACTGTTTCCAGTAAAAGAAGGCAATATTTACTCCACTGTGACACACCTAATTGGCATTGCAGTGAGTAATTTCGTTGTGTTGTTGAACAAAGATTAGGAATTGTGTCCCATACTGTTATGTAGTATTCCCGTGGGAGGGCTACTTGGTGCAGAAGATGGAAGGAGGAATTAGAGTTGGCAATGTGTCCTACAGGATACAAAGGTGAATTGACGATCTGAGGAAAAAAAAAATAGGATTCCTCAGTGATCCTAAGAATACCATCTCTTTAAACTTTAAGTTATTCTAGCTCTGAAACAGTAAGAAACAGGCTTGAAAACATTACTAGGTTGTGAATTTAGAGTGAAATATTTCTGGTTTCTGTTTGTTTATGAAAGGACAATATAGAAGCTGATTATCTTATGGTCAAAATTTTTACTAAGCCTTGATAAAGAATATGTGAAGGAAGAAGGGGAGAGCACTTGTCCTACCCAAAGAAAGGAAGAAGGCTATGTCTAAAAATCTGTTATTGTCAAAGCAAGAGCAGCTTGATGCCTTTGTTTTAATGTGCTCTGGTTGATTTTCTCCTTTCTTAATTCAAGGCATAGAAACAATATTTCAGTCAAAATTACTTGACTCTAGCAACTTGTCTACCATTCTCATAAAAACCAAGAGACCACTTTGATATTGGTAGTTTAAATCAATTATCTCAAGTATATGAGACAGAATCTAATATAATCTGAAAGCAAAGGCTAAGTAGTTCTTTTAACATAGGTTTAACTTGCAAATTCTTTGGCAGGAGAGAACCATGACTTAAAAAAAAAAAAAAGAAAGAAAAAAACAAAACAAACAAACAAACAAAAACAAAACAAAAAACCCTGAAAACCTGGTCACCTCTTTTCTTGATAGTGAAGTTTGAATTGCTTTTCCTAGAATAGAAAATTGATAGACTAAAAGGGATTTGGGGTCTGCTTGAAGCCTTTATTTATTTATTTATTTATTTAGTCTTAAACTTATGCTTTTTGTACTTTGGAAGAACAAGGCTATGCAAGGTCTGTTCAGTTCAGCTGGTGAAGCCAGCTCTTTAAAATCCAGTGCTCCAAGCTATGTTCCCCTCTCTGCCATCCTTTTGGAAACTCATTATCTATGTTCAGTATTCCTTCTTTTTTTCCATCCACCTGTGCACACTTAAACCTAGAAACATCCCTGGGATCCACTTCCCAAAATAACAGTGTTTTATTGAGCTGACAGCATTTCTCTGATGCCACGTTTTTTCATAAATATAAACGTGTCTCACCAGCAATTACATTCTTCCTGTAAGATGTTTATCTTCAAGTTAAGGTCTAGGGCACACACAGCAGAATTTTCTTTCAGCATTAGCAGTGTGGTAAAGTGCCACACTGTCCATTTTTTTCCTCCCATTCCTGCATCAGTGCACTGTAAATCAGCGTAGAAACTATTTTATCAGTGTTTCTTATTTTCCAAAGGCGGGGGACTGTTGAACTTCCCATATTTTTGTTCAGTTTTGTGTCAATAAAATTAAATTGCAGGTGGGGAGGAGGTAACACTTCACTCACTGGATTGTTTCATGACTTAAGAGGTGACATAGAGTTTAGTGCCCTGTATTTCTGATGAAGTCTTAAGCTGATGCCATTGAGCACTCTTAAAAACAAACTATAGACGCTTAACTCTATATGATTTAAAGCTCAGCAAATAAATTACAGTGGAAATACTAGACAAATATAAAAAATGACTGTTGTTTTGAAAGAGGTAAACATGGAGAATTGACCACACCTGCTTACCACACAGAGGCTGTGCCAAGGACTCGCTCAGAGTCAGTATCAGGAACTTGCAGCAGTGACACCCTTTTAATTATTGTCTCACAAATTGCTAAGATAAACTAGCAAGGCTGTACATTGCTATTTTATGTGAAAGAGCATGGCATAGCTTTACACAGATCAGGATATGATAAGTTATCATAATTGGTTAGTAATCAGCTTGCTTCAAAACAGCAAAATGAGGAGTTTACCTTGTGTTCTGAAAATGAGAGGCTTGAAAGCCATATAAGATCAGTTCTGGTTCTGAAGCCCCCTTGGCAGTTATTCTTTTGAGGGTAGCATGCAGAGCTGTTGTAGAAAGAAGCAGTCTTTTTGGCTACATGACATCTTGAAAATCAGATTCCTTTTTTCCCCCAAGTTCTCCTTTGCTGATAGTTGAGCAGGGTTTGGGTTAAATTCAGTGGCAGCACAGCATATTTAATATTCTTATGGCTCTTCCTAATGACAGAAAGAGGTATGCAGTACCTGGGGTCCCCTGAAACCATTAAAGTTCCCTGGCTGACTTTTGTGTGTGTTTCCCAGCTGAAGGCCTTCAGCCATTACCACAGAGATTTACCTGCAAATTTCAGAATTCCCATCCTTGTAGCTATTCTAACAGGGATGCTAGGTTGCAGAAAAAATATTTACGTTCTATCTTCCTTGTTTGAATATGTTTGTTTTCCCTCATCCTCTGCTGCATAACTAAGGAAAGTAAATCTAATGACTAAGTAATCTCTCACACTGGATTATGTTTTAGATTTCTTATCAGATTCCATTGTGTAAATATAATCTGACTCATGGGAGAACAACTGTTATCAAATGTATCTTTCTTCAAAAGTTCTGGTAAAAGATAATAATTTATAAGGTTTTCCTAGATCATAAGCCATGCTTTGCTCATGTCACATTTTCATAAATGGACAGAAATAATAGCTAGTGGAGCTTTACTGATCTCCCTGTTTAATGTTTTCAATTCTTTAACTTTTTTGTAATATAAACTGTGTTAGGTGGAAGAAACAGTACAAACCTCCAGAGACTTACCATGTCCATGTATTAGAGCTGCATGTATATGCAATGATGCAGCAGAAAAACTAGCTCTTACAACTGCTGCAGAGTTGCCCAGAAATTGGGTCTGTATGAGATTTTCTTCTGGTAACATTCTCAAGAACTTGTGCACCTAGTAATTTAAAATATTGCTTCTCAAAATCTGGATCCATTAAGTTCCATCTTATTCTGGAATTGAAGGACTTTGCTATGCACCCCAGAGGTCTGCTGCCATCCAGAAACAGAATTACCTGTGTCCTTGACTGTGCTCAGTTGTCTGGTATCTCTGCTATTTCCAAACCACAACAGGAACTGGAAAAAAAATATATATATCTGTTGGGTACTGCCTAATCCACATCTTATGCACTCAGTGCCAGTTTTTCACATCTACCTCATCTGGACTAGAGAGAGCAATAGTTTCCATTGGTGGGGTGAGTGGTTTTGTAAAAGGACTAATCTGCATTCAGAGCTCTGCTGCCCACCTGGTAGAGAAAGGACTGAAGACAGATTGTTTGTAACAGATATTTGTGAGTGTTAACTGATCATTAGCTAAGGACACCTGGCATGTCCTCAGTTTGCTATTTGTGGGGGTTTTGAGATGGAGAACAGGCCATGCTGGGCACTTTTCTGCAGGAAAAGGCTCACAATTGCGAATGGAAGTGGATTTAAATGCCTGCACTACGTCTAAGGGGAATCCTAAATGTGTCCTCTGCTTTGGTATTTTATCTTGGCCAGGTCGGCCAGTTGATATTAAACATCTCTAATTGCTGAATAGGGAGCCTAAAGATGTTAGCTTGCAGCTGTGAATCCTGCTGGAATTATTCAGAAAGAACACTATTATTAGGGATGATGACAAAGCTTAAATAGTTTTAGTAAAATGCAAATGAAAAATAAAAAACAGCCTATCTTTAAGAGACCATAGTATAAACTGAAAACACAGAAAAGCTGTGATGCTGAGGTATTTCTGTTTCTCAGGTGAGGTGTTGATGTGTTGGCTTGCTGAGGTTTATAAAACAAACCCCATCTATGATCAAAAATTCTGGAGTAGAAGGCATCAGAACCAGAAGGAAGTTACAAAATCCCAATATTTATTTCTGGGAAATGGGAGGCGCAAAACCTCTGGTTTCTTTCTTTTCTTGAAAATGATGTCCATTGGAGAATTTTGTGCATGTATACAGATTTTTTCCAAGATCCATCCCTGACCAAGAAAGAATCAGCTGTCTTGTACGTGCAAGAGAGACCAGAAACTCATGGAAACACTGAGTATTCTAGCACATAGCTAGAGAATTATATTAAGGTAAGATAAGTACATCAGATACAGAGAGGGGAGGCAAAGTTTAGAATTCTGATTACTGGGTCAGACTATCTGGAAGGTACCAGGCTTCCCTAAGATTAACCACAAGAATATCTTTCCTTTTACAAGAGCCACTGGTGGTCATCTGCCATTTTTTGCTTTTATAAAACAGCAAAAAACTTTTAAATATGACCTAGAATTGCTGAAAGTTACTTTATGTTTTTATATAGTGTCTAAAAACCTGGGGTTATCTGTAAGTTCTGGATTGTATTTTCTACAACTTTGGCTTTATTTCATTAAAAAAAAAAGAAAAGAAAAAAGAAATTTCTCAACCCTTAAAACTGAATTCAATATTTGCATAGCAAGTATGTGGGCAAAACTGAAAAAGCTCATTCGTGGCTCAGTCTCCACTTCAGCCATATCATTTAACAAACACAACACTATATAAAGAGGATTTGTGTGAACCGCTTTTTCATTTCGCTTTGAAGCAGAAGGGTAAGTTGAATTTCCTTTTAATAAATCACAAGGAATTTCAGCTAGAAGGGACACCCATTCCTTTTGATTTCTGTGGCCATATTTAAGTTCTAAAATTAAATTTGCCTTTATTAGTAATTTTTTTACTTTGCTTATACTAGCAATTTTAGTAGATAAGGAGATGCCTGAAGGACACTAGATAGTAATGACTGATGAAGGTCATTAAAACTGGATTAAAACTGAAGAGCTGTTTTCCCCATTTTGCTGTATAACTGATCAGGAGTCTGACTCTGTATCATAATCCAATTATGAGCTGGATGCAGTAGTCCATTCAAATGTAATTCCCCGAATGATCATCACCAGGTAAAGGGTACATGTTGTAATTGCATTTCCTTATCTCAAGGATGTAAGTATTCCTAGCCACCTAAGATAGGTTTCTGTTAGGGTTTTAATAATCTGCTCTCTCTGAGTCACTGGCCAGTGTTTCCAGAGGTGTATGCTGGCCTTCAACAGAGGGTAAACAACTCGAGATGCTTCAGATTCAACAAACAAAACACCTTTAACACTGCACATGTGCTCTCAGGTGGATTTGATTTTACATTCTTTAAAGTGCAAATTCTTGACCATACTGCTATTAGTTAAACAGATCCTATATGCTGGAAATTTATTACATAGATTGGTGTTAATAATCTTACAGCATTCAAACCAACCAAGATTTTATTTTAAATTTTAAGTGGAGCTAGATTTAGAACCTAGTATGTATAAATGCTGTTTGGTTTGGGTTTTTTTTAAGATGGAAGTTTTTAAGAGAGAACAGGTATAGTGCTCTGCTTTGATTTGTGCCAATAGAAAAGTGAAGTAATGCATATTAAGTTATTTGTTTTGTACGAGTCAACCCATGAGCATCACCCCATTGGAAATGGATACCCATTCTGGCATCTTGAACCTTTCTTTCTATCTCCTGGATATTTCTATGCCATAGTATCTTATAATCCTTCAGGTTTCACAGCTGCACAACCCACTTACTCTGCTGTAAACCCACAATGCACAGTTTTAAAATGCTTTTTAGTCATGACAGCTCAGCACTAAGATTATAACCCTACTTACTGTTTTATCTGTAGGGATAAAATAAGATGAAGAAGCCTATTGCCAACCAGCAAAAATGCATTTTCTACAAGATTAACTGACATTTTCAAGCTTGTGGAATTAGGTTCAAAACAGGATAGGAATGTCAATTGAGGTATAAAGTTTTGCCCATGTGTAAAACAGTATCAGTTTATGCCAAATAAATGTGCTTAGATAGTGTTGTGCTTTAACAAGCTCACAACCGTTACAACTACCACTGTAACAGATTTGCCTTTCAGGTTAGTATCCTATGCATCATCGAGTGATTACAGTCCTCACAGGCAACTTAATGGCTTAAGTGTGATCAGTTACCTCTGAGCCTATCATTTCTCAAAGATTAATCCAACAAACAGTCAGTGACAGTGAAAGGGATAATTTATCTTCACTATTCCACCTTTATCAGCCTAGAAAGAGTTTTGTGTACAAACTACGCAATGGTTGCAAAATAAATCTAGGAAATCTCTGACACATGAACTATACACTTTATTTAAACAAGGAAATAATGTAAATTTCAAGAAGGGATGATGGGGGAGAAGTGTGCAGCTGCGTAAACCAATGTCTACAATTTCTTACAGAATCATTGCCTGATAAATGTGTGGGTTTTTTACAGCTGGCCTGAGAAACAATGTTGTCTTACTCATCCTACATCCTCATAGCACTGGCTGCTTTATTAGTGACTTGCCACGCATTGAGTAACTGTCCAGAAATTTCTGGGCTACCTGGTATCCCTGGAAGAGATGGTCTGAAAGGTAAGCAAGTTTGCCTCTTTTGCAAGAGCCCCATGTCATGACGGCTGCATGACTAGAAACAGATAACACAGAAGGACACGTGCTCTCAAGGAAGCAAATGAGTTAAGCACAGAAAAGAGAATGGAGGAAATGGGCAGTTTAATTTTTTTCTAAAAAACAGGTCTGCTCTGTCTTCTGGAGGAAGAGGGGAATTGAACAGGTTATCAACACTCTAGCAGATAAATATTATGTATATATATATGTAGAAATGCTTTCTTCGGGCCTCCTGACAAGGCTAAAGCACTGTCAGAATTATTCCCAGACTCCCTGTATTAGGTCAAATATGGGATTTTTTAATGGATTGTGAAGTGCAGTAAGAGTTGCAATGTTGCAGCTCGGGCATGCAGCAACCTTTTGTGCTTCTACATTGCTGTTTGTTTCAGTTGTCAGGAGTGGATTATGATCATGGGAGTACATTAGTGACTTTATTCTATAGGTAGGACCTCTGTTACCTGTGGAAAGTGGTATGAGGAAAAGAATTACCTTTACAGTGGATTCCCATGTTTAGCAAGTAGGCTGGATGTATTTCACACTACCCAGAAATCTTGCACTACCACTGCTTACGGCTCCCATTAAAGTAAGATAAACACAAAACATACACACAGCACTTCAAAAAGAAAATCATATGGTGCCATAGAAAATGTTTCCTCCTCAAAATATCCCTTGTACCTGTTCACTACCAACGAGAAGAATTAAACTAATTCTGTTTGGCAAAGCCAGTTTCACAGATATAACTAACAAAAGGCTTCAACCTATAAACTTCAGTTTCTTTTCTGCAGAGGGGAATTATCAGCATTTCAGAAGATTGGATGTTTTTGTTAGTTTGCTTTAATAGATTAACAACAATGTGAAACAATACTGGGAAAATATTTATTTTATATTTGCTGATGTTAAAAAATACATTTGCAAGTCAGTTCTGGAAAATAATTGGTTTTTTCCAGGGGATTTTTCCTAGCAGCACAGCCCAGTTTTGCTTGATTGTGTAACTTTTGTTTTTATCTGCATAGGTCTGCCTGGTTCTGTGGCCACTTCAGCGAATTTGAAACACCGACTTTTACGACTTGAAGCTGGTAATTCTTCCCCTTGTTACGTTTTCAGCTCATAATCAACTTAAAAGTGCAGTAGGGAAAGTTAGTTAGAGAATCACCACTTGCAGGAAGGAAACTGCATTTTGGAAAGGGTGTACTACATCCAAAACTCCATTTTCTCATTCAAAGCAGGGGAAGTCAGGATTCTTGTTTCCCTGGAGAGAAGCAGATTCCTCTTGGCAATCATAATGCACGTTTATACAAATTGGGTTTATTTTAAAAACTACACCAACTACCTGATGTTGCACTTTTCACATGGATTCATGGAAGGAAACTCAGTCTTGCACCACTTTTATCCATCAGCAACCAGATTGTTAAAGGTGGTAAATTGATTTGTACTGAAAAGGGATTCACAAAACAATTATCATTTTTCTTGTTTCCCTTGCTCAAATTTGAAGCACACTGATCTTCTTTAGAAAGTACACAAAATAGAACAGGGCTGATATTTAGCAGATGTTGGTGGGATAGCCTTGTCTTGGAGACAGGGACAGGTGGTCACAAGCAGCAAAATATATTTCGTGAACAGTTAGTGAATGGGTAAAATTAAAGATCTTTATTCCTCTTCATCCTTTGCTCAATTTTTCCCTCTGTTCCTCTTAGCACTTTTAGTTTTCTCTTCATCTCTTGATTTCTCTTTCTTTGCTTTTACATCACCATGCCACAGAACATTTACAAAGCGAACTCTTTTCATCTTTCAGCGCTTGCTTTGAATGGGAAAATAAGAAAAGCAGGAGACAAAATCTTTGCCAGCAATGGGAAGAAAGCTGACTTTGCATCTGCACTGCAATCCTGTGAGGAGGTTGGAGCAACTCTTGCAGCTCCCATGAATGAGGAGGAGAATAAAGCTGTCATGGACATTGTGAAACAGTATAACCGATATGCTTACTTGGGCATTAGAATGGGGGAAACTTCAGGTCAGTTTAAGTACATAAATGGCATGCCTCTGAATTACATTAACTGGCACCAGCATGAGCCTAATAGCAAAGGGAAAGAGAAATGTGTGGAGATGTACACTGATGGCACCTGGAATGACAAAAAATGCAATATGAATCGTCTCACAGTCTGCGAATTTTAAAGAAGGGCTTTTCAGCCATCTCAGAGTAGGGAAATAATGAAGTATCTGTGTTTCAGGTTGATTGAAGTTCTGCAATTTCTCTGTATCCTAAAATATAAAATGAATCATATTGTGATATTTTTTAGCCTTAATGCCAAATGTGCCAGGTGATTTTCATGATTAAAATGGGCCTGAACTGATGTGTCTGATGTGTTTCTCCCTTCTGGGGAGTTGGGAATACCTCAGAATTCATTTCTCATGGCAGGCTGTCTCCATACCTTGTGAAGATTAGAGGAAAATTCCAAGGTTTGACTTAGGATATTGAAAATGCTGAAGTTAAAATTGCCCATGGCATCATAGTTTGGAAGCATTTTGAAGTACTTAACAGTTTCTGCCTCAGAAGAGATGCACTTCACATGGAGCAATTATTGGCTTCAGGTTTTGGACATCACTTTCAGTCATAGAGCCTGTATTGTGTCACTCACTGATTCACCAGCATCCACCTTTTGTTTTACAAAAATATTAATACTACCAGCTACAAGTAATTTTTCTAATTTCAGAAGTTACTCTCTATAAAACACAAAGATAAATATTGCACTCAATTCAGGTAGACAAAGGGTATAAAATGCTAAAGATTGTATTTTGTTGCTAAAACAGCACATTCCCTCAGAAAACCATGAGACTGCAGAGTTAGAAGGCCACCTGTCTTTTCCCAAAACACTGAGCAAAGCAGACAGTATTTTGGGAAGGCAGCTAAGAGTGGAAGTTCAATCAGTTCAAACACAAACATCTCTGCTGATGCTATACCAAGCAACAACACAGACAGACCACAACTCAAGTCTGGTAAGACCAAGAAGCACCTTTGCACAAAATATTTTCACTGCTACTCCATTTGGACAGCTGAGCAGAGTACCTCGAGCAGCAAATTCTCACATTCTTATCTTGCAGTGGGGAAGCCCTGGGCTCATCTGG
Organism: Phylloscopus whistleri; assembly: GCA_017589585.1. Taxonomy (NCBI): domain Eukaryota; kingdom Metazoa; phylum Chordata; class Aves; order Passeriformes; family Phylloscopidae; genus Phylloscopus; species Phylloscopus whistleri. The sequence continues at coordinate 413,623 of JADMLD010001407.1, read as the reverse complement.
TGTCATTTACACATCCATGCATTAAACACAATCTCCTCCCCCACGTTTGGGCCTGTGCAGGAATCCCCAGGGAAGCTGGACTTGACTCTGGGCAGTGAAGTTCCCAAGCCTCCCTTGAAGAGAAATAAGATCTCATTCATCTCAAGCCCAAATTTTTGGCAAGGGACAATTAAACTCCAAGTTGCATGCAGCACTCCAACTGATAAGAGAGCAGACCAGGATTCTGAAATGGAAAAAGTACACCCATGCTGGATAGATTTCAAAGTGTGAACCTGTTGTGCACGCAGAAGAATTATAAAAGAAAGGCCTCATAAAATCAGGCCTGCTCTATTAAATTAATAGCTAGCTTGTCATCTCTTCTAAGGGTAGTTAAGCAATTTGCAAGTTCCCATGTGAAAACAATCTTGGTATGAAAGGTTTGTTAACACAACAACCTATTCTTTTCTGAAAAACAGGTGCATCTGTGTAAACAATGAGATCTGTTCCATGAGAACCCATAAAGGAAAAACGTAAACAACCAGAATCTGAGCACATTGTCTTGGGTTATAGAGCCAAGGATGTGTATTCTATTTCATCTGCTGAAAGCAGTTGGGGAGATGTTTTTCTTTGTAACTCTGAGGGGAAGGGGGCGGATGCCCTTTGATAATGGGCCAACTGTTAAAACCCAGTGGGGCATTGTTTCTTATCTCTTTCACCACCTGTCCTCCCTCCAGGGGGATTTTTTCTGCTAATGGGCCATTAAGGCTCACTTAAGGGCATGACATATTCTATTGTGAGATGCCCTGCCCGGTGGGAGGAGCCAACCATTCCTACCTAGATAAAAACTGAGACACAGGAGCACAAGTTATCTGGTTCCACCGGATTCCTGGAGGAAGACTGGACCCTTCTCTCTCAGGATCATCTCTGCTCCAGCAGAACCACATCTACCACTCCAGGATGACTTACCTTTGGACTGCCTCTAACACCCTGACTAACAGGGTGTTAAGTTGTATTATTCCATTTATTCTACCTTTTTTTCCCCTCTTCTCCTATTAAATTGTATCTGTGACTGGGAGTCTCACTGGTTTTGCTGTCAAACCAGCACACATGTACACACAAATCACCTTCTGACCAAAACGTGAAGTAGTAAGAAAACTACCAGCCAATAGGTGTTGCACACGAGGTCTGTGAAAACTGTGTAAAACAAGTTACGTGAATAAAGAATTGTTTTTCCCCGCACGAAGAAAAGGGAGTCTCGGCTGACTGATTACAGTGTCTGATGAGCCGAGGCGATCGCGGGAGGCGACGGCCGAGCCCGCCGCGAACGAGGAGGCGGCCGGGCCGGGCCGGGCCTGGAGAGACGGAACACACAGAGAGGGGAACGAAGAGCCCGCGGAGAAAGGGAATTCAAACTGCGGGGCGGCACCGAACACAGAGAGAGAGACCGGGAGCGGCCGGCGGAGCGGGACAGAGCGGGGAGCGGGGCCGGGGCGGAACGGGCACGGAACACGGGAACAGCACAGGAACGACACAGAAATAACACAGGGACAACACAGAAAGAACACAGGAACAGAGAAAGAAACACAGCAACAACACAGGAACAGCACAGGAACAACACAGGAACAGAGAAACAACATAGAACAACACAGAAACCAAACACAGAAATAAACACAGAAACGAAACAAAAACACAGAAATAAACACAGAAACGAAACAAACACAAAAATAAACACAGAAACAACACAGAAATAAACACAGGAACACACACAGAAACGCACACAGACACACACAGCCCCCGTGAGGGCCGGTCCGGGCGGGCCGGGCACAGCCCCAGCGCTGCCCCGCGGGCTCGGGGCCGGGCCGGGACAGCCCCGCCGGGACAGACGCGCTGGGGCGGCAGCGCCGCGGGGGCTCCGCGCCACGGAGCGCAGTGTGCGCGGAATTACGGACAGAGGCGCGGGGAGCAACATCCGGACTGAGATTTTAAAAAGGGGTAAAACACAGGAAGTCCTAAATCACGACTTTCAGCTGAAAAAAGCGATGATATGTGTGTGGGCACTTACACTGCGCAACCAGAGAGAACACAGGATAAATGGAAATTGCGAACTTTATTGCTGTAGCGTAGAAAACAACGTGCGAGATGTACAAAATGCTTTTTCTATCGATATGGTGGTTTTTTTAGACATCCGTTAATAAAAATTTACAATCTACTGAAGGGACCGCAGCTGCTGTAGCACCCGCCTCGCCACGGGCTGCAAAGACCTCTCAGTCAGTATCTCCTGTGTCTGTAGGTTCGCTTCTGTTCCCTCTGCCCACGGATATGGAAGAGTTACCTTTGAATTCCGTGTTTCACGTTAAAACGACTATTGAAATGTTTCAGTCTGAGCCGTGGGAAGGCGCGGCCGCGCAAAGAGGCGGAGACGGAATCTGTGCGCGTGCGCCCCCGTAAAATGGTTCCGGCGGGAAACAGCCTCTCCGGGCGGCGCGGAGCGGCGGCTCCCGCTCCCCGGGAAGCCGTGGTGGCGGCGACGGCTCCGCGGGGTGAGCTTCACCCAGAAGCCCCAGAGCCGCAGGTGGTTCGCGGCTCCGCGGGTTGACCTTCACCCGGCAGAAACCCCCGAGCCCCGGGCGGGTCGCGGCTCCGCGGGGTGAGCTTTACCCGGCAGAAACCCCCGAGCCGCGGTGGGTTCCAGCTCCGCACGGAACGCGCGGGCTGTGCATCCGGCAGCAGCCGGACACCGTTCCCTGCAGCACCGCCCTCCCCACAGCTGAGGCTCCGGCGCCGCTCGTTCAGCGCCGGGCTCTGCCGGGCTCTGCCGCAGCCCCGGTCGCTCTGCTCGGGCTCTGCGCGGGCTCTGCCGCAGCCCCCCGGCCGCTCTGCCGGGCTCTGCTCGGGCTCTGCCGGGCTCTGCCGGGCTCTGCCGCGGCCGCTCTGCCGGGCTCTGCCGGGCTCTGCCGTAGCCCCGGCCGCTCTGCCGGGCGGGCCCCTCAGCGGCGGGAGCGGGAGCCACAGGCGCTGGGTGCCTTTTTAACCTTTTCTCTGTTTGTTTTCGGTGCTCCCCCTTTGGCTACACGCGGCCTTTAGAGGGTTTTGTGCCGCTTTTCCCCTTTCCCCCGGCGGGGCTGAGGCGGCCGGGCCGAGCGAGCCCCGCCGGGTCCGCCCGGCCCCCGCCGGCCCCGCTGCCCGGGCACGGCAGAGCTGGGGATGGATCCGATCTCTGCCCGTGTGAGCACAGCACGGCCGCGTTTGTGGTTTCCTTTCCCCGCAGCGGCTGCAAGGTGGCAGCGGCCGGAGTTCTCTTTCTCTTCCCTCCCCTCTCCCTGCGGCCAGCATTGCCCCCCGCTCCAGCGCCGAGTGGTTTCTGACTCTCTTAATCGATGGACTTCGGCCCGAGTCTCAACTATTTGGACTTTAAAACAATGGTCATTTATCTCAATTTCCCCTAGAGACATTGGACATTATTTTTCTCATGCTGCGAGACCCTGTGTCAGCGACATGATTGGATTTAATGTTTTGTTGATTGCAATCGGTTTTTTTATGGATCTTGTCCCGTATTTAATAGATTACCGGTAATATCCTTAATAAGATGCAAATTGTTTTAACATCAGAACATACGAGCTTTTTAAAATAATAAAAAGGGGGGGGGAGATGTTGTGCAGGTAGAATTATAAAAGAAAGGCCTCATAAAATCAGGCCTGCTCTACTAAATTAATAGCTAGCCTGTCATCTCTTCTAAGTGTAGTTAAGCACTTTGCAAGTTCCCCTGAAAAACAGTCTTGGTATGAAAGGTTCATTAACACAACCACCTGTTCTTGGGTTGAAAAAGAAGTGCATCTGTAAACAATGAGACCTGTTCCATGAGAACCCATAAAGGAAAAATGTAAACAACCAGGACCTTAGCATGTACACACAAAGCACCTTCTGACCAAAACACGAAGTAGTAAGAAAACTACCAGCCAATAGGTGTTGCACACGAGGTCTGTGAAAACTCTATAGAATAAAGAATTGTTTTTTTCCCACATGAAGAAGATGGAGTCTCAGCTACCTTACTGCAATATGAACCTGCTTTCCAAAGCAGGTTGTTTTGAGACCTATGACCATGGTACCATTTTAGCCAAAAGTTTCAAATGGGAAGGGAGTAAAGCCATGACAGCAACTCTAATTCGGTGGTTACACTGAGAAAAAAGGCTGTATTTATACCTTTTAATTTTCCTGCCTTTAGATCTGACCAGCTACACCAAATCTAGAAAGGGTTGAAGGTTTACTTAAAACTACCTCTTAAATATTAGCATTTTAGTAAGCAAACCTCATTAGCAATTTTTGAGTCTAACTATGCAGTTTCTTTCTTTAAGCAAAGTGTTTACCTGTCACAAAAAGTCACCAAAGCCTCCCCCCAGAACATCCCTACAAACACCATCTTTTAGTCCCTGAATTGAAAAAGCATATTCATTTACATACATCTCCAACTAGTTCTGGGGTATCCTATTCCTGTAGTTAATGAAAAAATTATTTCTACCACAATGGGGTTTGCAAAATGACTGTAGAGATCTCTTGTTAAGACCCCTAATCTTACAAATGTTTTAACACAATGTAACATCTATATCTAAACAGATTTAGGCTTCAATACACTGGTGTGTTTTTCATCCAGTTAAGAAAAACAAGATTAATTTTCCAGTCACTACCTGGTATTTATTACATCAATAAGCAAAGTGTCCAGGCTAGGTCTAAAAGACCAATGTTTTCTGCTTTAGCCATTATTATTGAAAAAAGGAGAAAAAAAACAAACACATACCTGCTGCTGAAAAATAAAAGCTCCTCAGATCCAGTCAGAGAGCTGCTAGGCAGCACTTTATGGTTCACACTTGATCTGTAATGTTGCTTGATTATTCTTTGCAACTCCACAGAGAAAAGGTATCCAGAAACTTATTTTTTATTTTGATACAATTGGGGTTTTTTTTTTTTTGGTGTGTTGGTGTATAACCCTATCAATTTATACCCTCAAATGCTATTTGAAACACCAGCATTTCAGTCTGTTTTTTTGCGAAAGATCTGAATTCTCCATTTCTGTATTAATTTTTTTTGGACAGAGAGTTATGGCACATAAAGAAACAAAATAAATTGTTTCTGTGTTCGGCTATGGTTGTATAAATAATCCTGATAAAATCTCTCCTTAAAAGTGCAATGAGCAAAAATAATTCCTGATGTATAACAGCCAGACCAGGAAAAATCCAGGTTAATGGTTTTTTCCTTAATGTTTAATAATTTGCTACAGAAGTGCAACATAAAGTTAAGATCTTCAAATCAGAAAATCAGTTACTCCCCAAATGCTATAGAAGCTATTTTTTGAGAATCAAGATCCTAGTACAAGTAAAAAATGGCAAAAATTGCAGCCCTTTTGAGGCAAGTGGATCCTGTCTCACGTAAGAGAAATTAAATGTAGTTATTACAGTATGTTTAACAGTAAGACTTTGGCCATAAAATTATGGATATTTATTTCAGAGAGAATTATCTCTGGTCTAGAGTGATATCCTCTTTTATAATGTTGTAATTTAATTACTTGTTTCAGCTTAGAAGTACATATCGTCAATTTTGAGCGCTCAAAAACCTCACACCAGCCCCCACCAATTCCCACCACACGTGAAGAAATTGACCATTGGTTCCAGCAAACACAAATTTTTCTGTGGCTCCCTGATTTTTGTAGAAATTTGATTAAAAATCCCATGGCCCATGGTTCTTGAGAAAACTGAGTTCATATTCAACCTCTTGTGAACCTAACTGGCAGGATGTGACACAGGCTGGCAGGGCTACCTTATCTTGTATAAATTATGAGCTGTACCTCAGAGTATCAGGTTGCAAGTGATATCTCCTTACTGGAAGTTGAAGCACACTGCTGTAATATCCTATTAGCCAACAGTTACACAAACACAGCTGAGTTCAAAACACAATAGATACAGGATTGTTGGAAATTAGAGTAGCACCTCAAAAAACGGTAAGAGGACTTGGATTTTTTAAGTTCCTGTTAGGAAACCAGGGTCTGGCAGAATTTGCCTCAAGGGTTATAACCCAGGTGTGATGCCAAGTGGAACCTGAAAAGAAGCTCTCACCCATCTCTGCCCTTGCCATCTTGCTGAATTGCTTTTAGTGCTCAGCAAAAATAGCCTTAGCCCTCCTCTGCGAAATGGCACCTCATGTCTCCCTGTGTTCAGTGCTCTTCCTGTTGTTCCCAGGCATAAGAGACTTGCTGGGGACAGTCTGATAATTATTTGGAAAAGGAAACACAGAAAAAGGTGGAAACAAGGTAGGGTGGAAGCAACAGCAGAACAGAACAAAATCAACTTAAACAGAAAAGATTGGTGGGGTTGGGGGCATTTAAATACAGAGAATAAGAAAATAATTTTTAAGGTTATCTGTGAATAAATAGCACTATGGCAGAAGAAAAACCCTGACTTTCAGGAGACTAAGTATACCAAAGAAAGGCTAACAAGCAGGCTTATGGAAGGAGCACACAGCCATTCAACTCTTCAACTCTGTATTTCTCAGAGCAGCTAAGAAAGCAGCATTGTCTTTAGCAGGTTTTGCCTTTGCCTACGTACACTGCACAATGCAGTCTACTCAGAATATCCATCATTTGCTTCACTGCCACTGAAACTGAAACCTCTTACTGATTGATGTGGAAACTGAAGAAAAGTTACCTCAATACTCAAAAATAATTTGCTCTTTATCAAGAACCTTGCTAGACCTCTGTGATACGCAGTTCAAGGAAAGATCAGAAAATAGTTTACAAGCTGTGGTAGTTATAGAAAATATTCCATTAGGCATTCATAAACAAGCATATTAGAAATGAAGGTTCCTATTTAACTTGCACCATCTTATTAATATGCTGATGAAAATAAAGACAAGAAAGGTTTATAGTTTATCAAATCTACATCAGTTTTTCCTCAGGAGTCTATCACAAGAAACCTTTTGTCTCCCTCCTGGTTTCCCAGGCCCTGAGTCAGCACGTGAAACTCACAACTGCAGGCCAAACCTCCTCCTCTTCTCGCACTTGCCTAACTTGTGGTTTCTTCCAAATGTTCAAGTTGTTCTCACCATGGATGCGAAGGGCCAGGATCTGCCAGTGACCTTTTCTAGGGCTCATCTAGAACCCAGGTACTGGCTTGTCTCATGCTTGTTTGATTTTGGTGGGGTTTTTTTCCCAAAAATAACAAATAAAAAACCTCTGCCTTCTGAAGAATGTTGAAAGCATTACGTCAAACACTCAAAAGCTAAGAAACTTGAAATTTGACAAGAAACTGGAAACAAAGGTTATTCATGCAAATTTTAAAACAGCCCTCTTCTGTCAAGGTACATACAACTGGGTACTGCCTATTTATTTTTCACAGGACTGGTGCTCTCAGGGGCACTCAATAAACAGTGCAGCAGGACTTAATCCATCTGTGGGCACACCACCAAGGACAAAGTGTTGAGGCATACATCAGTGGTTGAGGTGAGTCTGGAGGTGCAGGGCACAGGTGCACAGTGCCTGTGGAGGTGATCTGGCCTTGCTTAGACCCAGTAGCATGTTAGACTAAGAGAGATGCTGCTGACATTCCCCATCTAGTCTCAAAGCACTTCATTCCTCAGCTGTCTTGGCTGTTGGCCTTGCTGCAACATCAGGATGCTGGCCTGACAGCACAAGCACGATGCAGCCACATTGGTTGAACTGGAACCCAGACTCAAACATCCTTCCTCAAAGCCTTCACTGCCCAGAGCCAATGCTCATCTGAGAGCAGCTGTAAAATCCCTGGCAAGGCCATCTCCATTTCAGTGATACTCCTCATCTCAGGCCTCTGTACTTACAGGACTGGCATAAAGTAGCTTTTTCCTTCACTGAGAAGTCATTGCTCTGCTGGAGTAAACTGCTCTTTTTGACATATAAACTTCCCCTGGAGTAGTCTGTAAGTTATTTCAGCATGTGTCTCTCCAGCTGTCTGTTCTACATGTGCTGCAGATACACCACTGGCTTTGCTGCTACATTTGTGAGATTCTGTTTAGTTACAGGACTTTGGTCATTATTACTGGTAAGTCCTCAGTCTGTAACAAAAATGCTGGTGGTGTTCCTGGTACAATTTCAGGTGAACTTTTTGTGGCTTATGTTCTGTGATATTTGCACAGCCACTCTGTGGAAACATTAGGTATTTGAAATATGAATTGAGAAATTTGTTCTGTTCCAGGGTGACCATTTTAAAACATGTGAGTGTGTTTCTACAAGTCAAAAAAGTACCTTCAAATACTTTCCTAGTGTTTTAAGTATGTTTACCTCTTGAAGAAAACAATCCCCCATCATTCAAGTTAAAGTTCATTAGATTTCCATTTGTATTCAAATTCATATCATATGACGTATTATTTGTGCTTTTTGGAGGTAAGAAGATGAATCTCAAATTACATACCCTATAAATTGGACCATTCGATGAGTCTCTTTTAATTCACACTGGAGCTGCTAGGTAAGCTGAACATCTTTAGATAGGTTGCTGCTTAAACTATGTTGAATCTATTAAACTGTAGCATAAAACTTTCCAATTTTGATGTGTATCAACATTTTTATTAACAATTTCACCTCTCTTTATAGACCATGTCACCTGAGGTTAAGAGATGTTAACAAATGGATGCTGCAATAGAAGAATAAGTATTTGCAGTTGTGTTGCTCTTAAACTGCTTGACAAAGACGGCATGTCCCACTTTGTCCTAAACATTCTCGCTAAAGCATGGCCATGTGTCTATTGCTCTCCTGTAAAATGAAACTGCAACTTTTCACATGGGGAAAAATGGCATATAATGGTATCTGATGTACAGAAAAAGGGCTTTGAAGGGATGCTTTGGGATTTTGCTCTGTAGACTTAGCAGACTTTCTTTTGGAAAAATATTTTAATTGTCTGAAATAATATAACTTTGTAACTACATGAATGACATTCATGTCACTGCAAGCAAAGTGTAATATACGCAAGACTTTACACCCAGAAAAATTCTAAAACAGTCTTTTTTCTTTTTTCTTTTAATGCAGGACTCTACACTGGAGAGTAAACAGTCTTGTTTACCTTTAGCTTTAAATGATGGTGTCTCCACAGCTGCACAAAATCTTAGCAGTAGCATTTTTCCTGCCGTCATTCTGTGCTCAAGGTAAACTTGCAGGGTTTCTTCCAAAGTTCCCTTTCAAGCCTTTTTTTGGAGATGAGAGTGATGAACGACAAGTACCAGGTACATGAAGTTATCTTCATTTTTATCTGTTATGTTCCATGCTTTGTAAATTCAGTGCTATCTACCATAATCTGATGTGTGATCTCCTTGAAATAAGATAATCAGGACTTTACTAATTCCTTATACGAAGTAAGATGTTTAAATCTCTGTTTAATAATGCAGTGGTTCACTGATATTTTCTCTGTGAATACAGAGAAAAGTTTAGAATTTTCCATAGCACAAGAAACTTTTTGCTGAGTCCTAGGTGGAGCTGTAAGCAAGTGCTTGAAAAGCCTGAAGGATTCAGTCCCTAGACACAATTAAAAATCAGCTAAACCTACTGCACTAGTGTTTAGCGTGGACTGGCCCAATCACTTAGAGAGAAAACTAACTCAGTTTGCAGTTCCAGTTTTCCATAAACATCCCTGCTCTGCAGATAACTTCCAGGAACTTATCCCCTCCCCTATCCTTACAAAGATTAATGTGTGAAGGTATCACCTGTTTAAAACACAGAGTAAACTAAAACTTGTCAAACAAACATTTTAGAAGTTCTTATTAGTTTCATACGACGAGCTCTGCTTTGTTTGAAAGCCAGGACTGAAACTGTAATGCAAAGTGCATAATAGCTGGTTTTGTTCACAGATCTCACACCACTGGCTGATAGTAATAATGGGGACGTTGCCCATCAATTGGAATATCGGATTTCCAGACTGGAAGGAGGTATTTTATCTGCCTTTACTTTCTGCTGCTACTGGGTTAGTGGGGATAGACCAGGTGGGCAAAAACTGCTTCTTAGGAAAAAGCCAAAATTTTCTGCCACTTTGTTGCATTCCTTTTATATCTTTTTCACTGGTATATCATTGAATGAAAACTTTCAAATGGGAGAGGTGGGAATTAGAATTTCATAACTAGTGGGAGATACCTGGGTAACAGCTCTGAATTATGAGTGCAAGCAAGGCAGGAATGTGCCAGATTAAAATCCCTGCTTATGTAGAGCTGCTCATGCACACCATGTACTCCCAACAGACAAACAGAACACTAAAAACATACTAAGGCTATCAAGACCAGATCAAATCTAAGATCCCACTCACTCAAGAATGTTAGTATACTGCAAACCACCTCAGAGTCTTAGAAAAGCATATACTTTTTAAAAATACAGAATTCCTCATTTCCTTTCTTCCTTCTCCAACTTCTTATGTCATTCTCCTCTTTCATCATCTGTCTATGTATGTGTTTCTTGCCTTTCCCCCATCCTCATTTTCAAATTTCTTTGAAATCTTTCCTTTCCTTTACCTTTTCCTGGGTTTAATCTAAAATTATGGAGCAAAATAGCAGGAGTTAGAATTGACGGCAAAGTGAGCACAAAACAATGCACAAGTGCTTAGCAGCTTTTCCCTCCTCTTGCAGTCCTTCGCTTGAACAAGATAATAACAGAGTCTGGAGGAAAAATATTTGCTACCAACGGGAAAACAGCTGATTTTGATGCTACAGTGGAAAAATGTAAAGAGGCTGGAGGCTCTATTGCCACTCCGAGGAACCCTGCCGAGAATGATGCTATCCTGTACTTCGTGAAGTATTTTAACACCTATGCCTACCTGGGGATAAAACAATCTCTTATTCCAGGCAAATTCCAGCTCCTGAATGGTGCTCAGTTGAGCTATACTAACTGGTATTCAAATGAACCTTCTGGCCGAGGGGAGGAGGAATGTGTGGAGATGTACACCGATGGCACTTGGAATGACAAAAAGTGTAACAAGAATCACCTTATTGTCTGCCAGTTTTAGTGCTTCCCTTGCTGCTCTCTGGAATATGCTTCCCTATCATTTGTGTCTTCATTTGTAGCTAGTGAACTTAGATAATGCCGCACGAAAAAATAAAATTCACTCTTCCCAGTCTGATCTGTATTCTAAACAAATGCCAACCATAAAGAGGAAACTGTATAATGAAAGATGTGACCATTTTGTCTGTTTTGTTAGTCACTGAGTGTCTTAATACTACTGCCTATGGGTTCCTACTGCTGATTTATTACAAGACCAAAAATTAGAGTTGTTTGCCACATATCTAAAATTACTTGCAGCCACAAGATCTCCCAGTACTCCTTTGCCCATGAACCTCTATGTTGGGTGTATTTTGATCCCTCTCTGTATGTTCCCCTCACCAAAACTCCCTGTGCAGACACTCTGCTGTTGCTCAGCCCCTGTTGCTTTGGCCACCCTCACCCCCAACAGGTGCCCTGAAAGAAGACACGAGCAGTTCTGCTGGGGTGGCACAGAGCCATCCCCCTTACATTTACCGTTGGAAAACTTCAGAGTCAGCAGGTCTTTAGCCTTCATGCACCTCAAAAGTGGTGACTGGAAGCCACCTGTTTAGCAATTCCCAATCCCTTTCCTGACTCAAAGATGTAGGAGCACAAGAAGACCAAGCTCCCCTGTCACGTGGGACGTGTGTGGAAGAAAACACACGGGAGTCAACAGGAGAATTAGTGGGCCTACGTGGTTTAGGGAAAATCAGCAGAGCCATGACAAGGCCAATTTTTTTAGGCTATATTGTCATGAGATTCAGATACAACAAATTTTGGGCACCACAAAGGTGCTTGTCAGACCCCCATTGGGATTCCCACAGGGCCAAGGTTGGTGGGTGCCAAGTGACTCAGCACTCATTGCAGAAGCTGCTCAGTCTCCATTATCTAGCTTAAGCTAAAGGAATAAGAGAAATTTTTCTCAGCTTTCTTCCTTGAGTCTGTTCACCTGCTGAAGGTGAGAATTCCCCAGGTTTAGATTCAGAGTTGTGCAGTATAGCTGCACACTCAGAGATGTCCAATTTGGGTTTTTCCTGTCTCTGGGGCAGTTAACTTCAACAACATAGCTTAGGTAATGAAGGCTCTGTATCAGCACCATGACATGGTGCAAAGGCTGGCTGAGCATCTGGGATGCCTCCATAAAGCCAAATGCCTGACTGTCAGTCACACTCATTCACTCTGTGTTAGTCTCAGCTGGGTCACAGAAACCTGAGCAAGGGCACGTCCAGCTCCAGAGCCAGATCAGCTGCCCTCAGCCTCTGTGGCTGGGAGAGAGAACAGCCAAAGCATGGAAGGTAACAGGGGAGGGAAGGTGTGCTCACAGCTCCTGTGAACCTGGAGCCAGAAAAGAGGCTGCTGGGAACCTTGCAGCTGTGCAAATCACTGTAATTCCAGGGCAGCAACTTGCCATGCACAACAGTCCTGCACTGGCTTAAACTCAATCACAGGATTATTTTGGGCACATGGTCTCACCACCTGCTCTGTGACAAGGAATGGGTCTTCCTGGCCTTCTTTCAGCCCTCTGCTTGATGTCAGGGCCTGTGAATCATTCTTGATGTTATTCTGTGCAAACTAGGTGGCCTGTCTTTTAGGTATTGGAAAATTAATGCAAGGAGGTTGCTGTCAAACCAAGACACCTTTCTGCTTGAACAGCCTGGTGCCTGCAGGTGCTCCACCTCCACAGGCAGCCTCAATTAATCACTCCAGCAGTATTCAAATCCTCCATCACAATGGATTTGGTACATACTAAATAGGACTCTGTTTCCAAGAGCTATAAAATTATCTCAACATATGCAAAGATAAAACTTTTGCGAGCAAAGTCCTGTTTATCCATGCATCTGTTTGGCATGTGAGATCTGCAAGCTGTTAAGGAATGCCTTATTTCTGGACAGCACAGCCAAAATATAAACCACTGAATCCCATATCATGTAAGGTCTAGATACACTGCTCTGTTAACCCATTGAAACAGGTATGTAGAGGAGAAATGAGGGACTCAGGAGTCCATATGGCACTGTTTCACTTGCAAACTCTATTCTAAAAAACATTTTACAGCTCACCAGTATCTGCATGCACCCATCAGCACACCTGCTCAGTCTTCAGCCTTGCGTGACCCCTGTTGTGAAATTAACTCTGCCACGAGCACAAGGAAGCAGGATCACAAGCATCATCTCATACAGTAATTTTCCACTCATCATATTCCAGTAAAGTCTAAGAAATTCACAGTGATTAACATCAGCCTGAGAATGAAGTTGGACACACAGCCCACCAGCACCGAACATTTAACCATGGTAAGTTTTTTATTTTATCCTGCTGATCTCCAGGGGTTCCAAGAGTTATATCCCAAAATTAAAGCTATTTGCAGGTGTGTGGGAAAGAAAGCAGCTGCCTTCAGTGTTGGTCTAATGAACATGTGCCATAGCAGAAATGTTCCACCACTGCCCCATCTTTGGGCTTTTCCCCTGTGGGCTCCCAGGATATAAAGGACTTTGCTACTCCACAGCTGCAGATGCCCTGTTGAGATGCTGTAGTTACTCATGGTACTAGGATGAGGACACAAAACCTCAAAACAAATGTTTGTCACCCTGCCTGAAGCTGCCACCTTCAACAACCCTGCTGACAGCAGGCAGGTCTGGAAACAGCAGTCTTGGCCTGAAAGGCAGATGGATTCAGCATTTGGGCACCGAATTTATTTCTTAAATCTGAATGGGAGGGCAGTACCAACATCCTCTGATTTGTAGAAAGACAGGATTTCCCAAGGCTAGCAAGCATTTACTTCAAAAGCTGTTTTCTGAAGCATTTGTGAACTTCTTTTAAAAGCTTAATCCACCCTATACTAACTTTAATTACTAGTTGTGCTTTTAAAAACTGCCACTATTTGACATGTATTTACTAGTACTTGTGGATATTCTGGACCACCCAGCATGCTGACAAGACAAAATCTGATATTCAGTTTTCAGTCAATGGCAGGCACTTTCCCACTTTCAGTTACAGTACCACCACTAGGATTAAGTAAAGTTAAAATTGTATTAATCTGAAGAGTTAGTAAAAAAACAGTACAAGCAGGTTTCTTGGAGAGCAATTTCGCAAGGAATTTGATTTCAGCAAGATGAAATATTAGTGTCAAATATCAAGAGAGGTGGGTACTTGTCAAATTCTGCAGAGAAAAGTGTTACTGATTCTGTCTAGTATACTGGAAAACAATTATTGCACCTACCCACCCCCCTGCCAAGAACTGTTCAGAAAATTGTTTTGAGTTCTATAAAAATATCCATCATGGGAAAAAATATTCTTAACAGCTGTTACTTTCTGTGAAAATACCCTAGTTAATATTTCTTTCTGCTTTGTAAGGAACTGAAAAACCTCTGGATGGTTGTGTGGCTTTGAGGTCTAAAGGGACATCCTTGCAGTCTGGAGCTGTGTACAGCCCTTTGGATGTATCCATTCCAGCACAGATGGTTCCACAGAGCTCACTGATCAGTTCTTAAGGCAGGCTGCAGTTTGGCCTTCACATCTTCTCTTGTCAAGAGGCAAGAGGCAGATGCAGCAGTGTGTTCAGGCAGGAGGGCCACTTCTCAGGGACTGTGTAGTGCCACCTCCACAGCAGCACGGAGAGAAGCCAGAGCTGGCTGAGCAAAGCCTCTGAAGAGCTTTTTACATGCACTTTATAGAACAGATACTGCAGCAGCCTGAGCTGTGATCTTTCAAATATTTAAATAAAGCTAAGCTGTTAAGTAGCAAGTGGGTTGTTGAATATACATAGGTGGAAGAGAGTTGGGTGCATGAACACCTCGGATCTGCAATAAACTCATGGGCATCAGTATTTCTGAAGGCTGCACCTGCTGCTCAGAATAATCAGTCAGAATGAGTTACTTAATCAGATTGCTCACTTGTGAGTAAATAAGATGATTTACAAGGAAAACCCAAGTGGTTTTCTGGTGACAAATGTGCCCTCGTTTTTCAGTGCACACGGCTGTCCCCTAAAGCAGGCTGTGCAGGTGTGAAGGGCCAGCAAACGTCCTGCTGATCCTGAGCAGACTGCGGGCTCTCTCGGGAGGGCTTGTGCCGCTTTAAGAGCACCGAGGGGGAGGTGATAGAGGCACCGCTGTACAAAGAAGCGCCTGAGGCTGGCAGAGCCGGGGGGAGGCTGTGGCAGGGCTGTGTCACCGCTCTGACACCGCTGCCGCCCGCGATGCGCGCCCCGACACAGCCCGGGGACAGCCCCTGCCAGGCACCCGCAGCGCACTGAGCAGGTAAGAGCGGCAGGAAAGAGCCCAGTGCCTGCTAGGCAGGCTGAGAAACACTGCAAATACTCAGCACAAATGCAACTGCTTTCATGCCTTTCTGTAAAAATAAGGGGGATAACTAAATGATTAAATTATTTATTAAACTAAATTATTTCTGATTTGGGTTAAAGGTTGTCAGCAGGGAAGATTGGAAAAAAGAAAAATGTTCCTATTCAAATAATTAATTTTAAGTGCAAGACAGTTTGCTAAACGGTTAGAGTGATGTCTGTAAGTGAACTGCATTAGGCAATACTGTACTCTCCTTTCACAGTTAGAACACCTCCAGCTTGTATAAGTTTGTTCAAGAGTGTTTAAAAATCTAAATATTTCAGAACAGATAATGTCTGTGACTCAAACATAGGTATGTCCTCACTGCTACACATTCAAGCATCAGAAACCTAACAGACATATGCCACAACGTGTTCTGTGAGAGCACAAAACCATCTTTTTAGATAAAATACAAAAAAACTGAATTTGTATGTCCAGAAAAGTGTGATTTAAGTAACAGCTGAGAAACTCTTCTTGCATTTTTAGCTTTCATTGTAGTCACCTGATTACAATTACTTTTGGAAGTGAGGTGAAGCTAAGGGCATGATCAGCTTAATCACACAGTTTGCTATGCTAGTTTTGTCTATTAAATAGTCTTCATCATAATTTTTGTTTTAAAAATCTTCGCCCATATTGCATGCATTTAATTTCTGCACCCAGATTTTACATTAAGGTATTTTAAGCTAGATTTGTATCCTGCAGTGACTTTACTCACTGAAAGATAAATACATACAGATTTGACTTAAAAATAATCAGACCAAACTGCTTCATGCCTTATAAAGACTAAAATTCTTTAAAAATGAATACTGAAATATTTTAATTAATACTTTATTTACTTGTTACTTGTAGAGGGAGGTATTTATAACAAACAAATTCAGGGAAATTTCTGTTAATATTTTAATGATTCTGAGTGTTTTCATGCACTTTTGGTTTGAAAGGTGTGGCCCTCTATCTAGAGACCAAAACAGCATTATTAGACCTTTCTAAGGTTCTACACAATTGACATGCAGCCTTTTCTCCAAGGAACCAAAGTCATTAATTTGATTTCTGGGTCTTACAGGAGCTTTGAGTGAAGATTTTTAACTTGCAGCGTAGTTACCTTGTGACTATCACCCTCTTTTCAAGTCCATCACTGTGCCAGACAGCCAGGTCTGAGAATTTTTTCCTGTTCCTACCTCTTGCTACCTCTGTTTGTAACACACAGTCAGGGAAGCGGAGGAATGAATTCGCCTTGCTGCAGTTGCACAGGGTTACAAGGCACACTAAGGACGCTGCAGCAGCAGCAGTGACCTCTTCAGAAGAGCAGTCATGGGTAATTATCTTGGAGTGTTAACAGGAAGCTGGCAGTTAAGTTAGAGAACAAGTACTCAGTAGCACTTGTTTTCCCCACTTGAAGGGCAAATATTTGTATCACTGACTGAGTGGAAAATGAAGCAGAACAAGTTCATTGTTGCTGTTGTTGGTTAGCCCCTTTCAGCTTGTTCTTCCTTTAGAATAAGTGCGTGCCTGGGAGAAGAGTGGTCACACCCCTGCAACACGGGAAGTGTTTCACAGCTCCAGTTGTGCCAAAGCAGCTGGGAGCTCGTCTTTGTATCTGACTGAGTAGCTCTCAGGTGTAGATAATAAAACCCCTCCCCACATAAACAGCTATAAGCCCTGTTTGTAGAAGATATGGGAAATTCAATATGGTTCATATGTGGTTTTAGCTGATCTATTAATAGCAGGGGAAAAAGGACCACAAATCAAGTCAGAAACTGAGATATTTGAAGGAGTTAACTGACAAAAACATTCAAATTAGCAGACAGGAGGCTAGTATAGCTTTCAGGTGTGTGGGTTCTGGCAAAGGACTTGCAGTCCTTATGACTTTCAGGTGTGTGTGGGTCCTGTGGAATCACTGCATTGATCCACTGCACTTCCTTAGGACACCCCTATTAACCTGTGACATTCCCTGTGCAGCAACTGTAGCCAGCACTGAGGCAGTACAAGGAAGCTCCCTGAGAAAAAAAAAAAAAATCCCTTTCCCACAGGCTTAAAAAGAGCCTCACTCCTATCTTCACCCACCAGTGAGTGGGAAGAGAGGAATAATACCAAAGGCTGCCACAGGAAAGGTCAGAATATCACCCAGAATATCAGCTGGCCTGCTGGGCTCTGCAGCACAGCCCACAGCAACAGAACTACAGGTCAGAGCAGTGAACACACACAAAATGAAGCAGCTGTTTTGTAGTTTGGCTGAAAACAGACATAGAGCACAGCCCACTTCAGGGAATGAACCTGGTGGGCAGCATTCCAGCTCCAGTCACCCTCCTGCCACAGGTATGTGCCTTCACTGGTAAGCAGGGAGCAGCTGAGGGAGTGCTCCAGGCAGGGGAGCTCCAGCTGTATCCTCTGTACTTCTCCTGTGCTTGGAAGATTTGAGATTAATCTAACTAGAACGTGACACAGCAGCCAAGGAGAACCCCATTAGGAGTCTGCTAATGGATAGCTAGGCTTCATTAAGGATATCATGGCCTAAATCCTCCAAGATTTGTTACCAGACATGTAGCGGCATTCCTCACAAACCACAGCAAAAAAATATATTGAGCTAATGGCAATTTTAACACTGTCGTGTACACAATTGCTGGAAATTATTCCAATTTTCTACTCTCCTCAGACATACACATTCTACCACCCCTGTTTCCACATTCCCCTTTACATAAAGGTGAGGATTTAGTAACAAAAACCCATTAAAGCACACACTCGGACAAATCTGAGATCTCCTCCGGTGAGATGTAGCCCCAGTTCCCAGAGTGTAGGCAGCACTGCACCCCTCAGGAAACCTCCTCACTACTGATACTGGTAGAGCTTGTGGAGAAAAAAGCCCTTTCAACCCCTGCCACCTCCTTTTATTCACCCACTGTACAGCTTTCAGGTGTGTGTGTCCTGGAAGGGGCCTTGCCATCCTGATGACTTTCAGGTGCGTAGGTCCTGTGGCAGGAATTGCATTGAACACTGCATTCCCTAGGACACACCTGTTAACACTTAACAAAATCAACATGATTTAACTCCTTCCTAAGCACCCTGTTCTTTCTAAAGCATTATACATGGAAAAAGATAAAATATACATTCTGATGATAGTTCAATTTCCAGTTCTTCTTTCCATCATATTCTTTTATTTTCAGCCTTAGCTGTGATACATGTCAGTGTAGTATGACCCCATCATGACAAAAAATGACCCCATTTTGTGTAATGATGCTCTAAGTGGGAGAGGAGGGCCTTAAAAATCAAAACTTTAAAGAGAAAGGCTTAGGAACGGGTTAGGAACAGTGCTTTAGGGTGGACAGGGTGTCTTACACCAGCATCAGCAACTGTACCTTAGCCAAGGGGAAAGGCTGATGCTCTGTGGAGGCTCCTGAGGGCACAGAGAGAGAGAGAAAGAGCTGGAGCTTTTCTGGGGTCTGCAGTCCAGGAAATGGGTTTATTCTTCAGGCTGAGAAAGGAATAGGCCAAAGAGGCTGACACCCCTATGCTGGCTGAAACAAACACATCTATTCAGACACGATCCCCATTTGCAAGTAAATAATGCAGCGTATTTTTGCTTTACAGCTTCAGACTCTTGACATGGAGGAAACCATGGTGTTAACAGTCCTGGCCCCATGGGAAATCCTGCTGGTGATTTTTGCTGCCGTGCTGGTAATGAGTTTCCTGATGCTGCTGCCCCCCGCTGCAGTGGTGCTCTGGAGGATGAAGCGTGTGCCGCAGATCTCGCTGCACGGCTCGGTGTGAGCCAGCCCTGCTGCACCAGCACAGCCTGGGAGGGGCCTTCACAAGGATAACCTCTCTCAGGATCACTCTCACTACCTGTGATCCACCCAAAAGCAGTGGGTCTGCCACTCTTGCTGCTAAGCTGCTGTGAAAAGAGAACGTGTGTGGTTTTGTCACCATGGACCGCAGTCCTCGGCGCTCCCATTTTCTGGCTGGGTTGTAATTACTGCTGCTGGCTCAGTTCCTGGCCTGAGTTCTCCTCTTGTGTTATAATGGACTGAAAGAGAAGCAAGGAGAATGCAGCATTGTGTTCCCTTAATTAATCTCAGGAAAGCCCCCCTCTCTGTAGTTACACTGTAAATATTACCAAGCCTTTAGCTGACTGACAGTTATGCAGGTGGACTTATCAAAAGCATGCAGGATACTCTTGGGGGGGGTGGGGGGGGGGGGGCAGTAGTTTAGTCTGGTTGTATTGCAAAACCTAAAAAAAAAAATAAAATTTCAGAGAATGGTACAATAAATAAGCCTCCCCTGCTTCTGTTGTTTGATCTGAAAATGTAATGGTTTAAATTTTTCTTCAATTCTTTCCTTTTTAATGGATTTTCCTCTCTCCTCAACCCCCTAGTGCCAGAACAAAGCCTACCTCATATCCCAGGGCTAGAGCAGGAGCATGAGGAATGGTCCAATGCTCAGGCAGGCCAGACCAGACCAGACACCAACAAGAAGTTAATGCAAATACACAGCAACCATTTACATGAATGAAACTATGCAAATGTACTCTGGGAAATAACACAATTAAATTTGCTTTAGTTTTCAACTGTGTCATATGGGCTTATTGAGTCAACACCCTGTCTCACATATAAATAAGAACTCAGGTAGTGGGAATAGAACAAAACTTGTTCTCTGCAAGTTTTTGAAAAACAACCCAATCTCCAGCTTAATCTCAGGTTCATGACAGATGATAATTAAAGCTTTCCAGCCTAATTCTTCTACAATGTGTGACTCACTATGAGGATTTCTGACCCACAAATGAAAGAGCTTCTCTTAGTTTACAGGCTTGATTTCCTCATGAAATAAGAGTGACATTTCTTGTTTGGTTTGAAAAGTCACTAGAACAACTTAACAAAATTGAGAGAAAAAATGGGGTTTAGCACCAGTAGAAAAATTATACTGCAGAGTACTGCAGATACTTTATCTGAGCATCAGTTGATAATGATTTGTCTGTAAAGACTTAAAAATACTACAATTTCATTTGAAAGAGATAATTTGTTTCCCAGAAATTAAAAAACAAACAAACAAACAAACAAAAACAGCAAAACCCCCCAAAACAGTGATTCAAAACTCACTGTTTTTCTTTAAGACTACAGCACTTTTGTCTCCAACACAACAACTTAATTTATTGCCACATGGTTTATAAGCAGCCAAAACAGCCAACTCATCCCTTTTCTGGTGTAATTGTCTGTTCCACTCATGGTCATATGACTGTCTGCTTCTGGGCCCTAAAGCAACTGGGGTCATTTATGGGATTTTTTGCTTGTAATTACTCAATTCTGAGCCTGAAACAAAAATATGTAAATATATATATTTGAATCATTTATCTGATTAATGAGGTAAAGGTCAATGTTACATCATGTACCACAAAACTATGCTCTCCGTGTCTGAGAGATAGACAGAAACAGGGAAAAGGTAAAAAAGGGAAAGGAAACACAAACAATGAGCTGTCTGTCTCCAGATCTACAGCTTCACTGTTTGCTCAACAGAAGAAAATTAAAATATTACCCCAAGCACAGATTCCACTGAAAACCAAACAAGCAGTAACTAAATTTCTTGTTTATATTTCATGATTATTCACATGCACATTGTTTGGTAGCTGCAGCTCCACAAATAAACTGGATCACCAGTGCTAAATTGCCTTTGATCTTCACTTTCACTTAGTGCCAGGAGGACAATGGACAGGTTTGCTGCTGCTGTTCTAAGCCCCAGTCAAGCAAGCAAGTGGGTAAAGTATTATATAAAGTATATTCCCCTACATTCCCCTATATTCCTCCTATTCCCAGGAACTGTTGTCACTTACACAGCTGGTCATCAGAGCAATAATAGGGATTAACTGGCAAAAGTGAGTAGAAGTAAGGCCCTTTCTCAGAAAAGATGACCCCCAACACAGACCAATTTCTGATAACAATCAGTGTTATCACTATCTTCAGAGATCCTGAAGAAGTTAAGCCAATAGGAAGGCATCCATTAAAAAACTGTAGCTCTTATTTAATTCCAGCTAGACAAATTGAAGCCATAAAAGGGTCTTCTTTCTTTTGAAACTCTTCTGCTGTGAGCTGTGGGATCAGATTTAGCCTATATATCCATACCCCAGAGCTGAGGTCATGACTGTGGTCTCCAGTCCTTTAACTAAATAAAAGCTGTGTGTTTACATGTGTGAGCCATGATTTCCCTGCTGTCCAAGTGCAGTCACCAGGCTGGGCTGTGCCCAGGCTGCCTGGTGCTAGTAACCACAGATGACACAATCAGCCCCCTGGTCCCGGAGGGAGCCGTCGATGCCCTGCTCTGCAAGCTCTTGGAGGAAGATGTTCAGCTGCTCTGCCTGACTCTCAGGGAAGGCAAGAGTGTGCACACAGCTGCTGTTGCTGGGGAAATAGGCAGATTTAGCTCCACTGATGGCCATCTCAGAGGCTGGAAAAGATCAAAGACAGGCAATAAAATAAAATAAAATAAAATAAAATAAAATAAAATAAAATAAAATAAAATAGTAGCTGAATTACTTAGCTTAGATTATTCCTGTTCTTTAAAACATATGCTGGCATTCCCATTTTCTAGACTAAAGTTTCCAGCTTGGAATAAAAGTGCCTAGATGACTGCTTGCTTTTAGTAATCCTTGGAAAACAACTAGCAACTAGGCACTGTCAACAGTGAAATATTTTCCATTAAGCACAGGAGAGGTAGATTGGCCCTTTTGTGTATCTGTATGCACATTTATTTTTAAATTAAGGCAATAACAACAGTCGTACAGCCTGCTTTGGGTCACAGATTGCTCAGTGGATACAATGGGAGCAGTCCTACAGTCCCTGAGCTGCCATGGAGATGGCAGCACTGCTGGCTGGGGGCCAGCTGCTGGGCTTTTTACTGTGTGGGCATACAGGTGTTGGCCAATTTTGCTAAGATTCTTCAAGTATCATTGAAAGATAAACAGTTTTATTTCCTATTGCTGTCTGTTCAGTGGGTCACACAACTATTGGGCAGCCAACACAGCCTTACGGGGTTTGTGTTAGGATGATACCAATTTACTGGTTTTTTATAAAACAGGTCCATCTTCCCACAAATATCTGCATAAATGTCATATTTGATACCCCAAGATGAAACAGCAATGCCTTCATGAGAGTATCCAAGCTAATGTGTTTTCTTACTCATCAGTTTGCCAGCTCAGCACTGGCTCTCACAGTGTCACACAGGACAAGGTTGTCACAAAAAGAGAAACTTTTCTTTCCTCCTATTTTTTTTTTAACCAAAGAGAGGGAGCCTCATGTCCTGACGAGCAGATGTATCTGAGAAGCACTCACGGTTGCAAACAGCCAGTGCCTTTCCCCCGACAAGCTGCGTGGTCCAGGAAAACCCAGTGGCGTTGCCACACACTTCGTACAGCCTGCTGCTTCTGAGGAACTGAAAGTCATAGCCCTTGGGAAACAACGGTGGGGGGAAATAAACAAACACTGTCTTAGGGCACAGCATGGAAACTGCAGGGGAAGAAACAGGGCAGACAACACAACACCACAACCTCTCCCAGCCCTGATGGATATAAAGAAAAGCATATTAAGCAAGATCAGGCTTTACCAAATCAGCAGCTGTAAATGCAGGCACAGAGGCAGCAATGCAGCGGCAGGAAGGCAGGAGTGTTACCTTGTTGCACATGGGTTTGCAGTACTGAGCGTTGTCAATGGTCACACACACCAGCCCCCCATGTTTTGGGGCCGCTGGGCGGGGGCACGGAGGTAGCTGCTTGCAAACTTTTGGGTGGATAAAAAGGAAAAGAAAGAGAGCAAGAAAACAATATATCAGAGTGAAAGTCGGTATAAAAGCCTCCCCTTCCCAAGCAAATTCATTGCCCTGTCTCCACTAGCTGGAATCATCAAAGCAAGCATTTTTTGCTTGTTTAAATTTTTTTTCTTCCTCCCCACTTTTTTTTTTTTTTTTTTTTTTTAGCCACACCCACCTAGTTTTCCCCTCTGGTGTCACTGTGACAACGGGGTCAGCCCCAGTTACACTTTAGAGGCGGCTCGTTGTGGCATTTGCATTCACAGCCCTGACCTTCAGTGCTGTTGTGGCCAAACCCATCCAAATATTTCTTGGAAATACACGGCTGGCATGCCAGGTGCAAGAGAGCCCAGGGGCTGTGGCTGGAGGGCAGAGCAGATCCTGCTGTGACCGTGCTGCTGCTCAGCACCAGTGCCGGGGCTGCAGGGACAGCAGGACCCCCCTGTTTGTGCTGCTGTGCCTCCCCAGCCCCAGTGCTCTCTGTTGCTGAGATGATTTTCATATTATACCCGTCCTCCCCTAAAGAAATGCAGATACTTGGTTTGTTCTATAGTAGAAGAAGTTTCCTTTGTGCTTCTCCACTGCCTCTCTGTTCAGTGCCCAGCAAAGAGCAGCATTGGCTCAGGAGGGGCTCACATTGCTCTTGGACAGGGCGCAGCAGATCAAGTGTTTCTTGCAATGTCCACACCAGAGAATTGATTGAAGCTTTTTCACCCTTGGCAATCATTTCAGGCAAGCATTTTGAATATTTCTGTGGAGTTAGGGGAGAAAGAATCTAAGCTGAAAAGAAAAGGCTTTGGAGCCTTAGAATTAATCTGTCTGTGAATGTACATAAATAAAGAAGCTCATGTATTTCTAGGGAGCTATTGTTACTTATCTTCCTATACTGCTTATGTTCAAACCACTTCATATATCTAGAGCAGGGCAAAACTGGAAAATATATCTACAAGGACACTTTTTGGACCAGCAGTAGCAGGACCAAGCAGAAGTAGGACCAAGCAGTAGCAGACCATCTGACTGTGGTAACTCAGGTGACACTAATGTTCTTCTGCTCTTGCATGTGTCTCCGCTCCCCAGCACGTACTTTGTCCATTGCCAAAGCAATGCAGGAGCTGTGCTTGCCCAGCCAGAGCAGGCAGACACAGCAGGAGCCCAGCAGCACAGGAGGTGTGTGCAGAGCAGCCCCTGGGTCAGCCAACCTCTTACCTTGAGACTCTCATTCACATCATCTATGGTTGGATTTTTGCAATCACTCAGACCAGCAAAAGCTCCAGTTTCAGTAAAATCTAAAAGACAAGCAGAAGCAGGTACACAGCTAGGTCATAGTCCCTCCTGACACATGAACAAACCCCAAATGCCACTTGCTCAGAGGAACTGTCCTATCTTATCCCACAGTCCTAGTACTAGCTTGTATACCTGAGGTGATCAGGGCTCAAACGTGAATAATCTGCACCAATATTGATTTGTTGGAAACAGTGATGTGAGCACCTGTTTGGGGCCACTCAGGGCTGGGTTCCCAAACAGGCCCTTCATTTCTCTAAGACAGCCTTATTCAAATAATTGTTAGTCATATGCAAGTTAGTCATATGTTAGTCATATGCAAGAATATCTTACCTGCATGAAGCACTGCTAAACTTA
The DNA here is from genome assembly GCA_017589585.1 of Phylloscopus whistleri. Taxonomy (NCBI): domain Eukaryota; kingdom Metazoa; phylum Chordata; class Aves; order Passeriformes; family Phylloscopidae; genus Phylloscopus; species Phylloscopus whistleri. The sequence continues at coordinate 388,882 of JADMLD010001407.1, read as the reverse complement.
GAACAAACAGTGTTTTCCGGAGGAGGCAGGAGCTGAACATTTCTCTCTGCAGGAGGCCACGGGTGATTACTTGGTGCCTGTGGTGCCTGAGAGCAAAAGCAGCAGTCAGGCACCGAGCTATGTGCCTGTGTGTCCCTGGCTGTTTACCCTGTGCCTCACTCCACAGCAGTGCTGTGATCAGGGATTAGGGGCAGGCACACATTGCCCCACTTGCTGGGAAGCCTGAGGAGAGCTTGCCAGAACAGTCTGGGGGAGGGCAAGGGCATGTTCTCGTTGGGGCACCGAGGCAGACTGGCTCTGCGGCTGCCAGCTCCACCAGGAAATATTCAGATTAACTGGTTTACTGTAAGCATGTTTAGTGTATGCACATTCTTGCATGCTCTGGCTCTCTCACCACCTTGCCATCTGTCTGTGTGTGCCTCTCTCTCTCTCTCACACAAGCACCCACAAATATACTTTCATAAAGGAGACAAAATAATGCCTTGACTTGTATGTCATGCTCCAAGAGAAAGCTCAGAACATCAAATGATCACTGATTTGAACCAAGAAAGTATGGTTTATATCCTGTAGCAACCAGAGTTTTGCTATTCTTTTTTTCTTGATAGAGCCATGAACCTCATGTGCTTAAATCTGTTTATGGGAAGAGCTGAATAGGTAGCAAAATTGCCACAAATTTTCAACCTTTTCTACCCTACACATTCACTAGCAGATTAATCCAGTTGTCCTGGGGGTGTGCCTGAGCCATGTGTGAAATGCAGGGTTCAGAGTCACAGCTTTTCACCTGACAGCCTGTCACACATCTGCACACACTGCCAAGCCTGGGGCCAGCCTCACCTGCCTGCCAGCCAGCTGGGCACACACACACACACCCCCCTCCTCTCCAACAAACCTTTAATAGTTGTTATTGCCACCGCCTGAGCAGAATTGTTCCTTTTGTTTGCAGGTGTTTCTTTTCCTCGAGACACAGACTTTCTGCTTCCATGTTATGTTATGAAACATTTATTTATTTCTTAATTAATTCTTAATTTATTTTTAATTTATTTTTTATTAATCTCCTTTTATTAATTTTTCATTCACTTGCTTCTGCTGTTTGTAGTGTAATACTTTATGACCTGGAGCTCCTGAATAAGTTAAGCCAGGAGGAAGGCACCCAGGGCATTGACAAAGAAATGTCTTCTTGTGCTATCTCAGGGACATCTCGATAAACAGGCATGTGTAGGACTGTAACAGTTCTGTGTCAGCATGAATGAGGCCTCATTAGGAGCAAAATGTCTTTGTATGCATTACTGACAGGTGAAAGATCATTAGCAAAGCAAGTCTTTAATAACAAAGGTCAAGGTTTGTGTTTCTAGGCAGACCAATAGGACCTGGCTCCAAACAGCTTACATTTCTGAGGCTGACACACACATCTCCATATTCCTTGGAAGATAAGCAATATGCAGCTAGGAAAACAGTCCCTGGGAAATCTTTGCCAACTCATTCTTTAAGATGCAGGTGGTCTTTAAGGTATTTTCCTGCCAAAATGTACCCAGGTGGGTACCCAACGAGGCCCACTGATTAATGTGGTGAGTCCTTGGGAGATCAGAAGCTACACATAAACCTGTTTATCTCAACTTACACAGAAAACACATTAGCATAATTAATAGAAGTGGAGAGACCTCTGGCTTGACTAGATAAAAATTGTGTTTATGACATGCTTGAAAGGAATAAATGGCAGCTTTTTCTTTAATGTTCATCACAGGCACTTTCCACCACTCCACCTATTTGGGAGGCACTGTATGAAGACATTTATTTAGGAGATAAACACGGGGTGGCAGCACTTCTCCAGCGCAGATTTCTCAGATTGCTGGCTAAAAGCATTAAGTCCCTTGTCCTCAGTTTTGGCCGTGTCCCGCAGACCCGCAGCAGCGACCCTGACCTGTGGCGAGAAGAGGCGGGCGCTGGCTCCAGCAGGAGCAGCGGGACACCGGGACAGCCCCTGGCAGCCACCGGGCCAGCCCCGGCAGCCCAGGGCCGGCACAGCCCCTCTCCACAGCTGGGCACTCGCCCTGAGCCGGGCCAGCTCCCCGAGCGGGGCACTGGTCCAAATGTGACCTCACACTACCTGCGTTTGGTGAAGTTTTGAAGTTGTTTCTCTCAGCTCTATTTTATTCCCAACTCATATCCAACATAGAAAGCCATGTGATAAACCTGATGCTTGGGAGCAAAAATTATGGAAAAATTTTCATAACGGCACAAACCTGAGTTACAAATAAAAATCTAATAGTTTGTCACTGAATTTCCATTACTTGCAAGGACTAAAGAGTGATCTATTACCTATTAACAGGGAAATTCATATAACAATTTCAAAATCTAATCAAATTCAATTATATTGGTAAACCTACAAGAATAGAAGCAGCTGAGTTGAGATGGACCATTTTACAGCAGCATTAAAAAAAAAAAAAACAACAAAAACACCATAGAAAAAGATACACCTTTACATACATGGTAGGAAAAAGCTTTTTATTTTATGATTGTTGTTTCATAGGAGAGCACTTATGTTTCAAACCCTCAGGTAATTGAAACACGACAGTAACAGCACATAAGCACTGAAGGTGATTTAAATATTACATATATGTTAACATCTTTTATAAAAGACGCCAAGACACTGTTAGGTGATATTCAGCCTTCTCCCATCAAAGCAGCCCCCAGCCGTATGCATTGCTAACTCCAGTAAGGAAATTGGACCCCAGAATTTCCCATTGTCTAATTAGAAGCAACAGATCTGCTGATCCTTAGTCAGAGTTGGGAAAGTCATTTTCACCTTTGCCCATCAAAGGTTTGAGGTTCAGCTTTTGGTTTGAGTACCTGAGTCACACTTTGTCTTTATCCAAAGAACCAACAGAGCAGCAGTTAAAAGTAAACTGTATTTTGTTTTCTTATGCTGATTAAAAAAAACAGACTCTGTCCATTATATCTTAGATAATGAAAGACACTGAAGGTTAAAAAAAATCAATTCCCAAGAAAATAACCTTTCCTTTCTTTCCATTTAAAATCTAAAATTCCTTATGTTGAATATAAAGCTGTCAAATTTGATTTTCAGAAGCATCCTCATCATTACTGGTCTTCCTTTATGCTTTTAAAAGGTGACATGTCACTAATGTCAAAACACGAGCTTCTTAGGCACTTCCCATGAGAATTCCTGTCTTCCAAAGTGACCATAACATGCAGTCTTCTGGTAAATGGGCTTTTTTAGATCCAAATCCCTGTGTGCATAATAAAAACAAGAAAAAAATTTTCATATTAAGATACTTCATGATAACTGCTATTAAAATCCTGATGTTGATACACATCCCACCCCCTTAGACAAGCAAGCATATTCTGGGGATGCAAGCCTACCACTGAACATGTTCAATGGAGACAATTAAAGTGGCAACACTGCTTAAATGTCTTTAATGTACTTAGGGCTACAGGAAAAGGCCTTATTATTAAGAATTATTAATTGCAATGGAAAAGACAAAGTAACCTTACATTCCTTTGGTAAACCAAAAGATACCTTTTCATCAGAGCAAAGTGACTTAAAAGTTCTTGGAATGCAAAAGTTGTTCTATTTGACTTCCACATACTATAGAAAACCAAACCTTCAGTAACAGCTGAAGATTTTGCAAGAAATCATTCCTTGGATGTGACTACCAGGATATTTTCCTTTCTGTGTGTTTCTTTACCTGACAATGACTCCAGGCCGAAGATCAAAGTTTTTGTTCACAATGTCCAGCAGCTCTTTCTCTGTTTTTTGGGAAGTTCCATAAGTGAACAGTGAAATAGACAGTGGATGAGCAACCCCAATGGCATAAGAAACCTGGGGGGAAAAAGGCACCTTAGTCAGCCAATAAACACAGCACCTTGGGGCAACAGTGGGCAGCAGAAGGAAACATTAATTCCTGAATCATCTTATGAAAACTAAAGCCTCTCCTTTACTTCTTATATTTGCACAATCAGTATTTGTAGAAAAAAAGAAGAGAAAACTTTGAAAATGCTGAGGCCTCTGGATTACTGTCTCCCCCATTATCCAGTCACCCCATGCTCATTTCAATGACAAGTGAGCATCAGAGGGTTGAGGGCTCAACAAATATTCAGAAAAATAGCCAATAAAATAGTCAAAAAGCTAAATGAAAAGTTCCAGTTTTGAGAAGCCAACAGGCTATTGGTGACATCACAGTGGGCTTAAACCAAGCACACCAAGTCCTCCTTCTTCAAAAAACCATCACCAAGACCACTCCTACTACAGTGGCGTTCAAAGAAAATCTGAAAAGGGAAAATCATTTCGAGGAAAGCACCATGCTTAGCGAGCCCTACCTGAACCAGAACACGGCGGCAGAGCCCAGCCTTCACCAGAGACTTGGCCACCCAGCGGGCAGCGTAGGCTGCCGACCTGTCCACCTTGGTGTAGTCCTTGCCGGAGAAGGCCCCGCCGCCGTGCGCTCCCCAGCCGCCGTAGGTGTCAACGATGATCTTCCTCCCCGTGACACCAGCATCGCCCTGAGCCAGGGACACAAGGTGTGCATTACTCATCCCTTCAGTCTCAGACAAGGCTGTGCACTCCTTCAGCACACTGCAGCAACGGGTGAGTGCACCACACAGGCATTGCTGTGGGGCAGCTGAAATACTGATCTTGTCTCACCGAGGAACAACAGGGAGTGTAATTGTCCTTTAAAGCCAGATCCTCAAGACAAGCCATTTACAAATTGGTTTGGTTAATCAAGCAAACGGGTTTACACCCAGACAGCTGCAGCATGCACTGCCTGCTTTAATTGTAAATAGGGAAACTTTGGTTTAGAAATTACCTACCAAGTGTCCAAACTTATTATGGAATATTGCTAAAACGCTAGGTGCCATAAAGGAACTACTGAGAGATTTCACACTGTTTAAAATATGAAAAAACCCCAATCCTGGCTTTCATATCTTAGTCAAAATCACAAATTGTGTGAATATTAAATAGTAGATTTGTTTTTATTTACAGTCAGAGGTATGTCAGTGGTACCTCATAGATGGTTACATGGACACTGGCACCCAGCACTTCCAGTGCAGTATCAGAGACTGTCATATATGTACTAAAAACCCCATTTCCACCCCCCAAATATTTATAGTCTAATTTGAACTATACACAACAGATATGGAGTACTAGGCAGTTATAGGTAATTGAGAAAGGATTACTTCTTTCTAAGAACAGACACTTATGGATGAATATTCTAAAATATTAATTAAAGAAGTACAGATAATATTCTAGTTGCCCACTGCTGTCCTGACTGCTCCTCACAAGTACTTCGTATTTTCATTTGATCTGGGTTAGCTGATCAGCACTGGACTTACTGTCTGACCCCTGCAATTTACGAAATCCATAAGCTTTCTGGTGTGAAAGAAAACATGTTCAAATTTTAAATTCCACTGCCACCTGTGCAGGCACATTTGAAATTCTTTGCCTCAGAACACCATGTCACTAAAATTCAACTGCTGGAATGTTTGCATGGCAAACACAAGTGGGGAGTCAAAGTTTTTCTTAGAAAGACTGTGCATATACACAGAAGTAAACCTTTGGCACTGTTTGTCCCATTCTGCTAGGAAAGCATTGAGACATAAATCTGGATTTTAGATAGCTGAGCATATATTAAAAGATTGTGTCCTTGAGTTTTTTGCTTGTCTCAAACCTGTGAAAATATATGTATCTTTCTTATGTATATATATAAGGAATGCCTTATTCCTGTATGTATAAGTGAAATACAGGTATCTTCCTTAAATAAATTGAGCTGGAGGTAAGACAGCCTCCTGTAGCTAGCTTTGTTAAAAATAAAACTGAGTAACTCTTCTGAAAAGCAAGCAGAAAACTAAAGCTGTTGAAGTCAAGAGGAGAAGTAGTTATTTTCTGGTTGCTGCAATGCCATTGTAAATTGCACAAGTGATGATAGCAGTGGTAAGGTCATGGACACCCAGGCAGATTGACCCACGCTGAGCAAACTTAGCCCAGGTTTAAAAAGCTGTAAACGGACGCTGTGACTTGCCTCAGTTTGTGTGTGCAAACATCTGCAACAGAGCTCCAGCACAAGAGTAGCAAGGGTATTCCTGGCTGGCTTATCACTTGTAACTAGAGTTTTTAAGTGGATGCATTTCAGTACTCATCTGAAACACGTTTTTAATGGGTGCAGTTCACTGCACACACACAAATTTTCCTATGTGTAGCCTTCTTTTTATATGTAACTACAATTGCTGCCTTGGTTCATTCACTCTAAGTTACAGCTCGAGTTTGACTCTCCTTTTGTGCACAGTCTAGGATGTCAATGATACACAAAATTACAGTGATACAACCCATTCAGCTAAACCCATTCAACAAAAAAATACATGTTTTGTAGAATCAATAATTATAATCATAAATCCCAACATCTTCCTACCTGCTACATGGCACTAATGTAAAAAAGACAGAGAGGAAGCCTTAGAAATAATTCTAGAAAATTCTAGTAAGTGAATGAATTTGTCAAACAAAGGGAGAATACTGCTTGGGTTTGTTGTAAAACTGAACCTGATTTCAGGAAGGAGCTTTGAAATTTTGTTGTGATAATTCTGAAGGCATCTGAAGACTAAAAGATTCCGTAATGGTAAATTTGTTTTCAAGAAATAAATCTCAGAACTGCTGATGCTACAGAGAGTGGAAGTTCTGCCTGACCTCTCTGAGTGTAAGATCAAATTATAAAGCCCAGCTCCTGCACTGCCTAAAAGGAACATTTATTTTCTCACCAAACAAAGCTTTATTTGGGCTGATTTTCAGGAGAGATGAGCACCTTCAGCTCTTACTGGTTTCAGGCAGAACAGTGAGAGCTATGCAGATCTGAAAACCAGGTTCACTGTAAGAGAAGTAAAGCTTCTCTTGTCCCTCTCTCTGTAAGAAGTGCTTCCCATGAGAAAGGACTGCAGGTCTCACTCAGTGCTGGTCCCCAGAGGGTTTGAGGAAGCCCAGAACTGGGCTCTACACTCTACATGCAATGGAAGATTGGATGCAGACTTGCCTGCCTGGTCACAACATATGTGCAGTATCACCAGGCCCTCAAAGGTTACCTTGGCATAGGAAATGTGAAACCCTGGACCCTTCTCCCACATCCAGCTGCAAGAAAAATCTGTCCACTGGGACAGAGATGCCAAAATCTGAGCATTGAAGACACACATACAGTGAAACACAGGCTCATAAGACCACCAAAGTAGTACAACACAAACCTGAGGCCCTCCAATAACAAAACGTCCACTAGGCTGCAGGTGATAGACAGTTTTGTCATCCAGGTATTTTGCAGGGACAACGACTTGGATGACACGTTCCTTCAGGGTCCTGCGCATGTTCTCCAGAGAGATGGTCTCGTCGTGCTGCACCGAGATGACGATGGTGTGAACGCGCACGGGGATCACCGCTCCGTTCTTCTGGATGTACTGAACTGTCACCTGAGGGACACGGGGACAGCAGGGACAAGCAACAGAGCTGCCGTGAGTGTGTGCTAGCGGTACCCATCAAATGTCACACGGGCTATCCCAAAAGCCAGACCGTAGCAAGATGTCAGTGCTGACCCTGGAGTGATCGCTGCTCACAGTGATGCCAGGGTGTGAGGAATGAAGCCTATTTCCTCACTTTTTGTTTTTGCTAAAGAAACAAAACAAAAACAAAAAAAACCAACAAAAACAAACAAAAAAAACCCAACAAAAACAAAACAAAAAAAAACCAAAAAAACAAACAAAAACCAAAACAAAACAAAACCAAAAAAAAAAACAAACAAAAACCCCCCAAAACAACAAAAACAAAAACAAAACCACAAAACCAAAACAAAACAACAAAAAAAAACAAACCCCCAACCAATCAAAAAAACCCAGAAAAAAATAGAAAAAACCCAACTCAATAAGGACAACTTGATTCTCCATAAAATCATCCAAAATACTTTTCTTCCAGGTGGGATTTCCTTCAAAACTCTCAAGCCTCAGAAATTTATGTTCTTACTGCATCTTAAAAATGTCAGCCTGAGCCCTTAAATGCAAATAAAGCCTTTGGATGTCACTTTTCCAACAAGTACAAACCACTTCAGTTCTGGAGGGTTAAATGTCCCTTCACTAGCAGGTGGTGAAGTGCTCTGAGACAAGTTAACCATTTTCCAACAGTCAAGGATTCAATGTCACAAGCAGTGGAAAAGCTTTATCTGCTACTTGTAGGTTATCTGATAGGCTGAAACACATCAGCTGCTGTCTTCAAAAATGTTCAGTATTTCTGGAAAGAAAAGGTGCTGGTTTCCAGCTTTCTGGACAACCCCTTGCAGTGTTTACCTGTGTCTTAGAGTCGGGCCTCAGCCAAGGGAGTTCTCCACTGCGCCTCAGCTCTGCTAACCTGGCGTTCAGTTTATGAGCAAGAATAATTGTTAGAGGCATACATTCTTCTGTCTCATCTGTTGCATAACCAAACATCAAACCCTACAGGAGGAGAGAACATACTTCAATCACTGTTAAAGGCACCACAACCAAAGGCAATGAGATATCATCTGAAGCAGAGAGTCAGCAGCATCCTCAGGTTTACTTTCTAATGTTTTACATCACAGTGCAAGAAGCCAAAACTCAGATCAGGCTCCAACATGTTACAATGTAATAAGAAGCAGCCCATGTTCCTAGAATTTTTTCACTAGCCTGAAGGCTTACATGTTGAGCTAGAAACCTGGACAAAAATGAAGACAATTCTGTGAAAAAACCAAATAGGTTCTTTCACAGAAAAAAAAAAGAAAAAAGATCTGCTGGATTTCAGGACTATTCTGTCATAGGAAAGATGTTTTCAGTAGCCTGGAAATGTTCCAGAGGCTTTTACGTATGAATACAGACACACTTACACTTACTGCAGCTCACATCTGAAATTTCAGTGGAATGGGAAGTGAGCACTCCATGAAGGACATACCCTTCAACAGTTTAAGGCACCTGCCTCAGATTTTTCAATGCCACATGCTTAGAGTCACAGCTTCTACTGTTATATATTTATACTGTTATATTTACTTCTATAATTCTCTCATGTTCCCTGCATCAGATTATCATTTTCTAAATAGTTAACAGCATTTTCTTCCTCCTCATCCAGTGTATGTTGGGGAGGGGGGGAGGAAAAAAAGACAGGAAGGCACTGTGATCAAATGGAAAGTGAGGCCATCAAAGTGTCAAAGAAGGTCAAATCTCTTTTCATCTTATGCAGTATTATGTCCCCATGACAGCAGAAAAGCATTTTAATTTAGTCCTCAGGGGATTTTTTGAACAATATTAGCTTGGCTCCTGCACTCTGATACTTGTACTTACAGTTCTCAACAGCACTGGTATAACCTAGATATTACTTCTGATGATAACTAGTAAATGTTAAATTAACTCATATGGCATCAGTCACATTATGCAGTGTTTATGTTAGCATCTTTCTCTTGGGAACACACCATTAATGCCTAGATGTGTTCTTTAGCTCAGAGAGATGCAGTTTGGACAGCTTTAATTACATGGAACAGCTATTACAAGAGCTGCCTCTGGCAATAAGAGAGAATTAAAAGTACTCTGGTATTTATTGTACTATTGCTGAGGGTAGGTGAAACATCACCTTATTTTTTGCTGCACAAAATCTCAACAGCTCTTTGAATGTTCAAAGATCCTTTGTTACGCCATGTTACACAGCAAGTCTGGCTGTAAGATGAATGGTCTGATGAACCTAAAGCTACACAACAAAAACATGAAATACATAGCCAAAACCTTTGCTGAGTTCTAAAAGGAACCTTCTCAGCTACAACAAACTGCCAGAGCTCTCCTGATTTGCCTGGAATGCTAAAACAACACCAGACAAAAGTCTGCCCTCAAGGAACCTACAACAGTTTTAGTAAAATTATGGGTTTTATTCTGGGGTAAAGAGAAGTGTGGAAATACTTTGACATGGGATTTGACATAAAAAATAGGGCATTAAGATGGAGTAAACTTTTTCCATTAAAACAGCTTTGGTGTTTTAGATGTGATGCTATGCCTACCTGATCTCCAGCACCAACATCCTCTTCATTCCTGTGTAGATGAACACCTTGGGCAATATCAGGTGACTGCTGTTCCAGTGCCACTAAAACATTACAAGTCTTGTAGTCAAAGCCTATTTGGAAAAAAGAATAGCAGTGAATTAGTTTTTTCTGTCACGATGAAGGAAAGTAACATGGAACCAGAGGACAAAATTTTTATTCTGAAGGATACCACATTCAGAACTCAAAATCAAACTGCTGATTTTTAGTAAAATTTTTGTCACTACCCCCCTTGAAACCCTTTTTAGGATGGTGTAGGATATATAGGGTTGCCTTTCTTGCTTGTTACTTGTTATTTTTTCTTGCACTGACCCCCTGTGCCAAGCCAATTCAGATTATGAATTGTCAACTCCAGAAAAGTAGTCAAAAATGTAAATAATGAGCCTCTCCCAAATGAATACTAATAAAATCCTCTACGTGAATTCCCAAAAGCTGAGTTTTTCAGCAACTGAAGACTCTGCTCTCTGCCACATTATTTGTAATACATGCAAAGCAGTGTCCGTACTTAAATATCTCATGGGACTTTGCATGAACCACAAACAAAAAAACACCAGATTCAGGTCTCACAGCAAATCTGAAAATGGGAATTTACATGACTTTCCAAGATCAAAAGTAATGTTTCAAAAAGAAATTGAAAGACTTACAGAAGATTGTGGCAAAATTTCCCACCTGTTCCTAGGTATATTAATAGCAACTTGCTTCTCTCCAAATCCAATCTTTCCTAGAACTGTAGCTGCTGACAGCTGCTAACCAAACTCATGTTCAGCCAGTACAACATATATACACGTCCATATGCATATGATCCACTTGAGTGCTCTTCACCCTCTTTTCGGTAGGCTATGTTGAGAAGAAAATTATATTTCTGTACATAATTGTTTGGTTTAGTTTTGTTTTTTTTTACTTCTAGAAATTGTTTTTTACTGGGTCACTGAATCTCCCCTCATCACTGTTGGCAGTTTGGATAAAAAAGAGATTTATGACCTCCTAGATTTGCTTGTGTTTTCTGAAAGCACTGCTGTTATGTGATGGTGGAGGCAACCTGCAGCTGAGCTGCTGTAACATTCTCCCACCACAACCTCCTGCTAATTTGACTGCAATCAAAGGACTGCAGTAAACAACTTGTAAACCAAAAGCTCTTAAAAAGACACACTTCACTATAACAGAATACTTGGAAATTTCTACTTTATAAACAGATATATGCAAATCAGAAAGTGAAACATGTCTGGTGCACAGAGCATTTTGTCTTTTCTATCATTTGCACATCTCACAACCTGGGTCTGGACCACACACTGCTCTGTGTAAAAGGAGATATTCAGAACTAACAAAGCACCCTGCAGTGACAATCACCTTTACACCCAGGAGCTGTTAATGCTACTGCAGTACAAAAATACAAAGGTACAACAAAACAAACCAGGTTTCTTCTCTCTCTTTTGTACCAAGATGCAACAACCAGCTTGCCAAATGAAAACCAGGAGTCAAGTTCTTGCAAGTTTGGAGGAGTGGTAGGTTCTATGGTTCAAGTTGCAGTTAACTATTGTGGCCAAATACCACAGTTCAAAGTATAGTCTGCCTACTCCCAATTCAGTTTTAACTAATAAAAAGTTTTTACCTACTGGGGGAAGCCAGAAAGTGTACCATGTAGCACCCTGTAAGCAGCTTTCACACAGCATATTCAGTTTGTATCAGGCTTGCTAAAGCCCCTGTATGGAAGTCACAGACCTGTTTTGCAGTTGCCTATTGCTTGCTCTTCCACAATTTCATGAGTTTTTCCACCAACCTTTAGCTGAATCATCATAGCCAATATGTCTAATTGCATCTCGGACAACTCGCTGATAATCCACAATAGCACGAGAAGTGATCTCCCCACAGAGCAGCACCATTCCTGTCTTACACACTGTCTCTGAAAAGAGAGATGAAAACAGCATTACAATAGCAGAATAAGCCAGCCACTCAAAGAACTGTTTGTGATGATGCTGATTTTGAGAGATCTACTGGATGTATACAGTATAAATCCTTTCTATCCATATTTTTAGCATTATAACTCCATCTATAAAAATTATTTTCATATTCACCATCTGTCTGAAAGCAAGGAAAAAACTAATATGTCCAATTTACAAATGGGAAAGTCAAAACACTGAGCACGATTCAGTGATATGCAAACTTGTTTTTTCCAGGACAATTCAGTCCACACACAAAATCAATGGCTCTACTCTTCTAAGACCTGCTTGGGCTTCAGTCTTTACAAATCTTATACTGTTTCTTCTCATCTCTCCTTTTGAAAACTGAGAATCTTATGTCATTTTTTGAGAGTGAAATGAGCTAGGTCTTTGCAAACATCCTAAAAAAAGAATGTGACTGTGTGATGACTTAAAGCAAAGCAGCAAACAACTTACCACAAGCAACCTTGGCATTTGGGTCCTGTTTGAGATGGGCATCTAGTACAGCATCGCTGATTTGATCACAGATTTTATCTGCAAGACATCAAAGCTGTGATTCAAAACCACAGCACTCAATACAAAACATGGACTGTTTGCATCACTTTCAGTAGTTATTTCAGAAAGGAATTCTTCTATTGCTTATTACTGGCATATTTAAAGTAACTAAATAGACATATTAAACATCCTTCCCTCAAACTCAGTAGACACAGTGGGGAATTTACCTACTGGTATAAACTAACTAACTAGAACTTCATCTGTAGTTTTCTGCACTTGGATGTGAAACAAATGTGTAATGTACAGAATAACCTGAGAGGTTAAGAGGTTTTACTAGCAGCTTTCTCCTTCTCTAGCACCACCAGCTCTGCAAACCAGTGATGTTCTAACAGAACGGTGATGTTCCACCACCAACTTCCATCACCCCAACAGAAAGTTACAATGCACCTGACCAACACTGGTGGTAAAGCCTGAGAAAGTGTTTAGATTAACAGAGATAATGCACAGCTCACAGCTGGGTTTTGGGTTGCTTTTTGTCACTGCCTCCTACCATCTGGCAATGTCACCTCCTAATAATCCCTGCAACCCACCTAAGGCAGCACAGGGAATACACACACAGAAGCAAAGAAGGGGTTTCAGCTCAAGTTTGTCATCATAATATTTTATCTTTTTCTTTCTTTTCTAATCTTTAAAACACATATTGAACCTTAGCCAAATAATCTAGCTAACCCAATGGACTCAAAAGGGCAGCACCCATAGCAATGTCTTCTGCATGAAAATGGTTAGTTTCCTTATATAATTTAATTTTAATGTTCTTTAAAAAAAGGTCTAGTACTGCTTTTATTTTGAAAGCATTCAAAATAAATTTTGACATAACAAGCTGTGTGGCAAGATAAATTAATCTCCCACCTTGCTGTGTGCAACACAATCTGTTGGAAAGCAATGGTTTGTAATAGTCTGTCATCAGAGGCTTTTAAGACACTTAAGCTCAAGTCAAAATAAATTCTCACTTATTTTCATGAAGGTGTACACTTAGCTAAAAGGGACAAATCAAGGACCAGAGAACTAATATGATTCTGACACTCTTATCTCCCATATTCACTCCTGTCTCACCACTTCAACACAAAAAGAATGAACACAAAAGACAATTAGCAAATACAGGCTGTGTTGGAACTTTCAGCCTTGCAAGAGCTGTACATGGATTACTAAATTTGGGACAATTGTTACCGAACAGGAATCAGAAACCAGTCTTGCAATTTTAATTAGATGTCCAACTGAACCTTGTTTAGCAAACCTCAGTACTAAGGTGGCAGGAGTGTTTAAAATGTATCTTTGCTTGCTCTCTTCAAAGTTTTCATTTTTATAAGGAAATATATCCCCATTTTCAAGCATAAAACCAAAAAATATTGACAACAATATGCAATTTTTTATTACCTGGGTGAGACAACAGAGCAACTGAGGTTAAGATGGCTTTCTTAGTGCAGGTCCAATAACCAGCAGCAAACTCTAGTGACTGGGACTGCTTTGTAGTCTTTTTTTCACCTCCCAGAGTTTCAGTGAAGCACCCTTATTGCTTTCCTTGCTCCACATGAAGCATGTTCACCTGCATGAGATACCACTGTCCCACATGTCTAAGTTCCCTGTATGGCACACATTGGGACAGTATTTGCATTCTTGCCAAAACGCTCAAGAAGGGTGTTAAGAAGTTGTGGGAAGGTTGAGGACAGAATGAGAAGAATGCTCTAAACCAGAAAAGTCTGTCTTACAGGATGAAATCAGTCAAACTCAATCTAGTTCTGAAAGGCTGAATGAAAGGCAGCCTACCAGAGGAAACCCTTATAGGCATTGAGATCCTGGTCCCTAAGAACCTAAAAATACTGTGCTGTAAGAAAAGGGTTTGGTGGGGTTTATTTGGTGGTTTTGTTGTTGTTGTTGTGGTTGTTGTTGTTGTTTTTTGGGGGTGTTTTTTTGGGTGGGTTTTTTTTTTTTTTTTTGGTTGTTGTTGTTTTGTTTTGGTTTTTTTTATGGGAAATAATGTAACTACAGCTGAGAAATGAAAATTGAAAAGAGACAGGTAAAGATTCAAAAAGGAAAATCTGGAAAGAATGGGAACCACGGAAACCATACATCTACAGGCATGCAGGAGTCCCTATCCTTCAAATGTCTACATGAAAACTGCATACCTTTTTAAAAGGTATGAATGAAATTCAACTGCCATTTACTAGCTTGTTCGAAGAACTCTTGCATTAAATACTATTATCTATGTATGAAGCTCAGATCAGATTATATTTTGGAGATCCCTTCTGATCTTTAACATCTATGTGAGACCCTAATCAATTAAAATAATAGATTAGAATAATTTCATCTACTATACTTGGAGCATACTTTACATTAAAATAGTCTGAAGGCAAATCAGTTTGACAATACATGTTATATTGTTGGGGCAACAATCAGCAGTTCTAGTGCAACTAGATCCAAATCCAGATACAGATGTCTATCAAGATAGGAAAGAGAAATCCAGCTGGATGACTGGCTGATCAATGCATTAAATTAAAAGCATGTCTATTAGTAAAGGTCTCTGGTGTAAAATAAAACCAGGCATTCTATTTTTAGCAATGCTTAGCAGGCTTTGTGCATCCTTCATTATGATATTAAATTTCTCCTCTCAACTGGCCCATTTCTCTTGTTATCTGCTAAGCGTGAGAGGTTAAGTCCATTGTCCATTTTTTTTTTCCTTTTTATTTTCTCTTCTTTTTTAGAAACAGAGAAAGCATAATGGTACACCTCTGGCGAGACACTATAATCTTTAAAAAAACATTTAATAAAAACATTTAATAGAATTCAGTTCATGCATACCTTCATATCACAAATTACTGTCCAATAGAATGAATATTGCAAAAGGGGTATCTAAAATGACTGAGCAGGAAAGTATTAAACAGCCATGACTCTCTTCATGAAATCCAACCATCAGCCTTATGTCAGAGATGCCATGAAACAGCTCTTGCTAACCATAAAATGAGTCTAGGGAGGCTGATGATAAACCCTACTCAAAATCCCAGTCACCATACTAGGAAGTAAAGGAGGTGTTCAACAACAAAGGTGATCCCTGATAATTAGAAAGAACTTCACAGTTTTTCCAGATAGTTAGACATAAGTTTGTTACATGAATCTAGAGTATGGAAGAGCCTAAGAAAAGTTCTCAGAATCTTCACAGGAATTCAGTTTCACACTCACCACACAGAGGAAAAAAAAATATGAACAGCAGAAAAACCTGAAAATTTTATTCAAAAAAGCTCCACAAAGCACAACAAAGAGGTACAGCCACACTTCTGGCTTTGATGGTGTAGTAAATATATTAAACATTAAATATTTGAAATGGCAAGGTTGGCTTTCTTCAAAACCTGTAATCATCAACATTAAATTCAGTATTTTTAATGATGTGTCATTTTTATCAACAGAAATAAATCGAAGTAGAACGTGAATTTTTATATTCAAAATACGGCAAACTGAGCAATTCTCAGTTTTCTCGTAAAAAAAAAATTGAACAGGGAAGAAATGCAGATACTTATCATAAGCATTTCATCAAAAAAAACAGCTTTCCAACAAAAGACTTTCACTAGAAAGACTTCAAATATCTGCTTTGTGCTGTACATTTTTCCTATTTAAAAGAACCCTTGAGGAGTGCTGGTTGATAACTGCAATGGTACTGCAATATTAGCAGTGTTCAAATGTCTTGTACATCTGTTCTCCTTGTTCAATGCACAGTCTACTGAAGAATCATGCCTATCATTAAGTATATATAATCTTAGATATAAGACATGATGGACAGATTTGCATTTTCTGAGGCTTTTTCCTTCATGATTTTTTTCCCCTGTGAATATCTATAAGATAAACATATGCTTTTAATATGGTTGAAAACCTGAGGGTGCTTTCAGAAGACGTTTGGTCTTATATTTTTTAAGAGATTGCTTGATACTTTCTGGAAAACTGAATGGCAGTCAGTTTGCAGCCAATTCCACCTGAAGCCACACCAGACAGGGGAAGGAATTACTCCTTGGTGGTTTGACATCTGTAAGACACTGTGGGGCACAGAAACACACGATGCTTTTCAAAGCACCATGAAGCCTGTGCAGCATGACAGACACTACTGGACTAAGAAAATGGAGCAGTGACAAAATACAGCTACCAAAAAAAAAAAAAAAAGTTCTCTTTTTCATGTTTCTGTCTGTGTGCTTTTATTATTATATTGAAAGGAAGAAGTCTGTGTAAGTCTTCAGAGAGTTTGGAATTTACATCACTAATTGATTAAAGATCTGAAAGGAATTCCCAAATGTTATGTCCAAGGGATTTTGAAGAATCTGGAGTGAGAAGAGGGCATAAACAGTCTTCTATAAAGTCTTTAGGGAGCACAGGTGATACTGTAGGTTAATTATTGACAGCTATTACTTGCTTCCATGGAGTCTGACTTCTCAGTGACACCCAGCTCTAGGCATTGCACAGATACAAGGCAGTTCTCTGTACACTCAAATAAATAATCATGTAATTTCTCCTGCTTTGTGCATTAAGAAGGTCTCCATTAAAGCATTCAAGCTTTATACTCAGCTAATATAATCAGACCAATTCAAATTTCCACCAGACAAAGATCTGGTTCAGGATCTTTACTTCACATAATGCCCTCTAGCAAAATTATACTATTACATACGGAAGAGAAATAATCAAGAACACGCAAATTACCCATTTTGTATAAACAGAGGAAATCAAAACTCCCAATAAAATTCTATTGCTACAGATAACATCAGAAGCCCAACTACAGCCTCAGGCACTGGGCCTCATTTTAAGAAATAGCCAAGATTTTCCTGGGTGATAAAATCCTAATGGCATGTCTACACCTCTTGTGCAAAACCACAGAGGGGAAAAGGGGGGCTTGGCCGGGATGTAGGGGTGACCAATTTGCTGTCAGGAGCCAGAGCTGTCACTGAGATGATTAAGATCCGCTTCTGATGCTCAGGAAAAAGATTTTGGAGGACAACCCAGAGTTACTTACTGCCAGCCTGTCCTCCTCTGATCTGGAAAATCTCTATCTTCCCTTTGCCATAGGCATTGGGGTTGCAGTACCCTAGGTGAAGATCTCTGCTGTTTAAGAAAGCATAAGCATCACAGCCTTGAAAACACCCAGGTAAAGTTCAGCTTTGCACTCTCTCTAAAATAAACCTGCCAGATACTTTGTATCTCATAATACCCAGAGACCCAGTCAGCTCTGCCAGGCAAGAGAAGCTGCCCAGATATCCAAGTGGTCACTGAGTTTCTCAAGGGCCTGCCTAGCATTTCAGCACAGGAGAAAAATAATATTCATGGGGCTCAAAAGAAAGCTACTGAGGGCCAATAGAGGGTTTGTAAATAACGGAGGGAATGTCAATAAGAACTAAAAAAATGGCCAAATTCTAAAATAAGAAATGAGATAAAGAGAGGACTGGTAAAGGAAAGAAGCCAAGGGACAAAGCTAAATCTGGGGACTCAGCTGAACCCTCTCCGCTCTGAGATTTCCCTATTATTGCCCCAAGCTGATTAAAAAATAATGATTAGAGTAGCATAAATTATGACCAGTTGTCTTTGGAAATAACATCATCCATGTAAAATTACCACACTGTATGAAGTCACTTTTCCCATGAAACTACACAGCACTAGGGACACTGGATGCAATTCTATATAAACTCGACATGGGACATATGTTCCAAAGACAAAACGTGGCTGTCATTTTCTGACTGTGTTACATCAGAAAGAACCCCAACTGGTTTAACCTGATGTAGTTGCCTTCACATTGATGGAGATGTACTCAATTGCATCAGCCATGGATTTGATCTGAAGTAATCAGTTAATAGAGAAGAGTATCAAACTACAGACATAAAGTTCTTATTGCTGACCTTTTTATCCTCTGCTATAAAATCATTCCACCCATTTATGATTTACTCACATAACATGAATACAGACCTGAAAAGCCTTATTACAGCTAAAAGTACAGGCCACCAAATTGGCTTCTAAAACAAATATACTTTTCAGGACATCAAATAGCCCATTGTCCCCCGGCCTCACGAGAGAGAACAGTTGCTGTTGACATAAGGTGTATGTTTATGGTGGATGAATATTTGTTTTCAATAAAATTGAACTAATCTCTGCTGACCATACATAAAGTTTAGCAAATAACTGTCCACTATTTGCTTAAGCAATTCCATCTATTGCATCAGATGATGGAAAGGAGTGGGAGGCAGGGGACAAATTGGTGACTTTGCCATGTACAGCTGCTGGGACCACTAAAAAAAGGCTCTAGGATAGGCTACTTAGGGATATTCCTGTCATGGGTGACAGTCTTAGAGCACTCCATATGTGCAGGACAGTTTCACAGGGCCCATAATGATATGGAACTTGAGAAGCAAGCTATGCATTCTTATCCATATGTGAAACTTGAGCCTGTCAGAGATACAGTAGTGTCTCCACAGGAATACTGGAAGAAATTTAGATGAAAAGGAAGGAGCAGCAACCATAAACCTCACTGCCTTCCTTAGCTGAACACACAACCTGCTAAAGCACATAAACCCCTGTTGGAAGCACTCATTATAGCAGTTCTACAGTCTGTATGGACAAAGTCCAGTAGAAATAAAGTAGAAAAAGCACCCTGTTACAAATAACTTCTCTAGTAAGATTAACACCAGGTGAAGTCTTCAGGCTTTTAAAACACCTCAAATGAAAATATTATACTTTTTGGACTTTTAGAAGAGCTGGCTTCTTACCTGGATGTCCTTCTCCCACGGACTCCGATGTGAACATGAAAGCTCCTTCATCATCAAGCGTGTAATCACATAAACCATCCACTGGCCCATTCATGGTTGTGATGCTTTTCCTGATGGATTATTATAAACAGTGGTTGAAGAGCTCTACCTTCAGTGCCTTCTGTTTAAGGCTCTTTATCAGCAAGACTATTGCTGCCTTCACTTACTACCTCTTCGGCTAACTTCAGTTTCAGTGTGTGAAAGCAGCATGTGCTTGCATCCGTGCCTGCATGCAAGGAGTATGCATGTGCCTGAAGTCTGTATCCCTACCTAGCCTGATCTGTCAGTCCCTGAGCTGCTCCTATATATGGAAAAGTGTAAGTGCCCAGATAATCATGTGAGGAAAATGGAAGAGCCCATTTCCTGGCAGGGGAGTTAGTTAACTTTAGGATACTTCACTAATTAACTCGGTTCTTGGAAACACTCTGGATTCAACCTGTGCAAGACTGGTTACCTTAGCAGCTCCACTGAGTATGAAGTAATGCAGGAGTGCTAGTGACAGTTCAGGTCAGCTGCTTTTCTCTTTGGCTCTCCCCTGATTCTGGGATCTATGGTGTGCTTCCAACTCTGTTGTGGTTTTGCAGGGATAGATACAAAATGTGTAAACGCACGTCTTTCCTAATGAAAGACTAGAAGAAGTTTGCCCTGTATCATATAACTGTGTTTTGCTTTTACTTTTTCATCTCTAGAAAACTGGAATTCCCTCGTGAATTGTTTTCTTTCATTTTCATTCATTTTTCCTGCACGTTTGAGAGACAAAACATCTGATAAGATCTAGCACCACAGCTGCTTCACAGTCTGCTACACAGAGCTCACCCTTCAGCCTTTGCTTTTCTTTTCCCCTGTCCTTTCTTCTATCAATTCAGGTCCATTTTAATTATATTTTTGTATCATATTCCCATATTATATTCCATAATTCTTAGAAATACAATGACTGCCACATCTCAGAACTCAGTGATCAGTTCTGCTGCAGAGAATTCTTCTAGTCAGATGGCTCATGTCTGGAATATGCTGATGGCATGTCAGGTATGAAGGCAGAGGGCATTTAATTGGTGCTTGTGTCTTTAAGGGAGTACATAAAAAACAAGTAAACATACCCAGGGGACAGATCAACAAAATGCCCACCACTACTGCACCATTATAAATAGGTGTAATTTTCCTTATTTCCTTTACAGAAACCATTATAGTCTCAATCTCTGACCAAAGCAGTGGTCAAAAAAAAAAAAAAAAAAAAAAAATTCTGTATATTACTCTTCAGTTTAAAAACTTAGTTTACTTCAAACCCTTAGCTGTTGTTGTTGTTATTATCATCATCATCTTTATTATTATTATTTTAAAAATCCCCAAGATAGTTCCTTGGATTCAAATTTCTGCACTGCTACATATTTATGTAATAATTCATTAGAATTTTCACTTTTTGCCTACATTCCTGAAAACAATAACCAATGCCTGTGAATGTTCACCAGTAGTCTGCTGCAGCATTGGCTCCTCTCTAATTATCATTGACATGGAATTGTTCATTTCAAATACTCTTTCTTGGTTTTCTATTGTACAGAATTCATCTCATGGAATGATGAGCACTGGTTGCACTTAAAAAAATTCCACAAATTCACACATCAGATACACATTATGAGCCACAGATTTCTCTGGAGTAAAATGTGTTCACCCCACTGACATGAAGATAGTATCCCAGCATGAATAAACTACACATTAACACCACCCAGAAAAATAGAATTTGTAACAAAAAAAAAAAAAAAAAAAAAAAAAAGACCAAAGAGTAACTAACCATATTAAATCTAGTTAATCTGTAACATTCAAAAATTATATTAACTTTTAAAGTAAAATAACACCAGTGATAAGCGCTCATTCTTAAATGCAAACATTTTCTTCTTCCTTATGGAGGCACCAAAAGACACAATAGGAATGGATAAAACAAAAAATTATTTTTGTATGTATTAAGAGTTTTCTTTCTAATGCTACAAACAATCATCCAACAAAAGCAGACAAGACTAATTATCATCAGCCTGTGAGTTCCATTCTCTCTTACTTCTAGTTTTGCTTTATCTTGGTTTTCAATGCCACTTAAGGAGAGAAATTGTAGTTTGGGAATCAGCATTCATGGTTTTAAGGAGAATGCAGAATGTTTTAAGGGTTTCAGGAGAATGCAGGCCTCTCACATAATCCTCTTATCACATATAAAAATAAAAAAAACCCACAAGCTCTCAAAATGCTGAAGAGCACAAGTATTTGACATAATGAAAAATGAGTTTGCAGGACCATTGATTATTTTGCTTTCACAGTTCTTTTGGACTTGTTTCTGTCTAGTTAAATACATTGGTTCTTGTGACCTTTGCAGGGTCACTCTTCATTAAAAAGCCTCTCTGGTACTAGTACTCCAGAAATGTTGCCCAGCTGCATTTCCATTAACCTCCAATTGGAACTTTCAGCTGAGCTTTTACTATCAAGAGCAATACATATGCTTTATGGCCATGAACACCTCGGCATGTTCTCTTCTAGGACCAATGCTAAAGCATTGTAGGGTTATGTAATTTATGTTTAAATTGGCTTCTCTTCCCAGACAATTTGACTTTTTAAATATTTGCAAAAAGGTAAGATGGTGTTTTACGATCATGTCCTTTTGGCATAGCACTTCTGTCTATGAAAAAAAAAAAAAGGATGATACTAAGAGAATGATTGATTCAGCATTTTTCCTTATTCCATTTTATTGGTAAGGACTCATCACTCAATGTAACAGGATTCCAAATTTTCTGCTAACATTATTGCCCCACTCACCTGGACTGAGCCCTAATAAAGTTTCTCTGTAAATCTCTATAATTCATGTATTGCCCGTATTCTATGATCTTTACTCAGAAGATACCTACTGATAAAATCTTCCAAATCAGTATGACTCCTGTGCTTTGAAATGAGGCTAAAGACAGGAAAAAATTGATGTAAAAACAATACTGCCCCTCTGTATTTCTCTGTATTATCTCTAATGCCATCTGAAACCACTGTTTCAATTGGAACAGCAATGTGAATCTTTCTATTGACTGTAAGAGTCTTCACATTTGGCACCATCCTATAGTTTTACTTCTTTTACTTACAGTGGTTCTGCAAGACCACCCCTCTTCTAGTTCATATAACAGAAGGCAGAGATTTACTGCAGCCTTGAGAAAGCCCTGGAAATCAGTGAACAAGATTTAACCAACAAAAACTTTTATGAATGTTTGCTATTGATGGTGCTGATTCTTTAGAAAGATGACTGATAAATTGTCTTGATCTCTCATTCTCATCTGATTGTTTTAGTTGCTCATTTTCTCCTTTTCTACATTTATTTGCCTTCCTCCCCTTCCCTCATTTTGTCTTGCTTATATCCAGTTAGTTAAAACACATTTTCCTTTCTTCTTGGTTTTTTTTTTTTTCTCCTTTTACTTGTGCATTTCCATCTCCCTTCATGTCACTACTGATATCCCACTCAGGTTATAAACCACTGAAAATGGAGCCTACATGGGTGAATGATATCTGTAGAAGTGAGAAAACAAGTTTGAGCTACTAAATTACAGACAAAACACTAGGACAGCAGAAGGAAATAGAAGAAAGCAGGTATCTCTCACACTTAGGCATCCTCAGTTCAGCTGCAGAAGAATCAAGTTTTCCTGGCAAGCATTTCAGGTTCCTTCACTCAGATGGTTTCACCACCATGGTAACTTTTCGGTGACTTCTTTTGAGTGAGGATTTTATCAAGAACTTGGAAGAACTTCCATTACTGGAATCAGTTAGGGGAAGACCATTTCTTAAGCTGTGCAATTTCTTATCACAGCTTTCGAATGTTAAGGATAATGACTTGATATGTAGAAATCACACACTTTTCCTACAGTAACTTAAAATTAAAATTCCATTACATTTAAAAACCAAAACATGCTTAAGTGTAGCAACATACAGGAATACCTCATGGATACAAATAACATGTAGGAAAGTGTTTTCCTAAATGTTTGTTTTGTTCTCTCACCTTTATCTTCACATATGATTTTACCAAGTTAACTGTTTAACAGGCTAATAGTTTAAATTTCTTATTTGGCTATTTTATTCTCACTTCGAGCAAGGATTTTACTCCTACTTAATGCCCGTGGAAACAATTTTTCAGGTGTTTACAAAAACTAATACTAGTTTCATTTTGCTGTTTACTATTAGTAGTTTGTATGATACAAATGTGTTTTCGAGGAGTAACTGCAGTCTATCTTTTTTTCCTATTGGAAATGAGCAATAAATTATGCAAGCCTCATGGAAATATCCTCAAGGGCTTTTTGGTTTGTTGGTGAAAAGCCTTGACTTAGCCTGTACATTTTGGTTAGGGGGAGGAAGCTCTTTTGGTTTGTTTTTAGAGTTAACCTAAGCAAGATTTGTTGTGTTTATTTCCTTTGCATGAAGAATGACAAACCTGATCAAGGCAATAGTCTGAACATGGGGAATTCAAAACTCGCTTCCCACCTGCTTCAAAACTCTCGCCTCTATCTAGTATTATCTGAAAATGGGAGTGACTCAAGGCCTCTCAGATGTGCAGGTGTGGATTTCACTGGCCCATAAACATTCAGGGTAAAATAAATTCTGCAGAGCAGAAAAAAAAAATCTGTGATTGTAGAAGGAAAGAAGGTAGTGTGTGCCCTGAGATGGGTGTTTATCACCCAGCATTTATTCTTTCATCTCACCTTTCACCTTCTCCGGACTGGACTATGGGACCTCCTGCACATGACCATGAGCAATTCAGCTCTTTCATTCTGGAGGGCTTTTATGACTTTTTGAGTAAATACCAATCCCAGTCAGAAAAATTTCTTGGTGTGCATTCTGTGTAACTCATTCCACAGTAACTTCAGCCTTAGCAAGATCCTCTGCTGCATCTCCCATCTGCCATCCCTGCCGTTTCCTATGATGTCTTTCCAGGTTCTTCCATTACTAATATCAGAGAAAATAATTAATTTTGCTTCTCTCCCCTGTGCTTGTCCTTTTTGCATCTGTTTGACCTCAAATTCTCTATTCCAATACCTCACTGAATAACAACGTTTGAAGCTGGACAGTCTCTACTCCAACCTTCTGCTCAAAGCAGGATCAACACAAACAGGTTGTTCATGGCCATGTTATGAAGTAATATAACACTTTGCCAGGCCTTTCTACATGAAGTAGCAACTTTTAGTTTCTCAGGAAAGAATTAAAGCTACAATGGGGTTAAATTGGGCTTTCATTAAAATATATCTTAGTGTTAATTTCACTGGGAGCATTATTTCTTTAAGCAGAAATTAATACAAATTAATTTTCTATTTATTCACCTAATAAAAGTACTAGCAGTTCATGTCTCAACCCTGAGATAATGATAAACTAAAAAATCTTCTTAATTTTTTATGAAGAATGATTTTTTTCTAATCATTCTTCATAAATAAGCCTTCCTGTACCAGAAATGGTGCAAAAATAGCTAGATTAAAGTTTAAAGTTTTCCATTTACTGATTGGTTACTATTGCTTCATTTAAACAGCATTAAACCATACTGGTATATAATTAGTTCTGCCTTTAGTCTTCGGCAGTTTTCCTGTTTAAGTTATAAGCTCTGTAGAGCAATGCACAAGCATTTGTTTATGTTACATGCTTGTGTGAAGGCCTATTACAACAGAATCACAAGTTCTTTGTATCCTTCACAAATGATCAGAGGGTAGAAGGGAAAGAATAGAGCCCTGTTCCATATTCAGCTCACACAATTAAGTTTCAGTTTGCATATGTAGCAGCGTACAACATACAGATTTAGCATTTTACTCTTAAGCCACTATAGTAAATTTAGTAATTTAACCCATTTATTGTTAAAATTATGCCTTAGACAGGTATGGAGAAGTCTTCAATTAGAAATGGTCTCCCTGTAACCTTACAAAACCTTATTTCACTGGATGTTTTTTCCAGCTGCTGTGGTCAGTTGTTTGGCTAGGGAAAGATTGTCATCTGACATGTAAGAAAGCACAACCCTCAATTTTAATTGCATGGGGTGTGACCACACATGAGATCCACATGCAGCCACAGTTCCTTTCCCTGGGAGTAGTTGGGGCTCTTTGCTGTGAATGACAGGTCTGATCACCTGCCCAGACTAAACCCCATTACAGCCATAGAGCTGTATCTCAGTTTGGCTAGGGAACTTCAGCTGGCTTCCAGCAGCTTGGGCTCTGTATGATCTTCTGCTTTCCCATGTCTTGTGACATAATTGGTGTATATATGTAAACCATTAGGATTTCCTCAGTATCTTAGGAAAGAGCGTGATGCATTTAAACAGCTATTACCCAAGAGTTTTTGCTGCAGTGTTTCATAGATGTTTACAGTACAGGTGGTCTTTGGACTTTGAAACAAATATTGACTCTAGTACATGAAGTCAGGTTTCAGAAACCTATCTGCAAGAACAGTTGTGGAATTCGTTAATTCTGGCTTCCTGACAAGGAACATTAGGTTAAATTCAGACACATTTGACTTTTTTGAGATATAATGCCAGAAGATACTTCTCCTTCATCTGGTATAAAACTGTAATTATTTCTCTGGACCAAAACCCTTTACAAGTCTTCCATATGTATAGTGTGTGTGAAACAACAACCAATATTTGCAGATGTACCTCTTCTAGGCTTGCAATGAAAATATTTACATACTTGAACTGCTTGATACAGGCAAACATCTACTCAAACACTCAGTACTAATCTAGTAAATAATGCATAGCATAATTTTACGTGCATTTTGCATGACTGAAAATAACTACACAATCCTGTGAGCTCAAGAATTCGGTTTGTACAGCTAACAGGAGAAAAAGATACTGTACATATCCAACATCCATTTTAGCCATGATTCCTGTTTGTGGTTATTCACAGCCTTTTCAGACATTTTCCCACTGCCACTACTACAGAGCTCAAATGCTCTACTGGTGCTGTGAGGTCTGCAGGAAACTCTTAACTAAATCAACTCATTGGTGACATCTTTCAGAAATCCTCTAACCTGACCTTGTTACTACAGTTGATCCAGACTGGGAAGGTTGCCACTTAAATAGCAATTTCACATACTTCACCTGGGTAAATACATCAGCAAACAGTAAAGACTATCATCTTTCATCCATGTCTGAAAGATTTCACTGCAGTTGGTCATTTAGCAGTTTCAGATAAGCAGGTCTGAATTAAAACACAGCCAAAAATATTCTTAGATATCTGTCTAAACAGGGGATACTAAATAATGGATGGAGGGTATGTAGGATCAACTAACACAAGTATATAAACAGTACTACACAAAAAATCATACAGCAATCACAACAAATCAGTATTTTTAGATTCCTGTTAACAGATAGAATATGGAATGGAAAATGGATCTCACCAAAAGATCTTTAGGCTCATAGACACAGTTGCCTTCTCAAAGTTTCATTATGATACTCTTCTACTTTTTTTTTCTTCCAAGTGCTTTACTCTGAAACAAACTGAAATGCTCAAGACTTGTGGTGTGTTACAATCTAGCTTTGACCCTTAGCAACAAGAACACTTTTAGCAATGACAAATATCAGTACCTGGAATGTTACATCTTACCTGTCTACTGAATGAACAATGTTGTATTCAAATGAACAGAAAGAGCCCCCAAAAAACCTCCTGAATACAATCAGTGTTTGCAATGTGAATTAAGACTATAAACTTAAAAATTTTATTCTTAAGGATTAACTTTTTCGTTTTTGTAATGGTGACTATTCAAGTTACGCACAAATCTCAGTACTCTAGAAAATAAGCCAGCAACACTGGATCATCTCAAGGAAGAACAATGTTTTAGTCCTTTAAGTGGAAACTGAAGCCTGCAGCTCTGCTAGGTAGGGAAAGAGAAGGACAAACCTATTCTCTTTACCATCTTAAACACGAGCCTACATAGGTATATAGGCTCCTCACAGGTAACAGAACATAGACAAACATGTGGAAGAGCTGGTCTCAGGGTATTCCTCTATCTTTCTTCTCCTCCAATGTTTTCTTACTCCTTGTTTCTTCTTCTTTTTTCCCCTCTTCCAGGTTTTCCTACTAATCAATTTAAGGAGCACCTAAATTTCCTGCATTTATACCAATCACTGATTCAATTTCTATGCAGAGGATTCTTTCCTGTTTCTTGACAGGAGATTGACAGCTTACAGGCTTACTGCTGCTGCTTCTTTTTTATGTCCACAATCTGTGTTGCTTGTAATTAAACACCAGTGTTGCCTTTGGCCTCTCAACAGTTTGATAAGTCAGCCAGAAAACAGAGATCAGAGCAGACCTGCCACAATCAAAACCTATCAACTACTCCTATTGACTCTGAGAAGAAAAAAACCATTTGACTCATACATATTAGAACGTTTAACCAGTGAAGTGAAGCATCTCATTTTCTGCTTTTGAAAATTGGTATTGAAATTGGTACCTAGCATAAGCCAACTCCTTTCAAGTTTCCTCTTTTCTGTGTTTTTAGAAATCTTGGCTAATGAGAAAACCAATGGCAAATTTATACTGCAGCTTATAGTTAAATTCTTCCCAATTGCCACCAATGGCTTAGAATCCCAAGAACAACCATCAGAGGTTTTGGGTAATCAGTTCAAGTTTGTTCCCTCTCCACCTCTGCAGTACCATAAAACATGTCACTGGGATTCTGTAAGTCTTTAGAGGCAAAGTCAGCAAGGTTATTTCAATGTGTAATTATTTTTAAGACGCGTACAGATATTCCCACGCAGTTGGCATGAATGTTTTACTAGGACTCAAGTGGGATTCCTGCCAGCAAACTCAGTAAGCACAGACCTGATCGCCTTAGAAACTAAAATATGAAATTCACTTCCAGATTTTGAGTTCACAAATACGTTAACCTATTGAAAGCTGTAGGTTTCATTTTCTATGGTGTTTATAACAATGAAATAATGTAAGCAATAAAAAATTATTTTACTTAAAACTAGGAATTTACCTATCTTACCAAACAAAGCAAAACAGAGAGAAGTCAATGGACCTTTTTCTAAAGGTTAGATGGTCTTTTGATTTAAAGAAATACAGAAAAGAATATTGCTGTATTGCTGCCAGCTGCATGAGCTTACCACACACAAAAGTGGTGACTTTCTTGTAGTCACAGAATGATGATAGAGCTGTAGCTGCTGGAGAGACTTTTGAAGAAACTACATCAAAAAAAAAAAAAAAAGAACCCTGCCTTTACTCTGTCAAGAGACAGACCAAATGTATAGAAATAGAAATATATAGGTCTGGCTGTATTTCCTGATTTTTTGTGCTATGCAAAGCTTGGACAGATTCTTAGACAGGTTCACACACTGTAACTATGCTGAGTTTCTAAGTGATAGCTAAAAAAAACAACCTAGAAAAGTCACATAAGGAGGGTAGGGGGAAACATGCTACAGTTAAGGGCAATCTATCTACATGTGAGCCATGGTAAAACCATTTATCCTAAATATACTAAGAGGCAGGTGCCTATAAACACAAACTTTTGAGATAGTGTAGAGAGAATAGTTAGTGTTTCAGTATAGTGCTTCAGTATATCATTGGTGGTAGTTTTTGTAAGGTTCATACTTCTTACCAATAAATCTGACTCAATAGTTTTAAAATACAAGCAAATACAGTAACACTTAACCCAAGTTCAAGTGAGAAATGAAATACTGGTGCTTTTTTGCTATAGGCTCCACTTAGATACACATGCCCACAGAATAAAATGTTGAAGAACAGCTGTTGCAGAACTGCACCACAGTCCCAGCCGCAGAAATTTTCAGCTGTCAGGGCCTAAGGGTAACTTTTCAGTGCAGCCTGGCTTACAATGAAACAAACAGATCCTGTTTCCAGGGTTACAATTATCAGCTAAATAAATAGAATTTTTTAAACTTATCTACTAAACACATCAGTGGCAAAACCGCAATTGCTTAAGATAATGAACCAAATACAGGTGTGTCTGTGGGCAGCCAGTCATTTCTGCAAGAAAGTACATCCAAGAGGTGGAGTAGAAATTAAGCAGAATGATTGGAGAAGCCTAACACACTCCCAGGAATGTGACTTGAAACAGACCAAAGAGAGCTGCAGTGCCCCTCTGCTGAAATGGGAATGATTTATTATCTGAATGTTTCCTCTCTCCAACCCTCCCCACAATTAAGGTCTTTTTATTTCTGTGGTATCTGCCTTGCAGACAGTTTGAGGCAATCAACTCCCTCCTGTTTTTAATATTAAGTACATTTAATAACTAGGAGATGGCTTTTCAGAGGTAGAACACCATGTTATTGGAGAGCTCAATCCTCTTACAATTTCAACCACAACCATTTCAGCAACTTCAACGAGACTGAGATCCTTGGAGCACATCTTCAGTGCACCAAAAAAGGGTTTGCCTCAATACTTTTGAAACCAAAAAAACAACAATCAGCTCTATAATGAAGCTGAAAATATGACTCAGTTCATTAAGAAAAACAGACTAACCTAAATACTGATCAAGTTCAAACATACATCCTCCTCCACCAGGAAAAGCCAATTTCTTTATCTGGCATCTGCTAGACAACATCTAAATTATGGAGGAACCGCTGAATAAAATAATTTGCTGAACTCAAACAACACTTGGTTTTGCATCAAACTAAAGTCACATTTTTCACAAGTACTTTCCCAAGATTTTTGGAAGAAAGCCCTCAAACTTTTATGATATCAACTTCTATGGATATCCATGAATGACTATGTGGAGAAAAATGGCAGAATTGCCTTGGGAATTAAAAAATTCCTAGACCTTCTATATGCTCTTAGAGAATCTAGGATTATTTAGATCAATTTAGTGTGATATGCCTAAATATCAATTTTTTTTTCTAAATCAAGTCCAAGCTTCACATCATCATTTAAAACACATTGAAATTTTAAATTGTGATGGATTAAAGTAATGGGAGAAAATTTGGAATTTTTAGTGAAGCATATATTTCTGCAGGAATACAGAAATGTCAATACAGCCTTTGAAACAGGTGACTCAAAAAAGATTAATCAACAAGAACCAAATGGCAACCTTCTCTGCTCATTACATTACTTGACAATATGAATGTGCATTTACTTTCAGGTGATAAAACAAATATGCTCAGTATTAGTAGTAAAATGGTTTGAATTTTTAGGCATTGATTTTGGATGACCTACAACTAAAGAAAAAAATGGGAGCACTCAGTATCTTCAGACAGGCCCTAACAAACATAATTTTTCACAATGTAGTATCTTCTAATTTCTTTAAAATAAAAAAGTTAAACACTGATTTTGGTTCATGATAATGATTCTATGATGTACAAGTTAACAGGGAAGACACACAGGATTGAAGTTGCATATACATCTGAGAATTCAAACTCTGGGAAAGAGTCTTCTGCTTAACTACTTAAAAATCTGCTACACTGTGACAGATCAAAAAAAGGGCACCTTCCTCTACCTGGCCTTTCTTCCAATATTATTAGCCCAACACCTGTACAAATGCTTGTAATAGCATAACTTCTTCCATTGTATGAACTGTAACAAATACAAAAGTATAAAACACGACTGCATGAAGGTCTATAATGGCAGTGCCAGAAAACAAACAGAAGTAATGAAACTCCCCCACAAAAAAAAAAAAAAAAAAACCCAAACAAAAACCCCAAAAAAGCAACATCTCAGAAACAAAACTGAAAAAGCAAACAAGTGTACTGGTAAGATATTTTAAAAAGTACATCAGTCCTTATCAGCAAACAACAGGCTTAGACTCTCTTTTCTAGCTGTAGTCAATAGACAACACTGCTCTTTTTCTAACCTAAGTACAGGCAAATCTTCAAAGAAGTAAAGCAATTAATAGCTGACTTCAAATATGAGTAAGCTGTATTAGCAAAGTTCAGAGGAATTCAATTTAACATTTAATCCAGACTAATTCATCTATGTCCCATTACCATTAGCAAATTACTGCCTAAAACTTTTGCTTACAAAAAGATAAGTTAGTTCCTTTAGACTGTGAAGGAAAACCATTCATCATAAAGGGGACTGCAAACTTAATAAAACCTACTTTATTAAAAGATAACTTTAAAATGTGCTTGCTGCAACATGTATTTCTCCATGCAAGTGAAGGTTCTCACACTACAGAGCTGTTTTCACCTCTGTGAGCAGATTGATAGTTAATCTGAATCATTTTGTCCTATTCTGGGCTTCATATCTGTTTTCATCCTTGTCCTTCAGTATTGCTGGAATGAGAACAGCTGTGAATGGGCATGTTACCATCAGCATGTTCTCTGAAGGATCTGGACATGGCTTGGTCACAGCCTAAACAAGGCTGCTCTTACTATGAAGAAAGAAAAAAGGACAACTTCAAAAATCTTCTGTCAGTATTTAGCATCTTATTTTCAGGGACAGTTTTCATCATCTATGAATTCTATCTTCTTCATTCCATAAAAATTTATTCAAAGGGAGTGTAAGCTGCAGATGAAGTTACATTTTGTAATTTCTTTTTTTCTTTCCAATGTACAATTTTACATTTTATGCAGAGGTTAAATTGTGTTAACATTTCTGAAATCACATCATGTGTAGTAACTAAAATAGTCATCTGTCCTCCTCCAGGCTCTAGCTTGCTATACTCCAAAGAAGGTGAAAGAAAGAGAAGACAAAAATTATTTTAAGCTGCCTTAATTTCCCTCCAGATTTAGATACCCAAGGAGAAGCCATCTTTGTTGTGAACTACATTTTCAAGTAACCTACAGGCAGGTTTGCACCTCAAGAAAGCTCAGCCAAGAACTGTTTAGCTCCTGTCCCATATCCAAGATAAGAATTCCTATAAAGCTGTAGAAGGGGGATAATGCACTAGGTCTGTGCATATCAGATCCTGAAAAAATGGGAATTGCTAAAAATAACTTTTTAACAACAAATGTTTTCTGTTCCTAACAATAAATAGGTAAATTGGAATCTACCACTTCATTTTGACCCTTGCTCAGTAATTTTCTGATAAAAGTTGCCATTCAAAACTTCCTATCTTGAAATAAAGTGAGGAATATGGACTGCAGCACCACAAAGAAAAAGTCATAGTTAAAAATACGCTGAAACAAAATGACAAACAGAAGTTGTAGTTTTCATGGGTTGTAATTGACAGAACTCCCAGTGTGTTTATTTAGGATGCACTCTAGTGGACACACATATAACAAAATCAAACAAAGATACAAACAGTGTGAGCTGATAAGAAAATCAAAGCAACACATCATTAGAATGAATTTCTAGCATGTTTTAAAATACTTTGAAGGCTTTATGATGGTTTACATTTTCATGGTCAACATGACTGGACATTAAGTGTAAATGGATGAGTTACCAATTTTTGAAAGTGTTAATCTAAATATTAAGAATCAGTTATACATATTGGTTTAAAGGACAAACTCCATCTGTTTATCCATTTACTTCATCCCTTTGAGAGTGGCACAAGGCAGCTATGCATGCAGTGTTAACAGGTGTAATTAGAACTGTGGTATCAGTGTGTCCTTAAATGATTCTATTGTAACAGTTACTAACAAATATAATTGTAAACTGTGTCAAAATCTGTTTACTGGAACATCAACCACAAGCGTCTATTCGTGCCACAGGAAAGGTTTTGACAATCTTAGAAATTGCAAACCAACCAGAATTATTGTAGATAGCAAAGCCTGACCACTTAAGACACAAAAGTAGTTCCATTTTTCATGACTCCAGAAGTTACACAAACATTTCTAAGTATTTATACCTGGTAAGTGACATTTTCCTCTTTTGACTTTAAGGATGGTCATATAAGACATGGTTATTAACAGCATCCAAAAAGCAGTGTAGCAACAAAATTGGCACAGGATGTTTTTAATAAAGGTACTTTATCTTTAAGGGAAAAATAATATATTACTATATGAAAAATCAATAGTGCTCATGTTTTTAAAATTTGGTAAGATTATTCTTCATCTGATCTACATGATCAAAATCAATTATTCAGAGCAGGAAAACATTTATTATGTGATTGACCCTTGTCTGTTGGATGTATAGATATTTTTAACAGTTTGCCAAGGATAGCAAACCCCTTAAAAATACTAATAAAAAATTGAACTGAAATTATCAGAAAAATCTTTCATTCCAAGACTGAAGGATGCAGTAAATGCATTAATTATGCAATGATTTTGTAATGAAAGGTATTTTCATTACACAATATTGGCCATGACTATCTAACCTGTAGTAGAAGACAGAGATGCAAAGGCACATTTTATTGAAGAGGAATAGGATTTCTTAATGCTGATGTCTTTTCCATATATAGTGAAGTGACACAGAATATTCTTGACAACCTATACCAAGATACCAGTGACTAAAAACATCTGTTCTTGTAAAAATGCACCTTTAAGGATTATAAAACTTATTTTTATAGATAAGCTAAATATTCTTCTAAATTTTAGAAGTGAATTTTTGAGAAATAATAAAGGTATTTAGTAGAGACCACAGATTTAATTTCTTGATTTACAAATTCAAGAAAAATGCAGAAAAGTCTTAAAAACTTGACTAATCAAAACTAATATGCAGACACTTGCAGCTTACCTAGTAGCACACAATACCCAAAAAAGGTTCTAATAATAAATCAAATAATAAATATATTTATCTAATAATAAAGCCTAGAGCAAACACCTCATGTTACAAAGTCCAGCTCATGACTTCTAGGAGACAAGATCTTCTAGTACATACTAAGTCAGAGTTAAATTTACCTCTTTCAAATACATTTGGGAAATCTGGTTGGATTTTTGCACCAAGTTTGATGTCCAGAATACTCTCACCATCTTTTAATCTGTAGAGCATTCCCTTTTTTCTGTCAGAAACCATTCAAATTCTTGGAAAATCATTTTCAAAAATATTTTATTCTTTTAATATTGATTCAAACTATCGTATTGTAGCATCTACCCTCAAATCATATTGACACATTAGTTATATTTATATTTATTACGGTTACTTTGATATGCAATAAGTAGAAAATATATTTGCTGCTTTCACTTCAGCTGTAGTTTTCTTCCTGCAAGTCAGCCATGCAAGCTACAATGATTTAAAAACAAAAAGGAAGAATCAGTGTCAGAATTAACAGACTTCATATGAACACCTTAAAAACAGACACTGGAAAAACAGGTATGTAAATCAGTTCTATTTATAAAATACATAAATCAAGATATTACACTTCAGGATCAGCAAGTAATGAGTAGAAAATATATTTACGGCTTTCAGGTCAGTTCTAACTTTGTTCTTCTGTTGCTGTTGGGAGATCTGTTTGACTCTGAAAAACAACAAAAAAAAATTCTATCACTTAGCAGCATTCAATGAACTTTGTAAAAAGGAAAATAGGAAAAAACTGCCCATGGCAGACAAGTTGGTACTTATCAGTATAATCATGTATTCTTCCATTCAATACAATGGATACAGTTTTAACCTTTTGATAGATCAGCAGAGGAAAGGAAATCTGTAAGAGTCAATAATTTATAATCTTTTCCTAAATATTTACCGGTTCACTCTCATCTGGCTCCTCAGCTTTAGGCAAAGTAGGTGTTCCAGGTCTATCTGTAACTTCAGCTACTGTCTTTTCACTTTCCTGTAGTAATGAAAACCAGTTCTCAGTTAAAATGTCCCATGTCATGAAATTGCATTCCAGCTGTGTTAAAAAGACGTTATGTATTAATATAAAGGGAATACTTTAGATAAGTGCTATACAAATTTACTAGTATGGGAATATGGTCTTTTGATGCTTAACAATATTTTTTATCTTTTTTTTTTTTCATTAACAGCAGTTAGAATTTTTACATATTCATTTTTTTCTGTCACCTTCATACTCTCGTCTTCCTACAGTTACGTTTTGTCAGTATTTTAACAGTTTTCTAAAAATCTAAGTATTTCTGAAGTACTCTGTGGTCCACAGAGTTTTAAAAGCTTTAGAGAAATATGCATGCCACTTATCCATGTATGTTTCTACTGAAGCAGCATTAAAAGACCATAAACACAGATATCTGTATACACACAGACACCTGTTAGTAAAAATTCCCACATACCACTAAGATATCAGAATCCAGACACATTGCAATTCCAAACCACAGCTCTTTTTCCAGGTACAGTAAATGGATTTTAAAATCCATTGTACTGTAAAATATTACTGTCTTGATACTTAAATTAGACATGGTTATTTTATAAAACTTTCTAATAAATACCATCAAGGAATGTGGAAGCATCAGCTAAACTGACCTTATGCTGGATTTTAGCAATAAATTTAAGTTTTCTTCTGACCAAAATTCAAGGATAAAACCCAAACTGCAGAAGCCACGTGTTAGACATTTCCCCCATCTACACTCCTGTTTCTTTGATTATGTGTTAGTTCAACACCCATGGGCTTCTGCTTTGTGTTTTGTAACTGATGCCTGCATCTGGAAAAAATGGCTGATAAATGATATTTTCAAACCACCAACTAAGCATTAGCTTAAACCTCTTGATCTTCCTGCTGCAACTGCATTTCAGCTTCTTTATTCTGTGCTTCCAACTCTGCACGTTCTTTCTCCAACTGAGCCTGCAATTAGTTTAAGCAAGCACAAATTAGAAAGAAAAAAAACCCCACATTTATCTTTTTCACCACATTGTTTACAATGTATTTATTACTGAAATAATAAATAAAGCATAAAACATAGCTGCTATGTTATGTTAATAACAAAGTCCTTTCAGTATCACCTGGCTTAAGATTTTCAAAGGTTTGAGACTCTTACGGATAAAAAGGCTTTAGTACCAAGAGGAAGAAAAAACAGTCAACTGAAGTTAGTGTACACACTTCAGATACTGTCTTGTTACACATGCTCTTTATCAGTCTGTATTAGTTATCTCCTATCTTTTGGATTGAGCTCTTTGATACTTTGTGTAGTACCTAGCACAGATGGATGAATCAATATAGAATCAAATCTCAAAAAAAATTTGGCAAGTAATGTCATTAACATTAATCATGGTCATCAGCAACCTTTAGTATTTACAACTGGAAATATCTAACAGGAAGTGTTTGCTAATTGTGAACATAAGTCCTATTACATCAAAACCTCAGAAACTGCATAGCTTAAGTATTGACATTCCACAACCCTAGAAAATACTGTTTGCTCTTGCATTTTGTGAGCAGTTACAAGTATGGTCCTAGTTTTCTATTCCTTTTTGGTACATAAAAGCAAAACCTACCTCAGTATTTGACTACAGCCAAAACTGAGTTCAGTTAAAAAAAAATGCATCTAATATGAGGATTGTTCAACATCTTTCCCATAGCTTACCCAAAATGATTTATTTCATTCTCTGTGAACTATCTCTTTATTTTCATTTACTATTTTACATCACTCATGAAACCCTTAAACACATTACTTTTGGTTTGCAAATTTCTAAACTCCAAATTTTAAAACTGCAAGTAAAATAAAATGAAGGCATTTTACACTAGAGCTGGGCTTAATGTGATCAGAATAATTTAAAAGTTAGGCTTTTGATTTTAACATCATGAAAGTCATGCATATAAAAAAAATCCAGTCAGGTCACATCAACATCACCATGGCAACGCTGAATTCACATGACTCCTTTATAAGGAATAGCTAGAAACACAGATAGTGTATTTATTTCTCACATTATAAGCCCAAACAATATTTTCAGTTACTTCTCACAGAAGTCCTAAATTGGCTACTTTTTACCTTAACAGCCATCATTTTTAATAACATTTTACTGCATAATATGTAAGTTTTCCTATCCATGTGCTGACTAATAATTTCAGTTACTCAGAAAAGTGAGAATACTTGTTTTACGTCACCTTCATCAAAATCATTATACAGCTATTAGAAGTACACAAAGAGCTCCAAGATCCCACAGCACCAGAGGCTGCTTAGAATATCTATTATTAAGTAATAATAGTTATTAATAACCTGATGTTGTTCTTCAAGTTTCCACTGCTCTTCCTGGAACCTTTCGAGTTCTGCGAGGGCTGCCTCCCGTTCTTGTTCCAGCTCAGTTCTCTCCAGCATTCTCTATTTCAGAGGTAACACAGAATCAATTAAACATAAAAATGAAAAATATATTAAGTAGCATGAACTATACTGATGCAACCTTATTTTGCCTAAGCTGGAGCCACCTTTTTTTCTTCATCTAAGTTTCTTCTGTAATTGTAAATCCAGTGTGCAAGATACTCTATTGGATCTGCTGGCCGATGCTCTACAACCTCTGCCAGGCCCTTCTTCAAGCAACTTCCCAGGCATTGCTTCAGATACTGAGACTCCATCCAAACCTACTGACAATAAGCAGACAGATACTAGACATCAATGTCAGAATTAAGTTAGGGGGTTTAAGAACTCTTACTTCAGGCACCAAACACTAGCTATAACATTACTTTTTACTAAGCTTGCAATTTATACAGGAAAGTTATTTAATAATGATTTAGTTCTTAAAAGCTTCAGTGACAGGTCAGTTATATCAATCACAGCACAAAAAAAAAAAAATGCTCAAACCCCACACTACTGTTTGGACACATATAACTAATGAACTACTTGGAAACATGCTGTTAATTGTAGATCTGCACGATATAAAAACAAAAATCAAACCTGAAAAGAACAACAGGACACATAAAACTTCTACACAGATATTCAAAGAACAGGTAAGTAGTTCTGAGGACGATTAAGGGATAATTTCACTTTGACCTGTCAAAGCTATATGCAAGCTGCATATATGCATATGCACACATATGCAAGGTGAGGACCCGAAGCACTCACTCTACAGCTGAGAAAGGCACACATCTCTGTGCACACACTTTACTAGCTCAGTTTAAGCAAACACAAGCCTTCCTTTGCTGTCAAGGGGGCTGAATCCGCATGGGACAGCCTGGCCCGGCAGGGCAGAGAGCCCAGGCACTCGGCACAGCACCAAACCCTGTCCCATTCTCCGCGTTCACGACAGCTCTGGGTGACCTTAACCGTGCCCACCCCCTTAACCCGGAGCCGCCACCCACGCCTCCTGCCCGGGCTCCATTAAAGCACAGGCTGGGCCTCTCCCGTTCCCCTACGCTCCAGGCGGGGCGGGCCCGCTCCTTATCCCCCCGCCTGCTGTTCGGAACCCTGGGAGGGCCTGGCTGGTTATCCCGCCTCACCCCGGGCTCCGCGACAGTCACTAGCACCCGGTACAGTAACTGCCCTGCTTGTGGCGCCGCGGGGTTTCCCTCAGAGAGCAGCTCCGGTCCGGCTCCTTCCCTACAGCAGCTCCCAGAGCCCCGGGACGGCAGCGCCCGGCCCAGCCCGCTCCCACCGCCCGGCGTCGGCCCCGGACGCGCGGGGCTGCTCCGCAACAGCGCCGCGAGCGCAGCGGGCCCGGCGCCGCCCGCAGCCGCTGACGGACGGTGAAAAGCCTGCTCGGAAAGGTCGGCGGTGGCACAAAACCGGCAGGAAGGGCCGAGACCTCTGCGGGTTATGTGGCCCTTGAGAGAGACCTCGAGTGGCTGGAGCGATGGGCAGAGAAGAGCCTGAAATTCAGCAATGGCAAATATACGGTCCTGCACCTGAGGAGGAATAACCCCAAGCACACCGGGAGAAGCTGCGGGCTCAGCTGCTGTAGAGCAGCTCTATGGAGAAGGATCTGGGGGTCCTGGTGGACAAGATCTCCCTGAACCAGCAGTGCCCTTGTGGCCAATAAGGCCAATGGTATCTTGGGGTGCATTAGGGAGAGCATTGCCGGCAGGTCAAGGGAAGTGATCCTGCCCCTCTGCTCAGCCCTGGTGAGGCTCTGCCTGGGGTGCTGTGTCAGTTCTGGGCTCCCCAGGGGGAGAGACATGGAGATCCTGGAGCAGGTCCAGCACAGGGCTAAGAAGATGATTAAAGGACTGGGACATTTCTCTTACAAGGAAA
Source organism: Phylloscopus whistleri (assembly GCA_017589585.1). Lineage (NCBI taxonomy): Eukaryota > Metazoa > Chordata > Aves > Passeriformes > Phylloscopidae > Phylloscopus > Phylloscopus whistleri. The sequence goes on along the minus strand of JADMLD010001407.1, from coordinate 349,677 downwards.
GGCTGAGAGGGCTTGTCCAGCCTCGAGAAGAGGTGATTGATAGGAGACCTCATTAATATGTATAAATAACCAAAGGGGAGGTGCCAAGATCTGCTCCCTGGTGCCAACCACTGAGGCACCAGAGAATGGTCAGAAACTGATGCACAGGAAGCTCTGTTTAAACATGAGGCAGAACTTCTTTACTTTCTGCAGGTGAGCACACACTGGAACAGATTGCCCAGGAAGGTTGTGGAATCTCTCTAGATAAAGATGTTAAAAACTGTCGGGATGCAGTTCTGTGCAATGTGCTCTAGGAGGACTCTGCTTAAGCAGGGCGGATGGACCAGATGATCCACTGTGATCCATTCCAACTGTTTTAATGCCGTCTCTGTGTGAGCAGCTTCCCTTCACCACTGACGTGATCTTTTCTGCTCCCTGCCAAACTCATCGGCTGACCTTCCCCTCAAATTTGACCAGCTGTTTGTTTTACTGTCAACTTCTAACCGGGTATTAAAAATCCCTGCAAACAACAGCAACTAGAAGAATTAACTCAGTGTGGTTATTAATTCGGACTCCTAAGTGCGCTAACATTATCTTGGCCGCTCCCTGGCAGAACTGAAGGCGGGCTGCTTCCCTGAGGGAAGGGTGCTGGCGGAGGTGCCGTGAGCAGTGAGGATCCGGCCGCAGCAGCTCGGGGACGGAAAGGCGCGGGCACAGCTGTCGGCGGGGCCCGTTCCGGCCGGGGGATGTCGCTGGCGGCCCGCGAACGCCGGGCGCAGGGCGCAGCCGCCCGCCCCGGCCGGAGGGAGGGAGGGGCCGGCCCGGTCATGGCGGCGGAGCGCGGCACGGCGGCCGAGGCCCTCGTGGGGCAGGTGGTGCTGCCCGGGGACCTGCTGCTGCTCCCCGCGCACTACGACGAGGACGCGGAGGGCGAGCGGCTGCGGCTGAGCGCGGGCGCGGCGCCGCAGGGGCGGCTGCTGTGCGGGCCGGGGCTGAGGCGCAGCGGGGCCGGGCTGCTGGTGACCACGTGCGGTTTGCTGCGGCACCGGCCCGGGGGCGGCGGCGCTTACTGGGTGGACTCGCAGCAGAAGCGGGTACGGGCGCGGCGGCACCCGGGTGTCCGTGTGGGTACGGGTATGCGTGTTACCCCCGTCTCCCCCGCGCTGTCCTGACCCTCTGTCCCCCTCCCCCGCTGCAGTATGTGCCGGTGAAGGGCGACCACGTCATCGGGATCGTGACGGCCAAAGCGGGGGATGTGTTCAGGCTGGACGTGGGCGGCAGCGAGCCGGCGTCCCTGTCCTACCTGGCCTTCGAGGGCGCCACGAAGAGGAACAGGCCGAACGTGCAGGTGGGTGTCCTGGTTCGCTGGCGGTAATTAACGCTTCAGCCGCATCGTTTGGTGGCGCTTCTGTTGCGTTTCAGTAGCTTTTCTGAGGGGAAGTGTTTTCATAAGCCCACGTTAGAGGAGGTGTGCAGGTCTAGTGGTAATGGTTTCGCCTTGGTTCTCCTCGGAAGGTTGTGCACCATTAGGCCGCGGCCTTTCTGGGGTTTCTTAGCAGGACTGTAACTAGCGTGGTTTGCTCTCTCTCAGGTGGCTGGGTGCTTCACTCATGTTTTTGTTTGCTCATACTGCTGCCAGGAGCAGATGTAGTTCGTGAGTAAGGTGCATCCAAAAGGGCACATTGATGTTAAAGTTTTAAAACATGTGATGCTAGTAGAAGATGTTAGTTGTGTGGGGTTTTTTAACAGCACTGTTATGAATAGTTGTTTTGCACAGTCATGCTACGGTTTCTGCACTGGGATGAAATGCCATTACAAGAATATAAAAGGAACTGTAAAGAAAAACAAAATCAGCTGGTGTGATATTCTTTATTGTTGTCTTGCTAAATGATTATAAGAGATCGTACTTTTGTTCGTTGATGCTGTTTTGTTTAGGTGGGAGATCTTATTTATGGTCAGTTCGTTGTAGCAAATAAAGACATGGAACCAGAGATGGTCTGTATAGACAGCAGTGGAAAGTCAAGCGGAATGGGAATAATTGGACAAGATGGTTTCCTCTTTAAAGTTTCCTTAGGTCTAATAAGAAAGTAAGTACTAAAAGATGTAAGTAGTCACTCTCATATGTAAGATTCCCACAACTGTTTTAATGATTTCTGAGCAGTGTGGACAGTTTGGTTAATCAGACTGTGTAATTCTTGTAATGCATTTGAACCAGATTTACTGAATAGAGTATGAATTTATCTGGAAGAAAGCTTATTTTTCCTCTTAAGAGGCTTAGAAGCTCTTTTATATGGTGTTGCATGATCTGTTTAAAAAAAAAGTGATGTGGTTGCCAAGGCAGTATGGAAAACAAAAGTTGTGACCTGGGGAACTCAAACGTTCAGGACAGTGTTTCAGGTATGTACATATTACCTTGGAGTTTAAAACTTAGCAATGTTTGTTGTCCTTTTTCTGTTTCATGGGGTAGTGGAGGATGTATGTTTGGCTGACAGCTGATTAAGGGGATCTTTGCACATCAGTACATTTTTTTTGACTTCCAAAGAAAAAATAAATAGCGTTGAAATAAAGATATAGATTAAAAAAAAGTAGGATTTTAGTTTCATGCTGACACATTAATCCAGGAACTGTTTCATAGGCTTTTAAATGTATTGTGACCTTAAGAGTTGCTTATACTGATGTAAATACAAGATTTTTTTGTGACTGTCAGAGAATACCAGATTACATGGATAAATAAGTCAAACTTTGTTGTTGCTTTTGGGGTGGAGTTTTTTGTTTGTTTTTGGCGTTCTTTGGGTAAGTAATCTGGTGGTGCAGAGCTTTTTCATACAGCTCCCATAGTAGCAGTACTGCTGGAGTTACTGGTCAATAATAATGTGATGTCTGTAAGTGTGAACACTTCTTCCTCTGACTTTTTTTTGGTCTTATTCACAGGCTCTTGGCTCCCAAATGTGAAATAATTCAAGAGTTGTCACAATTGTACCCATTTGAGCTGGTGATAGGAATGAATGGAAGAATATGGGTAAAAGCAAAAACAATTCAACAGACTTTAATTATAGTAAATATTTTGGAAGCCTGTGAGTATATGACTGCAGAACAGAGAAAACAGGCGCTTGCCAAACTGTCAGGGAACTGATAAGAGAAAACCTTGAGGATTTGTTTGTGATTACTGTATAGTGTTTTGGTTATTTTTGTATTCAAATTTATATTAAAAGCCTTTTTTAATGAAGTAATAGACTTTGGTTGTTCTTTATTGGTTGTTCATTTCCCTTCTTTATCCATTCAGCTTGTTTTTGTGTTATTTAAGGCGTTTGTTTTGACTTACCTTTGTGGTTATGAAACCCTTTTTATGTTCATGGATTTTTTGACTAATGGGAAGATGGGCTCTAGAAGCTTTCATTAGCTCTGAATTTTGAAGCATAACTACCTAGGTCTTCTTTAAAAAACTGGTCATTTTGTGAGCTGCATGTATTTGTTTTTATAGTTACTAAAATTTCAAACAATCTGTGTTTACTCAGGGTAGCAAAAAGTATCCCATGGGTCACTTATTTTGGTCAGGTGCTCTATTTATATAGTGACATGAAGTAATTATTTAATATATTATGAAATTTGGGAATGGAAATGTAGGTAGAGAATACCAGAAAATAATTGCAGGGCGTAGCATAAAAGAATCACAGGGTGGTTAATGCACATGATCAGATAAGACCAAAAATACGTTCACAGGGACATTATCACTTTCCCTCAGAGATGACCTGCCTAGTAATATTAAGGACATAGTGATTAGGATGTCACAATAACAGCCACGTGTTTCTTGATTCAAAACACTGATTTCTTTACTACGAGCATAAAGACGCCATAGAGCTTTGCTAATACTCAATAAAATCAGCATTTCTGAAAAAACTATGTTTGGCTTCTTTGTGTAACAGTCCCTCTGATGCTTATAGAGGAGATGCTGTCCTAGGAAGGGTAAGCTCTCAGTGAATTTTAGTATGTGAGTAATTTGCTACTGTTCTGAGAGAGAAAGAGAACTCTGGATTAATGGAAGGGTAGTTACTGATGCCTTCTTCCTGTGGGAGAAAAGCTTGATTGTAGGTACCTAATGAGCTGCTTGCAGCTGTTAGGCAGTCATTTAGGGCTGTGATGTTCTGTGGTTCTTAATAAGCTGAATGGTTTAATAGCAATAGTTAAAGGAAATTACTAAAAATGAACTAATTAGGGTAAGCCCGGATACCATCTTAATTAAAGTGGAAACGTAATTTTTCCTGTTTATTCTGTATTTCATCCAGAGCTCGACCTATGGCATTTGATGATAGGGTTGTCTTTGGCATCTCTGTCGTTTAGAAATTGCTTCAGTTCTGAGCCAGCTCCTCTGAGTCATCTGTAATGTGCTTACCTTGGTCTTCCCCTGGTTCAACAAGAACTCAACTCTGATGGCTTCCATGTGAGTCAAATGGCTACAATTCAGAATTCTTTGTGAATTTCACTAGTCTCCCTATTGAGCATCTAGGGCATTGCTCATCTGGCTTGGTAGGTCTTTAGTCATTTTTTTTCACCTGTCCTCTTCCTCAGCTGAAGTGACTTTCATTCATATCCCATAAAACTTTTGGGTCTGTAGTCAATCTCTTACTACATAGGATAAGCTGTAAATTAATCAGGTTTTCAATAACTTTTCTAGTTTTTTCAATTTCAGCTAACCAGATCCTCTGCAGGTTGTCTGTTATTGGAACAATAGCTCAGGGTGCTGACTTTTTTGTGTGTGTGTGAATTGTTCTTGGATCATAATAGTAAAACTACAGAAATGGGCAATGACATTGATCATTTCCTGGATCGTTGTGGCTTGAAATTAGCCTTACCACTGCCCTTTACCTAAGCAAACTCCTTTCCCTTCCAAAAGCCTGCATTCCAGGCTTAACCTGCAAGATACAAATGAACAATCCCTGTTAAAATGCTGGCAACCTTTGAAAGTTCTCAACATAATCAGCACACTCTTTCATACCACACATCATGCTGTCCCACTGTCACCCACTAATCACTCAAATAAAAATTTAGTTAACAACAGGATACAAAATTCATTAAAATTACGCTTGTTATTAATTTAGCAAAATTAAATAACCAAAAAGCTCTTGGGTTTTACCCCCTATGCAATCATTTTAAATATGTGCTACACTTAAGTTTGTTTGACAGTTTATACAGTGGAAAAAAATTCCTGTGGATGTGAACAAAATGGGTGTGGGGAAAAATGTTTGAAAGAAAGTACACTTAAACACATCACTAACAGAAGATTATATTCATGTTTTGTTGGGTCTTTTTAATTGGGCAAAAAAAAAAGCTTATCAACATTCCTCAAACCAATTACAATTTGACAGGCTTTATCTAACAAACCAAACATTCAGGCAAAATCTAAACAATGTCTTTGCAGACTTTTAGTTCTGTGTCGGTGACTAAACCAGTCACGAGGAAGGGTTATGGAATATAGTTTGGTTCTAGGAAGAAAGGCTGATCATGATTTAGTTATGTATTCTCCTGGAAGTCTTCCACGTTCTCATTAAAGGCACATAAACACATGTTTTCAGAAATAGGACTTGCAGAAGGGATGCTGTGGACTTGAAATGTACCTTGCTAAGTAAGTAGAACATCTTTTCTGTTGCATTTCTCCATGATGTTCACCCTTATCAGGTTGTCATCATTTAGATTTGGTCATTTCAGATACTCTATGATTGTGCATTGGATACTTTGTTATGTTGCTTTTCTTTCAAGCTGTTGTGATCAAGTTATGTAAAAATGGTAGATGTCAACATGAAAATTGTTCACATGCCCATGAGAGATAAGCATAACCTCTCAAAAAGAAAGTTCACCAAGAATTAAACAGAAACCATGCATTGAAAATATGATGTTTGAAAATACATTGAAAATTCAAAATGCATAGTTTGTGGCCCTTCCTAGGTTGATGTATAAAGACCAAGAACTAATAACTGTCACAAAATACAGAAATGCAGTGTTGAAATTCAGCTTGATAGTAACACATTTGTGTTTTGCTCTAGCAGGAGAAAGTTACACAAATAGCTCAGTGTAACAAGAGGATTAAGAGCTTAACTCTAGGGCTGTGGTTGGAGAGTGTGGCTGTAGCTCTGCTAGATTAGAAGTTTGCTGTGCCTAACTACTCATTACAACCTTGCCACCAGGAATTGGAGCTGAGGCTTGCTGGCATGGGTATTTGATTCCTAGCCAAGTCCTGTCAAAATGACCCACATTGGCATCAACACTTACAATACCAGGGTTATTTTGGTTTTGTCACATGGATGTTCTTTAGCAAAAGAGATCATGGATTTCTTTCTCCCAGTTTTTAAATATTAAGAGCAGGTCATCTACTGGAGAAGGTCAAATTTGTTAGAGAAAGCCCAGTTTTCTGCCTTAGAACTTGGACAAATACTTCTGAGTAACAGCTGAATTAACAGGTTGTTTTAAACCTTAAAAATGGATCACCTGCAATGCTTACACGAAAAATATTTACGTCAGATTTTCTAGCTACATACAACCACCTTGGTGAGATACGTTATTTGACTGAGTACAGTAACTCATTGTCTTAAAGACAATGTAGGGCACTTCAGTTGTATTAATAACACAAGCAGCCTTGTCCTTACTCATAACTTCTATAGATTGTAAGATGCGTAGCTGTTCTTGAAGTCCATAAGAAAGTAAGAAATTAATCATGCCAGTTTCATCACAACTTGTAAGAGAAATAGCCTAGAAACATGTTGAGTGCCTGGATTTTAATAGGAACTACACAGTAGTTGCAGGTGGTTAAGCAGGATCACTGAAGAGTGACTGTTTTCCTCTGATGTCCTGATTTCGCAGAAGTGCAGTTACTGCCTTTTCATGCTATCTTTGTGAGTAATTTGGGATGTTCAAGAGCCTGGGTTTGCTTGTAGAGCCTGAGGGTTGATCACTATTCTAGTGGCTTGAATAGTCATTAAAATAACTTATTTTTACTGGTCTTCAGTGTCCTACCTAATATGAGAATACTAAAAAAAATCAGAGTAACTTTATTGTAGCACTGCAGTAAACAGGAGACAAACTACAGACCACATATTCCATTTTGCTTACACTTAGTAATTACATTTACCTGACACAGGGATATTTAAAGACTGAAGGACAGTGGGAGGACTAATGACCTCATCTGCACTTTGCAAGTGCCTTGGTTATCTTTTGTCCTGTAAATGGTAGGCTTTTCTGTGATTCAGTGTTTATTAGGCTATTGCAAAAGAGATTTGTTGTAAGTATCTGTATACCCTCTGAAAAGACTTACTAATTCTTTCTTCCTGTTCTTGTCCAGATGGAGAGTATTGCACCAATCTCTTTTTGGTGTCCCACTGTGAACTCCTTACGTGAATGAACTAATTTCGAAAGACCTGTTTCCTTTTGTTTCTTCTGTGACTACTGCACCCTGATCTTAGCTAAGATAAATCTTGAGATTCTGTGTCTAGGCTGACTGGTGTGTTTATTTCCTGAGAATCAGGATGAGGTTGAGAACACCCCTACACGGGTACATGTCACTGTACAGCCTCCAAACAAGAGACAGCTTCTGCCTGGCCTAGTGGAGATCTGTGTCAGTCTGCATCTGTGTGCCTTTGCTTTTAGTAGCATATAAGTGAAAAGTTCAAGCTGTATTTTTTTTTAATATATCTACATATAATTTTATTGGCTTGGTATCAAAAGTCTTAATTAGTCTGAAAGTCCTTTTACAGACCTAGGGCCTAGATCCCACCTTGTTGCCTTAGAGATCTGTTTCCTCATAGAAAAGACAGTTTCTTTAATATGAGCCATTTGTCTAACAATGCCCTTGGTTTAAGGCTGATCTATAGAAGCATGATCCAACAAGAAAAAGAAAAAACTCCTGAAATAACACACAGCTTTGTCATTCTATACATGAATTGAAAGTTTCGTAATACTAGATCATGTTTTAGCATAGCTACTGATACAGTGCATTCTGACTTAGAGGCATGCCAGGGAAATTTAATTAACTGATGTACAAGCAGTTTGCAGGCTGATTCTCCTCATTCACTGCTATAAATCTGAATTATAAAGGCAGGAAGAGAAGGGCTGAATGTGCTTTTTAAGAACACTGTTCAAAACCTGAGAACTTGGAGATTAAATATCAGTTTCTGTTGTTTTGTGAAGTGGGTGTATGTGCTAGAGAGTTTTTTAGTCTCTTTTTTAAGAGAAAAAAATATGAATAACGTGAATAGCTACATGGAAAGCTCAACTATAATAGATCAATCTTTATGATCAATATGATTTTATCAAGAGGGAAAACCAGAAAACCAAAGAAGTCATTTTCCTGCCAAAAGTTCACTACTTTTCTGAAGCAATGAAGGCAAAGACATTCTAATAAAGACAAAGTAATTGTTGCTGCAGCTCCACTTAATGCAGCACTTTTCAAGGAAAACAAGCTTTTCTGGAGGTGTGGGTAAGGAAGGTTAGATTTCAGTGTTTTCATGACACCATATTTCAATTCTGTGTCTATTAGATGTGTGCATTCAAAGGATTTTGCTGCTTTGTGAAGTAGGAAGGTATTCCTGGATGGAATCCAGATGTGTGAGCTCAGATTTTGCTGCATTTTTTGCAACATTTTTACAATAGGGACAAATGAAATCAGAGTCACTTCTGAGATGAACTGCTTGTTAATCTCACCTGGTGCCTTGTCATGGATTCCTGCCCAGGGCAGGGGATAAATAGATTTTTTCATTTTGTGATAGGTGTTTTTTCTTCCTCCTCAGCAATATTGGCTACCTTGGCATTGTGATAGGCCAGCTGCCAGGTTGTTAGAGGTGTAATGTGCAGAAGTATCATTAAGAAAAAAGTTCATTTTGTGTGCTTACCATGGAAATGTAATGGAGCTGCCATTTTACCATTGCCAAGTGTTGTCAGCTTGGTTCACAACCGTAGTAAAATTCAGAAGAAAGGAATCTTGATAGCCTGCAGAAATTAGGGTTTAAATTATACTGTGGTGGCTGACAAAATTTGCCCTTTTTTTTTATTTTTTTGCTCATAATGTTTTTCTTAAGATTGCTGCATCAGCATGGCAGATACATTCTACTGTTGATTGAATTTAAAAAAAATGATAAAGTTGCTTCAGCAATGTTTGGTGTTAACAGAGAACCGGCCCATACTGATTAAGAAGAAAAAGCAGAGATACTGTTTCATGTATTTCCCAGGAAAGAAAGCAGCCACAAATTCTGAATCCTTCCAAATTTGCCATCTCTTTCAGGCAGTCTGGTAATGCTGTTTCTGCCATGAGGTTTGATTAGGTTATTTTTTTATTGCTGCTAAGACTTTAGTGCTTTTTATAATCCATTTAATTTCTGAAAGAATGTGTGTAGATAAAAGCAGATAATTACCACAATTTGGGGCAAAAAGACTCAAAATCTTTTCCTTGCCTGAGTCCATGCCATCCATGTGCAATGTGATGTGGTGCAATAGGCTCTGTCTTGCGAACTTGCTATTCCATGTGGCCTTCTGGCAGCACACGGCTGCTGCTGTGCTCTGCTGTGGGAGCAGAGTGATAAGAAAAGGCCATTTTTTAAGTTTGGAACGTGTTGAAAAACAGTAGTTGTTGGAACAGAGACACGCCAGTGCCATCAAAAGGGTTATGTTCATTCTCCTGAGCTACTGTTGTGTTACAGACCAGACTGTTCTGTCATTGCTACTATTTATTTTTCCTGGGTTTTGGGATTTTAGGTGCCAGGTTAACAGGAGACGTCAGGAAATAGTCCCAAAGTAGTGAAGACGAGTCCTCTGAGTTTGTGGTTGGAATGGTGCCTAATGACCACAAGAATCTGAAGAGCGTGTTTGTTAAACGATGTTGTGACATGTTATTGGCTGGTTTATCTGAGCAAGTATATTCTTGAACGCAATATATATGCAAGCATTTTAAGTGCCCCATTAATCAGATTAGTTGAATGATAAACTCGCTACATTCCTGGACTCAGGTCCTTATGGGTTGGGTGCTTTTTTTACCTTGCATATTTAAGCACCGTATCCCATAATGTATTTCTTTGCTTAGTCAGAAGCTCGGTGGCTCCCGAGAAGAGACTATGGGTTCCGAGAGGGAGCAGAAGGCTTTCCTCCGTTCCAGCCGCTAACGGCAGGGCTAATCCCGCTGGCCGCACCGGCGCAGAGCCGCCGGGCCGGAGGGCACCGAGCGCGGCCGGCAGCGGGGCGTGCGCGGAGGGCGCCGGGGGCGGTGCCGGCAGCGGCGGCCCGGGAGCGGCGGCGCCGTGAGTGCGGGGCTGCGGCGCGAATGCGGGCTCCGGTGTGAATGTGAGTGCGGGGCCGCGGTGTGAGTGTGAGTGCGGGGCCGCGATGCGAATGCGGGGCACTGATGTGAGTGCGGGGCTCCGGTGTGAGTGTGATTGCGGGGCCGCGATGCGAATGCGGGGCACTGATGTGAGTGCGGGGCTCCGGTGTGAGTGTGATTGCGGGGCCGCGAGTGCGTGCGGCGCGTCGGGGGTGGGCGGGACGGCGGCTCTGCGAGTGCGGGGCCGCAGAGCGGCCGTCCGGGAGTGGGCGGGCCAGGGGACCGCGTTGTGCCGCCCGGGCCGGGCAGTCCCCCCCGTGGGCAGTCCCCCCCGTGGGCAGCCCCCCCGTGGGCAGTCCCCCCCGTGGGCAGTCCCCCCCGTGGGCAGTCCCCCCGCGGGGGTGCTGTCTCCCTCCCCGCTGGTCCCGGGTCGCGGCCGCAGCGCGCCGGCGGGGGGGAGGCGGCGGCGATCGCCGGCTGCTGAGCACCGAGGGGCGGCCGGGGACCCATCTCTCGCCATCGGACCTCTGCTGCCCATCCCGAGCTGCCGAGGTTTGAAATCCTGCTTATGCCTGCCCTCGTGGTTTAATGTTTTGAGAGATCCATGCTTGCTAAGCAAATTTATCCCGTGTGTAAGTAGGCACAGGAGGATCCGTGAAGGACGGAGGCTCCGTGCTTCGTTTCTCATTTCGTTCGTGATGTGTTGGTTGGGCGCTGGGTACAGTCGCTGAGCTCAGGAAATCCACCTTTGAGCTGCTTGAAGGAACAGCTTGGAGCTCTTAGCCTTTTATAACCATGGGGCAATGTTCCCATCAGACCTGGTTCGTAGCAGGCCATGAAAGGGGAAACAAGATTATGGGGAAATGATTCTGCACTGGGTGGGTGTATGGCGATGTGTTATAGCCTCGTTTATGCATAGAGCCCCTCTGCCCTATGGGGTGGAGTTGAAACGTGTCCCTTTTCTTGCGTCTTTGCTTTTAGTAACAGTTTTGCTGTTATGAATTATATAGTGTGAGAAATGAGAAAGTAAAAATATAAGCAACGCCTAAGAACCCAAAAAGGTGGGAAAATCTTAATATAAGCTTAAATATGCAGGACTTAGAATTCTTGATCTGCTAGGTGGGAACAGGAGGGATCACTTGCTGCCTAGCACCTGCTGTGCATTCAGTAAATGCTGACTTGTATTATCAGTGGGTTGGTTGGTATTTCCTTTCCAATACCACCTCTGCAGACTGACACAGGGTGCAGCTTTCCTGCTCTGGATCACCAGCAGACCAAGCAGTGAGTTCATTCTATATTATCTTCAGATAGGGTTTTTTGCAGTTCTGTGCTCCATGAAATATCTCACATCTCCGTGGTATCCATTCACTGACTGATCAGAGATCTGAATTCTTCCATACACAGTGTCTAGCTGCTTGTTCCCTCTCAGTACACCGAGAGCTGGAAGATTTCCAAAGCGGTGTGCCAGAGCTCTTTGCTCTCCCTTGCTCAAAAGAAAAGGCTTGTTGAGATGTTGGGTTTCTTTAGAACAGTCTGAGAACGTCTAAACAACAGTCTAAAACAACTAGCTTCCTTTCAAAGGAAGGAGTATGGTTTGTTTGCTTGACACAGCAACAGCCAAGAGCACGGAATTCAGTAGTGAACCATGCACGAATTGGGAAGAAACCTAAAAAGATGATTGTTAATTCTCGACACAATGTGTGGTTTGTTAGGTCTTTACAATGGTGAAAACAAAGGAAAATAATCCCTTGTGTTGTCAAAATTTATGCCACAAGAAATGGTAGGAGGCTTCTCTGTGCATTGATTTTGGTGTTTACAGGCCAGTTTAATTTGGAAGAGTCCTCCTAGGTTTCTCCAGTCAGATCCCTGCTTCAAGGAGGGCTGAGTTTCAAAGTCTGTCAGGATGCTGTATTTTGTAATCCTTAATGGTATTTAAACACTCATGAAATCTTGATGAGCATGTTACCAAGTTATTGTGAATTGTAAATTTTCTTTATAGGAGTTAGCTTACAAAGGTATTTGTAATCATGACTCATTTTGGGGAGGGGGGAATGTCTCATAAAAAATCAGCTCAACTTGTTTGGGATACGCAAGTTCTGACAAAGCTCTGAAACATTTTTAGGCTTGATATGGAATGTCTTGGGGAAGCTGAAGTGGGAGTGGAAGGAAGAAAAAGCAATGGTCAAAGCCACTTCAGGTTAGAGAGTATTTGCTAGTGCAGTCCAACTTGCAAGACAGTTTTCTTTTTAGGAAAAGTATGTAAGGAAATCTGTTTGCTACTCTTGAGTCTTACTGGCATCTTGAAAACAGCAGCTTTCTTCTGTTTTTTGGGTTTTTGTTTTTTGGACGCAGCTGCAACGGGTCCTGTTTACACTGTTAAAATAAATGTTTAAGGATAGCTGTCCTCTGAAAGACAATTTTTTCTTTGGTTGTGGGTGGGAGGGAAATGAGACATCTAGAAAACAACGTTTTAACTGCTCCTGACAAAAGTGAAGACCATCCACTGGCACTTAAAACAGGATTAAGATTAAGCTTGTTTAAATTCTGGTTAACTGAGTACTGACAGGCCATAAAATAACTCACTGTAATTTTGTAGATCTCTTGTGGTCACCACAAAAACATACACACACAAAAAAAATGTTTTTATTTGGCCTGTACTGTTTGAAGAGGAGTGCTCATTCTTTTCTGGAAATTTTAACAGAGTCGAGAGACTGAAGATCTGATAGTCCCAGAGAAAATGATGCTTTTTAGCAAAGGGAAGTTGCCACTAAAGCAGGTAACTGACCATAGAAACACATGGTTAGTTCTCTAGTACAGCCTCTATACTAATATTTTTTCCTAATATTGTGTATTGTGATGACTTTAATATTTTCCGGGGTTGTTTGTACTGTTTTGGCATATGGTGTACATATCTGAAGGGATTAGATGTAGAACAGGCTGAAACACAGAGAAAACGTTACTTGTAAAAATGCCCAGTTCTGTGCAGAAGAGCATGGCTTAGCATGCAGATCTACAAGTTTTGTGCTGTGTTCCCAGCTTCAGAATAGCTTTCTGTAATTCCTGTTCCCCGTACCTACCCATTCCATAAAAAGAGTAATCATGTGTTCAGTTAAAAAAAAATAAAATAAAAAACCCAAAAGGTTGAATGATTACGATACCTTTAAATGGCTGTAGCCGTGGGTCGGACAGGCGTGCTGGCTGTGCTGGCTGCCGGGTGGCCGGGGCGGGGTTGGCAGAGCGGTGTGTGCCGGGCAGAGGCTGCGGGGCTGGGCTCCTCCCGGCCCTGCCCCTCGGCCCCGTGCAGCACCGCCGGGCTCCCGTGCTGCCTTGCCCTGCCTGCCCTGCCCGCCCTGCCCGAGGGCAGCTGCTGGTGGCCGCAGCCTGCACAGGCTCGGGTGAGTGCTGACCCCTGCCAAAGGCTGGCGGGATGCTCTCCTGTCCCTTCGCACGGGTTATGGATTATGGGATGCTCTCTGGAGTCTCGGTGCTTAAGAACTTGATCGCAGGGCAGTTGTGTTTGTGTTTTAAGGTGCGGGGGGAGGGTTGTGAAGTCCTTTTGGGCTTCAGGTTTCCTTAATAAACAGCAGCTAACCAGAGATGAAGCTGCTAGTTGCAAATGCTCAGCTGTTTTCCAGTCAGTCTCGCCACTTGGGGTTCAATGACAGGGCTCAGCCTGTCTCCTTAGCAAATGTTTTAATAATCCTGCTTGCTGCTTTCCATGCATATTTTTCAAAGTGGCTCATTATGATGTTTGCTTAGCAGGGGAGGAATTTAAGTACCACTCTGCATTTTCCTTTTTCCTATTTATATGAACAGCAAAAAATTCCCATATTTGAATAAGGTTGGGGTTTTTGTCACTGTGTGGAGACTGAAGAGTCGAACTAAACTGAAGGGGTGTGTTGACTACAGTTAGTGATCTCCTGGATCAACAACTACTGATTGGAAGCTGACTTTTAGACTTTTATGCTGATAAAAATGAAAAGCTATGTGAGAACTACTCATTAATCACTTGCATTTTGTAACATGTTTGTACACAAATGATGTGCACAAGGGATTAAGACTTGGGTCCCCCTCCACAGCCCGTAATTAAAAATTAAAAAGAAAAACAACCACTTCTTGACCTGATGGGATTGAAATCCAAATAGTTGGATAATCAAACTCTGGGAGGGAGCAGGGCTTTAGCCTTTTGGGTATGCCACAGAGATTTTAAGTCTTAACACAAGGATATTGCTTTATTACATACATTTGGAGTTCTATTTGCATCATTCCAAAGGGTGGGGTCAGGATGGTCTCTGAGAGGTGTCAGAGGCAGATATAAAAAAATGTCATTACAACATGACTTCATGTTTGAAAGAAGTATGTCAAGAAAGCAGATACGGTCAAGGAAGTTTTGCCTTGGTTAAAAATAAGTGGTGAAACAGAGTAGGATCTGTTCTCTTATCTGCATGATGTTTATGTAAACTGGCCTTGTTTCTTGCTCAGGATCATGGATTACTTACATTTTTAGATGCCTCCCTTGAAACCAAGTATGCTGTTAAAAGAACAACGTGATTTTTTTTTTTTTTTTTTGCTTTGTTTCCCAATGTTGCATTTGTTTATCAGTAGTATTCTGGAGCTGGGTTTAAGGATAGAAAGAGGTTTTCTCACAGAAAATTCTGGGCACAAAAGTGAGGAGCTACTCCTAATTGTTTCTGAATTCTGGCAACAGCTAGCTGTGGGGATAAAGATGATGTGTATGTCTGGTTTATTGCCAGACACAATTCAAAAGAGTAGTATTTTCTTACATTTATTGAGGTGGGAACCTCACCCATACAAAAGTATATACAGACAGCAATATTTACTGAAATATTCTATCAGGAAATAGGGTTTGTGAAAAATAAAATTCTCCATAATATGTAATGCTACAGTTGTGTGAAATGCAAATATACAGCCCTTGTGATGTAAGTGTACAGTGACTTCTTATGCTGCCAAAACTCCAGTGACTCTTGTACCAGTTATTACTCAGAGCTGGATCTTGAACTTTGTCCATGAGGCAGGGCTGTTGTGATTTCCAGCATCCTCATGAACTGATACTGCCTCACTGGAAGCCCTTTCCAGGCTTGTGAAACACTTGCAAGGGTCAGGATTGGGCTGTGGGGGGTTTGTGGATGGAAGGTGGTTAAACAAAATTGCCTTGAGCCACCAGTAACCGCAAGCAGGGTTTGTACTTTAACACTGCAGTATTTGTATGTAGTGGTTCCCATTGCAATGCTATCAGTTCCAGCTGGTGGGTGTGAGTTTAGGCTGTTTGTCCCTGCTGTCCTTTCTGCCTTAGCAAGAGTGGTGGTGAGTTAGCATAGAGGAGGAAGGTGCTGTCCCAGGCATGTTTGTAATGTTGGATCACTGGGTAATAAAATGGTTGCAAGTCTACATTTTTCTGTCTGCAGGCATGAGCTCTAAGTTTGGCTTTGTGCCTGCTTTGGTTCTCAGTGGGGAACTGTAAGGAATGTGAAAGGTTACCAGTTATGATGAACCAGATATAGAAGGTTTAGATTAATTTTTTTTCCAAGTCTTCTATGGTATATTTCTAAAGTTCACTGTTTAATATAGGTTAGTGTGTGTAAAACATTTAATCTACAAATGCCTTTTTTTTTTTTTTTAAGGAAACTATTGTCTTTCTCCTCATTGCATCTGAGCACTTAATTATTAATGTTTTCTGGTGGCAGGGAAGGATAAAAACATCTTGCTAATATCTAGTTTTGATGTGGGTCAGGCACAGAACTGGAATGTAATCTTTATCTTTGAGAACCATTTCAGTACATTAATAAATATACGGATCATCTCCATTAAACCAAAAATACCTGTATGAGCTTTTAGTTGTTTTAATCCAATTCCTCCTCCTCTGGCATCACTGATATCCAGTGTCAGACCTGGTTTTTTTTTCTCTTTCCAGAAATGTCCTTCCTGCCTGACTTGGGGACCTTCACCATGGGCATGTGGTCTGTTGGCCTTGGAGCCATTGGTGCAGCTGTGACAGGGATCGTTCTTGCTAACACTGACTTATTTTTGTCTAAGCCAGAAAAGGCTACACTGGAGTTTTTGGAGGAGATAGAGCTAAAAACTTTGGGACCAGGTAAGATTCTGGCTACTTCAGGCCACGTTCTTCAAGAATTGGATTTTTATAAGAACCTTTCTAAGGCCAGGGTTGGAAGCAGTTTGCTTAGTCTTTGCTAGTTATGGCATGTAGTTGGGTGTCCTTGATACCCAATACTTGCAGTGAAGGAGAAGCAACCAAAACTGTTAATTCTGGAGGAAACAAGACACCCTTCTAAAAATCAATAATGCAGTAATCTCTTAGACATACAGATTTTTTTTTCTGTTAGTGCTGTATTTGAATGTGGAATTCTCCACGGTGCTTTGTGTTGTTCCATGAAGTATTAATCACTATAAACAAGAATGGCTGATATTATTGTTGGTGTTGTTTCTCCTGTACAAACAGAACAGAGGACATTCAAAGCAAGTGAACTATGGAAGGAGAATGGTGCAGTGATCATGGCTGTGCGAAGACCTGGATGATTTTTGTGCAGAGAGGTACTTGCTGGACTTGGGGATTAATTAAGAAGAGTTGTCTGCGTAGATAGTCTGTAAATAAAGGGCGGGGATGAATAGGAGAGTCATCAAATACATCTAAAATATCTGAAAGCTTTTGTTTCATGGTTCAAACTGGTCACCAGCTACCAGCATACTTAGTTTCCTTTGCAGCTTGTTTGTATGGTTCAGAACCTGAGCTTTTTCCTTCTGAAGGTGATGGTTTTTACATCTGCTAGGGACCTAGCCCATGGTAATTAAAAAGGGAGATTTGCACAAGATTCAGTTGGTAATGAGTCTTATGGGCTATTTATATATATATATAGCCCAAAATAAGCATGTGTGAGCCAGGTAGTCTCTGGTCAAATACAGCCCAAGACTGGACTGGCAGAAAGCCATCGATCGGATAAAGCTTATCTGCAAACAAAGAGGTGTGCATAGAGGGAGAACCTCTCTGTTCTGTGTGCTAAATGTGAGGCAGGAAGGTACAGACTCTGAAGATAAGGAGTGTCTGTTCCATAACAAGCTGGGTTGGAAAACAACAACAAATTTTGGTCTTTAAGTTGACATTAGGCTCCTTGGGTGGGGCTCCTAAAATACAATTTGAATGTACTGAGTGCCTGGGAACAGCCCTAGCTTCCATCTTGGACATTATGTTTCTCATAGCTACAGGGAAAAATAGTTATTATGTTGTTACTCACTAGGCTATAACACGGAGTAATTAATATTGTAACCTCTTCATTAAGGCATCTGCTCCCATCAGCAGTAACTGCTTAAATACATGTAGAATTCATGGAAGGTTGAAGTGCTTTGCTCTCTGAACAGGTGTAGTGTAGGCGGGAGGAGAACGCACTTATGTACCTGACTCTGTAACTTCCACACACAGTCAGTCAGGAATCCAGGAGTGATTTTTCAGTAGTAGTAGTAGTATTACTGAAAGGTTCAAATTTTCCTTTCTGTTCATTCCTTTCTGTTTGCTCCTTGGCACTCAGTGAATTCTAGATGTCCTGCAAGCCTCTCAGTTAAGGTATTTCAGTTAGGTGACTGAGAGTGGTCGTGTAAAATGTGTCCATGTTTTTAAAGTGTGGAGTTGAGGGTTTTTTTGTGGGAATTATGTCCAGTAAAAATTATCTTTCTCTATGGGAGATAGGAAACATTTTCAGTGCACACTCTGATCTGTTCAAAACCTCAGGGATCTTTGTACAAACTGTGGGAATTGGGATTCCTTTAGGAGAACAAAAATCCCAGCAGATGAGTGGTGACACATTACAGTCTTACACACCAGAAAAAGCTGTTTTGCTTCTGGGATACTGAAAGTCTATGAAAAAATTCCCTGATTTTTTTTTTTTTTTTTTTACTGGGGGATTTAGGAAGGAGAGTGTATCTTCATTACTTTAAATTTGTATAGCCTGCTCCTGCACAGAGCCCTTAAAATACTTTGCAGAACGACTGATAATGATGGATGTCAACTTGAAAAAAAGATTGAAAATTCTGAAAAAGTTAAGTGATATGCAGGCATTTTTACCATTCTCAAATACCCCAAAAGATAATTGAAGCCCTATTACAGGCAAGATATATCTACAGCTTTTAGTTAAAAGTATGTTTTATCCAGTAAATGCTCAGAAGAATCTGCTTCCTCCATGTTTAACAAAGAAAATAGTAGTAAATCTGATGAAGAGCTGCCTAGGAGTACAGCTAGCTTCAGTGTTACAGGTCTGTTTCTGGTTTGTGCCTCAAGCTAGAATTTGTGTGTTTCTGATGATCTTGAAATTCAAGGTGAAGCTTTACAGCCTCCGTTTATTGACTGAAATGTTTGGGTTTTTTTCCTTTGCTTAGGAGGCTTCTGAGCTCTCCTCTCTGAAACCCCAGCTGTCCAAGCTGGGTGTCCCTCTCTATGCTGTTGTGAAAGAAAAGATAGGGACTGAAGTGGAGGATTTTCAGCATTATTTCAAAGGAGAAATCTTTCTGGATGAAAAGGTATAGTGAAATTGGTGTTCTCCTTTTGTTTAAAAACAAATCTATGAATGCCTTCTCTGAGGAGCTTGTATAAATAAGTAGCATGTAGTCTGAATGAAAAAGGATTTAGTAGCACTGTCTGTAGTTTAAGAAGTTAATTGGCTTTGTTTTTCTATATTTATACATCCTGCTGAGCTTACAAACTGCAGTGAAGCTATGCACTGATAATGTGCTATACAGGTAAACAATATGGCCTGTTAATATTTATTCCTTTCTTTCACTGGCTGTGTGACTTGCTGATGTTTATGATGTGTGAATCAAGGTTTGAAGGTGACACATATAATTAATTCATGATGTACAGGCCAGATTGCAGTGGTATGACTTGTCCCAGTACACTGACATGTGCTGCATTGCTAATCTCATGTCCTACAGAACCACCGCCCTGCTTTCTCCCTAAACCAGGAGTGACACTGAAAAATCATTTGGGTTCTGAAGAAAAAAAGAATATGTAATACTCAAAATCTACTAGATGATCCTTTTATTTTCTCTCTCCCCCCTGCTTGTGTGTAAGAATCGGGCTGAATTTAAGAAAATCCCAACAACCAACTGACCAAAAAACACCTTTATCACAAAGCACCGCTGTTATCAGCAGTAGGGATGTAGGTGTACATGGGGCTTAAATACTTGTGATGAGCTTAAAATGAATGAAAAGTCCTTTTCCCTTTGTTTGCTGACATATTTTCTGTTCCCCTGCAGAAAGGCTTTTATGGTCCACGCAGACGAAAAATGATGTTGTCGGGCTTTTTCCGCTTGGGAGTTTGGCAAAATTTCTTCCGTGCTTGGAGAAGTGGATATAGTGGAAATCTGGAAGGAGAAGGATTCACACTGGGAGGTGTTTATGTGATTGGGGCAGGAAAGCAGGTACTGCAGGCCATCTAGGAGGCTTTTCTCTCTCATATAAGATCAGAAGTTTGCTTCCTGGAATTGTTCAGTTAGGCAGCGGATCTCTTGTAGGGAGATGTGTCTGAATTTCTCTCTTGTGTTTTTGCCTAGGGTGTTTTGCTGGAGCATCGTGAGAAAGAATTTGGAGACAAAGTCAGCCTTCCATCTGTCCTTGAAGCTGCTGAGAAGATAAAACCACAAGCTTCATAAGTGGAAAAACAGTTGCACATGTTTCTGATTAGAGCTTGAAATGTAGAATGTATCCATGTCTTGAATGTGTGGTGTAATTGCTTAACTATTTAGGTATCAATGCACAGGAAAGGTTCTCTATTTGAACATAGAAAATGATGAAAATCCTCTTGGATTGTTTTTGGTTCCTTTGCAGCCTTCCAGGTGGTCAGGGTTTTGACTGGTCCTTTGTGTCTGACTGTATTAATGAAGGGCTGGGTCTAAAATCCGACTTTAGCCTCGATGTTTTCAGGCAGAGACAGTCAGTTGAAAACCTGTTTACCTAGGGAAACAAAACTCTGCTAAGGCTGTAGTAGTGGAGCAGCAGCTGAGGGGAAAAGATAATAAAACTTTATGTAAATGAAATGCCTTTAGTTTTTTGCTTTTTCATTAACGTGTAAATGCATCCGTGTTTCTAGAAGACTACACTCTGTCAGTCTAACTCAGATTTTGCATTCAAGACATGCCACTGTCTGCACAGTGAATTTCTTGTTAGTTCACTACTCGCTCTAGATCTTTTAAGTCCATGTGATTCCCTCAAGGGCAGGTTCCTTTTTATATTTAAGACTCTTCAAAAAAAATTGCATCCTTATGAATGAAATTCTGACCTTTTTTTCTTAGTATTTATATCCAGATAAAACTGATTTTAACAAAAAAAATATTTATATGCTCTTCAGAGTCTATTTTTCACAGTTCCTAGAAACAACACTTTCAGTGAGGATTTTGATTGATTCATAAGTTTCATTTGGAAACTAAATAGAAACTGGACTCATGTATGCTACTATCAGCTGAAATTTGTGTTTGACTGTTTTGGGGATGGAGGAAGAAACAGGATTTGGAGAGTACAGCAGCAAATTGACTCTGTCATATGGGCTTCCTCTACAAAGGCTTTCCTCGGAGCCATGGACAGCTGCAGAGAACCATGAAATAAAGAATTGTGCCTGAGGGGTTCTCTTCCTGGGTTTTACCACTGAAAGGCAGTACTGGTATCATGGGCTGACACAAGGCCCCTAAAAAGTTCAAAGCATTGTGTGGGTGCCCACTTGTCTGCAGTTGCCAGATGGATACTTGGGAGCGCAAGTGGCAGGAAGCACAAGAGATGCTAAAAGCAGTTGGTGTGAGCTATGGTTTCCTACAGTTGCAAGAGGCCATGAATAACAAAGATCTTACAGCAGGAGTGTTCTGGATCGTGGTTTCTGTAGAGTTCTGCATTTTCTTTCTCATGGGAAATAGAAAGCTTTGCCATTTGCAGGGAATAGATCTTGCACAAAGACCAGCAAAGGAGGTACTGATCTTAGACCTGCATTTCAGGCCTTGTCCCAAGGGTTGTTTGTGCATTTCACATAAACACGAAATGTGAAAGGCATAAACAGTCCTTGGAGAATTGGATGGGAGCCCATAAATTCCAAGAAATTGAAGATAAAGTGAAGTGCCTGTAAAGTCTGCTGGATCTAAAAAGTATCTCCTAACAATTCTGTGTACAGGCCACTGAATTCCACCCACTCTGTCAGAGCTGGCTGCCCAGTCCAAGTGCAGGAAGCCTTAGATGATGGCAAGGATGCCATGGGGCTGCAGCCCTGCTCTCAGCCTACCCATGGGGAGTGGAAACAGAAGCAGGAAGCTATGTTGTCCAGCATTTGGAATGTTCATTGGAAGTATAATGGCTGTCAAACATAAATCACGCTGAAGTGTTCCTGTAGTGTAAAAACATTTTTAGAAAGACCCATAAAGTCTTTTTAGGTTTATTGAAGTACTCATGGAAACTGAAACTTCTCTGGTCTGGCAGGTTCCTCAGAGGGATGTGTACAGAAACCACATCAGACCGAGGTCTTTTCCTGCTCTAAACAGCATTATTTCCCATAAACAGTTAGTGCACTTCTTGATTTGGAAGGTATATAAGCTTACATGCATTTCACAGTTTTCTAACCCTGTCTTTCAGAAATCAAGTCAAAATTTAGAGCCCTAGAAGGTCAAAATGGCATTTGAAATTGTTCTGAAAAATGGTTATAGATAAATCTGATTATTTTTTTCAAGCCAACCCTAGGCTTATTTGGAATTGACTCATCATTTCTGAACCCTACATAGACAAAATAAAAAGGGGAAGGGTAGACAATAGGTGGTACATAGGAGCTAGGAACAGCTAATTACCATTGGAAATGGGCCAACCTAAATAACTAAAATTACAGCAAAATAGTAAAGGAGGAACAAATTAAATGCAAGTGAATTTCCAATACTGCAGACTGAAATTGGAACGTCCATTGACAAAAATATTACAGTTGTTGATTTTGTTGTGCTAACAGCTACCTCTGCTGGCCCAGTTCCTTGTACGCATTTAATGTTTTGATTTTTTTTCTTCTAACACGACATGTACCCAAAATCTAAACCGCTTCTCAGCACATCAAATATCACATCATACTTTAACACTCAACTGGTTACTGGAAACTAATAATTAAAAGTTTGCTCGTTATTCTGAGATCTGCATTTTGCAGTATGATACTCTGTTTATTTTTGTCCTTAAGGTTGAAGATGGATCAGGTCAGTAGGAAAGTGCACAAAGAGCAAGGGTAGGGCTTGAGAAACAAAATTGCTGTAGTAATTTCTCTTTAACCAACCTTTCCTTGTTTGTCAGCCCATTTATCTTTTTTTCAGCACATAACTGGGGTTAATAAAAATATTTTAAGAATGAAAATGCTGTGAAGTCAGTAACGTAGGTGTAATATAGGAAAGTGTGTTTTATTTCAACTTTAGGGATCACCAGTTGCGTTTTCTGTTTGCAGAGTACTTTTAGGGCCATTAGAAAGACAATCTGGCCCAGAGGGTGTTTTTGGTTCTGCATTTTTGTTTCCCCATGCGGGTTATCTGTTCCCACGGCTGTCAGATTGCCTGTCCTTAGTGCCATTCTCGAATATCCACAAGGAGCCGGGAATGCCAAGGGATCCCCTGCCATGTTCCGATGCGTCTCCTGTGAAGCACTGCGGGGAAAAAAAAAAAAAAAAAAAAAAAAAAAAAAAAAAAAAAAAAAAAAGTGAGCAAATTTCTCTTTCTCTGCGCACCGCTGGATGTCACTGCTACCCAGCCAAAGTGCAGGTGAGCGGTGAACCCGAGGGGTTTTCTGCAGCAGATCTGCTTAACAGGTTCCAGCAACAGACCGCTGTAGAGTCCGATTGGGCTGGAAGAAAGCTGTTGGAAAAGATACCTATTCCTGAGATCTTTTCACTTGTATGGACGTTTTCCTTTTAAGAATAAGAAACTTGGAGGAAGGATATACTGCATTGACTGACACAGTCTGGTATACAGATCTTTCTAAGTGGAGGGAATAAATTATTAACAGATTTCACTGCAATACTTACAAAATTAAACCTACTGAGCTTTTGTGGTGCTAATTCCCGCTCCTGCCGGGATGTGCGTGGCTGCCTTTGTCGCACGGACTGTCCCGAGCCGATCGAGGGGACCGGAGCAGAGAGGTGCCACAGCCGCTGGTAACAGCAGGGGGAGGTGGGGAAACGCTGTGGGACTGAGGAGGAACTTAAATGACTGATTCAGCCTGATCCCCTCGAATTGCATTGGGTATCTGACCAATTCCCTCCTAATTTATTGTTCTTCTAATCGATCTCGAACCTGTTAGAAAGGCTTTCCTTAAAATATTTCTGCTTTCTCTTTTAGATCCAGCTGCTAATTTATTTGTATTTGAAGTTGCTTAAGGTCTCTCAGTAGCTTCTGTGGGCTTTGTTTCCTTGCACATCCCTCTCTCATAACCTCATAATTATCAAAACCACATGACAATTCCAACTGTAATTCTGATTTCTGGATGCCTCCCTCCATAAATAGACTTTTTTTTTTACACTGAAAATGGTATTTGGTGATAATGTTGAACATATACAATGGTGAACAGCTCTGGTCAGGCCATTTTCCACCAGCTACTCCTCATGATGATTTCATTAATTTTAGAAAACATTTTGCTGTAGTCAGAGGAAAACAGCATTGACAATCCATACATGAACATCAGCCTGCACATGTTCACTTTAAAAAAAAAAAAAGAAGATATTTCCTATTTTTATTTCTGCAGGATTATTATACCTCTTACTGCTGAAGTGACTGTCTTTTAAAAGTGTTCCAATTTGCCCTAGCACTTAGTTAATGGTTTCTGTGATGGATGAGATTTTTACTCCAATTTTCTTGGCAACAGTGAAGCACTGTGCAGAGATAATGTCAAAGGCAAATAAATGGGGCACAGAGAGGCTGTTGGAACCAGCTCCATGCTAACAGTGAACACAGTCAATTCAACTATGCTGTGAACTGCTAACACTAACCATTTTACAAATGGTAAACTGCAAAAGAACCTTATTTTATCAACAAATGCCCTTCCTAATTCCACAGTCCTTACATCCTAAAGCCGCTGAATTTCCCTGGAATTTCCCATTTTCCTGGTTGAATCTTAGCTGTTACTATTGCACCATCTTCCTATCTCTTACAGAATCAGCATACTAGAGCTTTCTGCCTTGGCTCTGGACTTTGTGAAGATGTGACTCAGTGCTCTGTGAGATTACTTCAGAACTTCTGAGAAGGAGAAAGGATTTCTTCTAGTTCTTCTTACCATCTGATAAACCAGTGACCTTTCAGAGCTCCCTTTCCCCTCTTAGATTATGCTCAAAATTCAGTTCTTCTAGCATTTTCTGTCAGCTTTAACGCCCAGTTCAATTTTGGTTTCTAAGAAGACTTGAGCAAGCTTGGGGGAAGCTGGCAAATACTCCTCCCCCCTTAAAAAAGAACCAAAACCAGCACAACAAACAAAAACCTAAACCAAACCCAACCCCCCATTTATTTAAATGGCTGCATGTGGGAAATGAGAAGGAATCGTGATCATGCGGCCGGCTCGGGGGTGACACACTGTGTATCTGCTTTGTCAGACACGAGAAGGGTGTGGGTGAGGGCAACTGTGCATTTGCTATTAATTCTAGCACGCTTTTGGTTGTCCTTTCACTTCAGTGCGATCGCTGCTGTCTTTGTGAGCAGGCTTATTCCTGATCCAGGGCGAATAAGGAATTCCTCAATGTTCAAGGGCTGGAGCAGGTGAAGAAAGTGTAGACATGAGGCAGCCTGTAAGAACACCTGTGGTGCTGTACTACCTCCCTCGGCCTTGCCTTCTTGCACACAAAACGTATTTTCATAGTTAGAGAGGCGCTGAAGACATCAGTTTTGCTCTGTATATGGGGAAGGGAACGAAAGTGACAGAAATGTTTCCCTGTGTCAAGAGAGATCACAAGGTGTGGAAAGGGAGCAGAAGGAGAGCGCGGAGGCTGGGAGCCGAGCGGGCGGCAGGGGAGCATTTCCCACCTGCCAGGCGGTGGCTGCCTCAGGTGGGAGCTATCACTCGCTAACTACACGGGTTTAAACTGCTCAGCCCTCCCTTCCCCTCCCTCCTCTCTGCTCAGCGTCTCTCCCGGGAGGTGTAAAAGCCCTGGGACGCCTGAAGACTCAAAATACTCTTCGGCGTCGTTTTATTTTACGTCTTTCCTTCGCCTTCCGGCTCTCCAGGTAGGCTCGACCGTGCCTCAGTATCGCTCAGGATGTGCTGTCCCTGACACGCTGGTTCATGTTCCGAAGCCCCGCGGCGGTATGAGGCGCGGCTGAGGGCTGAGCCCCTTCCGCAGGGCCGGGGCGGGGGCCGCAGCTCCCCGGCCACGGCACGAGTCCAAGATAACAAAGCCGCGGGCCTCGGCGAGGGGCCGCGCCCGCAGGGCTGCGGGGGAGGCACCGTAAGGGGCGGGGGCCGCTGCCGCCTCCGCCCGGCCCGGGGGTGCTCGGGGTGAGCGCCCACCAGGGGTCAGAGCGGGCGGGAGCCGCGGGGTTCGGGGGCAGAGCCGGGCTTCCTGCACGCCCGCTTTGTGCGGAGCACGGCTGCGTGCGGAGCGGGCGTGGCCGCGACATTCATTTCCGCGCTGCCTGGGCCCGGCGGGAGAGCGGCGGGGCGGCCCGGCGCAAGGGCACGCCTGGCGGGCACGCCTGGCGCACCGGCCCAGCAGACGCGGGGAGGAGGCTCCGGCAGCGCCGCCGTGTCCATGGACTAGCCGAGGCAGCGCAGGGACCCCCGCCGACGCCGACCGCCGCCTCGCCCTCCGCCCAGCTCGGCGAAACTTAGCGAGCAGGCTGCTGCCCCGGTGAGTCCCTATCCGCCCGCCCTCTGCCCCGCGGGTCGCGCCGTCCGGAGCGCCCCTTTCCCTCCCCGCCTTGAAGCGGCGGCGTTTCCCCCCTCTCTCTCCGGGGCAGTGTGCTCCCTGCAGCATCCCCTGGGGGCTGGGGCCGGGGGGCAGCCCGGCGCTGCCCAAGTTTGGCGGCAGCGCGGGGCTGTGGCGAGCCCCTGCCATTGTCCTTGTCCGTTAGAGGAAGCCCGAGGGGCCGGGTCAGGCTTCCTCTGGGAGTTCACGCTAGCTTGTCTCGTTCAGGTGCCACGAGGGAGAAAAATAATAATAATGAAAAAAATTAAAATAATTGAAAAAGGCCTTTCGGAGTGCTGCAGCCGGAGTTTGCCCACTCCGTTCTGCGCCGTCGCCCCGGCTGCTGCCAGACCCTGCCCCAGGCTGTTTCAGAGGGCGCAGTGGGTGTAAGAATTGATGGGGCCCGTAACTTAATTTTTAAAGTATTTTAGCTTTAATTGTCTATAGGCTGTGGTAGTGAGCGTCTTCTCTGACCCCCTTTTCAGCCTCCTGCCGTAACAGGCCCAGCCGTGGAGCGCGGGGGTACTAGGGGTGATGCTCCGTGGTCAGTTCTGTTTTTGGCTCTTGCTTTACCTTCCGTGCTCTATGTAGACTTAGCAGTTTCATTTTGAGACCTTCTGAATAAAAAAAGAAATAAAACCCCGCAAAGAAACCTAACCCGTGCTGTAAAAGAAGTTACTTGTTTGGGTGTTTTCTGTAGTGGATCTTCCAAGGAGGTGGTGGTGGAGGCGTGAAGGATATTTTAAAATAACTGGCAGGACAAAATTCTTCCAGCACTGCTTTTTGGTTTGGCTGGGTTTTTGTTTGTTACAGTAACATAAGCCTTGTGACCTAGAACTCTGGATGAAATGGAAGGGAAGCAGTTCCTAGAGAATGGAAGCACAGGGTGTGTCTTGTTCGTAAGCACTCTCTGGTGAGATGATCCATCTCTTTTCTTGCTGTCTCCAACAGGGAGTACGGCATCAGCACTGAGGCATTGTATACTCACAATACGTGTGAAACCTGAAATGCTCTGGTGTGGAAGGTTGAGGTGCTAGCACTGTCTGCTTGACAGGAGAGTTGTGTGCAGAGAGAGGGGATCAGGTGGGAATTCAAGTCTGGTCATTGGTGTGATGTAGGAATGAGCTGTGGCCAAAACTTTGCAGCTTTTGATTTAGTTTGTGTGTTTGGGTTTTTTTAACAGGAATTCAGGACGCTGTGTTGGTAGAATGGTGTTCTTTATCCTTTGATTAATGCCACTGGAAGAAAGTACTTTTAGGGTGTGATCTATATCCTTTAGCTCTGTTCTTGGAGGATGGAATACAGTGTTGTTACCTGTCCTTAGAAGGTTGTCTTGTTCAAAACTATAATGCCACTGCAACAGGATTTTTTAGAAATAGCTTTCCAAAAGTTTGGAAGTGCATTTATATTGAAAAAACAATGTGCAAGTAAGTTACACAGTTGGCATTTTGTTTTGTTTGTGTTTGTTTCCAGGTGGACTTGCTGAAGGTGCAGTCTAGGTCTAAATCACAGAAAGCTGATTTTCTGGGTGGTGTGTGCTCTGTGTGATTATTTTTCGTGTAAGTCCCAGTTTTTTAGTGTAAGATCCAGGTAGCTTCCTTTGTGTTGTAGCATTATCTCCAGTCCCCAAATCAGAAGAACACTCACTTAAGTCTTGTTTCCAGACACAGGCTTTGCCTGACATTTAGTGCATTGTAGACAAACCAATCTTACTGCTTCCTGTTTAAAGCCTCTTTCCTGTCCTTCCTGCCTCCGTGTGGGGAGTGGGAGCGTGGCAGAAAAGAAGGAAAAAGTGTGATCTTTTGCCAGGAACAGTGTCTGCAGAGCCTTCACAGAGGTAACATACCTAACAGGACTGCAAGGGAGGGGGTGTGTTCTGAGCTGCCTTTTACCAGTGTTAGGCCTTGTAATACTTAATGAAAGGACCGTGAAAAGCCCTTGTTCTGAGCCCTAAGATGCTGCTTAATTGAGATGCTTTCCTTGGTATTGAAGGCATAAGTTTTTGCTCTTGGGTGTAGCAAGAAAATTGTTGACATGGTGTCTTATGAATTTGGTGATATCTGGATGGTGAATGAGTTGATTGTATGCTTCTAATGAATATCTGAGGAATGTTGGATTGTTTTCTTTTGAGGCTGACCTCTGATTTTCTTAGAGGGTATTTTTGTTTAGTTTATGAAGCTTTAGTGGGTGGCTGCTAGTATGCCATTACCTGTAAATGGGTGTTTGGAAAAAAGGAATTTTTCTGCTGAAAAACTTCTACCATTTATTCTCCTAGTCTATCCAGTTTCTCCTTGTGGATTAGGTGTGGCACAGATTGAGAACTGATAAGTGTGAATAAATTAAACTCTTGTTTTGATTTCCCTGTGTTAGTTCAGAATTCTCATTGGGGTGTATGTGAGGGGAAGTGGAGTTCACACGGAGTGATTGTCAAAACTATTCCACAGGCCCTCCCTTTATTTTTTGCTTTTACAAAAAGTTTCACCTGGGTGGGGTATGGAAAAATCTGTGGATTTCAGACACACTTTACTTGTGAACGCTCATGTTGCTTTGCACTGTGGCTTCCTCTGCCAAAACTTCCTGTTTTTTGGTAGAACAGACTTTCATACTTTGCCACCTGTGGTGCGTTTCTGAGGCTGAAGGCTGCAATTCACAAAATCCGTCTGTGGTTCTCATCTTGCTTCAAGCTGAAGTAGCTCAGATGAAGTAAATTAGACCCTCAAACAGTGAGTGGTGCAGGCTGTTTCTAAAGGGGAATTAAACAGAAGTTATTTCTAGATGCAAAGGTTATATTCTAGATCTAAAAGATGGTCATGTGTCTTCCTCTCTGGTATTGCCCAATCCTAAAGTCTCTGGCTCTTCTAAAGTTGTGCTGTTGGTGGCTTGGGTGGAGCTACTGATGCTGCCTTCAGCCCCTGGCACAGTTTGGGCAGGAATAGGATCCTTCTCCTTGATGCTTTGGCTCATGTTCAGACCAAAGTATTTTGTAGAGATTAAGAACCATGACAGAGATAGTCAGGCTAAAGCTTATCGAGGTTAGATATGTGTGGGTTTTAAAAAGTAATAGTTTGGATCTTCCCAAGAATACAGGTGATGCCTTAAGTTGTAGCTTTCATGTTTTTCAGGTTCTGTGCTGCCTAGGGCTGCAGTTCTGAGCCTCATATTAAGTGTTACTCAGCTCTCTTCACAGGGTAGGCAGACAAAACAAATCCTTTTCCTGCTGAAGACCAAGGACAGTGAGTACAAGTTTCAGGCCCAAAAGCACAAACAAGGGTGGACTGAAGAGAGAAAACAAGAAGGATGGGACTTCATAATCTGAAGCTGTAATTGGACAATTAAACCCCAATATGGACCAAATGGACCAAAACTTAGAAAAGTGTGAGACCTCATGATCAGTTGTCCATTTTGTGACCATTTTAAGTCCACCTTGGGTGTAGTCCTGGCCAGGCCCTGTCCTGCCCAAGGTGTACCCTTAAATGCCTTTTAATGAATGTCTACTTTATTCTCTAGCTCTGTCCAATCTCTGTTCCAGGTCAGCCTTCCCAAGGCATCACAGGAATCTGAATTTCGATTTAGCAGTCTAAAAAGAAGGGGAGGGGCTGAAATGTCCAAGCTCTGATGACTTCATTTTAAATGCACAGTTTAACTACTTAACTATAGCTGAATGTCATATTTGTGTTGTAAAACAGCTTTGTTCTGGATAAAATCTACTTTCAGATGGTCAGTTAGTTGAAAAATCGTTGTTGGGCAAATTCTATTTTGGGAATGTCACAGGTGAGGATAATAGCAAAGTGCAGGTGTTGAGGATCACCTACAAAAGTTGTGATCCTTAAAAATAGACTGTGTAAGAGATTTTTGTAAGTGATGTTTGCCATTGAAATCACTGCCTTGAACAGCCAGTCTTTTGCTATTTTTTTTTACTAATCTGACATAAGTCTTGGAATTGAAGCCCTCAAAGAGAACCACTCTGCTTGATTATTCACATGTGATTTCTGTTATCACTCGTGCAGAAGACCTTTAACAAATGAAAATAAAATGTGCTGGCCACTATATCCAAACCCAAGGCTCTTAACTGGGTTTAAAAATAAGTTTATTTTCTTTTCTGGTTCAAAGTGTGCCTCTGCCTGTTTAGCAGGGGGAGGGGGATCAGCACTTGTTTTGCTTCAGTGTTTCCTGTCTTTCTTCAACTCTTTGGGAGCCAAGCAACTGTGTTCTGTCGTTTTCATTGTACCACAACTTATTTATGATACATCTGAGTGGAAGAATTTCTGCTCTTATCTAGGCTGAATGCTTGTGTTTCTTCTGAGAGCTCTTTCTGTGTCATTGTCTTTAGAAATTGTGCTAAAGCTGAAAATCCTAGGCCTGTCTTCATCCTTAATCTGAACCTGAGTGGGAAAGGCAAGGGTGTAAAACGACACAGGGCTCTGCTTCCCCTTGAACTTCGTAGTAAGCATTGTTGAATGTTGTCTTCGTGTTGTAAAAGAGCTTCTGTGGTATTAGAAAAGAGCTTCTCTCTGCTTTATGCTTCTGGGCTGGAGAACAGGCATTTATACCAAACCCATAAAGGACTTTCATGGGAAGATGTGTCCTGAAACTCCCTGGTGTAGTTGGGGCTCTTTGGCACTAATTGGCTCAGGTACTTGATGAGCTTGTGTGTACACGTGAGCTTTTGGCTTTAGGGCTTGTTCTGTTTTGGCATTCTCGTTTTGTTTCAGGCAGGTTGTCAGTGTACAAGCCCAAATATGTTCATGTGGCCCAACAGCCCTTTCCAGAAATCTCTTTTCCTCTTTTAATAGTTTTTGTTTCCTGCTCAAAGACTAAATAATTGATACTTGAGTCTCTCTGGAAAGGAGCTTTCTCTAAATAATTGATGGACTTGAAGGTAGTAAAGTCAGGTGTTTGAGATGCTGCACTTGCAGCTAAAGGATGAAGCAGAGTATTTGGAGGCAGCTGAATGCTGTGATTTTTAATGTTTTAAAAAACCTCATTTGTTCAGCTTGGCAAGTTATGTACTCTTGCTTTGAGGCAAAAAATGGGTGCTGAAATATGTTCACTGACATCCAGAAACTTCTGGAATAGAAAACAAAGGGAATAGCCTCAAGTAACTTGGGTCTGAAGGGTGACACCTGAGAGGTTGGTGTCTCTATGTGACAGCAGCGTTCTGACTGCCAGGGTATGGAGCTGATTATTTCAATGCATATTGCTTTTCCCTCAACAATTGGTTATTAGATGGTGCTCAGGGAAGGACTTCTTGGGGGTGAAATATGCCTGCAGTGGTGTAGCTGTATCTAATAAAGGGTAAAAACAGCAATGCTTTCTACCCTGCCCTGAGTACTAAGTTGCTTCAGTTTGGCTGCATGGCAAGCCTGTGGAGCAGGAAGGTTCATCAAAAAAGTTGTCTGACTTGAAACTAATGGAAGGCAATTAGTGAGATGACTCTTGGAAAGCAATTGGTGAGATGACTCTTGGAAGACAGTAGGGCGGCTTTCTTTGCTAAGTGTCCACCATTTGTCAAAATATCCTTGGCTGAGCTTGCAAAGGATATTTTGACAAAGTGGTCATAGCACTTGTGTCACTTTTGCAGGAGTGGTCTGCTCCTGCAAAACAGGAGTGTTCCACTGAAGGAGCCTGCCCAGCTGGGGTAAGTGAGAAGGGAAGGTGCAGTTCAGCGCTGTGGTGTTGTTTTATCTGAGCTGTGCTGCTTGTGTAGCCAGTCGCCCTGTACTGTCAGCCCATTCAGATGGGCTGTTGTCACGTTTTTTTCCATCAGGAGGTGTGTTTCTTGTTTCACTGAAGGCCCAGGTTAGGAAGTATTTGTGTCTGAGCTCTGCACCTTCTAATTCTGCTGGCGTGTTTGTAATTAGCTGTTGCAGACACTGAGGTCTGTGTTGGAAGCAGCACTGACTGTGTCCCTTCACAGCCTTTGTTGCCCTGATCTCTAAATGGCACAGTGTTGTTCTTGGCATCGTCTTGAGAGGTGGAAAGCCTGTTTTTCCTCCTTCCCCAGGGGCGGATACAGACTTTGGGCGAGATGGTCAAGGCTTTCTCACGACCTGCCAGAGCACTGGCTTTTGGGGGAAGGGCTGGAGCTGTTCAAGCATGGGCTTGTCCTGAAGCAGCATTGGGTTTTGTCTTTTTAATCTTTTCCCTGTGGTGTGGTAGCATGTGCCTGGTGCTCTGCCAGCCTACTTGCTATAACTCCTCAAGCATTAACTTGTTGCTGTGTATTTGGGCTGAGGCATTTATTCTGATGAAGAGCTGGCAGTGGCTAGGATTGTGAGACATTGGTGAAGGCTGTTTTGTCACATCTTTCAGATTTTCCAGTGCTGCCTTAGAGATTTATCTTTTTGTTGGGTTTTGCAAGTTTCAAGAGTGTGTTTCTTTACCAGAAGGGAGGTAAAGAGATGAATTACATGGTGGTTGATCTGCCTACGTGGCCAGAAAGAGCCATTTGCTGGTGATTGTCGTCCTTGGCAAGTAAAGTGAGGCTGTTCTGGTTGTGTTATGAATGCAGTTGCTGGAGGTGGATGGAGGGCAGCAAAAGAAAGCTTTGAGAGCATTGTCCCCAAACCCTCCATGCCTTTCCCCAAAAAGTAGAGTTCTCTGGTGCCTCATTTAAGATGGGTGTTCCTCTGGTGGTGAAAGCATAGGGCCTGGTAATTGGGGTGAGGGGGGAAGAAAAAAAAAAGGAGGTTTTAGGGATTGAACTCCACATCTTGTTTTCGTGACGTGGAGTCAGCATTGTGTAAACAAAACAAGTAGTGAATGTAACTGGTATTATCCAGATATTGCAGTCATTTGCTGGTGTGCTCATTATTAGAGATCAGATTTGAACCCTGGAATTTTAAATTTTTTTTAACAAAGAAATATCTTGATCTGATTTACACTGTTTAAATAATATCTATTTTATTATATGTGATATATATGTTTCTATATATAAATTCATATATAGGAATGTTCAGTGTGAAGACTAAGAAATATGGTGTGGATGTAGACAGACTGCACATCATATCCAAAGCAAGGAACATTTTTAAGAAAACAAACCACAAAATCCAAAGCAAATTATATGCTCATCACTTCTTCGTTGTATATTGCTATAATCAGTCTCTCAGGGTTTTTGTTTTTCTTATGAAAAGAGAAAATGAAGGTATATTCTTTTAGACTGAAATACAACTGGAGACTGAGCAAGTGGCATTCCTGGAAGTGGAGAAAAGTCACAATATGTATAAAAATTTAGGATGTTCTCTGAAGAAAGAGTGTATTTGCCAGCAAAGAAAGTTGGTGGCTTCCTGTCTTTTTTATTGATATGAAGTGGTATAGCAAATGGAGGGGCCCATTCTGTGCTTGAAACCTTTTAGTCTGTGTGGAGGTATGGGAGGGAGCAGACAAAATATGAAATAGGTTCTGTTACTGTTGGATTACTAAATAGAAGTAAAAATATTCCCCAAACTGGATGTTCTGGCTCCTCAGATAAGATATTTGTTTTGTAAGGCTTCCAAAACCGTCTCTTAGAAGGGGAAAAAAATCAAATTACATGCTTCTTTTAAATTAAGGCTGAGTTTTGCCTTGCAGCTGATGATGTTACAGAGAGTGGGTGTGTGTCTGCTCTCATGAGAGGTAGTAGAAAGCAACTGAGAAGTTTGGGTCAGCTAAGATTATTCTGGTTGCTTGTTCTGACAGGTTTTGCACCCTGGGGTACATAAATTCCTACTCAGAATGACTAACTGGCTTCTATGAGTTTCCCAATACCTGAACTTGCTGTGAAGTAAAAGGAAAGCATGACTTGTGCCTTGTTGTGTATAGTGAGTAAGTTGCAGCACAGGCAAGGTCCTGTTCAGATGAAACTGGTCAATAGCTGAAGAAAGTTTCCATAGACACCAAATGTTTTTCTAAGATGTTGATGGAGGCATCTGTTGAACTGTAGTGATAATACCTAGTGTTGTTTTCACATACTTTGGTGTAATCCAACTGAAGTCAAACTCCAGGGGTTTATCCAATAGCGCTTCTGAGGATGTGGACAGTGAGGGCCCTACATCCCGTGCTCTTCTCTGTATTTCTTAAATATTAGTAAAGAGATGGATATCTTACAAAAGGATGGTTCTTCTACTGTCTTCTCCTTGGAAAATTGCTGACTTTTAGATGAAGTTTACATGTGACATTTCCTTTTCTGTCTGTTTCCTGTGCTATGTCTTGCTTTAATTCAGAATGTAGAGTATATGCTTTGTTTGCAGTCAACTACTTTTGAGCAGATTTTCCTTTAACTAGGCAAGAGATCCTTGCCTTTTAGTTGATACCTTTGTTGAGCACCTCTGTATGTTGAAGCAGAAACTACCTTATCTGTTCAGTTACTACTTCAATGAACCTGAGGTCAGTGGGGCAGAACTAGCATAAATGTAGTAAAATTCTGTGGATAATTGAGCTGTGCCTCAAATAACTAAAAATATTTGTAGTTCGAACTTTCATTGTCAAGACTTCTATTGTACAGTGTCATTGACTGGCATTCTGAGTGATTTGTATAAATGAAAATATTGGATCTTTGGAACTTCTGTTTTGAGGATTTTTTTATATATATATTATTAGTAGGGGTTTTTTTTTCTGAGGAGGAATAAATACTTCTTCACGTGAAAGCAAGGCCAGCCAGCTGTATCTTTTGTAGCTTCTGTATGAAGAACAGTGAAAAGTAATTGGTAGAACTGCTGTTGTCCTCTGTTACAGTTTTTGAATTGCTGTGGGAGCAGAATTGAATTCTGCTTGCCTTTTGCAAGTCTTTAGTGTAGCTCTGTTAGTTTAAGAAATCAGATGGAGCTGAAAATGTTCCATGAATCATAGCTTGAATAGCTCCTTGAATTACAGTTGTGCAGTGTAGAGCCTCTATGCCAAAGGATTGGTGATGTTAGTCAAGTGGGGAATTCAGAAGAGGGTCTTGATGACTGTTATAAATTTAGAGAGCCAATTCCATCGAAAAACGATTTATTTGCAAACAAAAATTTCGGACAGGCAATCGACAGAGCCAACGAGACAAGGAAACAGTGCGTGCACTGGGTGAAACCCCAAACGTGACCTCTGCCGCGTCACATTTCCCCGAGGTTTCACACAGTGTGCCTTGTGCTGCTGGTTTTTATACAGTGTTTCATAGTACATGATCTCAGTCCCGTCTGAGATACATATTCATGTATCTTTGTTTTCCTTCTGCCCACCTTGTTGAATAGATTTCCGGTCAGGGAGATGCCCCTGAGTAGATTTACTGGAACTGGGCATTGGGATTCACCATCTTGATGATGCTGATAAGATACATATCAGTTGCTAATTGCTGGGTCCTTGGTTCACTCATCCATGGTGAAGATCCATCTCCTCCCAGCTGCACCCTCTTTTCTTCTGCTCATGTGGTTTTCTTCTGTGCTGGCAGCGATTGTCACAATCTTTCAGGACAAGTTTTTCAAGGTGTTTGTGACTTTGGCTTTAAGGTTACAGTGTAGATTTTTATAAAACATATTTACCATAAAACCAAATTACATACCATATTTATCACATCACACAAACATTATGAAAACATGAATTATTCCTTATTACAATTACCATATAGCTTATTCCCAAAAATGTGGAGTGTCCACTTTGTGAATGTTACTGAGCTCTGAGCACTTACATGGCGTTTTGGAGGCAGGTCTTCCACACAGAAGTAGTGGCTTGGCCAAAAGGGCAGCATAACCAGTGTGAGGTGCAGGGACCTGGAGTGGAGCTCTTTCAAATTGCTGCTTCCTTATTTGGGGTTTGGAAATACTGGTGTATGTTTCTGACAAGTTTTCCTAAGTTGTGGTTTGTGATGCAGTAGTAGAATAAACCCTGGCCACTGAAACATGAAACCCTTCCTAACTGGTTGGGGATTTGTTCTTCTCTGAGAGGTTGCTTTTTAGTGCTTACAGTGGAGCAACTTCTGCTTGAGATATTCTTTGAGGTCTTCAGCACAGTACAGAATAAGGGTCTCAAAAGATGACATCTTAAGAATTCTGTGTGGCTTTGGCCATGTTTTCCATTGAGTTCTGAGATTTGTTACTTGCCATTATTTTTGTGGTGAAAGAAAGAACCTATTAATGATATCCTTCATCATTAGTTTTTCAGGTTAAAAAAATATCCTTTTAATGATTAATCCTCAGGTTTCTTCTAAGAATGAGCAAGTATTTCTCTGCTCATCTGAACTGCAGCTGAACTAAATAAACTGCACTTGTATTCCTTAAGAGAGGCATGTCTGTTCTTTTTGATGCCCTAGACTGAATTCCTAGGAGACAAAATTGCAAAATGACACATTTGCTTGGAGTTCCTGAATCATCAGCAGGACTGCTGTCTATTTCCAGAAGCAGATTAGCCTGTAAGAACATCAAATCCTGTCAGTTTATCTTGCTTTTTTGCTCTACCAGCTCAGCCCCTTCACGTGAAGATTTGATGGCCGGCACCCAGCTGAACATTAGGACCCCTGTGGTGGTCAGCTTCTCTCTAGGATGTGGGAAGAGCAATCTGTAGTGCCTCTTAGTTGTTCCATTTTTAGAAGGTCCTAAGAGTATCTCTGAATTTTACCTGGTTGGGGATTAGGCTGCTTTTTACCTTTAAAAAATGATTGAGCAATTTCAAAGAGTGACAATTGTTTTTAATGACACCGTGTCTTGAATGAACTGATGCTTTTTGATATAGATTTGGTCTTGATGGAATGGAATTGAGTCATATCAAAACAAGTCATAGACCAAAGTAGAGTATATTAAGAATTCTTTCTCCTCAGCATGTTCTTCTTTGTCCATTTGCTTCACCAGCTTCATGTAGCTGTAATGCTTTGTATTGATGGACAGTGGTGGAGAAGCCAGCAGCTTGGCAAATGACATTTCTTCTTGCCTCAGTTGTGCCCCTGTACCCCCAGCTTCATCTGTTTCAGCATCTTGGCTTCAGGGTGTGCTGCTGGTACAGGCTGGCACTAGAGGGGTGCTGTGTTTCCATGGGCACACTCGAGCTGCCACTGCTTTTGCTGTCCCATCCTTGTTCTCCTGCCACCTCCTGACTGCCCCACACTTGGCATTTCTTCATGCTCTGGCATGGGAGATGGGAAGGCTTAAAACTGGTTTACTGCTTTGTGTGTGGTACAAGATTACAGGATTGATCTGAAGATTTGCTAGTGGTTTGCTGTGTGGCTGTTTTCTCCACTGAGTAGGTTGATTAATGGTTGTGGATTTTAGGAGGAGCAGGGAAGGGGATCAGGACTTTCTATATGGTGGCAGTATTGGGTGAACTTGGAACTTCAGTGTGACTTAGGTCTGCCTTGTAAAGTAAATTCTCTGGAGGATTAAAAGAATTTTTGTACCTAAATCTGGAAACTTACTTTGTTTCAGTTGTTCTAGACTTAACATCTTATCCATGAGGATTTTTCTGCCTATCTGCCATAGTTTAGTTAAAAGATCATATAATCTGTTTTATGAGAATTAGGAATATGCATTAGGAATATCACTGCTGTAGCATTTTGAAGGTAAGAGTGGAGTTGTGGGTGTTGAAATGGCAGCAGCCTCTTGATGAATGACTACATTTTTCCCCTCTCACTAAAGCTGTAAACACCAAGACAAAATTATATTCTACCAAAGCAGCAGTGCTCTGTATTTAATTTTTAGAAATTCCTATTGCTGTGAGTGGGTGATAACTGTCAGCTGACACAATGTGACTTGCTTTGTCTGAAACACAGTGGAGAACGTTATTAGTCTGTGCTGCCCACATACTGCTTTAATCTTCCAAGTGTTTTTAGTATTGCCTAACCATGGCTATGCAGCCTGTGCTGTGAATGGAGTGAATTACTGACATAGCAGATTTCTAGACTGGTAACAGATGCCTTCTGTGTTAGCAAACATTAACTCCTTTTCCTATAAACACAGGGAAGCTGGCTGTGTCGTCCTGAGTGGACTGCTTCATTTGTTCATAGTGTTAAGGGAAAAAAATCACATACCTGCACTTCAGTTTTATTATGCTACTCCCATACCAGCCATATGGCTGTTCAGTGTTCTGTGTTCAGTGGTCTGTCAAGAACCACCAAAAGAATTCTGGTGAAGGTAAGCACAGAGCAAGCCAAATCAGCTCTTAAGGTAGGCAGGTGTTTTGAAAGCTAATTTGGAAGTCTGAGGAGCTGTCGCGCTGTTACAGGACAGTTTCTTGCTAGTACTGGTAATACAGCCCCCCATAATTTCTGAGCATTTAGAAGTGTGTATGTTGAAAAAAGTATTTTGCTTTTTCATTCTGCTAAAGTACTGTGATTGGCGTTGACTGGGGCATCTTAGCAGTTCCTTGAAGTGTGGAGAAATGTCTGGCAAGCTGGTGGTCAAAACAGTGAGGTAGGTGGGTAGTAGTGCTTATCAATAAGGATATTTTTTTACTGCTCGTATTCCTGTGAATAGTTTTAGTGGAGATGGGGCTGAACAGTTGAATATAAGTCCAATGCCAGGGAGGATAACCTAACAAAAAGTGAGTCTTCAAATGATGTTTGTACTTCAGGTCCTGAAATGATGTGCTTGCCTTTTTGCCTCAGGTTATATTTTAAGCCTCTGTCTAGCAGAACCTCCTTTTTGTGAAATTTAATGATGTGCCAGCTAAATGCAACCTGCTGCCTTCTCTTTTGTAGATGTAGCAGCACCAAAAGCAATGATCTTTATGTGCGTTTTGTAGTTGCTGCTCCTATTCTTTACTAGGTTCCTGATTTTCACAGGGAGGAGGCAGAACAGTGATGGAGGCCTCAGTGTGTCTGCATCTGGAGAATATATTTGCATTGGCAGCCAGTGTACTGCTGTAA
Organism: Phylloscopus whistleri; assembly: GCA_017589585.1. Lineage (NCBI taxonomy): Eukaryota > Metazoa > Chordata > Aves > Passeriformes > Phylloscopidae > Phylloscopus > Phylloscopus whistleri. The sequence continues at coordinate 310,691 of JADMLD010001407.1, read as the reverse complement.
AATGGGATTACACTCGTGCAGATGGAGTCTTGGACTCTGCTCAGATTAGTGGAATTCTGTTCTTGTACCCTCTCTTTCGTCTCTTGCCCAGGCACATCAGACTGACTGACTTGGACAAGTGTATGCATATTGATTGTTGAAATATAAATTGCTGTTTGGAGCTAGAAACTGAAATTAAGTTGGGAAAACCAAATTTGGTTCGTTCTCTTATATTCACTCAGTTGTGGACTTAGATAAGCAGGAGAACGGTGCTTAAGCAAGAGTTCTTTGCTATGATTCATAACAGTTGTAAAGGTTCCTAAATTTTGTCTGTAATATTGGATGGGTTGCAGAAGTCAGTAACTAAATTACAAAACTCATTTTATGTGGTACGACTGGGCCACATGTAGCAAGGCTCTTTCCAGTCACTACCTATGAAGGACAATTTTCTTTGCTTTAACAAAAGTGGTTGTTGCTATAAATGGACTATGTACATTAGAATTTATAAAGTGAAGGAAGAAAACTTGTCTTTTTAATGTTTGGGTAAAATTATATGGAAATCAACATCTGACTAGAAATACCAAGCTCAAGTATTAATTCACACTCTAGTCTGTGTTGGATGGGATTCTCAAAGCTAACTTCTGTTTCTTCAGTAAGTGGGAGTAAGTTTTTCTGTAAGTTTTTTGTACTTAGGTGCAGATTCCTTTCTAGGGGAAAAAAAACCCCCAAAACTAAACAATCCCAAAAAACCTAGTTTACCTTCTCATAGGTGTGGATGTGGTGCAGTTCACTTGTCCATTCCGTGGTCTGGATTTCAGACTTGACTGGGTAGGCTTGGTTTTTACATGCTGTCCCTGAATGACCAGGGTGGCACAGTACATTTTCCTAGCTAGAAGATGTTTGAAAATTCTGCATTCTTGTTTGCTTGCCTTTGCAAGCTTTTCACTGACATTTACGTCAAGGAAGTGGAGGATTGAGATGCTGCTCATCTGTCTTAGGCAGCACTCAGCTGTCAAGAATGTGAGGGATGTGCAAGTGCTCACTCCTGCTCTGAATTTACAGCTTGTTCTGTTTTTCTTATGCATGGCATTTCTGCAGAGGTGGGAGTTGTGGTTGAACCTTATCTGGCTGGTGTGTGTGTGTAAGGAAGCAAACCAAAGTCCACAGAGCAGATGAGTTTTAAATGGTGGGACCTTGGTTCATGAGAATAAAACCACTTACAGGAAATGATCTGGCAAAGGAGCATGCAAATATGGAAGAGCTGGGTACAAATACCTTTTGTATTTAGCAATCCATGGACAATGAGAGATTCCAGGTAACCACTTTGGATATCCTGCTAGCTGAGTTGCTGGATGTGCAATCCACAGGGTTTTTGGGTAAGTCTAAGCAGCCATCTGCAGAAGTAAAATGGTTTTGAAAGAGTGAGAAGGCAGATGAGTTTTAACTCACTGATGTAGATCTTCCTAGGCTAACTGTATAGTGAGTTTCCTTTGTGCGTGTGCCAGCCCTGTTACAGCATTAGGGTGCTTAAAGATAAAACTATAAAGCAACTGTGATAAATGGTAATTCATGTTTTCATAATATTGCTGTTATAGTAGGTAGAAATAAAAATGTGTTTTTGAGAAGGCAAACTACCTTTTGCATAAGGCAGAGGAGTGGGTGTGAGGCTTTCACAAGGAGCTTTCACCCATCTCCAGAGGAGAAAACAAAGACATTAAAATGCAAATAGAAGGTGGAGGACAAGGCTGGAAGGAAGACACTTAACGCCTGATAAGACTTGATGGCTCAGTGATGGTGTCTTACCAGGACCATTTGGACCATTCAGGAGTCTCCCCCACCCAGGAAATCCTTTCAGGAGGACCGGACCCTGCTTTCAGAAATGACATCAACCACTGAAAGGAAGTCACCGAGGGACAAAAGAACTTATAGAATTTGGGACTCAGGTAGCCCAGCCAGAAAGAGCATAAGAACGGCTGTCCTGGGCTCAGTCCTTGGTGAAAACTCGTGTGTGTGCAGTGTGACAGAGGCTGTGCTCGCGGTTTCACCCAGTGAGGAACGCCTGGGGTCGGCACTGCATCCTTGATTGTGGGCTTTGATGATTTCGCTGTCCAAATTCTCTGGCAAGTAAATTGCTTTCGATGGAATTGGCTCTTTGAATTTATAACAGCAACAGATACTGAAAGGAAGTGTAGGGTCAGTCGAAGTGTGAGCTGACTTTGAAAATACCTCTGGATGGCATATGGTACAAATTACTGTACTCCCTTTCTCAACAGAGCAAGAGAGACCTGGGAAAAAACCTTTATTCGTGAAATCTTTACCTAATCTTGTTATTCTTTCTCTTCTGTGCAGACGCTGTGCTATAGAAGATGCACTATTACCGATATTCTAATGCAGAAGTCAGCTGTTGGTACAAATACTTGCTCTTCAGCTACAACATTGTCTTCTGGGTGAGTACAAATTTAGAGACTGAAATAATTTAGGCATAGCTAAATTTTATTAACTTCATTACTCTGTTCAAGAGAACAAGCTGAACTAGTTGCCTGAAGGAAGCTGATGGATAGTATGCTCCAGGTGTTTTGTAATTGAAGATGCTTATCCCATAGGAGAAATTAATTATTATTGAAAGTGTGAGGACTCACTATCCATATTATCCATGTTAAGTTGCTTCCCTGTTAAAAGAATCCTCCTATAATGTTTCCTTTCAGATCATCTTTGATCTTTGTTGGGTAGTGTAGCTGTAAATATGATATGCAGAAGAGAAGAAAGGAGCTTCCTCAGATATGTGTCAACAGCTGGCAGCACGTGTCATGCTCTGTGGGCAGCTGAATTGTCTGATACAGTCTTGACATACTTAGCTGTGGACTAATCTGTCTATAATGTTTGTTTAGAGTTGTGAGTGTGAAAAGGTACAATAAAAGATGAGTGATTTTCGATGTGTATTGATGGTTAATGAAGCACCTGCCTTGGAAAAGAAGGCCCTTTAAAGGTTAGTGCATAGTGTTGTGCTAGAAAAAGTTAAGATGTCTGTGAGGGGAAACTGAGGAAGATAAACTCAGTAGGAAGATAAATTCAGATAAACTCAATTATTCCTTTTGGAACTTTCAGGTCAAATATTAACAGTTTGCACCTGAAGTCCTAGGAACTGCAGTCATGGAAATGCATGAGTAGTCCTGGAAAAGTGCAGATACACTGACTTGTTCAGGTGCTAGCAGTAAAGTTGCTGAAAACCACAGGACTATTTGCTGCTGTCACCACCTTTTGTTTACTGGTGCAATGCTCTAACATGATACTGTAGCCCTGAGCCACAGGGTGTATCCTAGTGTGGATACCAGGGCAGAAAAGATGTGTAGAAAGTTTTGTTCCATGAAGAGTCATTTGCAACAATGCCGCATAGTGCAAGTGTTCGTTAGGGATAATATTTTGTGTTGCAACTGAAGATGCCTTCAACAGGTCAAAAATTGTGCTTACAAGCCACCAGCTCTGCAGTTCCTTTTCTTGTGTATTGTCCAATTCCCTTGTACCTGTAGTGGAGTGTGGCACAGTGAGAAGTGATCCCTGCCAAACTGTTCTGGATTGCAGTGAAATCACTTCATAACTGTGTGGATGCTCTTCCGGCAGTTCATGGTGGGATATGTGAGAAATCGACACTCCTGTTCATAAACGAATTAGGGTTCTTCTAGACCTCTGGTTTTTTTCTAGTGAGTGTCTCATGAAGTGGGGTCTATGACTAGCTGTTTCTGACAACCTTTTAAAAACTAAATTTTTTTGTCTTCACTGTAAGGAGAAGATTATGAAGAATTTGCCCATTTTTTCACAGGAATCAATTTTGTATCTTCTTCTCTGCAGTCATTACATTTTTTTTTCACCTTTTAAAAACTGTATTCTCTTGAGATGAATGATGAAGATCTAAAGACTTTTCTGTTCTTTAAAGAAAAACTTTTAAAGAGGTGCCAAAACACTGAAGAGAATTCATAATATGACATGTGCTTCAGCTGATCTGTTGGCTGGAGGAATTAGCTTTCTGAACAGGTACTTGTAGTCTTGGTAGCTTCCTCAACAAAAGGGGTCTGATGCTTCTGTTGATGTTATCAGGCTCACCTAGTAAATGATGTGCAGCTACAGCTCTTTTGATAAGATTTTTGGCACCTTTAGTTGTAGAACAAGCTATGTAAATGTTGAAGGTAGACACCCCTATAGGCAATCCATGAATCATTTAGCTGACACAAGGATTCAGGAGACTGAAATCCTGCTGGCTGGGATGACTGCAAATGCATCATTTGTGAAACAGACTAAATTTTCTGTGTGCCTGAAAAGAACTGAAGGACTACGGAACCAGAAGGGGAAATGTAACCATAACTCACAAGCAGCATTTAAGGACAGAATGATTTACTTTTCTTGGTGTTTCTGCAAACTTGTTTGTAAGCATTTGTTAGTGAGCATGGCTGCTCTAGAGGTGGATGAGGGATGGCTTTAGCTAGATGTCAGAGGGCCTTTTGCCCTTATAAGCTGTTAGAGCTCTCTTGTGTTTCAGCTCAGGACAGTTTATACACAAACCAGATAATGTGCATGTAAATAGTTGCATTTGTTCTTCTGTCATATTAATTAAAGGTAAATGTTGACTTTCCTGTTGTAGCTCTAAAGATATCACTGACTGTATCAACTTTAAAGCATGTGATAATTCCCAGAATTATTAAACTTTTCACTGAGTGGTTACTGCAGTTTGTGTGATGCTTCAAATACAGTTCACATAGATAGGGATGAAACAAAATACTGAACTCACAGAGGGCAAATATGACTAATAATGGCAAGATTAGTGCAATCGCCCTTCAGAAATCTGTAAACCTTCACTCTTTGGAAGTCTCCTTTTTTTCAGGTGAGTGACTTGGGAATAGACAGTTCTGGCTTTTAGTTGTGCACTGCTGGCTTGTGATATCACTTCCCTGTTATTTTAAGAGAAGGAATGGAGGCCATAGGAGGGCGCTGCCTAGGCATGGCTTTGATGTGCCATTAGTTTGTTTCCATCTTGCTTTTTAAGCATGCTCACAGGACTTGGCTTGTCCAAGTACACTCTTGTTAATGAGTGGTGATAAGGCAGTAGAGCCAATAAGATAGCCCTGCAGAGAGCAAGATAAGAAGGCTGGACCTTTTTGTGCTTGAAAGCTTTTTTTTTTTGGTCAGATAACTTCATTTGTCATGGTTCAATTCAAAGACTGCAACAATGCCAAGTGAAGAGCTTGGTTTTGGCACCTTTCTATTCTGAATCATCCTGCAAATGAGTGAGCTTTTCTGTGAAAGCTCTGGTGCTTGCTGCTTTGCCTACAGCTGAAAGGGATTTTTTTGGGGGGTAGACTGAGAATTACACCTCAGCTGTGTCTTGGCTGTTTCAGTGAGGGATTGCATGTGTGCTCGCTACCAAACCCTTTTAGGTCTCTCACATGAATTGAGAGGAGATGGTAAAACAGCTTTTAGCTACTGTTACCTGCATTTATCTTCTAAAGGTCTGTAGTTGTATGTGACTCTTAAGGGTTATTGGAGACAAAACCAGAACTTGCCACTCATCTTATAAGACGTGTGGCATTCTGCTTTGAACATGGTGATGAAGGGGAAAAAATTCTCTTCAGTTCTGGAAAAGAATTCCTCTTTGAAAAATAAGAGAAGACCCAGGTTAACGTAAGATTTTCTTGGCTTTGCTATGTATGTTGTTTTCCAGGAACTTCTGGAACAGCAATGCTCTGCCAGGAAGAGGAGAGAATATACCACCAGGTGGTTTCCTGACCTGAGAGGAAGAGTCTCTGAAGAGACAAGGATGGGAAGGAAGGGCTGCAGGCTGCTGATTGCTCTAGCATGGGTGGAGCTGCAATGTAAAATAGGATTTTCCAGGGAGTGGAAAATGTGTTCTCTGTAAGAGTATACAAAAACTGCATGCAATTCCTATTGCTGCTGATCAGACCTAGGGACAGGCTGACCTACAATCAGTTTGTGTGCAAGAGTTGTCTTGCAAGAGTCACTTAGCTGCTGCCTACATTTGAGAAACAAATTAGCTCTGTTTTCTCAGTTGGTAGTATGATTCTGACAGCGTAGACACAGGAATCCTAAGAATTCAAAGTCTGCTTGGGGATGGATAAATGACTAATGCTTAAAAATGGTAATTTGGGCACAGTGTCACTGAATTGGCATCAGTATTGTACATCTGAGCAGAGCCTACAGTTTGATGCAATATGTTAAAAAAGTCGATTTATCAGTTCTAAAGCAGGAAATAGGCAAATGCTGGTAATGCAGTGTTTCAGTTTCCTGTTCAAAGGGACACAGTTGAGCTGCTTTGTGTATGTTTCCATCTAACCTTTCATGCAGTATATGGCTTAAAGGACTCTCCAGCACAGCAGGGAATTGGGAGGTCTAGTTTGTTCTTGTTGACATGCCATTCAGATTCTGGTGAAAGGCAAATTTCAAAATGCTGTGCTGTGTCTGTTAAGTACTATGTGCTTCTTGAGTATTCATGAAGAATCAAATTAAAATACTTTAAAAAACATAATTTATAAAATACATAAATATTGTAGAATAAATGCCCTTCAAATATTTTTTTAAGAGATTGACTTATGGGGAGGAAGATCCCATTACTTTTGTCTCAAATTACAGGCAATATTTGTTTTATTTGAGCAATAGTGCTACTAGCTAAGTTTTTTGAGAATGTGGTTGATTAGTATGTCTAATTTTTTTTTTTTTTTTTAATTTTAGCTAGCTGGAGTGGCCTTCCTTGCAGCTGGTCTGTGGGCATGGAGTGAAAAGGTAAGGATAAAAATGGCTGGTCTTCCTTTAGTGGCTTCCCCCTTCTGCTCCAGTCAAACTACTTCCTCAGGAAGCAGCAAAAGTTAAATGTAGCATCTGAGCTCAGAAACATGTTCAAATAATCTAAACTGAGTTTAGTTGGAATTAGCTTTTTGTCACTGATCAAGAGTTAAGCTGTGACCCTTGATATTCAGAGCTTTTTTATGACCTTGTAAGAACAGGGAGAATTTAGCCTCTATGAACAGGTTCTCTTTCAAAAGCTACCAAGACTACAAGTACCTGTTCAGAAAGCTAATTCCTCCAGCCAACAGATCAGCTGAAGCACATGTCATATTATGAATTCTCTTCAGTGTTTTGGCACCTCTTTAAAAGTTTTTCTTTAAAGAACAGAAAAGTCTTTAGATCTTCATCATTCATCTCAAGAGAATACAGTTTTTAAAAGGTGAAAAAAAATGTAATGACTGCAGAGAAGAAGATACAAAATTGATTCCTGTGAAAAAATGGGCAAATTCTTCATAATCTTCTCCTTACAGTGAAGACAAAAAAATTTAGTTTTTAAAAGGTTGTCAGAAACAGCTAGTCATAGACCCCACTTCATGAGACACTCACTAGAAAAAAACCAGAGGTCTAGAAGAACCCTAATTCGTTTATGAACAGGAGTGTCGATTTCTCACATATCCCACCATGAACTGCCGGAAGAGCATCCACACAGTTATGAAGTGATTTCACTGCAATCCAGAACAGTTTGGCAGGGATCACTTCTCACTGTGCCACACTCCACTACAGGTACAAGGGAATTGGACAATACACAAGAAAAGGAACTGCAGAGCTGGTGGCTTGTAAGCACAATTTTTGACCTGTTGAAGGCATCTTCAGTTGCAACACAAAATATTATCCCTAACGAACACTTGCACTATGCGGCATTGTTGCAAATGACTCTTCATGGAACAAAACTTTCAAAAGCATGTTTTCTAAAATCTATATTTCTCTACCCAGCTCCTTTTATTACAAACAAATATTTGTGAGTGGTATGAGCTGTCTTTAAAAAAGCACCAGTAAATCTAAATGTGCATCTTTGAAATCCCTCAGAAAGATGCTCCCAGTTTGTTGGACATCTGTTGTCCACTTTATTCCCCATGGAGTGCTTAAGTGATTGTGTTTCCATGTAGAGGAACAAAACAGGGGAACATGACACAGCTGAATAACTCTTATTTTTAGCAAAGGTTTCTTGTAGCTAAGAAACTTCCTCAGCTGAAGGAAGTTGTATGCACATGTACTCAGAGTTCTCCTGTTACAAGAGAACAGAATGATACAGGTATGGAAATGAGCGGTTCCCCCCATTGAATGGCTGTAAAGGTTTAATGAATTGAAGCAGTAGGAGAAAGTGATCATGATTAGATTCACTTATCTGCATCTCACTCAGGAGTGGAGGGCAGGTGCCCTCGCTGCTCAGTTGTGCCACTAAGTGGTAAAACTTCAAATACCATCTTATGTTCACTTTTCCTTGCATGAAGTGGTTACACACAGCAGCTACCCACATGCAGAGAGGTTCTGATATTGCTCTGCTTTTTGGAAGTGAGTTTTATGGTGATTTTAATTCTGAGGTATTTATTCTCCTCCTTCCTGCTCCCTGTGTGCTTGTGCACATTCTCATAACTAGATTAGTGCTGTCATGGCTACATAATAAGCAACTTATCTCCACACACAAATGCATTTGCCTTCTTATCTTGTTGTTACAAAAGAATTTGCTTTCCAACCCTTTAAGGAGGATGTTAGACTTGCTTTGAATTTGTGTTCTCTAATGTTCTTTCTTCTGTTTACTAGACAAGCACATAGCATCTGTGTGGTTGGAGACTAGTACCTCCATTTGCCAAATTGAAGTTACTGAAAGGCAAAGGCAGACTCTTTTTTTCAAAACTTTGCCTGAGCTCTTTCTGCTCTCTGTGCTATCTTGCAGATAAATGCTTCAAAGCCTTGCCTGTAGTTTTGAGCTTCTGAATGGCTCATGAAATCTGTTGGTTATTTTTTATGTCCGTTGTTCTGTGCTATGTTTTCAGTCTTTCAGAGCAGTGCCATTCTTCAACCAGTAGTGCCTGTATTTTACAGATAAACATCTCAGTGAACAATAGGTGGGAAGTAAGAGAGAAACATTGCAGAAACTGCGCTGCAGTGGTAAACCCAAAGATAAACTACAGGTGGTGGAAGAGTTCTGAACATCCTGTTTCTTACCACAACATGAAGTACATTAGCTCCATTTAATTTCCCTGATTTTTGTCTCTTTTCTTTGTGCATTAGGACTACACTTCAGATTAATTCCTCAGGGTATAAATCCTGTCCTTCTCTTCTGGCTGATAATATATTGAAATGAGACTGCTGGTTTGTGAGAAATGTTGAAAATACTACATGGAAAAATGTTAAACCATCCTGATTTCTGTTACTTGATTAAGATCCAGTCTCTCTACCTGGTGTATCTAATTGGCCTATCCTTATGGTTTTGTAACTGGCTTTAGTTATTCTGATCAGTCATGTAAAACTTACGTAAAATTTTAGGAGTCAATATCTGTCAAACAAAAGGTACTGCAAAAGTCACAAAGAGTGAATTATTGTAAAATGTTGTTAGAAACAAGGTAAATAATGCTGAGCCCTCTTATCAGGGAAGCAGGTTTTGTTGTTAGAATGGTTTCAAAGGAAGATCTGGGAAACCAGAGTCAGCCTAACTAGTCAGCCAGAGTCAGCCTAACTTCATTCCAGGAAGTCGATGGCTAATAAGAAATGGAGTTTTCAAATTTCAGTTTTCAAGTCAAATTTCAAGTTTTCAGTTTTCAAATCAAGGCCATTGCTTAGAGGGACTTCAGGAGCATGGAGAAGTCACTGTTCCATGTGACTGAAAGAAAGAGTGAGTTTTGTTACAGAATGTCTGACACTGACTGCAGGTATCAGGCTTCACTCCTATGTAGCTGAGGAAATCTGTGCTGTAAAGGGCAGCCTGTTTGTACCAGGTGCAGATGGCACAGGCAGGAGTGTCTTTAGCAAAATGGGTGTGGTGGGATGAGTGTTTTCTGAATTAATTCCCTTTTTTCCTTCCTTCAGGATTTTTGACTTTAACATTTTATTTTTGACTTAACCTTCTTTTTAAATTAAGTGTGAACATGAAGAAAGTGTTGTGAACCAGTGACATCTGAGGTTGAATAATAAAGCCCAGTTCCTGCCAGCTTCTCTTTGTAACATGCTTTGATCAGAGGAAATTGTCTTCAAAAAAATGTTGCTTGAGCAAGTGAGATTGTCTGAAAACAAAAAGCTTGACTTTGGTTGTGGGAAGGAGATGGCTGGCAATAGTTATGAAGGTTTCAGCATCCTGGTCACACAGTGGTTTCACAGCATGTTGATTGTGCAAGGATGTTGCATTAGCCCATCTGATCTTGACTTGTGTTTCTTGATTGTGGGGTCTGAGCCAAGGTTTGATTAGGTGCGAGTCTGATAATTAACCAGGTAGACCAAGTTTGTTAGTTAGCTGTGAGATGTAACAGTTTTTAAGAATGAAACTGTGTGACTGGTAACACATTATCAACAAACTAGGAGCATTTTCTAATAGCCTGTTTCAGCTGTTAGTCACCAGCTGCAGCAAGGCAATTCTGAATCGTGCAGTTCAATTATATTTTTTCTTTTCATCCTGTCAGCCAGTTTTGATAAAAACAAGTGTCTTGCTGTTGCCAGGTTAACAGCTCTGGCACAATCTGTTATGGAACATGCTATGAAGGAGGATGGAGTCCTGTGGATCACTGTATTACTTTTTATCAGTGTCTTCAGCTGATGGAGTTTCTCCAAGAGCACATTTTCTTCTAATGCTATATTTTGAAGATTTTATTTTTGTTAAGTAAGCAGTTGAATAAGAAGTGATAGGGATTTTCCAGGCTGTTGTCCTTTGCACTTAACTCTAGAACAGATAACTAGGCAGAAAGATAGGAATTTGTATTTTATTGAAAGAATCAGGCAGCTTATTGCAAGTCTGTGATGTTTTTCTCTTACATTAAACATGCTTAGCTTGAGAATATACTTTATAAAGAAAAAAATAGTGAACATGTGATGATGGGATGTGCTGTGTTGATTTTTGTTATTTGTTTCAAAAGGGAAAATATTTCCTTATTAAATGTTCTATGTATTGTTGATGGTTGTTTGATGAACACTCAGGTTACTGCAGGGCTGCCTGGGTGTCACCACAAATCATTGTCATGAAGAGTTTGTTGTTTGCCCCTTCTGTCTTCTGCAGGTTCCATCTTGTTCTTGCACATCACCTGAGAATCCTGTTATGTGTATTTGATGGAATTTTAATGGTGTAATAGCTGGTGTAGCTATTAATAGGTGTAGCTGGTGTAATAACTTTTTAAAACCTAATCTAGGAAGTATAAGGAAGGTTTTCACTGTGTTAGCATTACATTCACATAGATTTAGCAATCTAGGCAGGCTTCATAAATTTTTTTCAAGATAAGTGATTTCTGGATCGTTAACAAGAAAAAGTTACTTCTGTGTTGGGCAAATTGCAGATATAGAGAATAGGTGACTCCTTTTGGTGTAAGAATTTTTATCAGGTGTGAAAGGGGAGTGTTTAGACTATACTTTTATATTTCTGAAAGTTTGGAGGAGCACTACTAAGACTCTTTGGCACTAGAAGGGTTGTAACTAAAATGAAAGGAAAAATATGCTGCCTTGAAAACCAAAACAAGGTTATTTCCATCTTTAAAATGGCATCCATAAGATGCTTTGTCCTTAGAATATCTTTCTCTTCCCCCACTTAAATATGAGGATTGGAAAAATTTTCTTTATTTGTTTTCTAGACCATGATATTGGAATGCCCTTCTGATTGATGCATTTCAAGTGAATATAAAACATTAATTCTTTTGCCTTGAAATTAAATGAACATTCAGTAATAGAATTGAGCTTTTGGCACCATCTTGTGGAATTCTGTTTGGCAAATAGACCTAGGAGGATGTCATCTGAGAAACTGACTTATTAAAAGAATTGCTAGCTATAACTTGAATGCTTCCTCTGCTGGGGTGAAGAAAACTGGTGTTGTCAATGACCATTTTATAACACAACTTTTTTTGTTGGTGTCACTGTTGGCAAGTTCAAGGGTTTGCAACCTTGTTCATTTGGAATCATGTGGAAATGATCCAGAGGGAATGCTGGATGAATAGCATGCTTACAGTGGTCACATTCTGTTCTGGTTTATTCTTTTCAGGGTGTCTTGTCTGATCTGACAAAGGTGACTGGTCTTCATGGTCTGGACCCAGTGGTGCTTGTCTTAGTGGTGGGAATAGTGATGTTTACTTTGGGATTTGCTGGTTGTGTGGGAGCACTGAGAGAAAACATCTGCCTGCTGAAGTTTGTAAGTAACATCATTATATGAGGGAATTGTTATACGTGTGTGAAAACTGCAAATAATGAAGAACTGGGAGCAAACCCAGATAATTAATGGTAGAATTTGGTTTGTGACAAAGTATATGGTATACCTGCTGCCTTGACAAACCTCTGAGTAATGGTATTGAAAGCAGGGGTGCTTCCAGCTTATGTATTTTCCTCTTTGTGGAACATGTTCCTTGTCTTTTTAAATTTTTTCTGCTCTGCAGTTATGTCATAGTAGGTATATCAGAATATAACATTGTGCTTAGTCAGTCAGGAATTACTGAGAGAATATAGTACAGTGGAACAAAATCACTTAAAAACTTTAAAGCTTCAAATAAATGTTTGCAAAACTTTGGGACTTCAGTGACTGATGTGAAGTTGGTTGTTTTTATACTGAGGCTGCTTCTTTGCTTTAGATCTGAAAACAGCTAAGCTGGACAAGAAATTCTAAAAAAAGTAATGATAAAATCAGAAGCAATTCAAGAGGATTGTTAAATATCCAAGAGGATATTACTATCAAGACTTCTTTAGCCTTGTATTTTACAAATTCTCGTTTATTGTTACTTTCACTGCTGTGCATGATGACCGTATCTGGTGCTCTTTTTGCTGTCAAGTTCAGGTGACAAAAACAGAGGGATGACTCTGCCTCATGGGGGTTTCTTTACCTTGTATTCTCACTGTGCTCAGTGGCTGTACTGAACCAAAATTTGAACCCAATTCTGTGTCTGTTCTTGGTGGTATAGGGATGCATTCAAAATGAATTAATATTTTTTAATTTAAGACTTTTGTTTTTTACAGTTCTGTGGAACAATTGTGTTTATATTCCTGTTGGAGCTGGCAGTAGCAGTTATGGCTTTCCTGTTCCAAGACTGGGTGAGGGACAGGGTAAAAGAGTTCTTTGAGAATAACATTAAATCCTACCGAGATGACATTGACCTCCAGAACATCATTGATTCACTACAGAGAATTGTAAGTTCATATCCCGACGCTTCTTTGATGCCTTCTAGGAGAAGATACATTTAAAAGTTTTCAATTTTTTATGGAATTATATTTTGTAGCTAATAGTACTGTGTTACAGATATGCTGGTTTTCTTCCTTCTGTATTAAAAACAGCAGGAACTGAAGATATCCTGAGATCCAGGCTTGTTCTGATATCCATTGTGGAAGCTGTCTCAGGCATGCATCTGCCTTTGACCTTCCTCATCTGCTCCCCTTCCCCTTGCTCCCTAAGCAAAAGCTTTCTCTTAAAAAAAACTTGCAATGGACCTGATTTTATCTAACAATTATGTCAAAAGTGGCATTTTTTATGATTTTTCTTGACAAGCTGACACCTGTTTGCAGGAGCCGTATTCCAGATGTATTGCTTTGATTTCATAGAGTCCTCTTAGTGTCTACTCATTTTTTTTTTAATCTGCTGTTGTCATTAGTTCTGCACAGACTTAGGGATGGTGAAGATTTGTAAGCAAACACTTATTGTTTGGAGGTATTTTAGAGACAGTTTATCCACTGAACAAACTTCTGGAATTAATTTATCTGTTGCAGAACCATTGCTGTGGTGCCCAAGGTCCAGAAGACTGGGACTTTAACATATACTTTGACTGCAAGAGTGAAAGCAAAAGTCGTGAGAAGTGTGGAGTTCCTTTTTCCTGTTGCATACCTGATCCTGCTGTAAGTTGTTTCCTGGCTTTGTTTTTGCTCTGAGGTTATACAGTTATGACAGGAAGTACTTCCTGAATAAGGTGTTGAAGGGCTTTGAGGTGTCCTAAGTGACCAAAAATTACTCTTGTGCAGACAAACTTTTTTTTGGTGTGTTTCTGTTGCATTCTTTTCAAGTCTAAATGTGGTAACCTGTTAGCTGAAAATGTATTGTCACCAGGAAGTGAAGCTGTTTTAGTATGGTTTGGATCTGAAGCACTGGTGGCTGGCATTTTTTTATTCCCTGTATGTTGTTTCCTTGCATCTCTGGCCTTTGTTCCTGGCTTTTAAGGAGCTGAGAGCTCTGTCTAAGCAGTGTGTTTGCCCCAGTTGGAATTAATGTTTCACCACCCCTATGCCAGACAGGCAGGAGTAACTCCATTTGCTGCTTGTTTGTCAGTAAAATACTCATGTATGAAGCTTAAAGCTTCTGAGTCAGTCCTTGGTTTTGGCAAAGTTTAGGTGCTTATTGGTTCATTTCTTTTACTGAACTTTATGAAACTCTGTGAGCCTTACAGCAGATGCCAAAATGTGGAGGTTGGAGCTAACATCTAGTGCTTTATGTTATTAGTGGGAATACTTACAGCTCAAAATCCATCCAGCAATCCTTGTGCTGAGAGAGAGCCATTGGTAAGTTATATTTAATGCCTGGTAGGCTTCTCATTGTATTGGAAATCAGCCAAGGCAAGCCTTTGTCAGGGACATATGCCGTGTTCAGGTTCCCCAGTAATTATTTTCTGGTTCAGTTTGGAGCAGTACTGTTTAAGTGCACGTTTTTCTGGTGCTGTATTTAAGGAGGCAAAAGGATGCTTAAATCTGTTTAATGTGGGATTCTATTATTAATATTTCAATATAACTTATTATGCATTTTGTAAAGGCAGATGTCTTCCTTGTATGCTGGCAGTGCAGTTTTCATGTTAAAAAGTTGAATGCCAGGTAGTAGAAGCAGCTGAGATTTCTGGTACAGGAGGATATCATCTTGCTAGTACACACCTTTCCTTTGTCATGAATTTTCTTGTATTCTGCTAGGATTTTGCTTGTTTTTGTTAAAAATGCTTTTTAAAATGGTTGGTTCTGACAGTTCCTGTATGTTTATGATATAAAAGATAGAAAAACTTGCTGTGAACAGAAGTGAGTAGAAGTCAATTGATTTGTTTATTTTTGCTTTGCAGCAAAAAGTTGTGAATACACAGTGTGGCTATGATATCAGGAAGAAGGTAAGGTGCTGTTTGTCACGTTCTGTGCCTGCACAGACAAAACTGTAAAAGTGGTGGGATTTGCAGATAGATGCATCAGCTCAAAATGCTAGGAACTAATGACTGTGATACAGCATACTACAGGTAGAGCAAGGTAGACACTGTCCTTTGTTTAAAGTAAGCTTCTACTGTGGGAGGGTAGAGAAAACAAGTGGGAATGGGTGAGGGGAAAGGTGTGTTTCAAAGAGGGGTAAGACTTGGATTTCAAGCATGTGTTTCAGTTACAGTTGTAATAGTCCAACTCTGCTGATCTGTTGCCTGCTAATTTGACCATGTATTATCTGCTAATTCTACAGTGTTTCTAATAACAGGATTTTCAGGAAGATACAAATATCAGTGTCTGACATTCCCTGATTGAGACGTGTATTTTTGAAGTGTGGTTAAAGCTTCACTGTGACTTTACTGCAAAAGTGACAAAACATTAGCTTAGCTAGATGATGTGATTGATCTTATAGTAAACTTGGGCAGAAAAGTAATATTCTTCTTCCTTTCTACATTCAGAGCAAAAATCAATGGGATGATCAGATTTTTGTCAAAGGATGTATTCATGCACTTGAAGCTTGGTTACCCCGAAATATCTACATTGTTGCAGGTGTCTTCATAGCGATCTCTCTGCTCCAGGTTAGTTGTTATTGTTATGATTCTTTGAAAGAAAAATCATGCTTAAAGATAAAAGCCTGCTGAAGGTAAAAGTAATTATGGAGGTAAAATAGATCTTTTGAATGTAGATTTTTTTAGGTAGGATAAGAGGATGGCAGAAACACCAATTATAGTAAAGGAGAGTTCGTATGAAAATACATGTTGCACTAACAGTGAAAGTCATTCTAAAAATACAGTGCAGTAAGAATAGTCTGTGATAATTGGGATATATATTGTAACACTAATTCAGTCATATATAATATATGATTATTAGTAAAAAATATTCTTTTATTTTAATGTCATCAAGGAAGATCTGCTGTCTGCTCCAGCAGGTCTGAGCCTCCAGCCTTCTATCACAAACCTGAAATGACTAAGATACAACCTTGTCCTTCATGTTAAGGTTAGCTCAGCCAGCTGTAAGTGGGTATAGCATGCTGCTCAAAAAGGTTGGGAATGTAAGAGCAGGGAAATAGCTGAACAGATTGCAGATGTGGTAGCAGAACCAGATGAAAGAGTTGCTGTGATTTCTATTACCTCATCAGTGCTTGGTACATCAAAGAGCTGAAATTCTCAACAATTGCTGCTTTCAAGGTGGATCCTGCTTTCATTGTGGCAGTTGTTTGCACTGTCTTAATTTCTATGCTATGAAATTCCTCCCCTTCAATGGGAAACAAGAAAGTTGTAAACCTGCTACAGAAAGTATTTTCCATGTAATTGACAGTAGTTGAGTATTGAGTGCTAGCAAAAGACCTTTCTCTGGCCCTGGTAGTAGCGTAGGGTTTGATATATTTTGATCACCATCTGGTGATAGTGCTTCCATGGGTTTGAGAAATGCTGGGCTAACAACAGCACCTCTTGCTAGGAAGATGGTCAAGACACAAAGGTTAATATTTTGGCAGTGTGTTGATTGACAACAACTTGATAATGTTCTTTATTCATGTCCCAAGGCTCTGCTAAACCACTTTTAGTTTTTTTACAATTGGATCTTTCTTGTGCATTAAGCTGTTTAACAGTAAAACTAAGAATTAGACATAACCTCACTACATTTAAATGAAATCTTTTAGCTTTCCTAAGCTTCACCCAAGTTTTATATTATTTCTAAGAATGTTGCAGGAAATTTGCTGAGTTACCAATTTATCCTCAATTTGTAAAGGAGGATTTCCCTGACAACTGATGTGAATGGTAAAAATTCAAATTTGAAATGTCTCTGAACAATCTGGGACTACTCTAACCTAGTGTAACTACTCTGTTTTCTGTGACAAGAGTTTCATTTTAGTACTGGTAATTGTACGTTCTGTCTGTGTTCAAAGAAAAAATTGATCTGAAAGCTGACTGGGTTGTTATTCAAAGTTGTGGAATGAATGAAAGTGTCTGGTTTGTAGCTTGAGCAGTAGGTAAGCATGGGTGTTTATGACACTCAGACTTGGCTAAGTGGATTTCCTCTAACTCTAAGGCATCTGGAAGCTTATTATTTTGAATGCTGCTGAAGTTTTACATGAAAGCATCCCTATCATGAGTTTTATTACCTGCAGGATTCTGATGCTTTTATTACTTTTTAGTAATAGCTGTGCTTTGATGGATGGTCTTGGCTGTGAAATGATATCTGAACCTGCCAACAAACATCTTGCAGACTGGTACATTGCAAGTATTTTATCTCATAAATGGTATGTTTTTTATCTTTTTAGATTTTTGGGATTTTCCTAGCCAGGACATTGATTTCTGATATTGAAGCTGTGAAGGCAAGTAATGCCTTCTGAATACGAAAGCAGACGCATGTTGCCAGACAGTGTATGTTAAGATTATTGATTGGACACCGAGGCAGGAGGAATGCACGGACCATGAAGTACTCCCGTTGTTAAAAGCCTTATGTGGATTTTTTCCCTTCTCATGCTTTTTGTTAGAAGCTGTTACAAAAAAAAAAAATCGCCAAACACATGCTGTCTACCTTTTTTCTAACAAGACAACTCAGTGCACCAGCGTTGATCTCTGAGGAAGAAATGGAATTTCCCAAGACATCAGCAGAACAGATTTTAAAGACTGTAGCAGGGAGACATGAAACTGCTGTAAACCCTTTCCTTGAAGGATTGCTATGAAGATTGCTCTGTTTTCACTCCTGTCATCTGTCTCAAAATGTAATCTTTTCAAATGTCGCATGCTGATTTCTTCAGGACTTTGCAATCATACTTATCTCTACAGCAGACTTATCCAGTTGCTTTTGGCCATATACCCAGCAACCATAATTGGAAATTGGAAAGAAAAAAATCACAAACTGTCTAGATCTTTAATTGATTTTGTTGTGCAAAAAAACCCAAGTTGTGCAAACCCCATGCTCTTCTGAAAAAAGCAAGCGAGTTCCCAGGATGGGATAAATCTGATTATCTGTAGCATTAAGTCTTACAAATCTCTATTTCAGGCAAGAGGGTATAAAGCCCTGATGCTGTTTCCTGTCTGAGAAAAATGTAAATATTCTTTATTTATAGAAGAAAAACCTCTTTAAAAATGCTTATCCTTTCAATGATCAGTAATATCTTTAAAAAGTACTGTCTGCGCATACACTTCAGAATGCAGCTTGTTTCAGTAGGTAGCAAGCATGCTAACTGTTGATGGCTTTTGTTATTCCTCTAGTTTCTCTCAACTGCTATGTTCATCTTCACAGGTCTTAACAGCCACTACCAGGACTGATGAAAGGCATACAAATTCAGTGTTAATACTTACTGAAATACCTTTTTAAATAAGGAAGTAGAGATTTAGCAAAAGATTAAAGTTGTTGAATTTTTAAGTCTTGTATAAAGCTATTGAGCCATCAGTTCTACCTGGTTCATGGTTCAAATGTGAATCAAAATACAGTGAACCAGAAGGATTTCTTTAGTCATTTTCTACATGAAGCTGAACTAGTCCTTATGTCAGGGTTTTTATTTTAATCAAGAGAAAAGTAAACTCTTCTTCCAGTCCTCCCTTTGTGGGGGGTTATAGATGATCTGTAGTTTGGTAGGAGTTCCAGTCTCTTCTGTAAGACTTTGGTGTTGTAGCCTTAGCTTTAAGGTAAAAGTATGTGGCTGAAAAGTTCTTGGAAGTAGCTGTAGCTGTCAGTTTTACTGTGGGCCATATAACTAACATCGTTTACTGCTTCCAGTGACACCAGGTTTTTCAGGGAGAGCAGGTTCATTTACAGTGCCTAACACAGTGTAAATTTTAGAAAAGTATCTATTTTTATAATGATTTTACTATATGTAGTGTGCCTGAAGGATTTAATACTTGTATTTCTAAAGTATATGGCTTTCTTTGGAAGCCAAACTTTTAAGTATATTATGTCCTTTTTTCTATTATGCATGTATCAACAAACATTTCACTGGCAAAAGTTAATCAACAGTAAGAATCTTTGTGTCTGGTTGATTGTCCAGACATCCTTCTAGCTTGTGCTTGTCACTTCAGACAGTGCTGAGTTTTCACAGTTCTTTTTCTGGCCAGTGATTGAGACACAACAGGAAAAGGAAGCTTATCTAAGGATGGCTGATTTCCTTACAGTAGCAGAGGATAGTCTGCTATTAGCTTACCTGAAAACCTGAAAGTAAAATGGCTAGAAGTATGCTGTGACTTCTTAAACTTTGGTATACAACAAGAAAACAGTAGCAGTAGATCACTGAGGGGAGAGCAAGAGGCATTTCTTCTGTAAAGCTGTGAATTTGAGGTCTGTATTACTTACTTGTTGAATCTGGAGCATGAGGAGCAGCCAGAAATGTGTGATTGTACTACGACTTGGCAAGCAGCAGAGCAGTGGCCAGCAAACTTCACTTTAAATTCTGGTGCTTGAAACTTTGCAACACCTCATCAACCAACTTACTTGGGTATGGTTATGTGTGATAATCTGATGGATGTAAAATTGGAGAAGGATGCTTCCTATTTGGAACTTCTTAGTCATAAAACATTGCATTGAAAACGCCAACTAGGGAGTAATTTCCCTTTGCCACTTTTTGACACAGCCAGCTCCTAATGCTAGGAAGGAATTCCAGCAGTTTGGTGAAAATCATTCTGGTGTCAAAGATGGCTCTGGACTTCATGCACTGAAATTAGCTGCTGACAAGACCCAGCAATACAAGTTAGGATTCCAGGGTCTACATATCACGTTACCTGAAGACAAATGAATACTTGTTGTTTTGGGTTTTTTTAAGTAGTGTTTGTATGCAAACCAGAATTTAACTGAAGTGTTATCTTTCCACAGTTTGTTCTTAATGACTTTGGCTATATTAACACCAGCCTTTGTATCAGTGTTCCAGTTACATGGAACTGAATTTGAGAGAAGTTCAACTTATTTGAGGATCTTGAAATTCATGGATGGATTTTCCTTTTTTTTTCTTTTTTTTTTGCCACTGTGGATAAACTTCTCTGAGCTTATTCAGTATCATTTTTAAAATCCTGGGGCTCTGGGTTGTTTTGCCCCTGTATGTTCTGAAGTACACTCATACATGGCTAGTGTAATTTCAGATTTGTAATGGGAATACTTTCTACTTAGTTTTATTTAGTACCTTCTCTGTGGACCTGCAGTGACTTCATGGCTAAAGATTTAGGTTATGGTCTAAAAAAAGTCTTGTCATCACAAGCAGCTGGGTGTGAGCCTGCCTCTAAAGCCTCAAAGGGAAAGTAGTTCAGTGGTCTCAGGAGGGGTTTGATACGTTGTTGATGTTGAGATTTCAGCGGTTGCGTTTGGAACAACTTCACAGACACTACAGTGGAACCAGGGTTTTTCATGAAGATGTCAAATGAGGTCAGACTCGAACTGGACTGAGAGAAGCAAACTTCAATGTGATCACTTTTATTTCTCAGAAATGAGCACAATTTATTTCCGTTAAGCAATGTATGTATTTGTCAACCTGTTTGACAGTGCAACTGCCTCTGTTTTTATTGATATAACTGCATTTGGACACCGTTTCCCTGTACATGAAGAGGAGAATGTGTACAAGCACTGAAAAAAGTGCAGTGACCAAAGGACCTTGGGTTGCCTCATGAAAACCTGAATATTTCTTCCCAAGAGGTCTTTAGCTTTGGTGACCTCATGCAGTGCCATGTGGACAGACTTGTGCTTCCAGTCCATGGAACTGGAGCTTGATGCGGCCATTGATTTATGTGTAGAATTGCCCTGAGTTTTGTCTCCCCATTCCATCCTTCCCTCCTTCTCTCTTCCCCTTACTGCCTGTGTATTGTCATGCAGCTTGAACATTGTTCAGCCACTGGGAGGGCAGATCCTGTCTCCTCTTCTGAGATGGCTTTTCTGAGTGACTTTCAATATATTTTTTTCTCAAGCCTTAAATTTGATTAAATAAAATTTAATATTTTCTACTCCTGGAGTTTGATTCCTGAGATTTGTTTCTTCCAGTCACTAATATTTCACTCTTGAAAGTTTAGACTGGCTACTGAGACTGCAGTTTGTGGATAACTGAGAAATGGTGAAGGTCTAGGTGGTGCTTGTATTTGTATTTTGCTGAAGCTAATTCTTGATATTTTTTCTTTTCAGTTTGGGCTTTTGAATAATAGCTGATGCTTTTCTCTGCATTGTTAATGGAAAGCCGTGAGCAAGTGAAGAGCTGCAGAATGGTATAGAGTAACTATTAAATCTCTGAACATCAAAAAAGTTAACAGTGCTGTTTTTTCTTTTCTCCTGTTATGTGGTCAAAACTTGTTTGTGTGTTACTCAATAAGTGACCCTTCTCTGGGGTGATTTTATAAAATTTCCTTTCTCAAGACTACTCCTGAGAGTGATATTTGGTGATGAGTGTAGTGGGCTAAGTGGTGTTACTGGGTTTTGCAAGTGGGAAAGCTTTGCAGGAACAAAGTTGCCATGTTTGTTGGCAGACATAAGCAAGCCAGTTGTTCTCAAACTGAGAACATGAGGCCTTGTTGACTTCTAAGTACAGTCTGCTTTAAAATAGATTTCTGAAGATCAGAGCTTGTTTATTTTTTTCTCAATAGCTTTTCTGCTGGCTAAAGAAAAGTAATTGCTCCCAAGCTTTTCAATCTGCACCACTTCAGGGTTTTGAATTTGATCTCCTAGGTCTGGACAACATGACTCTGCAAGTACCTTCAACTGCTTTAAAAAGTTCCCAGAAGAACAAGCTGTGGAATAGAATCTGTTACCTTCTCATCTAGTGACCTTTTTAAACACAAAAGGAGTCCACAGAAATGTTCAGAGACATTTGTTTTACTACATTTTTTTCCATGATCTAAACCCAGGTTCTCTTGTGGGTGATAATGGAATGCTGGCTGCTTCCACATCCTCACCCCTGCCCACTTGTAATTTCTGACTAGCTTTATTTCTCTGTCTTGTCCAAGCACTGTGTGTGCACTGACTGCAGTTTCTTATAAACTTTGCTTCTGCAGAGTCTCATTCCAGTAGGTGCAACTCTGAAATCAGGACAAGACTGTAGCCTCAGGTATTCAGGAATATAACTTGTGACAGGAGCAGGTACAGTTTGAGATGAGCTTTAAAGTTGGAGATTGAAGGGGGAGTTAGCATAAAGACAGCTTTGGTTTTAACATCTTCATCTAACAGTTGGGCTCACAGTGTGATTCACAATGTGCAGATGTTGAATTGGTGCCAGTTAGCCCTTTGCATTGTTTAAGCTACAGCTTTAATCTAACTCATGTTTCAGGTTGCAGGATAAAAGCTTAAGATTTTATATAATTATTTAAAAGTCCCATTGCAAGTGTGTATCCTAGTCTCACTAAACAAAGCAGCTGAAAAACGTATCATGATCATCTCCCATGATGTTTCTTAACACCCTTTGCTCAACGGGACTTTTTCCTGCTGCTGTGTGCTAGTGGCTCAGTGAAGAGCAGCAGTGCTGCCAGTATCAGGGCAAAGAGATGTGCTAATGAGGGGTTTTTTTATACACAGCTTGCAAAGCAGCAGCTGCACCCGAGCTTCAGCAGTGTTGGTTGTGCAGCAGCATGACAAATGCAAAGGTTGCAAAGCTGCTGTCTGCCTCGCAGCAGGGCTGCCTCGCCACATGGGAGGAGGGAGGTTAGTGGGGTGTCTCTCCTCTCAAAACCTGTAATGTTGTGATGGCTTCCTTGACCACATTGGCATTGCTGTGACTGCAGAGTTGCTCAAGGGTGTCTTTGATCTTGTCCTCTTCTATTTCTTGTCTCAGATCACCTGAATGGGAGATGAAATGATGGCTTTTAGTTACCTGCCATGGCGTAGTGGCTCCCAACAATTGTTGTAAGATAGAAATCTGGAGTACTTCCTGTTCATAATAAGCTGCTTCAATTAAAACTTTTTTTTTTCAATAGATACCCTTTGAGCCATTGGAAATACTAGACAGATTAGGGTTTTTTTCCTCCTGCTTGACTTCGGAGAACTTACTGACAGAAAAAAGCAAATACTGAAATGCTAATACAGGACAATTTCTAGCACTTTTTTGCCTGTATGCTTTTTGCTACCATTCCTTATTAGTAAAACTCAGCTCTTAGCCTTATAGTTAGTCTATAGAAGGCGCTAAGTATATATATCTCTGGAAAAAAAGTCTTAAAGATCTTATCTGCTATGTCAATGCTTCATAGTAGCCCTGAAAGCTGCAAGTTCTTTATCCCTGTTCCAATATCTGTGTGGCTACAGGGATAAAATAGACCATACTGCAAAATCCAGCTTGACTATCAATACAGGGTGGCTGCAGGATTTGAAAGGGAGCTCAGGATTAGTGATCCATCCTTGACTAAGTACAATTGTCATTTTCAATTTATGTAATTTTTGCGTTCAGATGTGTGAAACTGCCATGAGATCTTTGGACTCCTGGTTTCAAGGTGCTCCCTTTCATTTAGTGCTACACATTCAGGACAGTCCCATCCTGCTTCCAAGCATTTTAAGTCTTCCCTGACCGAAACTGAACGGACTGAAACTTCCCTGAGTGAAACTGAAATCATGCCCTTCACATGCTGCACTGAAAGTCACTGTGTGAAGGCAGCATTGCTAAAATGGCTGCTCTCTCTCAGCTGCTGGTTTGCTCTCAGCACAGGCAGAACAAATGCATGCCTGCCTGTGAGCATGGTATGCACTGCGTCTTTGGACACAAAAATGTTCTGGGACTGCCAGGCCGTTTGCATGGTGAAGTTGGATAAAGATATCTTTACTCCAAGACTGTAATTTTGCTATTTTTGGGGCTTGGTTATGCCACTGACTCACTAGAATAAAGCCTTCCTCTCTTATTTTGTTCAACTAATGGTTTAGTCAGCTTTTCATAGAGAAGGAAACTACTTGACTGTGATTTTTGGTGATCAATACAGAGTGAAGCTCTCATATCCTTTACTCATTCACTGGAGCATTGCGGGCAGCATATTTTGGTAACAGAAACCACTTGTTTTCATCACAAATATTCATCTTCCATCACAGACAACTTAAAATGAAGTTACCTGAATTAAGAAGTTGGCACAAAAGGCCCATTGAATTGTATTTCACCTCAGGACTTGTATTATCATCTCGTAGAAGTTTGTGTAAGCTTTGAACTAGCTGTGATTCCTTAAAAGATTCTTCAAGGATTTCTGAAAAATAAGCAAACAAATAGTAACCCTGAGCTGTTACCTGAAAAATTATAATGTGAATATGCTTGCTTTTTAAAACAAAATTCTGGACTGGCTTAATTTCAAACTGGATATACAGGGATGACTTGGGCATCTGTCTTCTGCACTGAAGAATTTCTGTGCTTCTTTCTTTACTGAATTTCTTTACTGGCCTTATTCTTGAAGACAGAACCAGTCTACTATTGACTGTATATAGTTAACCTCATAGTAAATTAAAACCTGCAATGTTCAGTGCTAGAAATGCTGATTCCCATTAGTTGCCCAAATGTTTTTGAGAATTTTAATGGTAGACAAGCAGTAAAATGGGCTCTTCAAGTCTTACTTGGTGGTATAGGAAATTATAAATTTCAAGTTTATTTTTCTTCTCAATCTCCCTTTTGATGTATGTAGGTTTCTGTGGTGTCTCTTTATTGTAATACATTGAGATTTATTTTCGAGTTATACAGGAAAAATCTGAAAAAAATTGTAGGTAACTGCAAATTAGCTCAGGAAAAGTAGTTTAAACCTTTACAGTTTTCTCACTTGCTTTGTTTGCAGCTTCTATGCCTTTTTATTTATGCTTCTGCTTTATTCTTTCCTCATGTCTGTCTGAAGATTATTTCTGCTACTTATACTCAGTCCTTAATGACCATTTGAGTGTATAGTTTGTTCTTCATTTAGACTTCATCCTCTTTTTTAATCTCTATCACCTTCACTTTCCCTCTCTTTTTTGTGTAGGTTTCTAGCATCACATTATTCTACTCAAATAGTGCCTGTCCACAGCATGATAATTTGACATGATCCTAAATAAAAAAAAGTCATGCCATTCCCAAAACCTATTTATTTAATTATTTGAATGACGACAACCTTTTTTCATGCTGAAGAGCTAAATCTAGACAAGAAACATGCTTTTTCATACATGTTACCTAGAAGTAACAGCATGACAGTGTTTCTTAATCACTGAGGATCTTGCAAAGAGAAATGCTTTTAGGAGGAGAATACCTAAATCGATGGCAGATGCTATTGCCAGGGCTGTCAGAGCCTCATTCTGCATGGCAGCATGTTCACTTGTTGTCATGGAAACCAGATGCTTCACTCCTTGTGCTGCCTGGATGGCTTTGACCACTTCCTGTGAAAGCAAAGGTAAAACAGATGGAACTCTGATGTAGGAATATAGTAGAATGAAGAGGGAAATGAGATTGCACTCTGCAGCTTCTGAATAGAGGGAAATTATTTGTCTGCTGCAGTGCAAACTGACAATACTCAAAGACGTTGCTTTTGGCACCGATCACACATGTCTGCTTGGGGCTGGTCTAATATACCTGGAATATCAATACTTACAATTCACTGTAGATGCATATCTGTAAGATAAATATATATTTTATCTTGTTTCAATTTGTCCTTATTCCACTCTTTCGTTTCAAACCATCAAACTAGCAATGATTAGTTTTGCTTCATCAAAACCTGTGCAGAGAGTGTCTACTATTTTAGTCTACCTCATAGGAAAGCATGCCTGGGATGCCTGTGTGTAATAGCACAATCTGCAAAAAACAGAAGCCTGTTCAAAAATGCCAGCACATAAAGATGATGGCAGATTTATCTGTCATGGGTAAGTGGGCTCTTGGGAGCTTCAGGAGGACTGATATTTAGGACAGCTCTGGGTTATTTTTACCATTTTCATTTGAAATTTGAAACATATTTATTGCCATAGAAAAGCTTTACCTGCTTAGCATTTGTCAAGCCTTAGTCAAGCAGGGTCAGTGTTGACAAGTGACAGCAAGTGACCATGGTGCTGGTTTCTGTGAGGTGCCTGTACTTGGGGAATGGACAGATTTCCCCTCACTGATACTGAGGCAGACCAGAGAGGTTTTCAGTGGGAACCTTTGTGCTTCTCATTGTGAAGCTGTATGTGCTGTTTAATCCCCTAGCTCTGTCTACAAGCTTTAAAAATACCTGAGAAGGGTGAAGCAGCAATCTGTCAGAGCAGTGGTTCTCGTACCTGGGATCTGTTGTGGTGCAGGATGGAGGCCAGCAGCCGGTTTGCCTCTCCGCAGATGCCACTGGGGTCACTCACACTGCACCACTGCACCAGCCTGTTGAGCAGCAGGGGGTCCTGACCCAGGATTTCAGCTGCATCAGCTGAAGAGAAAAGCATCACCAAGAGGCATTCAAAATCAGACCCCTCAGTCTGTCTGTCTGTCACAGGAATATGAATGTAGGAGTAACTAGGGCCATGGACCTGCACTCAGCAACCTTCAAGAACTCGAAGCATTGAGCTTTTAAAAGAACTTGGAGATATTTACCAAAGGAGACTACCAAAGGAATCGTGCAGGGGAAGGACAAAATAAGCTGCTTCAATAGACCTATCCTTTTAAAGGGGTTGATGAAGTAGGGCTTAAAATAAGCAGCTTTCTGTCTTGGAAAACAAATATTCCATTGCGATACTTCAGGAGCCCCATCCCTTTCCCGCTTGGCTTTTGGCACTTGCACTGTGAGCCCTGTGCAAATGTGATTTGTGGCTCTTGGGAGCCTGTTTGTGCTGTTTCAGTGATAATTCATTACTTTTGGTAGTGTGGGCATCCAAGTCTTGGTACAGAATGGCAGCATGTCAGTAATTGGATGACCTGAGTTTTAGGTATGTGTGTTGAACCGCGTATAAGGCATTATCAGAAATTCCCCATAGTGTGGAAGAGCCTTTTAATTTGCATTTCCCTGTGTTTCAGGAACCCTATCTCAGTGCTTGCTAGAAATATTAGTGTCTGTGGTTGACATTTGAATAAACCTCACTAGATAACTTTTCCTAGGAAGTGGAACTCTAATGATGTTAACGTCTGTAACAGAAGGAATAGGTTTGATAGAGGCATCACCCAGCTCCTGTTCCTTTACCTGTCCCTTTCTCTGTGCATTGCATTTCTTTTGAGATATGCTGGAAGTATCAGATGGAGTGTGCAGCAGGTCAGTGCCAATAAACCACAGGACTGCTCTGGATATTTTCCAGAAGCTGTAAGTCACCCTATACTCTGTTTTGGGGAAGGGAGATGGGGAAGTACACACACTTGCTTTTGAATTTGTCCAGTACTCTAAGGAAAAATCCACAGGTCAAAATCCCACAAGGAATCTGGAAGTTTATGGCCTAGCTGACAGACTTTGTTTTGAGATAAGACTCACTGGGCATTGCACAGCCACCTGCGTGCTTTTTCCTGTAACGCAAGATTTGTTTCTAGTCACACATTCCTTGTTCATCTGAAGAGATCTCAGTGGTCCAGTTTAGTACAGAAAGTTGAAGTAAGACGTTGGAGGATGGAGCCAGTTCAAGAGATTTGTTGCAAAGGCAGGTTTTTTACTCAGTTTGACAGGCAGTAGAGTTCTTTGAGATAAAACCCAGTTAGTTATTCTTAACAGGAAGACCTTTTAACTTATAATTTATTCAAATTTATCATTTTATAAGTTTGAACTTTCAGTTGTGCTGAAAGTCCTTTGGCTACTGAAGTGCACAAATTATTCTGCTCCTCTGAAGCCAAATGCTGGAAGAACCAGGAGTTAACATCTCTTTAGAGTAATGAAGCTGACAGATCCGCCTGCAGTTTTCTGTGGTTAGGAAGAAACCTGCCTCTTCTGGTCTATAAGCCTCAGCTTGCCTGCTGATAGTCAGAGTAATGAATTTATACCAGATAAGACAATTAACTAATTTAGTGTGGACTTCTTAGTAGATGTGTGTTCATAAGGGTTTCAGGCTGAGTTAATTAAGGGCAATGTTACCTCATGGAGAAACAGAAGAGAAGGTCATTAGAAGTGGGAGAATTGTTTGTTCATAGGCAGGAATGGATAAACACTGAGTCTCCTAAAATTTTTATTCTATTTTGCATTTTGATAATTATGTTGCTTCAGATTTAGAAGTTGTACCTTGTGCTAAATTGCAAATTTTATTAGGGCTGGTAAGAGGTATTAGGGCTGATAAATAAAATAAAGATAATTCAGTGTTTGATAATTTAAATTTATGTTACTTGTGATGTCTCAATTTTAAATGTTAAATGCCCTATCACAATTGAGATATAACTTTGGAGAAATAACCTTACAATGACTTTTTCAAAGCCTCAGAACAGGAGGATGCTAGGTTTCTATGTATCTTGCAATGTTCATTTCCTACCACGGTGAAATGTAAGTGAAAGCAGCTTTTCACTGGACTGGAAGTAGTGCAAATTAATATAAGCACTAGATCTAAATTTTCTATCACGCATGTTAATTTTATAAAATATGCAAATAGTTCTCATATTAAGTGGTGTCTGCAGTAGTGCAATGGAGTGTAGCAGAGTGAGGTTTTATCCTCTTTCATATAACTAATGAAGTCTGTAATTGTCCTACGTCAGTTATCACTTCCCATCACAAAATGGTCATAACTATTCTGGTTGTAACTTAAGTTATTCCTTCATATCAAGGAATCACTACTGATTAGTGCTCTAGAGCAGCTGCTCTGGCAATGTGAAAGAGAGTACCAAACCACACAATGCTTGTTTTTGTGTCATGGTCTGGTAAGAGCTCAGTAAGCCTAAGGATAAATTAAGACATTGAAGTATATCTTAATGTAATTCTGGCGCTGTGCATGTTTCTCAAAATGCAATGATGTGCACAGAAAGATTATTGTTGCTTTTGCTACCCTCCTCTGTGTTAAACTGAATGAAGTGCAAGTAGATGATCCAATACAGTAACGTGCAAAGTAAATTCAACATTTGAGCCACATGAGCAAGATAAATCTGGCAACACGTATAGAAAGACTGGTAGAAAGTAATTTCTCTTGCCTTGCTCCCCCCCAGCTCCCTTTATTCCTTTTATGTTCTCTAGTTCTTTATTGATTTGCTGTCCTGTGATTTGACACTAAAACCTGGCTTTTTCATCACACTCATGCTGTCTCTCTGGTGAAAAACATCTTTTTATGCCTTTGCCCACTCTCACCGAGTGCTGCGGATTCGTTCCGTGTGGTTTGTTTCTCAACTACCTCTGAGGCTGACTGGGGCTGTCTGGACAGCGTGCAGCCTCTGGCAATAATCTCTGCTGGAAGCTCTCCAGATCAAGTGGAATTGGGTTAGCAGGGCAGTCAGCCCTTAGTCTTGCACAGCCGTTGTTTTGCAGGGTAAGGGAGGAGGGGAGCTCACAGCTGACCTCAGTGAAGGTTGGCAGGTGCCTACCTTGACCATCTGCCAGCATCCGTAGTGTTCCAAGGAGTTTAAACTGCACAGGAGGACTCTCCGACCTCAGAAGCGCCTCGATGCGCTCTGCAACGCCCTCCTCCAGCATCTGAACCTTGCTGACAACTAGAAAATGGAGAAGAGATCTTGTGTGAGGCTCAGGAATGGCACAAGCATCTGAAAATGTAGATGTGACACAACTGTTGTGAATTTTATGCTGTGTTAGGCTTCTAGTGAAAAGTCCAATGTGTTAGCGAGCTCAGAAATTAAGGACTGCCTGATTGTTTAGACTTCTCTTTTGGGCTAAAACTTTCATAGGAACTGCTCTTGGGTAGTTTTGGTTACTTCTGATCTCAGCTCTGCCCAGAACAAAGTACATAAAACAGTGTTGTTGCTTCTCTTCCCTTTTCTAGTTGTAATAATTATCCATCCACTTTCCCAGTCACTTGAGGAAGCTTGTTCTGTGCTAACTCATCTTAACTGAACTGGGGGGAAGAAGTGATTCACTCAGCCATATTTCTTGAAAATGGATTTTCTTTTTGTATTTGAGCTCACTGATCCCCTGTTGTTCATGCCTTTGTTTCTGTGCTTTCCTCTCCTCATTTTTGTGTCTTTGCTCCGATGGTCGGTGCAGTGATCCCTTCCAATAATCAAAGCTTGTCTGGCAGGACTCTTAATACTGCTTAACTGTGCTACCAAAAGCTGCTGCCTCCAGAGCAATTTTTTTCCCTCTCTTCTGCATATGTTTTGGGGGGAGTGGTGAGGAAGATTGGACAGTGAAATGAGGGAGATAACTGTTATATCCCTTCATCCTTTTCTTGGGCAAATTGAGAAGCACACCCTATTATGTAACTTGCTCTTAATGTCCTTGGGTTTTAATGGCACAGACTGACTCCTTTTACTAGATCAGAATGGCCTTTTCTAATTTTTTCTAAACATCTATTCTCTTTTAAGATCAATATTTGAATTTTGAAGAGTTCTTCTGTGTCTGTTTCCGAGTGTTGACCTATATTTAATTCATGGTTATGGATTTCCACTCAGCGTCTTTTATTTTTCTTTTTCAGGTAGTAGATTATATTTTTGAAAGTGATAGAATTTGTGTTTCTAGAAGTGTTGTATTTCTGTTAGAGAATATCTAACAGATACTACAGGTAAATTACAGATATTTTTATGAATTGACAAGGAAAAGTATATTGTAGGAGTAGCGTTCTAAGTGTCCACACACTTGGGAAACATTTAAAATGGTTTGTAATAGACTTGAACAGATAATGATAATGCTCTATATTGATATTTTATAATTGAGTTGAGCTTTTTAAAATGTAGCTTCAAAGATCATTAAGATCTTCTGGTTCTGTTTAATATGAATGAATATTAGCTTTATAGAAGAGAAAGTTTGACATCCCTACCAGGTGTCTCCCCCCCATACTCTGTATTTTAAGCTATGAACCCTGTTCTGATTCTTTTGTCTTGAGCTGCTGCGTGCTATCAATATGAAACTATTTCAGCAGCTGGTAATGAGATTACACTTTATTATATTTAAGCTCTTTATGTAGATGAGAAAGTCCTGATGAATTATTCAAATATATGCAGGGGAGGGGGAAAAGGTCACTTGCCCCTGAAAACACAAGGGAGTGGTATTGGTGACTTGGAGAGAGCTGCAGGGGTGGCCCCTCTGTGCACAGTCAGCCAGCTGTGCTCAGCCTGTACCTGGGACAGCGAGGCTCTGCAGGGCACTGAGGGCAGCCTGTTGGACAGAGGTGTCCCCGCTCCGGACGCGCTTCTCCAGGAGATCCAGCAGCTGGTGAATGACTCCCAGCTGGAACATCCGCAGACAGTTGCCATCTGAAGAGAGAGGCAGAGCCGAGCAGGTCAGAGGTAAGAAACAGTGACAGAAACAAATGATGCAAATTCAGAATTCAGTGGGTCTTTGCCTTGACTACTTTCACATCCTGCTGAGATTGGGACTACAGCTTTTGCATTGTTTTTTGCAACCTTCAGCTCTTTAGAGAGAAGTGAGCATCAGCTACCTGTAAACTGATGCTGAGACAGACTCCTATGGAGCTTAGCTCCAGAGAGCTTTCAAGGAACAGTTACTGTCAAGTTCAAAACCACAGGTTCTTCAGTCCCCTTTTCCCCCTGAGTGCTGCTGTATTTCCCACTATACATCTGGTAGAATACAAGTGGCACTTTTCATTTCTCACCAGGATAGCTTTAACATTCCTTTAATTTTGTTCTTCTACTGATTAAAGACACTATTATGAAACCAGAGATATTACTCACCAATGATAAATCTGATTATTAGTTCTGTACTGCTGTTATTCTTTGTTTTCTATGAAATAAATTGTCATTAACAACTCCCTGAAAGAATCAGAGCTAGGCTTTTCTTACCACTTTTGAGAAACTCACTTTCTGAAATGAGAAGTCTATTTGTGTTGCACTCATGAAAATATGAATTGATTTGGTTTATTAAATCCCAGTGCAAGAGCAGATTTGTACATTCCAAAAAACTACCACTTTGCCCAGCAGTGCTCTGCAGTGTTTTGGCAGTGCATGTCTGGATCTCTTCTCCTGTCTTTGAGAACTTGCTCTGTACAGGTGGCAGCTTTGTTTTCAGAAGCTGCTTAGCTCACCTTGTTAGGAAATGAGGAAGTTGTGCTAAAGAGCAAAAGGAAACCCTCTGTATTACAGATGGCATCCTTTCTGAAGGAAGTGTTTTGAATATGCCATTTGGAAAATAATTTTCTGTATTTTGCTTTATGCAGTTTATTATACCTCAAGAAAAGTATATGCCTGACACACATGAACATCTCCTTATTCCTGTGGTCTTGCTTTCACCTTGTGAAAGCTCTTTGTTGAAAATGGCAAAAGTGTCAACACTAAATAGAAAGACACATTCACCTGGAATAAAAAGTTATCCATGGAACTATACACACCTCATGCAAATACATGACCAAAAGTAGCTTTAGTACTTCTCGTGGTTCTAACAGAATTTACAGACTGAGGTGTACAGACTGCTAATTTTTGCATGCATAGCATGTGGAAAGGGCCTTAGTAATTTTAACACCTTTGCTGGTTTGGATGTTTTTTCCACCTCAAAGTCATAGACACTCCTGTTGTCTTTTGAATGTGTTGTCTTTTGAATGAGTGCCTGTTATTCTTTTCATCTCTTAACATTTCACTTAGTAGCCTGTTTTCCTCCTGTATTCTTACAGATGTTAGATAAGAATTTGTCAAATGCTTGTAAAATGAGGAACTGTCAGTCTGTGAAACAGTTGGAATTCTACTCAAACAAAAATCTTTTGATACCATTTTATGCATACATTCTCTAAAGCTGATGGTTTTGCTTGTCATTCTTGGAGTGTTCTCTTGCCTAGTCTGAATCTTTGGAGATCAGAGTATATGAGGAAAATTGCCCAGTCCTCTTTAGGAACAGGTTCCATAGAAATAGGTCACCTCTTTTGGTCTGATAAAATTCTACAGGGAAAATATTTTGATCTTCATAATAGACTAAACTTAATTGAACTTAATTTCTCTCCTCCCCCACTTCTCAAACTGAACAATGTCAGCATTTTTTTTTCCTCGTGTACTAAGTGCAAATAGGTAGAGCCCATTAGTGGTTGCCCTGCTTTGATTGTCACTGAGCTCCAAATTGCTTTTCTCTCCTATGGAGTTTTTCTTGGATAGCAGCAGAACATTCAATTTAATGGCCCATAGTTAAAGTCTGATAGGAGCAGCCACTTTTCATTGCTGCAAAAGCTGTCTGTCATCTTTTCACTGCCTAGAAGTCATTTGATGCTGAGAACAGATTTCCATGGGATTTTTTTTTCCTCTTAGATTAAAAGCTGTGCATACACCAGTGGCACATACTGAGGCATGAGAGGCATTATTCACTTCTTGCACATGAAACATCTAATGCTGTTGTGGGGAAGATGGGGGGAGAGGAGCGGGTGACAAAGCAAGCCATTCAGCTGAGTAAGTTGAAATAGCCAGTTAAAGGCTCCGGGGGCACTTCTGTGTCCTTTGTAGAGCCATGGTGCACAATGGCTGATTCAGAACAAGGTATAAGGCAAGGAAGAAAGGGAGTCTAGAAAGGTTGTGAGGTGGAGGTGAAGAGATGTGTGGATGATAGCTTGCTTTAAAAAACCCAAACAAAAATCAACATTCAGACAGACGTGAGGGAATCTTTTCTAATAATTAAGCATCTATTAATGCAGAAAGTTGAGCAATTTTGTTACTTGAGTTTGAAGGCAGCTCAGTAGCTATCAGTGAGAAAGGACAAGCAGTGTGGTGGGGATCTTTTGCTGATTGATTGAGCACAGCATGCTTTCCAGGAGTCTGCTCATAAGAATCTCTCTTTCTCTCTGCAGAGTATAAAGGCTCATTGCTTTCTATAATAGGAATGGAAATATAAAATGGCTTATCTTGAGATTTCTCCCCCCCCATGTCTGAGTTAACCCTCCCTTCCTAAAAATGATTTAAAACCTAAAACAGCAGTAACTCTGTGGGGTTTTTTTTCTGTGGTTTTGGGGTGGTTTTTTGGGTGTGTGTTTTGCCTTGTTTTATTTCTAAGAAATATATTTGCCACATAATATTTCCACAGTCTCCCCTCTAATAAATTGTGGTTCAAGAAAAAGAAAAGGACAAAAGCTTGCATGCCTGATCACCCCTTTCTTCACAATTATGCCCTCAAATTAATATAGTATCACTAGCATCTGTTGCTTAAAAGCATAGAAGTCTCTAGTCTGCAGAAAAGTAAGTTTCAGAACGAGGGAGCAGTGAAATCTGATAGTGTTGGTTTTCTCTGCACTCACAAACAGTGGCTTTCCATCTTTGAAGGGTAGAGGATACCCAACCTTTCAATTTCTTTTGTAAAGTTAACAATAAGCCTTGCCCCTGTCTTGGTATCTTCAAGTGTCTGGATGTGGTGCAAGTATCTGTGTTCTAAGAGATGATGCCAAAGCCCTTAGCAAAAACCTTCTGCATGTACTTATTTGTGTTATGAGAAAGAGAGAACATCTCATATCTTACTATCATTAGCCCCAAACTGAACTGTTCTGTCAGTTGGTGATGACTTAGTTTGTTGTTAAGGTTCATAATTTAAGACCTTTATGTTGCTAACTGCTTTGGGGTTGAGAGTGGTGGTATAAAGTGTAAGTGGCCAGTTCTTGATTTTTTTTTTTTTAACCTGTATTGCCCAAAATACAGCATAGCAGTAATATAGACTAAGTTGCTGTTAGGCACAAGCACTGAGCTATAGAAATGAAAAGTGTCATGCCTGAGAAGAATTCCTGCAAGGGTGATAAAAGAGTTTGTGGATGGGTCTCTGTTAAGTAAAAGAAACCAACAGAGATGGCAACTTCTGGATGTTGATTCTTTATGTACCTGGCCTGTAATATTCCCTTTTTTACCTCCAAGAAGCAGAGAGACAATGAGATCCGATGCAGCCTTCACAATGCATGTATCTTCAGCTTGTGAACTGCCTTGGAGCCTCAGCAGGATCTCAGACAGCACCTCTGGCACACCTGCATCCACCAACTGCACTTTCAGAGCATCTGTAGAGACCACAGTAAAAGCACATTAAAAGCTTCTTGGCTCTTTGTGGAAGCATTGCAAACAAGAAAGCTAAATCCTTGAACTTTAGCCAGTTATTTTTCAGGTGAAGTCACTGTTTTGGTTTTGTTTGTAGAAGCTTTCTGGAGCTAGAATGACACCAAGGCAGAATAAGCAAAGCTTTCTGCATTGGTCTTTTGACATTTCTTGTGCTGCCAGGCATGAGCTTTCATGTCTTTAAAATCTGTGTCAGATATCTAGATATTTTTAGTGGAGCAGTGTTGGTGCTTGTTGCACTGCTGCTTTTACAGTATGCATCTTCACATGAATCTTCTGAGCTGGACAGGATCCACAAGGAGCAGCAAGTCCAACTCTTAAGTAAATGGCCCAAACAGGGATTGAACTGGTACCCAGTTTAATTTAGAATTAAAAACATAATCTGTGTTGCTGCTTTCCTCTTACCCACTGTGGAGAGTAAGTTTGAATCTGCTGCCTTTTGGCTCTACTGAAATGCAGTGGAATGGCACTCTCTTCCTCCTTTCTTTGTTGTCTCACCTGTTCAAGTGTTGTTTGTGCCAGGATCTTGCATGTTCTTGGGACTTATTTCTCCTGAAAGGGTTGCTGGTTCTGTTAGCAGGACCCCATGGCAAACTTGGATCCCAGAGCTTAAGGCAGTACAATACCCAGTCTCCCCTTGTTCCACCCAGACCAAAAGGAGCCTTACCATTTTCTGCAAGCGCTTGCAGGACCTCAAAGACAATTTCTAACCTCTCATGGCTCTCTGCTCTCCTCAGTTGTTTCACCAGCTGTTCAGCAACTTTTGTCATGCTTAGAGCTTCCTTGGCTGAATCTGTGTATGTGATAAAGTCAGGATTTTCAATTTTTAAAACTTGATTAAATGTTTTAAGATACCTCCCTGTGATCTGAAGTGACTAGGCACTGTTTTTGAAGGCTTTTTCTATAAGAACAAAGTTCTTGTAGATTCTTCTGTTTCTCTGGATAGCACTGAGACAGCAGTACTCTATCCCTTCTCTACCCCCTCACCCCCCCAAAGTGCTTTAAGGGTTTTTCTATAATTTCTGTAGACCTCATAGGTGTCAAATCAATCCTGGCTTAATTTCTCTGACTCCTACAAGTCCATCTGTAGTATGATTATTTAATATAACAATTGGGGCATGTCAGCTTGCTGTAGTAGTATATTTTTTGCCTTGATTACGTGCTTCTAGTCTTGCTGGGATCCTAAACATCTGCAAGATGTTTGTTAGCAAAGCTTGTCACTCTTTGACATAGAATGCATTTCAATTGAATATGCTATTTAATAATATAACAGATATAATAAGGACAGACTTCCTTAGAAAATAATGTGACAGTGTGATATCATGTCCCCTTCCCCGCATCTTCCCCTAAATGTAGGAATCAGTAGATGAAATTTTAGCCAGACTATATACAGAGAGTGATAATAATTTTATACTTGGTCTTTTTCTTCCATTACTATGCACAACTTGTGTAAAGTATGGCAAATGTATTTTAAATTAGTGGGGATGTTTTTGCTTTGAAAATTGTGTAAATGAAAATAGAAGCTGTTTTTGTAAGGTATAGAAATTTAATTTTGAAATAGAAATGAAATTTCAATAAGCAAGTTTTTAATGTACCAAATCTGAAGTAGTTGAAACTGTCAGTTTATCATGTGAAGTTGTGCTATCTCTTCATTTGGAGTCAAAGGCTGGCTGTTAAACCTTAATTGTTTTAATGTAGTATAAGTAATTGCTGGTACTCCATAAAAGATTAGTTATTTCTCCAGCCCAGATACTGTGGCCAGTTCCTGAATAGGTATCAGTAGTGTTTTAAAAACAAAGCCCAAACACCACCCCTACTCCACCCCAAAAACAAAGGAGAAAACAAGCAAAGCCCACAAACCTGTGGGAATAGAAAGGCAGTGACAGTGAGGAGGTGATATTTTGCTCTAAGATTCAAAAACTTTAAAAAACTTAAAAAAACCCCCCTTACTTACCAAGGTCTGCCAGATTGTACAAGGCCAATAGTGCAACGTGGACAAGTGGTTCACTCTCTGCATGGTCAGTTAATATTCGGACCAGTGATGGGATCACTCCAACCCTCACCAGCTCTTCCTGGAGGCTGCCTGGTCAGCAAAGCACAGGTGTTAAAGGTGATGAAATCAGGAACTGATTGCATCAGTGGAAAGGGTCCAGCTGAGATGCTCAGCAGCAAGGTAGTCTGGTTCTTTATCACACTCTTAGAATCTGTAAAGCTTTGGTGTGATGGCTTCAGGCTGATATGTGTGTGGAGGAAATGCAAGTTTGGAACATATTTTTGCTACACCTCCTGGTTTGACTTTGACTTGGGGTATTAAGCCACTCTCTCCATCCACATATGCTTGCTGAGGAAAACCCTGATAACTGTTTTCTTTCTTTTTGTAGTTTATTTTGCAGTGAATCAAAGCTTAATATCTGGATTGATTTTGAGGACGCCAGGAACTATAAAGTTGGACAGTGATGGTTGCTTAACTATAAAGATACAAAGTTGGACAGTGATGGTTGCTTAACAGCACAATGGCACTGCTTTTGCAGCACTGTCTTGCTGAGAGCTGGGCTGCTGCTTGGCTGACAGAGTGCATGGCAGACACCAGAAAGGCTCTGGTGCTATTGTAGCACAGGCAATTGGAATTCAGACAGGGAATTGGTGAAGTTAATTTTTCTCCTCTTTGATGCATTTATTGCTGTGTTAGTGATAGGATTTATTAAAGCATGTCACAGTTGTCTTGGCAAATCTGTGCTGGGCCTGTGCTCTGCCAGGAGGAAGCAGATGTGCAGGATGGCCATATGCTGCAGCAATGCTGTGTACAGGAGTTGCATGAGCTGGAAGGTAATTGTAGGGAAAAGCTTTTTTAAACCACTGTGTCATTCCCTGGTGAATCCATGTAACTCTCAGGGAGCTTAGTGGAATCTATACCAGGTACCTGTTGTGCTTGGCTTTCATAACAACAGTGAAGGAGGCAAACCCACAACTTAGTAAGTGAAGTTGTGCAGATCCACACTAGAAGGATTAGGGAAGATAAGTTGGAGGCAGAGGGTAGTGGATAGGAGATACTGGGTGAAAATTCCCATATTACTTTCAGTATATAGTAAATATTTTGGTCAGTCTGAGAGTTAAAGATGATAAAAAAAAAAAAAGGCAAAACAAAAAACCTTAAATTGTTCTGGGCAAGTAAATGAAAATTGTTTAACTTGTGAGACCAGCAAGCAAGTTGTTGTCCAGGCAATTTGGAGCACAA
Organism: Phylloscopus whistleri; assembly: GCA_017589585.1. Classification (NCBI taxonomy): domain Eukaryota; kingdom Metazoa; phylum Chordata; class Aves; order Passeriformes; family Phylloscopidae; genus Phylloscopus; species Phylloscopus whistleri. The sequence continues at coordinate 272,361 of JADMLD010001407.1, read as the reverse complement.
AAATCTCCTGTATGCAAGCAGTGGTCGTCAGAGAAGACTATTCCTTGCATACACAAATATCTTAGTAATTTTTTTTTTTCATCTCTTTTTCTAACACACATTTTTAAACAGGTGCTTTGCTTTATAGATGTTCTTAATACTTTGGAAGAAGTCCAAGCCATTTAGGATTTGGACTCAAGGCAAGTCTGCAAAATTGGTTAAGACATGTGTGAGGCTCTGCTCCTCTTGTGATTTCAAAGCAGTTCTGACAGAGATGTGCCACCTTAAGTTAAAAATGTAGGGGGGGAACCCAGAGTTCAGGCAGTGCTTGGGGTGCATTCAGCCAGGTGTCTGTGAGCTCTGGGAATTGCATACCTAACTGGAGGCTGAAGTTCACGATGTGCTCAGGTGTCATGAAGTGATTATGAGTTACAGGTTGCAGTGCCTTTTAAAATAAAGCCTTAGAGGCAAGGAAGAGCAGAGTCTCTTCAGCGGATACTTACGGTTATCGTAACAGATACGGCCAATGGCCCTCCCGGCATGAAGCAGCATTTCCTGGTCTGTGCTCTCCAGCAAGGGTATCAGTGTTGGAACCAAATCTGCTTCAATACAGGGTTTCTTCATTTCCTCTGCATAGATAAGAGAGAGGGAACGCCAGGCTTTTGCCATTTAGGAAGAAAACAATTGCAACAGCAATAGCAAGTAGCCGTGAAACAAAATTGAGAGTGAAAACATGAAGCTAATGTGCTGTAAGATGCCTTGTAGTAGTATTTGAGCACAACTCACCATTTTTGGCTATCTCTGAAAGCACGTGGGCTGCTCTCACTGCACATTGTGGATTGCCCTTCAGGATTTTTGCCAAAGTTGGGAAGATCCCACTCCCTCTGAGTAGGTGGAAGGATCTCTGCTCTGCAATGATAAGAGTGTTAGCAGTACCTGCAGTAGGTTTGCAGCTGTTTTATTCACATGCTCCTTTGTTTCCTGGAGTTCTGAGTGGGTATCTGTGGGATCCAAGCTTCTGATTTAACAAGGTTCTTAAAGGCTGTCTGAGTCTGAATATATGGGCACAGTCATCTGCTTGAATTGCAGCAAGTGTGGTTCCAGCTGATTACTCTGCTTTGTGCTGAACTGGAGCAGGGGAGGCAAAGCGAGGAGGAAAACAGTTTCATCTTCTCTGACTATAAAAGGATGCCTGCATAAGGCTTGGGAAGTCAGGGATTAAGATGCTATTCCTGAGGTATGGCCTAGCAATTAATTCTGTAGGTAGGCACAGCATCTTTTATTAGACTAGCAATTAGAACAGACAATTCCCTTAGCCTTTTTTCATCAAAAATATGGCCAGCTGTCCTGAAGGTAGTAAATCACCATCTGCCAGGAGACTCAAATAAATGCAGGTTTATGTCATTTTAGGAGAATGTGCAAAGGCTTTTGTATAAGTAGACTAGAAACTACTTTTAAAATGCCTGACCTAATATGGTCACCCTAAATTAATCCTAGGAGTTTGTAGTAAATAGAATATTAAAACTAGAATTTATCTGGAGCTTTTGGTATTTTAGTGACCAGTAACTTTATCTGGTCACAGGGAATTTTGTGAGTTTTATACAGAGAGAAAAGAAAGCAACACAGCCTGAGGACAGCTATAGTTCCAGCAGCAATCACTTCTTGAAATACAGATTATCACAATAAACAAAACCTGCCATGAATTCTTTTGAATCGTGCAAATGATTAATTGGTGATCCAGAGTGATACTTAACTATCTTCAGTAATAGCCAGGAGAATCCCATTCAAACTTTCAAGGATCTGATCTTCAGCTTCTGTGTCATCTCCACAAAGCCCAAGGTATTCCAGGTGCTTACTCAGGGTTTCTAAACAGAATGGGATAGAAAACTTTGGTGAGCCAGCATGGAAAATATTGAGTTCCTTGTGGTAGTTCTTTTCAGTGCTAATGTCTTCTTATAAAATAATTTCCTGAAGGGTCACGACCTAAACATACTCATTTACTCCAAGAGCATGAGGTGAAAGGCTTGGTCACTTCTCAGACAGCACATAGCTTGTGTGCAGGCATAAACATGCAGGGATAAATTCTATCTGGAAACAGAAATCAACATATGATAACTGTGGCAGGGTTTGAGGTGGGGCAGAGAGAGGAATAATTACAGGACTCAAGTCAAGCCTGACATTTCTAAATACCTGTTTGTCATGAAGACAGTACTTGCAGCTCAACTGAGTATCTGCTCTGGCAGTGGCCAGCAGCAGGCCCTGAAAGAATGCAAGGAACAGATGAGGCAAAATACTTCTCCCTCTGTTTCTGGCAATTTTGGCCTTTAGAAACATACCTAGTATTTACATCCATATATATCTAAAACATGTTGATCAACTTTTATTTGATTTTTTTTTTTACCTGTATAAGTTAATTCAAAAATTTTATCTCCACATCACACAGTGACATTAAGTTCCACAGTTTCACTGTTGTAAGAGGAAGATGCTTCCCTTTGTTTTAAAATATTTACCAAAGAGGTCAAAATTGATGGCCTTTGAGCTGCTGTAGTAAGAGAAAGGAATTATCCTTCACTATTTGCTCTTCCATGTCTGTGATAATCAGATGGACTATTATTGTAGTCCTTCTTTGTAATTCCTCTGCCAACTTGCTTAGCATTTACATAATATTTTTCCAGCTCACTTTTATTCTTCGTGAGGATCTAGAATTTGAAAGTGTTCTCAAGAGTCAGGTGGACTGGGATTCAGAGAGAGATTGTCATGTTTTGTTTTGTACTCTGTTAATTCTGTATCTATTTGAGAATGGCTTTTGTGGAGTTAATCAAAATGATCTCTTATCTTCCAGGCAGTGGGAGTTGAGTTAAACCCCACCATCATTTATAATTTGGCCATCTTTTCCCCATGTAGGTTGTTTTGCATTTGCAGACACTGAGCTTGATGTGCCTCTTTATCTCAAGTCACACAGGGTGATACAATTTTCCTGCATTCTCTACAGTCAATTTTGAGTACTCCAAATAATAAAAAACCTCCTTACCATTCTGCTATTTCTAGGTCATTTATGAATATATTGAATTACACAGGTTCCAGCGAAGGTAACCTCTAATAATTTTGGCTTTCTATTGTAAAAGCAGCCTTTATTCAGCTCTTCAGGCTTCATCAGATAATCATCTCTCATATCCCAAGATAACTTAGATAAAGGTTATTGAAAGGTTTGTAGAAATTGAAATGCATTAACAGTATCTCCTTTATTGACCTTCTTACCAGCTCCTTAAAAATGTTTAGAGACATGTTGAGCATTACTTACCTCCACAAAAGTCACAGAGACTACCCTTTTTCATCATGTCTGTGTTTAGTATCTCTGTGCTTTACTATAATCCTAGTTTACCTGTGCAGAGATCAGACTTCTGCACTTTCATTTCCCACATTCCTTGCGACTGTTTTTATAAACTCATCCCACTCTTACTGCTTCCAACTTCATTAAAGCTGTTGTTGATCTCAGTGGTATTCTGGGTGTCACAGTTAACGATTTGCTGAATCATCTTTTAATCTCTTATAAACTCTGTGGTGTAGCATCCAATTCTGACAGTTGGTTACCACTTATTTTATTGACTTGTTTGGCATCTTCTGTCCCTTCAATGTGAAGATTCCTCCATCTGCTTTCTGAAAACAGAAAGACCTAAAATGGCTGCAATTAAGCTGCAATTTGCTGTAGGAAATAATGCTGGAAAACTGATGTCTGAAGTAGTTAATGTTTAGTAGGATATAAGGTAGGATGTTACCAAAACTCTAGTAAAATAGCATTTCTGCTTTATAAACAGTTTCATTGAAAATGCTGGCTCTCATGAGTCATGCCTCAGAAATTATTTGATGAGGATTAATAATTGATCACTTATTTTTGTTTGGTGAACTCACTATATTTTCTGTCCCCAATGTATCCATTAATTAATGTGAGGTTTTTTAAAATGAAAACACATGAATTTAGTGCATACAGGAATTTACCTCTGAGGAACAGAAGTGTCCTGAGCTGTTTTGAAAAGAGGATGAAGTAAAGGGAGTTGAAGTAGAATGTTATTAAAAGCTGTTACTGTTATTGAGAAGAAAAATTATTTGGCTTAAAAATTTTAAAGCAGTTATCTAAAAGCAGTTTTGCTTTTGTGCTTTAAAGAAGCTGCCATCTCTAGAAAAATGGCTGGATTCATCAGGTCCAGTTCTCCTGCCAAAATTTGCTGAATAAATCATTTTGTGTAAATGAAGTACAGTACAAAATGCAGCTTTTTTTACACAAAAACCAGAAAATAAACCACCCGAGCAACCTGAGAGCTGAATCAGGTTTGATCTTAAACGAAGATTAGTGGGAGTGGGCAGAAGGCTACAAGTGCTGATTGAACAACATGAAATAAATTAGGAACCTGTGAGATTGAATTATCTACTGAACTCTGCTTTCATCTTATCAAGACCCAAAATGTGTTGGCATTTGACTCCTAGTACTGTGTTCTCTAATTAGAGCAATAGTGATGTTTGCAAATACATTTCTAATATATTTCTAATTAGGATCTATAAAGCTATGGAAAGACAGCTGGGTTTCTTAAGATGGAGGAGGTTGTTTTACAAATAACAGGGGACAGTCCGTAGTGCTCACTTGTTGGGTGAGTACAGTGGTAACTAGAAACCCAGATGTTTGTCATTTCTCCAGGGAATAGATCAGTAGAATAACACCATATGCATGATGACAGACCAAGTCCTTGTAAAACAAAAACACTCCTCTGGTTTCAGTCTGTAGTATTCTGAAATGAGTAGTATTCAGCTGACTGAGGAGTTACTTATAAAAGCCTCACAGAAAGTAGCATTTAACTATAACAGTGTTCAAATACTGAACCCTTTTCTCAGGGACTCAGAATTTTATCATGTTGTTATTCATAAAAAACTTGATTAACTTAACCAGCTTGGGACTGATTCCTCAATGCTCCTTGTGTTTAAGTCCATGCTTCTGCATTGGCAGTGAAGCAGACACTGTTAAGACAGTTATTTATGTGGAAAAGCAGTAGAACATATACAGATGGTGACTAAAACTGACCAGAAAAGGGCATTTATCAAGGGCATTTATTTCTCTTTTGTGTAAAATTCTGGGGTGTTGACATTTTGTTTCATCCCGTGCTGGAATAGATTGTTGACACTGTGGAACTAGAGGCCAACCAGAATGATTTGTTCCAGGTTTTGTGCAGAACTGGTTCTTTGCCAGCCAGAGGCTGCGGGGAGCCGGGCTGGAAGGGGGCCAGCCAGGCCAGCCAGCTGGTCAGACAGCAGGGAGTGCCTGCCTGCCTGGCCTCTGAGGAGGCTTTTAGCAGAATAAACATGTTCCAAAGGAGAACACTACTTGTTCCCTTGAATCAGCATTTTTGCTGGAATATGGCTCATCAGCTTCAGTAATTCACCGTAGAAGAGAGGGAAACCGGCACTCAATTGCCTGCAGGGCCTGCGTTTAGGAATCTCCTGAGGCTGAGGTACAAAAGGCTTTTTTCCTGAGCTGAAGGCATAGATTATTAATTCACACATAAATCTGTACGTAAAATACTGATTAAGAGGCATAGGGAGCAGACTTTGGAGTGGGAGTTGGTTTTTGATCATCCTAATGAGAGCAGAGACAATAGTGCAGAAAACGTGCTGTACAGAGCAATTTCATCTGGCTTCTGCAGTGGGGACAGAGCCATGAGGAGTGAGCTCTTTGGATCCTTTGAACCACTCCTGTGTCAATTCTCAGTGCTAGTTTTGACCTATAAATTCCTCAGGGAATGAGTGAATCCCACACATCTCATTCTTTCAGCAGCTGATTTTGCCCCTTCAAAAACAGCAATGGCTTCTGATTTTTTTCCTTTTTATAGCTGTTCACTTGTGTAGAAATTATTTTCTCTTTTTTTCTAGAGGAAGTATAGACTCTATCCTTCAATATAAATGCTACTCTTGGTATTACTTATTGTTATTTGTGTCCTGAGCAGTGTGAGGTCTGCATGAACCAATTTGAGGGCTTGAAACAACTTAATCCAGTCAAATGCCTTGTGTTTTGCTGCCTCTTCATTCAGTAGTTTCACATTCTGAACTTACTCTTCTGTCACTTACCTTTAATATACTTCAGAAGGTTCTTCCATGGATTATTATCATCATCATTATTCAAAGCAGAAAAACAAGGTAATGTGTTTTTCCAGAGTATAAGGATGTGGTAGTTATTCACAATAGAGATCTATTTAGTTTTGTCTAATGTCTCTGGTAATAGATGATTAAAGAACAGTAAAACAAGACACTGTATATCCTTTCCCCCAGGTATGCTTTCTTAACTCCTAGTAATCAACTCCACAGGGATTTTCTTTGGTGGAAGTTTCATCTTGTTTAATTGCACTTAAATTCATTAAATTATTTATGTTGAATTTGTTTGATTTAGTTGCAGAACATGGGCTAGAGATAAGTGTGACAAAGTAACTTTGGATTGAGAGAGAAAATAACTCCTTCTTGTTGAAGTTGTCATCTCTCAACTGTAGTTTTCTGTAAATGTATTGTATCACCAGGGCAGGAAACACAAGTCTCTATTTTGATATATCCTGTGTAACAGCTGAGGGATGAGGGTTAGGGTTGAGAAACTCCTAGAGTTCTGCAAGTCAAGAGTAGCTGAAAAGCATAAGATGTAGCCTGAAGAAACTAAAATTTCAACTCATAAAACTGCAAAATAGCTGCCGGGGCTGTCTAGCAATGTAATTAAAAACAAAGCTAAAAGAAAAGTTGACCTGCATTCGTGTTAGTGTGGCAGCCTGCAAAATCATGTAGCTGTAAGTCTCCATTTTCTCACAGTATTCTTTTAATGCTCTTCCCTAAAATAGATCAAGTAATTCCTGGTTTGTTGGGGCATGTCCTAAATAACCCTATGGTGATAAATGTACCTGCATGCTGAGTAGAAGTATTATTGTATAGTGGTCGAAATAAAGCTCCAGGACTCCTTGTCTGGGAATGTGATATTAAATTTGCTTCATATGAAACATAAAGGTGTAAATTGGAGATGGAGAAGTCCAGGAGGGCTGGCAAGTGTATGTGTGTTAAGATCAAATAAAGCCTCTAAGGTCAAATACATTCCTGCTGGCTGTGAGTGGTGCAGCTACATGATTATAGCATTTTGCTGTAACCAAGGGTAGCAAAAGCTGCTGCTTTTGATTTTGTTACCAGGGAAGGGAGGAGAAAGGTGCAATTCAATTCAAGGAAAGATTTTTTTTAAAAAAAAAATCTCCAGTGGTGAATTATTGTATTTCATCTCTAGAAAGTCATGCAACTGTTTTGGGACTGGGCTGACTTATATTCTTTCCAATAGAGCTATCTTATCTTGGTGCATGAAGTAAAGTATTGGAGGAATAGATCCTCCATCTCTTCAGACTTTCAAACCCATGGCAAGAAAATTGTCCTATAAATCAGATAAGCTATTATCTATGTCTCCATGGAAAGCCACTTACGGCCATGTTAAAAGATACATTTTGTGTCTCTTTCACTGCACTCAAGGGTGATGAGACGCAGGAGAAAAATCACAAGATTAAAAAGGACCCAGGGAGAGAATTTAAAACTAATATCCTGAGGATGAAAGGGACGTAATTATGAACAACTCCTAACCTGGCTAGTTTTTAACTCTTGTTCCTCTGCATCCTTCAGCAACTCTCTTCAAGGAGGAAAGGAGTAGGAACGTGTGAGCATAGTTTTTCCTAGAAGGTTGGAGCCCTGTCATTGTCTGGAGATTGAAATATCTCCTTTCACCCACTTTTAGAATCTGAAAAGGTCCCTATTTTCTCCAATATTCTTTTCTCCTGGTCTAGACTATGGGTAATTATTCTCACTGTTAATGGCTAAATACATGTGTGCTCTAAAAATGCCTCTTGCCTAGAACTGGAAAACAGGAAAGCCCACTGTATTGTCTCCAAAATCTAGCCTTTGATCATTGCTTTTGCAGCCTTTCTGGACTGGCCCATCCTGACCTCCTTAAAGTGTTCAATGCCTATGATTCTGTGGGATGGACCTTTGAATATTTTACTATTCAAAGAACATGAGAAAGCAGAAGGTTTTAAGGAGATTTTTGCTGTTTAGCCTGAGCCACAGGTTGAAGGGCTGATGAAGACAGGAGTTTAGGCCTGACTGGCTAGTATTTAGATTAATATTATCTATTAGTCACAAGCATTAAAAAAACAAAACAACTTTCTATGATCCATGTCTAAATTTCTCTTAATTTTCACAAATCAGGTAAGACAGCCACAAATGCTCTCTTTGATGTTGCTGTCATGAGTGGCACTTTTTTTTTTTTTTTTGAAAATGAAGTAAAGTAGAAAAAGAAACTGAGATGGACAGAAATTTTCAGAAAACTGGTAGAGAAATGCAGGGTCAGAAGAAGCCCTGGTAAAAGGAGACACTGATATTCTTGTGGTAACCCAATTTGATATATTGTTATGGTAAGAAAAAAAAAAAAGGCAATTGATTGTGAAGTGGAGATTGTTTGCAACTCTATATTTTTATAATTTCTGGGTTTATTCTTCGGTAATTGAATTCCGCCAAGGAGAAGGAGTACAAGAAGAAGTGTGTGTGAGGAAAGCTGTGCATAGAAAGCAGGTCTTGTTGGCTTGTTGCTGATCTTGTGCCCTGTGGAGCCAACAAGAAAAATGGCTGCAGAACCCTGACAGAAAACAGATAAGAAAAAAAATATGATAACCTAAAACAGGTCAGTGAGATAAGTCAAAATAAAGCCAGCCAAATGCAGGCAGGGAGAACATGTGCTGAAGAGCATGAAAAGCTGCTTAATTGTATTCTGTTAAACTTCTTTTTTTGAGGGATGGAGAATAGGGATAAAATTCACTTTAGTGTAAAGGTATCAAAATGTTGTAAACTTGTGTACCAGAAAGTGCCTTTTTACATGCCTGGTAATTTAACTAACTTAGTTCTTAGGAAATAGGTCTGTTGGACATAGACCAGCTTCATAGGCTAATGCTGAGCCTGAGCTCCCAGATGCTCCAATTCATTATGCAAGGTCAGGGAATTCTAGATCCAATGGCTGGAAGTCATGCTTGCAGGAATAGCCACAAATGTGCTGTGCTCAAAAGCAATGAGTAAAGCACCATCAGCACCATTTGTGTTTGGGTAATGTTTTCAGGTAGGTTTGGGTAATATTTTCAGGTAGGTTTTTTTTTATAAACAAGGAGTCAGGAAACCAAGGAGTCAGGAAACTTGATGGTTTAAATCAAAGTTCTTTGACAGTTGTCTGGTTCCAGGAGGTGTTGATTTCATCATGTATTGTGAAAGAAGAGTAAATTGTGAGTGCAGCAAAGCTACATGTGAGCAGATAAGCACTGACAAATTGGGGCAGCTGAGGGGAAATTGGCTTCATTTATGGAAATTAATGAAATTTCTATCTTGCTCACTGGAGACCTAGTTTTCTGCATTTGTTGAGTGATGTTGGTCTCTAAAGATACCTTTGATCATGCAGTTAATATACATCTTAAGTTTTGCATCATGAAGTGAATTAAGGGAACCCTTCCTTATGTTTATCATGTATGTATGGGAAGTAGGCCATACTCTCAGCCAAATAGCATTCAGTTTAATTTTCCTGGCTCCCTAAATTTAGCTTGAAAAGCTATCAGTGGAGAAAAAAACCACTTTGGCTCCATAGCAGAGAAAACACTAATTTCCTTTGGCTGACAGCTCCTACAAGGGTTTTTTTAGGTAAGCAGAAGAAGGGCTGTGAAAAAAAGAAGCCTTTTTGGTGCTGTGAGAGCATCAGGCCAGCCCTCAGCTCTCCCTGCTGAACGATCTGTTGGGAGCATAGGTGGGTGCTGGGCACGGCTGCCACAGCAAGGAGGCCCCACCAGGGAGATGACAAATAAAGCAAATACAATTATTGGTCTTTTGTGCCTTGACTCCACCTAAACAGGCACAGCACAAAGGTCCCATTGTCCAGATTAAAATTCCTGAACTTCTAGTGTTTAATTAATGATTGCTTCTATGGGAGTAAACTCCCAGGCCTGCACATTTGTCTGTTCTGCTTGTGTGTGAGGAACGTTGTTGGAAGAGCTATAGTACAAGGATACAGTGTCAGCCTTGAAAGGGCATTCCTTTCTGTTTTGCTTCTCTGGTACAATGCCAAAAAAGTATATTTTGTCTGCCAGTTGTCCTCCCTCTGCACCTGTCCTGTTCTTGCTAATTGCTGCTCTGACTCCACTCAAGATCTGGAAAAACCCACTGAGAGAGGAGGATTTTGTTCCTGCACTGTTGAAGGTAAGGGGATTGCATGGCCTCTGGAGTGAGGTTGATGCCTTAAGTTGTAGCTTTCATGTTTTTCAGGTTCTGTGCTGCCTAGGGCTGCAGTTCTGAGCCTCATATTAAGTGTTACTCAGCTCTCTTCACAGGGCAGGCAGGCAAAACAAATCCTTTTCCTGCTGAAGACCAAGGACAGTGAGTACAAGTTTCAGGCCCAAAAGCACAAACAGGGGTGGACTGAAGAGAGAAAACAAGAAGGATGGGACTTCATAATCTGAAGCTGTAATTGGACAATTAAACCCCAATATGCAAATGGACCAAAACTTAAAAAAGTGTGAGACCTTGTGATCAGTTGTCCATTTTGTGACCATTTTAAGTCCACCTTGGGTGTAGGCCTGTGCAGCTCTTGTCCTGCCCAAGGTGTATCCTTAAAGGCCTTTTAATAAATGTCTACTTTATTTTCTAGCTCTATCCAGTCTCTGTTCCAGGTCAGCCTTCCCAAGGCATCAAGGTGTACCTTATTAATCTCAGAGATCTCCAGAATAAAGTGGACAGTAGTGGGAATTTGCCTAAATTCTGTTGAATCTATAATTTTTTTGTGCCACTGTCTGAAATTTTTTAGTGCTGAGTATTATGATTTTGATCCTGATATGTGCATTTGGCCCATTTTTTAATGAGAGAGATGTGAAGAAGATCCTTGGAAGACAGTATTTAAGTTGGTTGCATACTGGATGTTCCAGGAATGTTTTTTTCTTGCTTAGTGGGTGGGTGTGTGTGTTTGGCTATTTTTATGCAGTATAAGAGACTTTGTACTGTAAAAAAAGATCATTCTCAATTCTGACACACATTTTAAAAGCTATGGCCTTGTAAGCTCTGTTGATGCTTAATGCAAGTAACACACTGCTGTCAGATATGACCTACAATTCAGAGCTCTGCTCCAAACCTGAGTTGCTCAGCAGAATCTGCTTACTGGTGCAGCACTTTATCAATATCCATAAAGTGTTATGCTTGCTTCCAGCAAAGCAAGAAGGATCAGGTTTTAAATGTATGCAGATGGGCACAGGTGTCTTAACAATTTTGAAAATCCAGGGTTTTTTTGCTGAGTAAATTCTTGTTTTAACTTAATTATATTGACCTGGTTACCTGTGCTGTGTGAGTAGGCTTGAGTTCTGCTGCATGAGTGGTTGGTGTTGCCTGGGCAGTGAAGGTTGCAATTAGATTTTTCTGGACAAATTTGTGTTTATGTAATGCTGCGCAAGCTTTTTTTGACATTACCTGGAACTATCAGGTTCAAAAATTTCAGCAGGTTTCTCTCACTTTTATTTGTCTGGAAGAAATGCTTGCAGTCGTTAGAAATTATCTAAATAATTTTATTAATATCAGAATTATCAAAGTGTGTAGGAGGGGCTTTTCAGAAAAAGAAACATTTGATAAAAGGAGGGAGGAACTGTCTCTGAACAAGTAATAAGATTCTTTTGCTGTGCTGAGCTTGTCTTGGCTGAATTACTTTGTGACTAGATTTCTTCCTATTGTTCTACTTTTTTTTTTTTTTTGGACAAATAAGTTAAAGAATGATAAAATTATTTGGATTAAATAGTTTTGGAATGCTAGATATTTTAACATCTGCATTGAGCAGCTCTGATTCCAAATACTTCTGATATTTGTTATAGTCTTAAAATATTCTCTAATTTGTAACATGAGCTAATTTTTTTTAAATGGGTATTGGTTTTTCCTGTCTGGAATTGCTGTTTTTGAAGGAGTTTCTACAGATCTTTCAGTAAAGCTGAGCTTCTTTTATTCCCAAATGTTTTTAGACTGGACAGGACATAGTTTTGTACTCTTAACTACAAAAGACCATAGAATTCCAGTTTACAAATAATGATATACTGTCACTGTCCTTCCCTGGACTGGGCCCTGAATGAAGTACTTTTTCTGTATAGATTTAATTTAAATTGTATCTCCATTAGAAAACAGTTTCCCCTGGAAACTGGATTTTGATATTAGGATAGTGAAAAGAGAATTTGGCTCTTTCCAAGCAGCACTGTATTTTATTTACTTAATTTAGGTTTTTTAATGCGTGTGGAGGGACCCCAAAGCACAAGAATGATGGGTTTAGGCGAATGGATATTAAAAGTTGCTTGGATTGCAACAGAGCAAGAAGCAGGGGGGTTGTTTTATCTTTTTGGTTTCTTTTTCAGATTGTTGGTGATCCTGTGACACAAACAAGTCCTTAGAAACAGGGAAGATGGAAACACATACAGGGTATGAGCCTTCAGACACAATCTCATCCTTCCTCAAGTGCAAGATCTTTGTTTCACAAAACACCTCAGAAATGAGGCTGAGAGCCTTTGAGGAGTTGGTTCAAAACGACTTTTGGGACCTTGTCTCCCCTTCTGCAGCCTAGACAGGTCAGGATGGCTTTATTGACTTTGGTGCAGTCTATTTCTAGTTCTATAGAATAAGAGTGGCTGAATTTTTATTAGCTTCTAGACAGCAATAAGCTTTGTTGACTCCGATTTATTTAAGTGCATCTGATACAATGCTTTAAACTCGAGAAGGAAAACCTACTAGAATTAAAAGCAGCAGCTGTGGGATTTCCCTATGGTTTTGATGTATTATGGGTTTATAATGCTGTTGAAGCAAATGGCAAGGTGCTGGGGAATGCTGAAAACTGCACACACAAGGAATTTGTAATATTGTCCAGGCTGGCTTTAGTATTTTTAGTTGTAAGGAAGGTAACACAGCCTGCATCTAAATATTGCCTGGATTGTTACATGATATTACATGAATAAACTTTTTTTTTTTTTAAACAAGTTTGACAAACCTGTAATTAGAAGTGTGTGGGGTTTCTGTTTGTCATTTCTTATTATCCTGGCCAGTTTTGTACTTGGGCAGCAGAAACAGTGCTGTGTGAGCAAAAGCAGGCTGGAAAGAGCAGGAACAAAAGTGGTAATAAAAACTTTGAGCTACGACCAGCAAAATGCATCAAAAGGAGAAGCCTTCTGAGCAGAACATTCAGAAAGTAGGACAGGTACACATAAATGATGTAGGAGCAGAAGAAACAATCCACCAAGTTCAGCTGTCTCCACCTGAATTGCAATAGAAAGCCAGTCCTACAGAAATGACCTGTATAAATAGAGATAGTTTAGCCAGAAGCAATAATACTGGTTTAGCCCACTTGTGTTTTGTGCCCATCTCTCTGACTGTTTAAAGTGCTTTTCAGTTAAATTTTGACTTGCTTTTTTATCAGTGTCCCAAAACTACTGAGACGTTTAACTTGACTTGAATAATCATTTAATTGACTAGGAAGGTAATTACCCTAAATGGCAGCTCAGTTGTCATACTGCTCTTAAAGAGAGATTATTTCACCCTTAAACATATTGAGTATTGCTAAGATTAGTTCTGCTTCTGTCACGAGGTCCAGCTGTGACGTGAGTTGCCATCATGAGAATGAAGGTGGAAGGCTGAACCCTTTGATCCAGTTAACCTATACCTTGGAATGATCTGGAGACTAATGGAAATTAAAGTCTCAAAGGTATATTTTAAACCCAGTATGAGAGGCATTCCTTTTGTGTGGAAAGTTCATAGCTAAGGGCTTGTATCCAGCTTTACCTGTGCTGAGGGTTGAGTCATAAAGAAGCATATTCAGAGGCTGGACCACCTAAATGCAGCTCCAGCCCTCCCAGTAGTGCTTGGCAAAGTGCAGTATGTATGCAGAGACACATGTGAGCATATTTGCTTTGGTGGATGTACTGACAATAGAGAGGAATGAATTTCAGTTCTCTTTCAAATACTTAAATTTCATAAGAGCTCATCATTTTCCAGTGCTTTAAGTTCCCTTTTCACTGCCATTCTCATAATTTGCTAGTTTTCTTTAAACCAGCCTTAATTTTCATGTGACTGTAAGTGTTAAGTATTGTTTGAAATAGAAGACACAAGAATTTTAGGTCACCTATAGTATTGCACTTATCATAGAACTACACTTGTATATTTAAATGATCTGAAATTAGTTTTCCATTTCTGTCACATACATCTGCAATTTCTAGATGAGAGAAAATTAATCACAGACTAGAGATTGTATCTATCTATAGTTAACAAGAGCTTTACTTACCCATAAAAGCTGTAGCTCTCCAGAATGGGGACAATAAAGAACAGCTGATCTGTACTGTGAGCCTGTGTCCTTTACAGCTACCACGCTGTGAATAAGGGGGAATATTTTATAGCTTTCAAGCTGATCAGCAGCCCACAGCATGCTCACTCTTTCCTCCTCCTGCCTTTTTCTGTGACCCTGCTCTTCAAATGCATCTAATACTCCATAATTACTTAATCCTCCACCAGTACTTTTGTTTCCAGTTCTTAGATGTCATTAACAGAAATGGAAACACAGTAATTGTCACACTGGGAGAGAGCCTTTCAGATCTTCAAAACAGTTTTTAGTGAATTTCCCTCTACTGTCATTCAAAAGAGTGATTATTGGATCTAATAAGGGACAGAGTTCCAAGAGAGACTAGATTGGCATCTACTTGCAGCCAGATTTAAGAGTGCTCCTAGAAGCTGATTCTAAAGTCTAGCCAAATTTATCCCTACCTGGACCTCACCTGGCATGGGCTAAGGGCTTGAGAAATGGTTCAAGCCCTTGCACTCATCTTTCAAGTCTGTGGCTAAAATGTAAAAGAGGATAATTTTTTCTGTTTGTAAAGGAAACTTCAGGGCCTGAAGGTACCATCTCTGTCTTACTGTTTTTGATTAAGTAGAATGTTTTCTGAAATATTCTCAATTATTGTTTTGTAATGATTATTTAAAAAGTATGGCTTTTCAAAAAAAAATGGTTATCAAAAAAATGCTTGTTTTGAAGCAATAGTTCGAAAATTATGTACAGTCTTTTTTGTTTTGTTTTGTTTTTTTTTTTTTTTCTGTTGCTTTTCTAAGGCCACTTTCTGGGAGAGTTGAATCTCTAATAAATCAGAGCCAGTTATAGGACAGCTTACGAAGCATGTGCTGTGTTCTATTCAGGATGCATTACAACCCCCTAGTGTTGCTGCAGCCTGAGCCAGAGGAAATGCTGTCTGCCAGTTAATACTATTTAAAGATTGTTCCAGTAAGCAGATTGAGCTTCCCAGTGTGGTGCTGCTTGGTGGGGGCTGTGTGTTGCAGTCTGTGGTTGTAGCAGTGGCTCCAAGTCTGGAGCGTCCTAAAACTTCACTGCACCATGGAATTATAATCACTGTGGTGATTATAACGCTGGAGGGAGTTTAATTTGCTGACTCTTAAAAAGCAATCTGATAATGAGTTTGGAGCCAGAGGATCCTGTAAAGGAGGTGGAGATGTTTTCCTGACTCTCTTGCTCGATAATTAAAAAGCTGGTTCCTTTGGCTGGGCTTATGGAGAGGGAGGATGAGCTGAACTCTTTCTGGCATTATTTGTTTTTTCCAATTGAAATGACACGTCCTGCAAAGTTGCATATGAATTGGAAAATAAAAGTTCTAAGGTAATGATTGCTACCTTACATCCTGTAATGGAGAACATTCCTGTGTGTATTGGGTTATGTTTGCATTGCCACATCCAGAAAAAAATGCTTTTTACAGATGATAGAGAAGTAGAGCACGTATGCCTTCACTGCTTAAAAGGGACCAAGATCAGTCATGGATTAAGCTGCATGTCACAAAATGATGAGACCTTCCTGCTGGTTCAGAGATTGACAAGATGAGCTGGTTCTTGTTGGCTTTTGTGCATCAAAGGTGTGGCTGTTTATTGAGGTCAGAGTGCAGGCTGAGGCAGGATTGCCACATGCTGTCAGCATGGCCAGAGGCTGGGATATTTCTGAAATGCAAGCAGGGGGGGTAAATGTTAGCATTTTATTGGCAGAGCTGGTAAAGCGTGAAGCCCCCAAAGAGACAAGAACCTGAAAGGGTGAGTAGGTGGTGGTACTGCAGCATTAGGCATGCCAGACACATCCATCCTCCATAGGGGCCAGTTCCAGTGTGTTCTGAAGTCAATAGGAATTTTTTCAAAGGAGCGAGATCAGGCTCATGGATATGGTAATCATGAAAAAAAATTAACAGTTTTCCTTGGTAGAAGACTGAAGATAACAAAGGAAACAAAATGAGGTATATAGTAAATGGGTGAAGACAAGTAAGAAATCACATCAGATAAACACATCTTCAGTGTCATTCATCATCTTGCTGCAGTGAATACTAATGGGGGAACAGAGGTTCATAACTGCACAAAGCACTGACAGGCAGCCAGGTATGGAAATCCTGTGCCAAATGAACTGTGATTTTATATGCAAACTAATCAGTTTCAAAGATTATGACAAAATAAGATGGTTTGGGAATCCAAATTTATTGACAGCAGCACTGTCAAGCCAAAATGCTCTTTCTGTTTGCACATAATCCTGCAAATCTGTTATAAGAGACACTGCACAAGGTTCTTACCAGCATCAGGTGCTGATTGTGCTGGGTGCTGTACAAATGCACAGGGAGCAATTTTTGCACTGGAAAAACTTGCATCAAACTGGAAAATCAAAAGGTATCTCATCAGTAAGCTGGTAGAGGATCAGTGGCAGAGGCAGTGAGAGGAGCCAGCAGTGTCCCTGCTCCTCAGGTGAGGAACAAGCTCAGCTCTGGTGAAGCATTACCTGGCCAGCACTGCTGAGAGGGATGATGTGCTTGGGTTTCAGGCAGCCCCTGTGCCTCTACAGCTTCTGGGGTAAAGCTGGGCCTCCACCTGGGGGACCTGAGCTGTATTTATGCCTCCTCTTCTAGGCACATCCCAGGACTGATAGGCAGGGGGAAACTATTTTCTCTGCAGATACCAATGAAAAAACTTCCTTTCAGTAAAAGAAATTATCTAGAATAAATGGATGAGTCTTTCTTCCCTTTCTTAGTTGATGGATTGCTTTAAGTTAAGTTAATCTAATATTCTGCACTATGATGTATCTCTCATCTGAGGGTTAGTTTGCTGCTTTAATTTTTTACACGGTGGAAATGTGATTCATTTGATTGTGGCTTCAAGTAAACTGTCCTCTTCCCAGGAGGAAAAAAAAAAGTGGACAGTGCATATCTATGTTGATCTGAGCAGTAAAATACCAAAAAAGATTTATTGGAAGGACTTTCTGCACTGGGAAACATACTCTGATTTCATATATAGCACTGTTTATCTTGTCTGCCTTTGAGTACTAGTGAAAGGGTATTTTGGTCTGGTTCACAGGTCTGCTAGATGCAGTTATTTTGGGAAACATCAGAAGATTTTTAGAAAAGGAATTATCATTTTACTTGCTCAACATGAAACTTCTGTAACTGTGATGAAAATAAACCTAACAGAACAGAAGGGAGAGTGGAGGAGTTAGAGCAGAGGGTGAGCATATCTGAGAGGAGAAGCAAGCTGGAGCCTGTGGTCGTGCTTCAGTAAACTGCTTTGGGGAAAGAATTGGGAATAGGCTGATCTACAGCAGCACATTAAGATGCACAGCAAGTGCCTTCCTTTTCATGGGCACTCATCACCACACAGGGAGTAGTGTCCAACATCACAGTGCTCTGAGAGATGGGGCTGCACCTCCCTGCATGCTGCAGTGCTGCTCCAGCTGTGTGCAGGACATCAGAGATTTATTACTCTGCAATTCACATTACTCTGAAGTACTTTGATGGGGAATCCATTTTAGCAAATACCATTACTGAGTTTAGAGGGACACTTCTGATTTATTATGAAAATTTTTATATATTCTTATAGGTAAAGACACGTAATTACAATTACCAGAGTTCTGTCCAAGGTTTCCTGAAAAGAAGCACACACATCAATTGTGCACTGAATTTACTCTACATGTTCTTGTGCACGTTGGATGTGATCTGGGCGTGCTGTTGGTCCTGTATTTCTTGGTGTTTTATAATGCTCGTGTAACTCCAGGCTTGAGTAGGCTACAGATATCACCAAATCCAGGACAAATTGCCACTATGAGGGTGTAGCACTCTGGTCCCTATGTACTCACTAGAGACAGAATTTATGTATATCCAGGGACCATGTTTGGAGTTCTGGCAGTTTGGTCAGGATTTTTTTTTAATGGGATATACCTAATGGTCATATTCCCAAATTGAACCTTTCCTGATGGTGAAAAAAGACTCGTTCCATAAGTGTATGAATTGCTACTGTCATTCTTCTTTCACTTTCAGACTGGCTTAGCTTGGTATTCCTAATTAAATAAAAGCAGCAACACTTATAATGACAGCCAGTAGTACTTCAGGTGTCCTTTTCTATACATCTATAAAGGATCTAGATCCTGCAAGTCTATTTATTTTTCAATAGTTTGTCTGTCTCTGCTCTCCCCTACTGCAATTTTTATGCACCACTTCTTGCTTTCTTTTTTTGTGTGGTGCTTGTGTGATAAAAATATACATACACACACAGATTTTTATGCTTTTTAGTACAGAATAAAAATACTAAATGGAAAGCATTAGGTGCCTGTCAGCCTGAGTATCATCAGCTGAGGAAAAAAACCACCACCCTTTCCCTTGACTCACATTTCAAAGCAGCTTATCTGGAGACTGCTGTGATGGACAGAGACTTGATGGAATTGAAGTCTATGATTTTAGGAACCAGAAAGAAACTACCCTTTCTAAGAAAGGGGAAGGTGGACAATATCAGTCATTTCAGTCCTCATTGCTAAGAGATACTTCTGGAAAGCAAAGAAATGTCTGACAGGAACAGATGTGGTAATTTGTGATCCTGGGAGAGTTTAACTTTAGTCTGGAAGCTTGCATGTGAAGATGCAAATTGTTGGTAACACTGCAATGCTCTGGTTTCTACTTTGTGTGAGTCACTTTTATGAGTCCCACATGCTGATGTTTCTCAGGGTTTTCAAAACACTATTCTTACTCCAGTTTGGTGCTGGAACAGTGTCATGGAAGAAGTTCAGGTTAGCCCCAAGGCATAAGCACCATGAGTCTCAGGAGGATAACCAAACCACTTCATGCTGAGGAATAAGAGTTCTGTGTGCAGTGGGTTTGGATTTACTGTCCTTCACTTCTGCAACATTTTAAGGAGTGCTCTTGGCACAAGGGAGCTCAGTCCAGAAGGTCATTCACATGCTTGAGTTTCACTTTGACTTTGGCAGTCTTGCACTTCAGTCCTAGTGGACCAGCACCCACTTCACTGTGGTGAAGGCTGCTGGTGTTGTGTGTTTGTGGCAGTCTGGTGGGTTTGTGCAGGTGCTGCTGCCCGTGGAAGTCCTCAGGCTGCTTGAGAGACTGTGGCACAGACTTGCACAGATGCAGCTGTGCCTGAACTGCTGTGTGCAAAGATTTATTGCTTTGCAGGTTTTCATTAAAGCAGGGTTAATACTTCCCTTTCTCCCTGGAGTACTGAGGCCTTAGTAATTAAGTAGGGAGTCCTTGGAGTGAATTAGAAATCTGTGAATTGCATTAAGGCAGTAGAGCCTAAACAACCTCAGTGCATGTTCCTGAGCTCTGCTCTGTGGGGCAGGAGCTGGGGATCTGTGTGACCAAAGGACAGCATCATTACAAACCATTGCAACCTGGGAACCCTTTATTATCAGGAGTACAGACCAGACTTCCAATCCTTGTTTTCTCTGACTGTAATTTCTATTTTATAATAGAAATCCTAAGCTGTCAGAGGTTAACTCTAAGAGTTCATTCATGTGAAAAAGGAAAGGGGGGGGGGCAGGAAGAGAAGGGATAGTAGCTTTTCTATAGGTTCTCTAGTTTTGTTGAGGCTGGGAGATGTCATGTCCTTTCATGTAACTTACTTTCAAATCCTTTTTTTTTCCTCAAGACCTTGGTAAGAAACTTTCTGAAAGAAAATAAATGAACTTTTTTAGAAGGCTAAGCAGTGGTTAAGGGAGTATCAATGATGAGAGGGCAACTGAGCAAATCCACTGTTTAGGAGAACTGTTCTGCCACTATGCATTTGGAAAATATTTTAGATATTTTGTGTAGCAGGCAGGTTTTAAATTAGCTATAGATTTTTCATTCTTCCTGTCTGGTTCAGTAAAAAGATAATTTGTTTCATAATGTGTCACAATAGAGGCTGGCTACACAACAGAAGCTTGGTTTCAGAAAAGTTTTTTGACGCTTTGGCGTTTCATTTTCTTCTACATTGGAAGATTTCAGCTTCATTTTTATGCTTCCACAACCAGAGCTGTACTGGGGTGTCATCTCTGGAATTGAAACATTGGTATTTCAATTAGAAGGCTGCAGAGATACTCAGCTAGGCTCATAAAGCTGGTTTGGGAATGGAAATGGGAACACCTCTGTTCTGCCTGTCTGCTGAGAGCAGGTTTAGATGGGAATTCATTCAGGTACATCCAAGGTTGCAGTATTAGGGCCAGAGCAATGAGAATGTCTCACTGGCATAGATGGACCTAGCCCCAGCCAGCCTTTCTTAATGAAAGGCTTATTGATACTTCTCCAAAATACTTAGGCTTTCACTGAACTTTTTTGAGGCAAAACCCTTCTGATAGATGCTAATTATTTCTCCATGTGTGTGACAACAGGTGGAGTACAAAAGGAAAGCTAGCTCCTGCTTTCTGCAATTAGTGCATTTATTGCTCAGGGAGAAGGCTTAGAAGCAGGTATTAGATTCAGTTATTTGTGCTTTATCTCTGTCAGGCTCAGAGAACTCATGTATTTGACTGCAGAATTCAAACAACACTGTAAGAACTAACATTAGTGAAACATTCAATATCTTCTATGCCACTTTTTAATTACCTATTATTATATAAATCCTGCTGTTCTTTTTCAGTTTATAATGGAGATCAGAGGAACTTCTTCACTGCTGAGAACAATTCTTGTTGTCAATTCTTTCTAAGGCCCTCTGAGTATTTGAGGGTTTGCTTCCAATAGTTTTCATTAATAGCTGAAGGGGTTTTTTTAGGTTGGTTCTCCTTTAGTTGCACATGCTGAGGCTCAAGAGACAGATTCAAAGCCCAGTGAATGAATTCTGACTTGCAGTGCTCTATTTCCAACTGTCTCCTGAGGCAGTGAAAATTGTAATATCAAGAGAAAGAAGCAGATAGGTCCTACAGCTCAGCTGTATAAAAAATGACCAGAGTCCTCGCTTAGGGACATTGGAAGATCATTCCAACTGACCTTTGGAGGGACTCTAGAAGCTACAGGGAACCCTACCATGCTTCTTCCTTGTGACAGATTCCTGAAATGAAATAAATACTCTTCTCCATCATTTGAGTGGAGAATTGCCTGTTCTGAAGAGCAGCAAAACAATCCAGCACCTTCTTTGTTCAGAGAAAAGGGCTTGAGCATTTTTGTTCCTGGTATTATAAAATTGCTTAGAAGGTAAAAAAATTGCCTTTTTTTATTTATTATTTTTTAAAAATTATTTATTTATTTATTTATTTCCCTAAGAAAAGAAGTGATTGAAAGTGATTGAAAATACCAGAACTTCTGGTTTTGTAGGAAGAGCCTGTAAAATCCACAAAAAGAGCCTGTAAAATCCACAAAAAATACTTGCTGCTGATACACATGAACTTAAAGAGAAATGGCAAGGGGAGGATATGTGCAAGTATTTATGATGCTCAGAACTGAGTGTATTCTTCTGAGATTGTTGTGGATTTTCTTCATCTCATTCCACTTTGGTGATGGCAATATATAATTAGACACAAAAAGTTATGAAATTAGGGTTGTTCTTTTGAGTGGGTTGCATATATGATTTTTTACTATCCTTGTGTGATAAAGGAATGTGTAAATACAGAAACATATCCTTGCATATGATTTTTTAAATTGAATATTTAGAATAAAATCACAAAATACCTTTGTTCACTGGGAGGTCACATATCATTAATGGTACAAACTATTCTGTTGATATATCAGAGCTGCAAGATACAGTAATATACCAGTAGCAGAGAGCCACCTTTGTGTTCAACCTACTACTGAATTTAAAAAAGGGAAATTGTTCATCATGAAAAATAGATCATAGTAAGTCCAGAAGCTCTTGAATTTCTGGGAGGCAAACATTGTGGAAATCTGGTCTCGGTTGTAATTTCACAATTTCCACTATGTCCAGCATAGTTTCTGACTGAAGATCTAGATTACAATGAAATATTACCAGTTAAAATAGGGGCTCTTTCTTTATTGAAACAGTGTAGTGCATTTATTTTATTTTTAGTTTGTAACAGTTTTCCTTTCTCCTTTTTTTAAATTCAGCTCTGACCTTAAATTCAGCGGTGACCTTAAACTGACTTCCTGTACCAACCATCTGCATCCTCCTGCAGCTTGTTTTTTTTCCTAGGCATTTAGTATCTGTTCTACATACTGAATGCCTGCAGTATCCCTCCTAAAGAATGCAAAAATGCATCTTTCTCTACAATGGCTTTTATTTACAGAAAATAAGTTTTAATGCAGCATTTTTGTAATGGATCAACAACAACTAAAGAAACAGAACATCCCCCTGTTCTAGAGAGTCTTTGTAGCTTTTTGGCCTTTCAGCTGAGTGTTTGCTTGGTTTTGTGAACTTCCCTGTGGCTTTCAAAGGGTTATTTCTGGGATAAGAATTTGGCCTGTATTACCCTGTTCCCACACACATCACATAAATAGTCTCTGGTAGTTACTGTGCTTTTTCAGGGAAAATGCAATGTCTGATCCCATTTCTTCAGTGACCTACAAAGCTCAGACCTATATTGCACAGTCTAGCTAATCCCATTGATTTTACTGAAGTTGGCTATACAGCATAAAGTTAAATGCTTGCTTCAGTCTATATTTATTTTAACAACTAGGCCAACAAAGTAAGGTCTCTGCTGGTGAGATACCTGCAGGCAATTCCAACAAAATTTAGAGAGGGATAGAAAATGCTCGTTTTCTTTTCCATGGTAATTCAGCTTATAAGAATTATTACTTTAAATGAATAAATTAAAGACTAAAAATAAAATTTTCAGTACAAGTCCAGCATTGCTCCAGTGCGTTCTGGCATTTATACTTTTTAAGTGCTGACTTCTTTGATCTGCTTGATGACAGCTCCATTAGGAGCAGTCTGTCTCACTCTTGGGTGAGTTTATAGATTCATAGTAAATAAGCCAGCAGGGACTATTGGATCATTCTGATCATCACAAGCCATTACACCTTCACCCAGTTATCCCTGTAGCATTTGTTCTAAAGGCTGAATGTAACAGATCTGTGACCTTTCTGAATTGCATAGGAGAAATTGGGGTGGCTTCATGGGGTTCACTGGAGCACTCTAGGTTAATTTAGTTTGCAAAGAACTGTTTGTGGTGGCAGTAGTGGAAAATTAAGAAGTTCTCACTAACCTGCTTCATGTCAGTGTATGACTCATCTCACTGAGAGACTGCTGATTATCGGTATGATTTAATCAAAGGAGCTGCTTGTATCCATAAGATGTAACCTACTGATGAGTGAGTTGAAACTCCCAAGAGTATTAATGTAAAAAACTCCCACCTCTACTAAATAAATCACATTTTACCAGTCAAATCAGAGGGACCAGGTCTTCCTCCATTTGGAACCACAGGGCAGTTTATGGTGGCTGTGAGATGAATTCCCTGAGCCTCCCTTTTACTTTCAGAAGCTGACCAGCTTGCTTGCTCTCATGAGGAGTAAATGATCTTTTCTACCTGCAGGTGTAGCAGGGAGGTAGCAGCACACTCCAGGGCACCATCAGCCCAGCTTCTCTGGAAGATTTGTGACTAGCACAGAGGTCACAGACTGCACAGACAGTGGCCATGGGATTGTGTGCCAGCCTGGGCTTTGGAAATGTGAGGGAAGGCTGAGGGTGAAGAACAGTGAGCTGCTCTGTAGTTTGGAGCAGAGCAGTGCTCAAGGCTTCTGCAGTGTGTGGTGGAGTGAGTGCAGCAGAGCTCAGAGCTGCTGGGTTGTGCAGTCGGGGCAAGTGCTCTGTGGAAGAGAAGACAGGGCCTGTCAGGAAGGCAACTGCTGGTGTGGAGTGTGCTAAATAAACCTTGGTATGAGACATCAGAACTCTGAAAATATGACAGGAGCTGAATCAGTGACATGCTAACAAACTTCAAGGTTATTCCAGCTGTGATAGAAATGGACCTATAGGCAGCTCCAGCCACTTGTGAGCTGGAGCCTCTAACCATTACAGGCATGACTATGCCTGTGACTGGAGCATGCTTTGGGGGCTGAATCTGAACCCCACTCTGGACCTCTGAGGGCAGCTGACAACAGTTTGTGTCTTCCAGTGCTTTGCAGGGAATGGAAGAGATCCCCACTGCTGACAATCCAGGTGGGTAGCAGTGAGAGAGTAGAGAAATATAACACAGTGGTAGTGGTTCATCACCTGCCCCCTGGGCAGCTCACTCATTGTACCACGGTAAAATAAGGGGGCACTTAGAGAATTCTAACATGAACACATGAAAATGATGCTCGTTTGGCAATTAGAAATAATACAATTTTTTAAACTGAGGGCATGGAGGTGTCTTTAGATGACTTACTAAAAGAATAGAAAGACCTGGAGCAGTAGCCATAACCTGCTTGCATCTGTTGTTACTCAGGAGTGGCTAGAATATTTGCCCAATTCATGTAATGTCTCTTTGCATGAACTAGCTTGTATGGTACAGTGTCAGTTACACCCAAGAAAGAGTTTCTGCAGGAAGAAATTCCTCAATCAACTCTGACTATTTAGTAATTTTGTGGTCATACTGTATAATATATTTAATATAATGGAGATTATTGCCTCTGCATATCTGGGTCATGAGGAATGTAGGGTCATGGGGGCTCATCTTCCTGTTGGGAGAGGGGAAAGTTGGAGTGCCACAAAAACACTGCAGTCCTCTGTTGCAGTGAGAGGAGCAGGGGAGGCAGAGGAGCAGGGATGAAATTGCTTGAGCTGGTCATTCTCAGGCAGGAGCTGCTGACAGTGGGCAGAGGCTTAGTGAGGGAAGCAACAGTAGAAATGTAAAAAGAGGAGACTTAGGGGAAAATCAAAGCCTGGAGAAGTGCAGTGCATGGTGCTGTTGGAAAAGAATGAGGAGATGACTCTTAGGACTGAGGATATGGGAAGGGCAGAGAGAGTGAAATAGAGCTGCTCTTACTTCATATGTCTGCCATAAGGGGATAGGGACACATCCCTATTGTGAAACTTGGATCTGTCATAATTTTGCAAATAGCTTTGAAGAGGGTATTTTCTGTCAGGTGAATGGAGCACAGACATGAATGCCAAAGCTACTCAGGCTTGTATTGTGAAAATGAGCCGGTGGGCTTAATCCAGGTTTTGTGGTCTGAAACTGTGAAGATGATTAGAGTTTAAAAAAAAATAAAAATCAAGTAAGTTTCAGGAATGTCCTGAGCTGCTCTTTGTTCCATGGTATGTGACAGCAGTGGAAAAGGTCTTAATAAGGCTTCAAGTAAAAGGGAAGGATTTTCAAAACCCTTTAGGTACTGCTTTTTAAAATTTGAACAGCACCTCAGTATCAAGACATGGAAAGTGCTAAATGTGATCAGCAGCAGCAAGTTAGGCACTTTTTTTTGCAGCAGAGGTTTTGCAACCTTAGGAGGAGGGCAGCAAGTAAAGCTGAAAATGAAAGAACAATATGATACCAAAAGTGTTTGTGGAATTTTCTGTTTGATCCTTGAAAACAAAGAAAAGGCTGACTTCTTATGGTGAGTGAAATATTAAAATTGAAAAAAAAAAAAAAGAACAAAAACAGACCCACAAAAACCCCCATTAAAAACAAAACTGCTTTTTTCTAGATGGATTTTGATTAGGTCTTGCAAACAGGGGCTCATAGTCAAAAGAAATCCTTTATAGTCAACATTCAGTTTGTGCTCTGCCTTTTGTCAATCTGTAGCATTGCACTGCTGACAAAGATAACAAGAATAAGAAGTGGCTTAAGTGGGCAAGACTGCTATGGCCTGAAAGTCAGTCACTTGCACTTGCCACTAAAGCAAGACATTTTGTATATAAAGCTGATGAATCTCTTAAATGATTAAAGAATTTTCCTACTGGTGCCCTTCAATTACACAAGTAATCAATTCAGCTGCCATAATGCAGAGTCTGATATGATGTGAAGTTGATCTGCTACCACTGCTGCATTATGTATAGTGCAGCTGAATGGTACCTGGGAGTATATTAAAGAAAATTAGCTCTTACATGATATGTTCTGATGCACTTATGGTGAGATGGAAAAAAGTGAACTTACTGTGCATTTTCATAAGTTAATATATATCTGAGAGAAGAAACTCGCATAATGTAGAGCATGATATCTCTTGGGTAGCTTATTGTAATGAACTTCACTGAAAACATACCAAATGCTGAAATAATTTCATGTAGCAATTAGGTCATGGAATTCAAAGGTCTCTTTGGGCTTTGCTGATACACAAAGCAAGTAATTCATATGAAGGAGAATACCGAATCCTTGCTTGAAGATAAGTGTCCTGTTGTTATGCAGACAACTGGGTCTGGAAAGGTGTGTGCTGAGGGGCAGAGAAAGAAGAGCAGACCACAGCAATATTCTTTAGGCAGCTGTCTGCACTTAGAGCTTCCTCCTTGGTTAAGAGATCATTATAAGGATCAGATAGAGGTAAATCAATAAAAAGAAAAGGTGTGTACTTAAGGAAAGCCTATCACTTCAGAGTTGAAAGGCAATCATTTCTGCTCTGAAGGGTCATGGATGGCCTTCTTCTGTCTCCACTGGAGACTTCTGCTGAGAAACAGATGGACTGATGTATTTTGTACTTCCCCAGCACAAAGCTGGCCTGCAGTGTGCAGTGTAAGCACAGGCTGTGCTTTGTACAGTGCAATATAAGATCCTGATGTGATCAAGGAAGTGTAAATAGGAGAGCAGGAGGCAGTGTATGCTGTGAATCTTTTTGAACTAAGGAAGTCCTTGGAGGCTGTTACCAGTGTGCCTTTTGGTCTGATAAGGTTAGATCCCTACAGACACTTAGTGAGCTGTAATTGCTTGCTAAGCAGAGCCTGCTGCCTGCCAACCAAGTACACCCCATTTGTAGCTGAGGGCCCAGCCTGAAGAGCTTGATTACTGTTTTGCAAATGAGATGTACACAGACTGAATTAGCATAATCCCAGTGAGAGGTTGGTGAAGTACCAACAACTCTGTTCTAGTTACCTGCAGTGTATGGGAGTGTTCTGGAATCCTCTTTTGCCCTTCCTCTGCAAAGTCTCTCTTCAGTGCCTGGCTTAGGGAACACTAGTTGTAGCCTTTTTAGCATGTTTTCTCAGATGAACTCTGTCAAGGACCCTTGACTTATTTTTTTCTATTTGGTTCACTTTACTTACTTTCACTCTGAATTATTTTAATAGTGGATGCTTTATTCTCCATTTGAAAAATTATGATGGGACTTGCCAGCTCTTTGTTTTGTCTTGCTATTGTTAGTGTATTAATAGCAATAAATATCAAGTATTGTTCTACATATGTCTCAGACCTTTGTAGTGCAGGTCAGAATTTGGAATATCTCTTATCAACTTGAAGAAAAATCTAAAGGCTTGCCCTTTCCACTCAGCTCCCCAAACCTCTAATAAATTGTGCTGAACCTTGAAGGCATCACAGGCTCCAGTGTAATTGTGTGTATGACAGCTGTGGCACAGAACACAAAGGGATAGCCCTAAAGTAATCTTGCTGGGTAGGATTGCCACAGTGCCAGGCAAAAATAATCACTGATGGGACTTCTTCTGAAGGGCAGGTAGTGTTGCAGAGTACAGAACTAACCTTGGGAGGCTGGAGTAATGACAGATGGCTCTACCCTCTGCAGCCCTGGACCGCAAATATTGCTTTCTCTGGGTTAGCTCCCATCCCTTTGCTTTCCCTACTGTCAGTGCTCTCTATAGTTGTGATTGTCTGATTTCTGTGTGGGACTGAGGAATAACAGATTTGAATTAAAATAAAACCAAACAAAACCCATCTATCTGATGAGACTCCTGCCACTGTAAATCTTCATTGCACCATTAAAAATCCCCAGTTAGCATCATTTCACTCACAGCTGTAAGACTGACAGTATAAGACATATTTTCTCATGGATTGGTTTGTAGCTCTCTTGCTGCATTTCATTTCATTAAGATGAGGTTTTAATCTATCTAATTCTTATTTCGCTATACATATCTCAATTTTTGTAATTTTCCTTTTCTTTATAGATAATACAGTACCTTGTAGAAATAACAATCTTGAAGGAGTACAGAGAAGGGTGATGAGCATACAAAGCCTGCCCATGTTCCAAAGCATGATGCAGTCTGATTTACTGATGCTAGAGCTCTATGGAAAAGGAAGGTCTGGAAAAACATGCCCTCATTTTTGCTTTATGTGATGCTTTCTAATGGAATAGCAGCTTCAGGGTAACAATCATTCTGAGCCAGCTGCAGATTGTGCTGCTGAGAAACTCATTCCAGCCCTTAGAGGGAGCCACAGACTTGACTATGGAAATAGAGTAAAACCAGGCAGGTTTTGTTGAACCCATCTGTGAAAGAGGAGGTGGGGAAGGGATGGCTCTCAATTGGTTTTGGTTTTTTCTAGCTTTTAATTAACAGCAACTTGCAAATCAGACATAAGGCTAGTTCATGGGGAGTGCCAAAGCACATTTGCTTTTGTTGTGACAGATTTGTAGGGTTTCAGAGACCTCAACCAAATGTTAGTTTTACCTTTCCCCTTTTATATGGTCAGCTCCCTCCTGCACCATTCAGCTCCAGGTTCTACTGTTCTCCATTTGATGCTGATACAGCAGGACTTGAAAAATTAAGATACTGCATGTTGCTTCCTCTTAAGAAATGAAAAATATAAAGACACAAACCACAAGAAATTGATTAAGACCATGGAGTTCAGAGTCTGGAAAACATGATTGCCACATTTTTTTACTGTTGTTTTTTTTTTTTCTTAATCATATCTCTTTCTTTAAGAGGAGAGATGCATTGCAGCCCTCTCTTCCCCTGTAATGTGTAGGTTATAGCACGATATTTTTATGTAAATTACATGGCTAAAGTAGGTTTTATGGCTGTGTCATAAAATGCAAATACTCTTCTCCTGGCTCAGCAATAATCAGCATTGCCAGTGAGCTGCTCAGTTCAGGGAATGGAAGATGCACAAGCTCAGAGGAAAATGGATGAAGAGATTTGCAGCCCTTAGCCAATAAAGGACTTCCCCTTTCTTAAAAAAATGAAACAAAAATGTTTTTCTGTACCTTTTCCTCTCCCTCCCTCCCCTTCCCCAGCAGGTGGGTTCTAGTGGCAGTGTTGAGGAGTGTATTGCCAGAAAGATGCTGCCCCAGTGGTGGGACAGAGTGTGTCCAGCCCCAGAAGATGCCATTTAAGATGAAAGGAAACTCCAAGCTTAAATTTTAAACAGCTCTGGGCTCCTTGCAGAGACTGCTACTAATTTGAGCATCAAGTTGTGTGGCAATTATTGTAAGGTAATGACTGCCAACAAAGAGCTCCATTAATAGTCCCTTTTATTTTGTGTATAGGCTGTTGAGTTGTAATATTTCTGTAATGATTTTAGCTTAGCTTGGAC
This sequence comes from Phylloscopus whistleri, assembly GCA_017589585.1. NCBI lineage: Eukaryota > Metazoa > Chordata > Aves > Passeriformes > Phylloscopidae > Phylloscopus > Phylloscopus whistleri. The sequence continues at coordinate 242,669 of JADMLD010001407.1, read as the reverse complement.
TCTTGGTGGAAAAGCAATGGAGAGTACATTGTCCTTCTAAACTATTAAATATGCTTCCCAGGAAGGCTGGAAAGATGATGGATGGCCACAATCAGGAAGCAGGCATCCTTACTACAAATTTCCCTGCTCTTCTGAGTCATTAATTTATCCATATATTAATCTGGGAAAGGAAGAGAGAGAATAATTATTTTGCAATAAAAGTTTTATTTTATTTTTTGTTTTGCCTGAGTTATTTCCTATCCCTCAGTTTTCTGACTCTGTGTTGGTTGGAGTTGCAAAGCTCATCACTTTACAAAACATGAGCTAGTCCTAGAAATAGCAAGAGTAGTTAGAGTAGGTTTGGAGTTTCTTCACTGTTGCTTTGGACCTCATAGATTTACTTAATTTTCTGAGCAATCAGGAGAGATCACGACAATTTCTTTGTGATAATTCCATCTATGTATTTGGAATATTTGTGGAAACATGAACTGCAGTGAAAATCAGTCTAATAGGTTAAAATTAATGGCAAAATTTATGATGTTTGTTTCTACTTCTGTTGGATGTTGGCTTTTGTCGGATGGGATGTTTCTTTATCTTCCTTATTTCTCATTTGTATTTCCAGGTTTGTTTTTTTTTTATTTTGGGATTGCTGCAACCCAAAGAAAATCTATAACAAGGGATCTGATCAGATTTGCTGCTGTGATTAGAGGATAAAACTTCCACATGTCAATTTTTATTTTGTTAAAGAAAAATATGTATTTCCAACATAGATTAATTCCATTTGGTTACCATCCTCAAATATTTTTGGTGAATAATCTTCAGGCAATGGGTTGTTTGTGAAGTGTCATTTAATTTTTCTTGTGTGGTTGCTCATTTAACATTACAAGGAGTTGCCTGAATATTTGTTTGCATTCTGTCTTGTATCTTGTATCTCCATCCTGAGCTACTTCTGCAGCTGAATGCTGTTCAGAAATGGTGCTTATCATGCTCAAATACACATAATCCATGATGAAGAGTTTGTTCTTTGCACTGGGATAGCTACTGATCAGGATTTAATTTCTGGTCTGTGAAGGCAAGCAAAATAAAATAAGAACAATGACAAATGAGTAAAACAGTGAAACTGCCTGCCCTGAAGCCTTTGCAGAGGTGAGTCTTTTTCAATTAGTGCCAAAATGTGGAGCCACAGCTCTAATATAATTGAATAGAAGTGGAGAAACAAAAGCCAACCCCCTCAGGGTCTCCCCTTTCTATACCTGACTAAGTAAAATAGAGAAGCATAACAAGATCTTTCTTACTCTAGGTTTTTCCTTGCCAAGTTCTATTTCTTAAAAAATAATAGTAATAATAAAGACATTTTTAGGAGAAAAAATCTGTGCATAAGACTGATCCTGAATTGCTGAGTAGCATGTGGACTACGCTCATTACAGCCCCTACATGAGGGGTTCTGAAATCCTGTTTCAGCTGCAGGCATCATTCCAGCATCTTTGGCATTGTGTTTCCGGGTGATAGAATGCCTTCACTGGAATTTTGGTTTGTATCAGTCTGATTTTCCACCTAAATCAGGGCAATAGTATTTTGCATACCTCAAAAGAAGGACATAGGAATAAGTGCATTAGCAGGATGTTTTTGAATATGAGGTCATGGAAGTCATATAAGACTTTGATAGCTCCTTATCTATAAAGCAGGTTTCTTGTGAGGAAACATAGGCCTGTTCTTTCTCTTCCTTCTTGTGTAGAAATCAAGCAGTGGGATGTGGCTCAGCCTGCAAATGGGATCTGTGTTTTGTTATGCCTCTGAGTGGCCACACATTGATTTGTCCCACAAAGTGGCCCCCTCCCACAGTGTGCCATCCCTCCCCAGAGGAGCTGAGGCCCTTCCCAGTCAAAATAGGCTCCCGAATCCAGAGGGTTTGCTTTCTAGTGTGTTGAAGTTTGGTTTGGGTTTTTTTTACATAATTAGGTGGCTTTTGGCCCTAGTGCTGAAATATTATTTTTGCTGATTCTGATTAAACTGTTACACAGTAAAGAGCTATAATCTCCTGGAAGACCAGCATTGTCACTTTCTCCAGTCACCAAGTGGAAAATGAATTAACATCAAGGCTTGCATAAGTCTGCATGAATTGCTGAGAACTTAGTCTTGTTAATTCATATTAATTTATCTGTAAAGTGATAACAAGGTTCTTGTGGCTTTTGTAACATCTGCTTTTAAATTTAGAAGCGTTTTAGTCAATTTGCTGCATGACAGTGTTTGTCAACACCAGGTAACTATGACCTCTAACATGCCTTACTCTGTTGAGACTGGTTAATAGGCTAGACTGAGAAATAATATGCAAACTCCTCTCTTATCAGGAGAGATCAGTTCCCAAAGTGACATGGATATTGTTGGTGTAGGTGATACCTTTAACCATGACATCACTTTAAACCCCTGGGCAACGCTCATGCCCTTGGGAGTGTATTGCTGCTGAAGGGAACTGCTTGACCTGAAACTCTCTATGTTGAATTTCCTTCTGCTCAAGGGAGCAAAGCTGCTGGGTTCAGTCAAGAATCCCTTATTTTTACTGGCTTGCAGTCAGGAGCACTGAAGTGACTTTTACTTTTTTTCTCACAGCCTTTTCATTTTATGTTTTTTTTACCCTAGCCTGTTCTGTTCATTTTTCTTACATTCACTTGACACCTGTCCCTACCTTTGGAGGATGAGATAAGCGAAGAACTCTGTCCCTGTCAAGACAAGGAGCTGAATATGCCTGCACAAAAAGGGCCAGAGCAGGAGTCAAACCTCTCCTGGGCAGGCAGGCGTGGGAGAGCTCCTTTGCTGCAGTTTGCTTTCTGGAGTGCCATCCGTGGGGTTTTGTCACTGTAGTGGGTATAATTGGAAGCAGGTTTCTCTCTCTTTTGTTTTTCCTTGTCTTTTTTATGTTTATTTTTTTGGAGTCATCATGCTGCAGCAAATTTTGCGTGATATGTATATTGACCCTGAGCTCCTGGCAGAGCTGAACGAAGAGCAGAAGCAGATCTTGTTCTACAAGATGAGAGAAGAGCAGCTGAGGCGCTGGAGGGAAAGGGAAGAAAGAGCCCGGATGGAGGAGGCTGTGCTGAGAAAGACCGCAAGGCGCAACCAGAGTAAGATTTGTGACCTCCTTCTGTACTTCAGAGCTGGGGATGGTGGGCTTGCACCCGGCTGTGGTGCAGCAGGCATCTGGAAGAGGTTGCAGGGATGAGTGCCAGCTGTCCCCATGGGCAAAATGACATTCTGGGATAACAAGAGCACCATGTCCCTGCACCTTGTATCTCCAGGCTGGTCCTTTCTTTTGGGAGTATCTTAGTGATGGAGTAAGGGGAATTGTTTTGAAGTGCCTGTTTCAGTCAGGAGTCACTGCTCATGTTCTGTCAGTGGTAACTGATCTATCATGACCAAGTTTCTCCTCTGGTCCTAAGGTGTTTTTTGTTTTTGTTTTTTTTTTTCACCTGCCATCCTCATCCCTCACCGTAGGTCAGACAAAAGCCTGTGCTGTTGCAGTTTCTTGACTTAGCAGTAAATAGTTCCATCTGGCTGGAGAAGGAAATAATTTTGTGAATTTGAGCTTGTTATGAAGGGCTCTTTGTGAATAAATGTAATACCAAAACAGCCGTACCATATGAGACTATATTTCCAACTGTATTAGTAAATGGTATCCAAGAGATTATGTTTAGGGAGTAGGATAATAGAGTGGCCAGCCAACGACCAAAACCAAAGGGAAGAAACCAGAAATGTGTTTGCATGCAATATGTAGTTAAAATATAGTGCTCCTCCCAGAGGCTGCTATCAATGCTGAATGTGTGTGTTGACTTGAAAAGTGAATAGGAGAATGATGGAAGAAACATCAAAAAATAACTTCTTCAAATGTCTTTTCCAACTGACTGGCCTTGGGTTCAAGTGGTTTCAAATAAACAGAAATACTTAATTCCTTGCTCTTCTCTCTGAGTAAGTGGCTTTCCAGCTCTTTCCCCCATTCATAGCCTGAAGCTGTTAGGCTGGTGTAAGACAGAAAACATTTTCATCTTGGAAATGTAACTACGGTGATTCCTCACTCAACAAGGAGATGTCACAGAGATATGTCAAACACCCATTTCCCTGCCAAAGATCTTATCCTATCTTTAAATCTATTAAAGCTTGAATATTCAAAATTTCTAATAACTTCTGGTGGCTGATTTTGAGAAAGCTCTTTAATGGTTATGGGACTGCAATTAGCATTTCAAATGTTGCTTATTTGAACACACCCATGGTAGAAACACCCCAATAGAGAGACATTGTTGGATTCAGTTGTCAGGCTTGAAGTATCTAGAGCTTCTGAACCTTACAAAGTGCCCCTTAGACAATTATCAATTCAAAGACTATTATTAGAAATGTGCTATTTTCCAAGACTCACTTGAAGCACAGACCTGCATGAAGTGATTGGACTAAGTTACAGTGGTAGCCTTAAAATGAGGGGGGAATGTCCACAACACCCTAGTCACAGCCATAGCAGGAGTTTAAAATGTCCCCTCACAGATGGCAAAGTGGGTGTTGGAAATCCTCATTCTGTTTGGGGTTTTTGTTTGTTTGTTTTTGGTTTGTTTGTTTGTTTGGTGGTGGTGGGTTTTTTTGTTTTTTGGTTGGGTTTGTTTGTTTGTGGGTTTTTTTGGTTGGTTTTTTTGGTTGTTTTTTTGTTTTTTTACATTAGTGCTCTCACTGTGAACGGTCCTCTGAGAGGGATGGCGTCAGAACAGCTTCTCTCATACAGCACAAAAGCCTAGTTCATTTTTGATTGATTTGTAGCTGAGAAAAAATTAAAAATGCAGTTCAGCTCCACATACCAAAACAACATATTATTGAGATAATCTGTATCATGCTCATTCTTTGAGGGAGACAGATACGGAAAACTCTAACTGCAAAAATATTTATCTGATTAATTGTCACAGTGTTGACACCTACATTTCCATATATAAATTATACATTAAACCTGTTCAGCTTCCTACTACAGGAGACCATTTTCTGGGTAATTAATTTTCTGATTTATAAGGAATAGGAGAAAGGAGAGCAGCAGAGTACCCTATAGATTATATTTGCTCTGACAAAGGTAGTCACAAATACACATTGAGTTAAATTTCACAAAAACCCGTTTCTATTCTACCTTCTTAAATTGCCAATTAAAGGTATTGCTTAGGTTTGACTTTTGCCCACAGTTAGGAGATTTCTTATTTCTTCAGAACTGTAGTGAGGAACTATTGGAATCAGATTTGCAAGTCAGGCATCTGATTCTGCTGGAAATACTTTTTTACTTTCATGAACTGATGTGCACCAGAGTTAGAAAACATAACTTCTTTCAGGTGTGCTGGTCATTAACTGTCCGGATACTTGTAACTGATTTCTATTGCACAGTAACACAATGTGATGTTAAATGGTCTCAGTGAAGATGGTTTCTTGTTTAAAACAGAAAAGATAAAAAAGCCAACTGCAAACTGTGGATATAAAATAGTAATTACTGTGCAATAGTCTTGCCTATAGACTCCAAGGGTCAGAGTAGATGCCAATAATTTTTTTTGTCTTAAAGTATTTTTTCCTAGAAGACAATTGACATCATCATTTTTTGGACCTTGAAGCTGCTTAATTTTCAGTTGCCCTTAATATAGAAGTGAATTTCGAGACCTTCCTCCCCTGCTACACAGTGTAAAAAAGAGTGGTTTTATTCCTGTTTTAAATTAGTGGGTACCAAGAAATGCAAAGCTACCACAATTATAGGTTCTTTATTCCCTTGAAAATGAGGCATTTGAGGTTTTCATCTTCGGGTTTTGTTTTTGACTCTGCTGCATGATATTTTTATGTTCATGCTATTTTTTAGGCCAGGAGTTTCTCTGAGTTCATACTTATCTTCATAGCCTGAAAGAGTAGAATATATGTGAGACTTCAATACCTCTAATGCTGAGTTTCTGGAAGTTTATAGTTGATAGGAAAATGTGGATGTTGTTTGTGAATGCAACATAGAGTTTGTATAAAATAATTTTATACTAATTTAACTGGAATTATCTTTATAGCACTGCCTTTCAAATCCTTCTGTTTTCCTCAAAGTTTGAGTAGCCACATATGAAAACTTTTCTTCCCACCTCTTTGGGATGGGATACAGTGAGACTGAACAAAAGCTGTTGATGACAACAGACACTTCCCTAAATGAAAGTGCTCTGAAAAGTGCCTTCTGCTTGATCTGGAGTTCTATACCCCAGCTGCTGCCATTCCCCATGCATTCAAGAGCTTAGCTACTGTGGGATGTGTGCATTCAGCAGCACAGCAAAAGGCTTGGAGTTTTCAAAACAAAGCAGTGATTGTGAGTTCAATTTTGGTTTCCTACGGCGACTTGAGGATGAAGTGTTCTTGTGTTTTAAGTGTGCTGTCCTATGGAAACCAAAGTGCAGAGGGGGCAAAAAGATTGGCATATGCAGGTCAGAAGGGCCTTGTGCTAGAGTTAAAATCATCAACAGACTTAGGGAATGCTCATTAACATGTCATTTTTTAATTGCTTGAAAACTAACTACCAATGACCCCAAATCTGCATTGATTTTTAAAGCAGTGCAACTGAGTGCAGGTTGTCCATAAATGTTCTGTTCAGTACTATGAAATTTGCTGTTTAGAAAACAAACAAATCCAAACCATGAAATAAGATGTAAGTTGCTGAGAGTGTTTAGAAAGCCAAATAGTGTACCCATCTGTGTAGTCTTATTCTTAATTTCTAAAGAAAATAATATTAGTCACCTGCACTAAATGCTAAATGGTGTCTGCTTCTGTATTTGGATTGTTTGGTTCCATGTGTCTTGAGAGAAGGTTAAAATTGAAATTAGTATCAGAATGAGTCAATGTTGAAGGAATTATTTCACTTTTGGGGGTGAATGAAATGTGTTAAGATTACTCAACAGTTTTAATTTCTTTGCCATTTAAAAAAACACAGATTGATGTCTAAAGGGAAGCAATGTATAACATCACTTCAGAACGAAGTAGTTCCTTTAGAAGATATAGAATAAATTGTCCCCAATTTTTTTGCTATTTGTACTTTGCCTAAAATTATTAGTAGAATTTGGGCATCATGTGGGTCCTCCCAAAATGACAGCATTTAGTGAGCTTATTCAACATAAAGGAAATCTTTTGTAGCTTTAATTAAATAATGACTGCTGGCTGGTGCTGGAGAAGCATCGTGGGTGAGCTGAATTCTTGGGGGCCTATCTTCAGTTCACTTATAAATTGCTCCTGGGCAGATGTTTCAGGAATGTATCTTCATTGTAATAAAACAGTTTGCTTGTTCTTACTGTGCTAAAATCACTGAGAGAAGCCTCCTCAAAATGTCAAGGTCCCTTTGGGATTTTCTGAGAGTTGACTGACAGGCAGCTTTGCAATGTGCAAAGAAACATATTTGTGTGATTAGGCAGGAGCCCTTTAGCCAGTACAGCTGAGCTGGGAGGAAGCAGAGGACCCCGCCAATTTGGATTTTGACACTGATGCAGTATCCAGAAGTGTCAGCATTCCCAAAATGAGATCTCAAAAACTATTGAGCATTAGGTAGCTGAAGGACAGTCATGTGGGAGGGGAGATAATGCTGGCTGCTGCTGTTATTTCAATAACATTTCTGCTGTTATTTCTATTTATTCATTGTGAACTGCAGCTCTTGGTGCTTAGATGGGAGCTATTTGTAAACTCTCTTATTTACCTGTCCTTACCAAGAGTAGCTGGGAGAAAATAGGGTAGGCTAATGGCAGCATGGCTAGAAAATAATTTATCTATTTAAATGACATTTGTGTTAGAAAATCATTAGAGAATAGATGATGCTATTTGGAAGCAAGTATTTCAAATATCCCAAGTGGATGGTTGAAGAGTACATCAGTGTCAGAGGAAGGACAGTGAGTGGGCATGTGTTTCAGTGGGTGGACATGCAGTGACATTTTTTCTGACTTTGAACTTGGAGATGTAGTCCTTATTTATGCTCAGGCCTCTACAGACCCTGGTAATACTTAGCTAAGATTTTATCTCCTTTGGAGACAAGCTCCTGGCAGTGTTCAGTGTCTCTTTCTCTGTATCACTGGATATGGGTCTAACCAGAGGCATCAGACCTCAGTATTTCTGAAATTTCTGGCATTATGTGGTTTTGAATTCCGTAGAGTCCTGTCCTTTGTTTCCAATTCAGTTACAAATGGAAAAGTAACAAGGGAACACGAGCAAGAACATTAAAACAATTTTTGTTAGGGGACTGAGCCACCTAATTTGAAGTCACTGGGTAAGTTTTAATGTAACACTCACAATGTAAAGAGGCTGGAGATATGCTGCAGCTTTGTTAGTGCTCTGTGCCCTGGGCCAGAACTGAGCTGCTCAGGGCCTGTGCCTGGGGTGGCTGAGTGCTGAGGTAGGGTTAGACAACAGCTTCTAAATTCAATTCTCTGAACCTGAGGCTATCCAGCTGCTGGATGACCTAGGTATGCACCAGATGGAACAAATCCAGAGGGACTTCTCTCACCTCCTATGATCAGCCATAAGTCTGCACTTTTTATCTTGTCCTGCAGCTGATTTCTCTGTTTTGCAGAAAAGTGACAGCAGATTATTGCTGCCTACCTGGGGCCATCTCCTGCACACGTGCAATCCTCAGTGCTCCTGTTCCCTGAGACATCTGGCATCAGCCACTCTCTCAGAGGGGCTGCTGGGTTAGTGGAGCCTCTGGCGTGGAGGGCATTGCTGTGTTCCTCTGCCTGCCTGGGCACAGCACAGTTGGATTTCTCCCTCATACAGTGCCCTGGTAATGATATGAGGTTGTGACTGTCTGCAAACTCATGAATACTTGATATGGAAAGAGGGCAGAACTGCAGCCAAGGGGAAAATGGGATTTGCCCAAGCTAATTCAATATTTTCTTGCTGATTTTGCCATTTTTTAACATAAATGACTAGAACATTCAAGTACAAAGGAACTAGGTTTTGAGAGCAGGATATGGAAGGTACAGGAAAACACAGTGTGTTCAAGTCAGCAGTGGATTTAGCCAGACTGATGGCAGTTCAATAACCTTTCAGTCTACTTCTTTGCTGTGATGCTAAAAAGCCTCCCTGTAAGGTATAGTTCTCCCTGCTTCTGTGGTCCTGTGTGCCTGATAAAAGGAGTCAATGCAAACCTGCCACGCTGCATTAGTCAGGAGAGCCTGGTGCACAAAATGATCTGTATTTCCCTGTTTATTCTGTGACCCAGAACCCTTATCCTCCTGCTTTGAGTTTCCTGTAGACCCTGAAGCAGCCATGCAGACTTGGTTTTATTTTATTCTCAAAGGGAAAACCTGGAAGCTTTGTGATAGGTCTGTGTGAGAAACCAAGCCCTATATATAGCTTTTTACACTTTGCAAGATTCAGTTTGGATGAAGAATCAGAAAATATGGTGTTATGTTCTTGATGTTTTTTAATGAAGAAAAAAATCTCAAGTGAGCGATACTGATGGGAATGATTTTAAAACCTTCAGTTTTTCTCTGATGTTTACCTATATTTTTATGCTGTTTACAGTGAAAGGGTCAGCCATTAAAATGGACAGACAAGAGGCTGCCTCTAGATTGTACAAGGAGTTAGGATGACGTCTTTAAGAAAGAGTTTTGAATTTTAGCACCTGGTTGAAATTGGGCCAATTACAAAATTGTTACATGTAGCAGTGTGCCTTGGCCAGGGAGCCACAAAATTATTTGGAACATACTGGGTAGATGCCACTTAAATGGCATTTTATTTCTGTGCTTCTTTTTCCTTATTCTTTTTGGTTTCTAAGGTGCAAACCTCTGTGTGTATGTTGCATATACACACACCATGTCCTAATGCAAACCCACTTACCTTTGAGTGTTGTGTACAGTTATCCCTGCTGCATTTGTTAATTACCAGAGTCTTATCTGAGTAACTGTTTCCTCCCTTAATATTTGCTCCCTTCAGTCACTCTTCCTTTATTTGATCCTGCAGGGGTTTATTGCAGCATAATTATTTCCATGGTAACAGGCTGTAATTCCATAAACAGAAGATTGAGTTTGTTATATGATCAGGAAGCAGCTGGAGAGCCTGATTTTTCAGCAATGCTGAAATCCTGCAACCCTTATTGATATATTAATGTAATCAGCTGAATTTCTTTCTCCCCTTGCAAATCCTCCCCTAAATAAAAAGGCACATAACACAGCGTTGAAATTCAAAGGTGTGTAAATTGAAATGTTAGGGGCAGAATTTTCCCCCATTCTTCTTAAGAATTGAAATGAAGGGGTTTTTTGAATGTATTTTGGGGGGAGGGAAAAAGGGATTATTTTAACTATTAGCAGGGGCAGAGCACAAATTAATTGTAGATCTTCAGTTTATTGTGGGATGATGTTATTTTCATTACCATCTAGTTATTCTCTGTGTATCTTAATGGATTTACAGCAGTTAATGTTTTGAGAAGTGCATTCTGTCCTTTGAATAGTCTCTTGAAAACATTCACAGTAATTTCCTAGGTTTTCTCCTTAGAAAGAAGTGAAATTCTGTTTGTGTGTTTGTAAAAAAAAAAAAAAAAAAAAAAAAAATAATTCAATACTTATATTGGCTAAGCTCAAGGAATTGAGAGCAGCCTAAAGCTCACATCCTCATTTTCATCCTAATCAATGCACTTCTAACACGTCCTTTAGCTAATGAAACTCTGAATGGAACCTCATCTACCCTGCAGACTAACAAAGTTCAAGCCTCTACTTTAAAGAAGCCATAAGAATAATTTGCTTGGAAAGCCAAGAAATCTCAAGTAAAGGGCATTTTGCTTGGACCAGAGTATACCAGATATCTGAATTGCAGAAGAAACAAAAACCACAACCCTACAAACACATCAAACTCCACGAGCTATGGTTTAATTCTCCATGGCAAAAGTAGATCAGGCTGATCAGCCTTTAAAGCACATGCAGCCTATTTCAGATGCAGAATAAATTTCAGGGTTTTCTGTAGACAGTCAAAAGATACTTGTGTGACTACAAAGCTTCCCAGCGGGTGAGGAAGGACAGTCAATTGCTGGTGTAGGGATCTGTAGCTTCCAAGCAGGAGAATTGTGGTGGGAAGCCCAGAGAAACAAGGCTGTTCATGGAAATATCAGGTTCTTTGGTACAACATTCAGCAGAATTTGAATGGTGTCCTGTGGTTCTGAGATTATAAATCAGTGATCACATAATTTCTGAATTTACAGCCATAGAAAGGCAGGAGAGTGCTTGGTGCTCTCTGTCATTTTGCTGGAGTAAGGCAGGCTGGGTGGTGGCACAGCTGGGAGTCCTGACACCAAATCAGGCCTTTTAGCTCCTTGGAATAGCTCCCCTGTAAACACCAGGGATGGATCACAGATGGGGGTTGCTGAGGATTCTCTGCCTGTTAAAGCAATGGTGACCAAGCTTGAAGAAAGGAAGCTGACTCCAGCAGTGTTCCATTTGCTCTAATGGCCATTACTTTCAAAGCACTTTTATTTGGAGATGTAAAAAAGGAGCCCAAGAACCCATTAAACTCCTGAGCACAGTGAGTGGCTGAGCTGCTGTGTTCCAGCTGGCAGAGGCAGCCTGAGGCCCAGGTCTCCTTGGTGTCTGTCTGTCCCAAGCCTCAGACACAACGTGGGGGTCTGAGCAGATGGGGTGGGAAGGTAGTGTGGCCTGAGCCCTGCACACAGCTGGGATTTGTCCTGTCCCCATCAGCTGAGGTGCATCTCTGTCCCCAGGAATGCAGATAGGGTCGGTGTTCCCTGGCAGCGCTCACAGGGATGAGGTGACAATGCCCTGCTGGCCCTGGGGCAGCACAGAGGCTGAGAGCAGCCTGTGGTGCCCATGGCTCAGCTCCTGCCAGCACTCCAGCACTCTGTGTATGGGATCAGGAGTGCAGCTGGCAGAGCCTCATAATAATTCTTGTAGGTGAGAGCTTGAGTTTCCTATTGCTCTCTAGGGCATTGTTTTACACTTTTATTGCTGTTAGAGAATTGACTGTGCAGACAACAGACAAATAGGAAACATGATTTGGTCTTATTTTTGATTGTGTTTATATGTACAAACTTGAGTTGCTCTTGGTTCTGGCTTTAGGTCTCCAAGAAAGTTTTCACTGTGGTCCCTTTGTGCTGCGAATTTGAGGGACCTGATTTTGCATTTTCTGACCTGGCATTTGTCTGGAGTAAGGAGCCAGAAGCCACTTTACTGGTCTCAGAGCTGTATGGGTGTAGGTTTAGAGGAGCTTCACGTGAGATACTATTTTATGGATGAGCTTCAGGTAAAAGGAACTTCAAAAGTTTATGTTTGTCTTCTGGTGCTACAAAGTTGTTTTAGGTGAAAAATGATGGAATATTAAAGCTGCTAAATCATTGATCTGGAGAGCAGGGGTGGGGAAGACCTGGTAAATTATTCAGTAAGTTTTCCTGATAAAGCAGTGCTTGTTCCTAAAATACTTCCATTTCTGCTCTCCAGTCCAGACTAACTTTGATGTCCACTGCTTCCTAAGGGCTATTATTTGCAGCCTGTCACAGTCTCTCCAAGAAGAAAAAAGAACTTTTGTGGTCAAGGCACAAGAGCAGGGCTCAAGAGATTTAATTTTTGTTTCCTGACTCTGCCTTAGGCTTTGTGACAGAGCTCAGAAGCCTGGTGCTGTGCAGGAAACATGAGGTTCTCTTGCCTCCTTCTCATCTATATTTCAAATTTATTTAGTCAGGACCTGCCTCTTCCTTTTGTAGTTAGTTGAATTTTTCTTTTTGTTTGTGTATTTCTCTTTCATTTGGAAATGAAGTGTATTAACAAAACATCTTATTTTGAAAGATTTATAATTTAAAAATTATATTTTTTTAAAAAAATGTGATACTTGAGGGGCACTTTAAAGCAGGAATTATTTTGTTATAATCACCCCTCAGTAGTGGTAATTCTCTGCTTGCAAAGCAGACAACACTAGTTTCCTACAAGTGTCAGGGAAAACAATTTTCTGGACTTTCTTGATCTTGCTATAGGTTCTGCAGTTTAAAATATCATTAGCCTAGAAGACCTGACCCTCTCCCCGTGAATATGATTCTGCAGGCTGCAGAGGCTTTTCATATGGCAGAAATTCTCTTTTCACAGTGCCAGATTTTCTCCCTGAGGTGCTCATTTTTATTTTTTTTTCTGCACACTCATTTTTGATGTTATTTTGTGCTAGGAAACTTCTGAGTTTTATGATCAGATTGTACAGTAAAGCCCAGCTCCAGCTTTATGGGAGCATAGGTTTATGGGAAGGTTTGCATGGGAGTGATTTCTTGAAGTAAATTCAGTGGTTGGATGTGAAAAGGCCTTCTTTCCTTCTAGAGAAAAATCTGAAATAAGGCATATGTGCTCAGGTTGAATTGTTTTAAATTTATATATATATTATATATATATATATATATATATCTCTGTTTAATGCTGAAACTTAAAATTGCCAGATTGTTTAATACACAAGTCTTTCAGCTTGAATTTTATTTGAACATGTACTTTATGCATATACAATAGAGCTCTGCACTGTGTGTAGTGCTGAACCAACAATATGTTATACTGATGGTTTCAAAGGAGTTTATACATCTACTGGCTAGAACTGTATAAAAAAGATCCATTGTTTTAAAAGAGGAGAACAATTTCTCAAGGCAGGTCTACAAATCAGCTATTTGTTTTATTGGGCTGGGTTGCAATGGGTAAGTTGTGCCTCTGAGAAACACATTAATAAACCTTTAGCACAGAAAACCTTGAGAAAAGCAGAGATAAAATTTATCTGCTTACCTGAAAAGTTTGGGGTTTGGGTTGGTGTTTTTTTTTTTTTTTTTTTTTTTTTTTTTTTTGTGTGTGTGTGTGTGTGTGTGGTTTTTTTTTTTCCCCTGGTTCCCTCTGATAAGCTCATAAATGAACAAAAATAGGAAATTGTCTCAGAACTGGAGTAGTATTTTGTATCCACCAGTTATGGTACAGATCAATTAGTATAAGGTGTGTTGTTTGCAATGTTTTCTTTAAAGTACTATATAAAGGACAGCAACTAGGATATTAAAATTCCTCATAAGAAAGAAAACATGCTGTGCTTTTAAAACAAAAACTGCCTTTGGTTATATGGAATCAGTACTCCTGGGAAATTCCATACTTCTCAGATACTTTACCATGAAATGCAGTAGGTGAAAACCTTGCAGGCAAGTAGGGAGATGGCCAGTCAGGTCTCAGCAGATGGTATTCTAATGTTGTATCCAAAAAATACAACATAAATGCTGTGTTGACAGGAACACAGAAATGTACAGAATAAGAACCACAATGAAACACATTCACATTTATAACCTGAGACATAATCTGATAGACTGTGAAAGAGCAAATGCTTTTGAGAGTTATTGAAGGAAAACACTATTAGCTTAAATTTCCACCCCTCTTTGATGTTAGTAGCGTTAAGGCCAACGCTGGGGATTCGTATAAATTACATTTTCCAATTTGACATAGAATATTAGCTTTCATGGCGAGATCTGATCCCTTCATTGCCTTCAGTCTGGATTGTCAACACTTGTGAGTGTGGGCTGGCACTGACACTGCTGCTGTCAACAGCCCCACTCCACTGCCTCCTGCAGTTTTCTGCCTTCAGCCTGGATGTCAGAAACACTTTACTGATTGTGCATTGGGAAACTTAATCCGGTTAAATGGATATGTCCTCACACAGAACAAGTGGTAGCTGAAGGTGAGAGTAGCTAAGCTGATGCTAGTAGAGAGAGATGGAGGAAAAGTGGAAGCAAAGCCTTCCTGTTCAAATAGGAGAGGCTTCTTTTAACTCTTATGGGAACACTGGAGAAAAACTACTTAGGAAAATGGTGCTCTTTCCATTTCTTCATGTTTTCAAATGAGACTTTTAGATTCCTTTTAGAAGATATGTTGTGATGCAGAATTTTCTCATATCAATGTTTTGGTGAGAGGATGAAATCTAGGGGATTGTAATATACAGGGAATGATGCAAACTGCTGAACCTTTCTGGCCTTTTAGTCTGTATTCTTTAAAATAAATCCACTGTCCATCTTGGCAATGGCCTTTTTGGCAAAATCTCCTTTTGTGGAGGACAGTTTCAACAAATTTGCAGGAAATAAAACATAAAAATTGGTGCATAAGAGGTGTTTCTACAAATTCCTTATTATGAGCCTCTAAAATGCTTGTAATATTTGACAGTTGTATGTATAGAAGCAGAAGGAAAAGACCAACCCACATGAAGGCAGGTAGTGTAAATAACTATTAAAATGTATTCAGGTTGGATCTAATCTAGTGCCCTTTGTAGTCCTGTAGTTGGTTCTTGTACTTGCTGGTTCACCAAATGCAGTCTGTTTTGTAAAGAGCTCTCAGGCCTTCTTTGGTGCTCTTAAAATCACTCTATCAACACAGTAACAGATTTTTGTGTAGTAACCATAGATTTCATGTTTGTGTCATGAAAACTGAACCGGAAATTTAATCAGTCTCAATTGCCTGTGTGAGCAGAGCAGGCTCTGCAGCACCGAGTGGTGTGCTCTGAGTATGCAAACTCCCTGAAACTCCTGCTTCACACACTGGGAACAGCAAACTCCTGGATTCTTTCAAGGTGTTCCCATGAAATATCTCTTACCTGTCCAACACTCAACATTCTCTGTGCACAAGGAATTTTTGGTCACATAATGTTACAATGAGACACAATGTCATTGGTTTTGCCCCATCTCTTTTTCCATGCTCTTCATTCATCCCTTGCTGTGTGAAGCAAGAAAAAATTGAAAAGGGATCATAATACTGGATAATACTGGAATTCTGGGAAATGCATGCCTGAATTAATAATTTTAATTTTTGTGGGACAGTCTATGAAGATTGGACAATCCACAGCATAAAAAACTTTTTATTTTCTTTGCCTCAGTGTTTGACCAGATTTGGTCAAATCTGAAGATTTCATTGGACCTCTGGGCACCGTTTTCTTGTGAAGTGTAAACTGCGAGCTTAATATTTTCTAAGTTGCAGATTTCCCATCTTTTCACGTCTGTTTATGTCGGGCTGGAGGCAGTGTTTAGTTTTGCTTTGCTCTTGGCTGTTGCAGGTAACGGCAAACACGTGCAGTGGCTGCGGGGCAAGGACGGTGAGGTCTGGGTCTGGGTGATGGGAGAAGCCCCGGGGGACAAACCCTACGAGCAGATCTCGGAGGAGCTCATAGCAGAGCGGGCCAGGCAGCAGGCACAGAAGGAGGCAGAAGAACTATGGTGAGGATTTAAGAGTCTGAGTTCAGGGCCCACTTGGCATAATGGGAGGCGTGACCTTGTAGAAGGGTGGCAGGTAATGGTGGGTAAAACTGGTAAGTATGTTCTGTGAATGTTTGCTTTCACTCGTTTTGTCAGGTTCTCAGCGTGTTAAAAGTGTTTTGTTTTTATTGGATACTGAAAGCCAAAACCCCTCGTTTGCAAAAAAAGCAATGTCAACTTTTCTTCTCTCTTGGCAATTTAGCTAAACCATTGACCAGCCTGTAAATAAAGAAAATGAAGCAGTCTGGTTTTGAGATGATTAAATTTGATATTTTTTTTTATATCGCAGTTGTGAGCCCACAATGAGGGTTTGGTACATAAAATCCTTTTCAAAATGGGTTTTATTTGCATTTTGCTTGTATTAATTCTTATTCCAGCAGTTCAAAAACTCATTGTACAAGTGCCATATGGATTCTAGCAGGGCCTTTCCAGGTTTGGGCAAGATTCAGAAGTATTTTGATGCTTGATATTGTTAGGAATTAGGTCACCTTACTCACACACTTCCCTTTGTAGTGCAGCACTGAAAAGTGACTGCTTAAATATCAGGTTTTAATAGCATTCTATGTTACCCTTTTTCATATGAGATTATTCTTGCTTGGAGTGCTTGCATATTTAAGCAGGGATTGAAACCTTCAACCTGTGCTCTGAATTCCTTTTTACATTGTCAGTACTAATAAACAATCTAGCATAAGAATTTGGGAGACATTTGTATTAGTATTTGAAAGACAATAAATTCCCAACCATGCTTTGCTAGACTAATAGAAAAATACAAGGTGTGACTTAAAGACATCCAAGAAGTACTTGTCCAACTTAGAAGTACTATTTTAATTAGAAATTTCTCAAGAATTGTAAATTGTCTGCTTTCTGGATGGTTTCTTCAAATATGATTTATGGTAGGTCTCTTGTTAAATACATTTTAATTCTTTGCTTGCATCTTTCCATTAAGTCTTGTGCTATTTACTGCAACCAGTGAGTAAGTATTGATCCTCAATTGAAGAAAATTAGTGCCTTAAATTTTTATTTTCACATCCTTTTCTGAAGGAGACAAAAGGAAGCTGAAATAACAAAGAAATTCCGTGATGCTATGGCTCAAGAAAAAGCCAGAATAGTGGCAGAAAAATGGAAAATAGAAATGGAGGATCGGAAAGCAGCCAAACTGGAGGAAGAAAAAATTCAGGAGGAACTGAAGGTTTGCATAAAGCAATTTAGTTTTTTTTTAATAGTGTTTTCATATAGAGTCACAGATCTTGTCACCTTCAGTGCATGCTTATTAATAAGCTTTAAAACCCAGAGTTGTAATTTTTCATTCTGGAATATACAGAGAGCTACATGGTGTTCAGCAGAACAGCTGGGTGAGCGATGAGAAAAAATTACAGGTCTCATTCAGAAGTGCCAGAACAATCAAACTGGTTATTCAGCTCACACATTAACAGAATTGTTCAGTCAGCTGTGCTGGGTGAATCATCCTGGGGAAAATAATGTACAATTGGGAAAGATCTCATTTTAAGTTAGTGTGCTTGAATGTATTCTGTGTATTTTGGATGAGTTTGTTCACATAATGAACTTCAAAATTGAGTCACTACTTCCTTCAAAATAATAAGGGGTGGATCCTTCCCCTACTCAACATATGGGAGAAGTCCAGTTGGCTTTGCTGGGAGAAGTTTGTTTCCCTGATTTTTATTGACTTCATGATGAACTTTCTATGAGTTCAGTTGCAGTGTTTTAATGTTTGTTGGAAATAATTTTTTTTCACATTTTCTAGTTGAAAATAGCAATTCCGAAACAAAATAGGAAATGCCTCTGTTCACCCCTTTCATACTTGATAAAAACTTGTTTAAAAATGAGAAAGTGTAACGGGTTCAGCGTGCAGAGAAGTCATGACAGTCCCCTGAGGCTAGGAGTGTACACATTGGTGAGGCTGACTTTCCATGGAGAAAGCCTGCAGAAAATCTGACTCTGAGGACCCAGTAACTTCCATCCACACTCCTCTCCCCTGCTGACAGCTTGCTCTCTCTCCTCTTCCTTTCCTGGTGCAGTGATGTAAAGTGTGGAAAGCAGGGATGGACTTTTCCCACTGTCCCTTTGTGATGGAAGGAATGCTGAACACTCGGTGTTAAGTTTCTGTGGTTTGGTTGCAAACAGCAAATTTCTTGTCACTCTGCAGACTGTGGGGCTGGGATGTGAGGTGGTTGTGGAGCACAAAGCCAGGGCGGTGCCTGCAGAGGAGGCTGCACAGAGTTGCTGATTTACCTTTGCACAATTAATTTGAATTCCCTGGAGAGAATGGGGCCTTTGAAATTTGATGCCAATGAGTAATGAAAGTATACCTTTCAAGTGCTTTATTAATGTATGAATAATGAGCAGAGCAACTAATTAAACACTCTTTCCTCTGCTCTCTGGAAAGTAAAGCCCGCTTGAACAAAGGCTGACAGAGTGTTCACTTATATCTCTGTGGCTGATTTACAGGACACTTGATGGGAAAATGTCCACAAGCTCACTGTTACTGTTCTGTTTCAAAGAGACTTTTCAGGGAGCAGAGTGACGAACTTCTGAGACTTTCAGTGGCCAGTATTCATAGCTTATTATTAAGGAAAACTAGTTGTTCAGTTGTTGATAAAAGGAATGGCACCAAATTCTGCTCACTTCCAAATTGATGGAAGGGTGATGTCACAGTGATTCCACTATTTCCCAGGACATGAGCAGCTGTTCTCTGTCCAGCTGTGTGCGTGGTAGGAGCCAGGAACACTGCTGGAAGTGGGATGAGATTATGGTTCAGTTTCTACTTTGAATTTAAAATACTTAACTTCGGCCAGGATTTCTTTATCTCTCTTCCTAAAGTTGCCAACATATTTATTCTATTAAGGAAGTAGAAATCCTTTCTTTCCCAATGGTTTCTCTTAAATCAAGCATTTGAAGACAGAATTTGCAAAAATTTAAATAAATGGACCAAAGTTTTAAAAACAAGGCCCAGCAGAAAGGAACTCTTTGTCTTAAAGAATTAGTTTGGAAACATGATATGATGCAGTGATTGTTTTTTAAAATGCCCTTTATCAAGTGTTCTCCCAGCACTTCCTGTATTAATCCAACAACAGTCTAATTCCACTTTCAGCATTGGCTCTTCAATTAGGTGTATAATTTGAGATCTGTCAGGAGAGACTTGGACTGACAGGGTTCCACCAGCAGAGATCCAAATGCAGAATTAATTCCTGGTACTTTGACACCACTCCTTTGCTACTCAGAAAAGCAGCTTGTCTGTCACTTGCTCTTGAAAGATCAGATCTTGTATATTGTGCATGGTATCTAGACAGGAAAAGAAAGTTGTGTTTCTGGCATCCACATCCAACTACAAGAAAGGAATACAACTAAGGTACAGGGAAAAAGATGAATTCATGAATCTACTGATGTATGACAGAAGTAATTGATAGAATGAAGAAAAGGGTGTAGAATTTGGTGCAGATCCATAGGCAAGCTCACTTCAACAGCTTGAAAATATTTAATGCACTGGTAATCATCCTTCTGTGATGATGATCAGACCATGTTTAAAGAGGTCTCCAGACTGAGGTATGGAAAGTTCAGTCTCTGCTAATGCTTCTTTTCCTTGAAGCAGTTTGTTTTGGGAAATTGGAACTGTCTCCTTTCTGCTGGCATGTTTCATTTCTAACCATATATGTCACAGACACTCCTTTTTAAGATGCTTTTATTCCTCTTGACCTATCATGGGACGTTAGGGCTGTCTGCACTGGATAAATGATATCTTACATATCAAAGTGAATGATGATCCCCATTTCCTTTTCCAGCACTATTTGAAAAGTACTGCTTTCCTTGGTGTTTCTTAAGCAGAATTGTCTTTAATTTATGATGCTAGAATATAAACGTTGACTACTTAAGGACAGCTATTCTTCTATGCACCTATTGCAAAGGACAAATAAGAAAGCTAATTACTATCATTAATCTTTTTGCTAATTCACAAAGGTTATGAGATCATAGGCATAATTTTCTACAGTTATCAGTAGCTGTCATTAAGATTCTGAACAATGTGCAGAGCTAAGGCAAATTAAAGATGTGAGTGTTATCCAGCCAGGGGTGGGTATCCTTCAGCTACATTTAGAAATAAAAGAGATCTTCTCTCAGTTCAGTCTTCATGTGGTCTACATAATGCAAGAGAATATTAATAGTAAAATACTGTCCTTATGACAACATCAGATACCTGCCAAATTTAATAATATAAGCAGTTGACAGCAGAGCTAAATTGCTTCTTAAAAATCCCCTGGGAGATGAAATGTGTCTCATCAAAGAAGACGGGTTGAGAATCAACCTTCAGAGAACAGAACAATTAGTGCTTCTGTTCAGGAAATATCTAATTAACCTTATGCTCAATAGAAAGAATACACTTTCTATTGAGCTTGGATGAGCTTTCAACACATGTCTGAATGCTATACTGTGCCCCCAAGTGCTGTGGACCTGATTCTTCAGAAAATTGCTGCCAGATGTAGAGTTTAGGAATACAGTGAACTGTCACCATTGCCATTTGGAGTACTGTGGGCTTCTCATGATAGAGCAGTGAGCATTCTGTCTAGATCTGAAAAAACCCTCTTGTCTCCAAGTAAACGTCAGGCACTTGAGTGGGACTGTTATCTCCAAGTGCAAATAAGCTGTAAGTTCAGCTCTGTGCTTTGCTGTGCCAAGAAAACATTGAACCCTTTCCCAAAGACAGCATATATAGAATCTAGGAATATGACAACAGCTTCTTGCTGGGGTTCAGCACCCAGTTCATTCTGAAAGTGCCTTAGTTGGGTTATTTCAATGGCAATTGCAATAATTCAGTAATACTTCCTTTTGTTTCCTTTTGGGTGACCACAGTTCAGTAATTCTTTTTTTTTCCTATGCCACTGTCTCTTTAACAAAGTTGGAAATGAGGCAGCTTTAAGTTTTGGTTGGGACTTGGGTCTTCAGGTTTTCTCCATCCTACTTGTAGCTGATATTAATTTGAAAGAAAAATCTCTTCCTCAGTGATGTCAGTAATGACTGTGCTTCCAAAGCCACTGTCTTCAATCTGGTTTGCTGGTAAAAACCAGCAAAGCTCAGGTGCTTTCCATGGGTAAATGGGAAAACCTGAGCCACTAATGAGGGTAGCTTACATGTTAGGAATTCAAGCTGTGAAGAGTCTCTGAGGTCCAGAGACAAATTTTAGGTCACTGCATCTATGGCAAATTACTCGAGCAGATCCTGTTCCAGCATGTGCAGTAAATGTTAGGTCTCTCCCAACCAGGAACAGTCCCTAGCTTTGTTTTCCAGCTCATGGAACACAGGGTTTTTGTGAATTGGAGTTGGTACCTCCTTGTATGAGATGTGTGAATAGCATGTCCTGGGACACATCCATGGCAGAAATCTCATAGCTTCTGCATAAAGCGTGAGTGCATTTTGTACATTTGCCTCTGTGCAAATACATGCACAGTGAAACGATGCCTGTGTTCCTTTTGAGACACTGGAAGCAGAGAAGAAAATAATGCTTCTGCAAACACTTGCTTTACTGAAGCAAGTGAGAGAATTTTCTCAGAAAAAGGCTGGGGAGGAGTTTGACATATTTCTGCTGTTACTCAGAGCTCTGTTGGCACCTGTCAGGTGGGTCTGGAGAGCAGCCTGATCTCTGAACTGGGCTGGCTGTGTCAGCCTTGCTGAGAGCAGCCTGTCCTGCAGCCGGGGGCCCTGGGGTTTCCAGATTTCCTTCCTCAGAGCAGGGAGTCCCTAAGGGCTCTCAGCTGTGTTTTAGGTGGCCTGAATGTCTTCCCTGGCCCAGGTGGTTGCTGAGTGGGCTCAGGAGGTTCTCTGCAGCTGTAGTGCAGCCAGCTGGCTGCAGCTTTCAGGGCTGCCAAGGACACTTCCTGCCAGCCTGAGGCACTGAGAGAATCCCAGGCAGGATTTGCTTCAGGGAGGGCTGTTGTAACAAGTACACCTTGTGGGTTTTGCCCTGAGCAGGTGGTGGTCATTCAGCTGCCCTGCATCCTGTAAGACTCCTCAGAAAGAGTCCAAGAGCTGTGGCAGCCAGAAGCCCAGTTTTCCCCTGTAAACTACCCCACTGCTCTATTTTGCCTTTTCCTCAGTGTATTCTTTAAATCTTTCTGCAGCAAAACTAAATGATGACCTAATCTCCTTTCATCTGCCTTGGACTGAAACATTAGAACTTAACCATGGCTAATATTAAATATTATTTTGAGCTAGTAAAGCTGCCAAACACAGTGAGACACAGACAGAAACAAGTTTGTGGTAAATTTTCAGCTGCTAGAGGGTAGATAAGATCATTTAGCATGTTCAAATTCTCCAGTGGAGTAAAGGCTGGAGAGTATTACTGCTGCCTGTTGAATTAGCAGTGTGATTTGTTTCAGCAGCTTGGTATTTCTCAAAAATTTGCAACTCTGTACTGAATTGTCACCTTCCTAATTATTTTAACAGAGTTGAAAGGGTCAGGCATAGAGTACAATCTCTCTCAGCTGTCAGGCAGACATTAAGAACTTCCATTAAGAACTCAAACTCTACATGAATTCTATTTTTTGGGGGGAGTGTGTGAGTTTTTGTTTGTTTTTCTTACACCCTTTCATCTTTTTACTAGAAATGTTTCAACAACAGCTACATTAAAAAACAAGCCCATACTTAAAACAGAACTCTTGTGTGATTCAGGGAAACTGCAGTGAGATTGATTTTTTTCCCCCTCCTCTATTTTAAGTTTACCTTGTGGTTTAAGATGTTGAGTAGAAAATATTTTGATAACCCAGGATTCCTTCTGTGTCTGTCCATCTTCCTGAAGGATAAACTGGAGGTATTGAATTTTTTTAGGTAGTGAAGCTAAGTGAATAAATATTCTCCTCATAAGAATAAAGAACAGTTGATCTCATATTTTTTTCAAGAAGAGAATAGAGCCATTTACTCACAGCTAAAATGTGCAAATCCCTAATTCTACAGAGATATTTAAAAAGATAATATTTTTTTCTGAGGAAGCTGCTTGGCTTTGAAATTAGCATTGTCTAAAAGCATTGACTTTTCAAAAACAATGAACTTTCCACCCAGCTCATATTTTTAGAAGCCAGCAAATAACAATGGAAGGAGATGTTAGAAATAATCCAAGATAGTAGCATTAGGATTGACTGAAGAACAATAATACTAGGCTTTTCTTTCTCAGAAATAATAAGAGCAACCTAATGTATTGTTTATAGAATCATATAACATTAAGGGTTGGACCCTTAACCTTCACCCTAGAAATTTCATAGGATTAACATTTTGCAACACTCTACTTTGGGTTTTGTTTATAGTTTAGGTCAGGGTGATTTTACTCAGGGATTTATTAAAAAAAATCTTACCTGTAAGTTTGTTACCCATAAGGGTACAGTGTTGGTTCCATTATAAAATGAAATAAAAACTGTTTTTATTTGTGATTCTAGTTATTTCAATATGAGTAACATTTAATGAAGTTCAGTTTTGAGGTTTTGTGGGCTTCAATTAAACTATATGATTTAAATCTGCTTCTTCACTACCTAAGGGATTTGGGAAAATCCATTGGAAAACAGATACAGATTCCTAGTTCTGCATTAATTGAGCTCCTATGTTATTGATAGTATGAGGGAGGCCAACTGCAGAAGCAATCTTTCTCAGATTTCCATCTCTTTTAAGCCTTTCTTGGAAGGGAACTTTTTTGGCATGTTACTCTGAGCTACATTTTGCAAAGTGACTGTTGTGTGCTGAAGGATCTGCCTTTTCCTCTAGAATGCAGTGATAATTTTTGGAAAATATTATTCCCTATGTTGGCTATGATGACACATTGGGACAGTTACTAAAGCAAGAACAGGAATAAATCAGTTCCTGAATTCTAAGGCTCTGTGGGTGATGTGTGTAGTGCTTGAAGGCAGCAGTATCTTCAATGGGGGTACACCTGGATTTAAACCAAGCTTTGCTTGTGGGCTTGAGGATAGCCCAGGCTTTGGAGGATAGCACACGCTATCCTCCATCACAGGCTTTGGTGCCACGTGATGAAATGTTCTCTGTATAGTGTTCAGATTTTAGATGCTTACATGTTCCTCATTCCTGTGATACCTGTGGTCTCAAAATGTGCCCTCCTCAGGAATTCCTAAGAGGTGGGAAAATTCAGTGCTGCCTGTTGTGAGAGGTGGGAGGCCCAAAGTTAGAAGAGACAGTGATTTGTCCAAGGTAATGCAGCTTCTCTGTGGTAGGGAGCAACTGAAGCAGTGTCTCAACTTCTGGCACATTCTTCCTCTTTAGTCACTTCTGGCTTACTTCATTTTCTCTAGAAAAGAGAAGAAGAGGAAAGACAGAAAGGTGAGGAGCTGATCAGGCAGCAGGAAGAAATCCGGGCAAAGGAGCTGTACCTGAGCCTCAAGCAAGCTCAGCAGCACAGTCAGCACAGCGACGATGATCAGGAGTGGGAAGAACAGTGTGAGTAAAGCCACCTCCACAGCATTCCTGTATTTCTGAAAGCAGATAAAAGGACACTAGCAGAATGGAGAAGGTGTGGCCAAAAAAAATCTCTTCTACCTAGAGCAATACAAAGTGCTGTATTATTTTGGTGGAAATTGCCAGCTTAAAATTACAAACAGAAGTTTTGGATTTCTTTCTGAATCTGTGTCAATGCCTTATAGAAAATTTTTTTGTGTACAATGCCCGAGATCATTAAATTCTGTTAATGTACTTAATTAACAGTTTTGGCTTAGTAATAGTAACTAAGGGCACAGTTATTTTGACAGCTTGTCCTCAGCTATCTCTGAAGAGAAAAAATCTGTCTTCATCAGTATTTTAATTGCTTCCATATGGTAGTGGGGTGAAGCTATGATATCAATGCTGAAACTCACTTCATTCCAAGAGATTACAGTAAATCATACTTAGATTGTTGCTCTAAAAATCCACCTGATAATAATGACGATGATGATGATCTCACTCCATGGAAGTACTGCTCCTTTTTAGATAGCCTGAAATTCTTTATGAATATCATAATTGTGATTAATTTCAAAATTTTTTGGGATTTTTAAAAGCCTATAAGGAACAAAACAACTGTATTATTGTATAGGTGTATACACTAATACTGTAGATAAGTAAAGGTCCACATTATGAATAAATTTAAAAATATACAATTAGTTTATTTTATGGCTTTAGTCATCACTTCATTAATTCCTGAGGACTAATTACTGAAGTGCTATTACCTGGAATTGATCTGATAATGAATGATTCTGTACAAGATGAATTAAATCTATAAGATACACTGGTGCCATTTTCCAAGCTCATAACAGGGTATGTTAATTTTGATCAATGAAACCTCTGTATATTACATTGTCAATAAAGAAAAAGTAATTATGTTTTGGAGAATTATCTAAATCCAGGTGTACATGCTTCTATGGAAAGAAAAACTCACTTTCTGTATTTTGGGTATGTGAGAGCAATGTGAGTTGGGGAAAAGTAGCCCTTTAGTTCTATAGAAAATCAGCATCAGCTGACAACCCAGCATAGAGGATGGTATTATGTACTTCAGAATTTCTTTGATGCTACATAAGGCAAGAAAATCATGTTGTTAAAAGAAAAAAAATGAATCTGGGTTACCTTTACACTGAAATAAAATACTACAAACACTACAAAAACCAGGTATCATGTTCTTAGTACTGCATGAGTGAGGTAATTGATGTTTTAAATTGTTGCCTCCGTTTTCTTGAGGAATGCTGTTTGTGCAGGGATAGACATCAAAAATGCAATAGAACAATTATGAGAGAAGGAAGGGAGAAAAAGGAACGAGCTATGAAAGCTTTTGACCATGAGTTCTGTACTGGCATTTTTGGTCTGTGACCCAGAGGTGACCAAGAGCAGCTCAGGTGGCCCGGAGCTGCTGAGCCTGGTCACCAGCAGCAGTGCTGCCGGAGCAGAGCAGCAGCTCAGCACCTTCTCTCTCGCTGCTGGCTTTGCAGCCTGCTGTAAATTCTGTGCTGCCAGAGTTCTGCTGTTAGCAGTAATTGATTTAGCATTAAGCTAACTGCAGACTAATGACTGGAGTGTACCATATCCTTGTTTATCCTCTTACACTTATCTCAGTGTGTCAATTCATCCCCGTTGGTTTGAGGGCTCAGAACTGTGCTCCATTAGCAAATGGGTGTGACAGCTGAAGATAGGAAGATGCAGTGTTTAGTGCCTTATCTGAGACCAGTTGCTGGCTGGTTTAGACTACACTATCAAACTTTGCACTGAGTTTCCTCAGGCATATTAACATTTTCCATTTCCTCAGCTTTACTGCAGGAGGCAAAATGTGCAGCAGATAGTCAGTAACAAATATTTGGAAGTGGGAACACCTGAAATTGCTATGAAATTAATTAGTACCTCAGGTTCACCAGATTTTTCATTTTTTATTTCAGTTTCAGATTTTTTTTTCTTTTTATGGTAATACTTCCATTTTGTCTGCAAGTATTCCTGTGGGGCACTGAGAGGAAATTTAGTGAAGTTAGGCAGAGTTGTCTACGAGTCAGCTCTTCTAAGTAATAAATAAATGCATTAATGCATAAGAGAGTTACAAGCAGATGTAATATTTACATTTTTTGCCACTACAAACCTGCAGTGAAAACCATATTGCCTATTAGGAACAAGGCCAGGCTCCTTTGGGTCTTACCTCCTCGAAGTGAGCCCTGCTGTGTCCCACAGAGCTGGGGCTCAGTGCTGCAGGGGAACAGCAGTGCTGGAGCAGGCATTGGGCACAGAAATGCAGCAATGATATTGATGACACTACTAATTTGTTTAGTAGATGGAATTCAGAATGTGATGGGGATTCATCTCTCCTCATCATATTATCCCTCAGCTGTTTATTGCCAAGGCAATAAGCAAAGTGGTGCTAATATTAGTTTCTGTTTGGTTCAGTTTGCTGCTGCTATTCGCCAAAGAACAATAATGGCCCATAGAACTACTGTGTTAATTGAAATACATGATTTTAGGGCTTTTTAGTATACTAAATAACAAATGTAGAATAACTTGGGAAATCGGTGCTAAAAGAGAAAAATGATGTTGTAAGAGCGATTACACACTTGGATTTCATATAAAAGATGTATATTGGGGTATTTTAGAGGGCAGTTGTAAGTTAATAAGTTGAGCAGGGATATTGGTTGGCAAGTGAAAAGATGAATGGTGGAAGACTTACTCAGAGAATACTGTTCAAAACTCTTATTTTTGAACCTGAGAAGCGAAACTAAACTTGGATAGCAGAGGGTATGTATTCTCATTAGTTTTGGACATTTCTGTATGCTGTCCCATTTTTAGGTTTCTAGTTTATTTAAGTGTGGCCTCTCTTTGTGAAGGCAGAAAAAGAATCTGTGAAACATGATAGGAGAAGCTGTAGAATGAATATTCATCTGATTGAATATTGTAAAAGGCATTCTGTTAATACACTTACAAAGCCCTGCAAACTGGATAAGGCAGGGAAGTGCTCAGATACTGCCTGACCAGCTTTGTTCATCTCCAGAAAAAAATTATTCCAGTAAAAATGAGATGAGCAAGTTGATCTATTCTTTTGCCTTTCCCCAAGCACCTTCTTTTGGTCTCTCTTGGAAGAAGGATACCAGGCTGACTCATTATAGCTTCTTCTATAACATTATCTTTTTATGTTCTTCTACAAATATGTCTGTGAATTTATTTTTTGCCTGACTTTTAAAGGAATTCATTGGGTATTTATGTTCCCCCCAAATTCAACTGAGTTTACCGGCAGGAGCATTGATAAAATGCAGAATTTTAAAGTGAGTGGTCCCCAGTTCAGCTGTGCATTAACTAAGCAAGTGCTCAACCTTACATATATGTGCCCTCTGAACTCCAATAGATCTCACAGTGCATTGTTGAATAGGAATGGGATTATTCACATGCCTTCAGATAAGATTGCTGAACTGAAGCCATATTGCAGAGTATTTGTGGGAAGTTATATTTTCCACTTAGGAAAGGGGAAAAACACAGATTTGTATGTGCACTCAGAAAATCTGAAGATTGTTTTATCTATTAGTTAGTCATTTTGAATAGCACATAAACAAGCTTCCAAGAATTTTTAATGAGGGGAAAGCTTTAACAAAATAATTTTAAAACTCTAATGCATATTCAAAGCTTATGTTTGGGGGTTTTTCAGCTTTCACATATCTGACTGTAAATCAAAGCTCTTCAAAAGTACAAAATAGATTATGGAAAATTGAGAGGTCCTAGTTTTTCACAAATTATTTGATCAAGTTCAGCTGCAGCACAGTATGAATTAATCCTCATCTATATCAAAAGATTTGGTATTAGAACTTTGCCAGGACAGCTAATAGGGATTTCCCAGTCCTAAGAAAATACAGAAGAGCAAAAGCACCTTAGGTTAGCATAGAAAAAGAATAGATTCTCATAAACTGCTCATGGAAAACAAAGTGAACCCAAGCCAACCCCTCTAGGAGCCAAGGAGCCCTGCATACCCAGATTTGTGGTTTACTCTTTGTGCTTAAGAGGATGTTCACCCTGCATGTCAGAGACATGTCTGAGCTGGCTTTAAGGTGTTCACTTCTAGCAATGACAACCAGATAATGATGGCAACATGTACCTGTCTTGGACGTATTTACCAGTTTTCCAGGAGGATTTGGTCACTCATCTTTGTCCTGCTGTGCTGAGGCTGCAATCACGGTGCTACACACCTCTCTGAGCAGCTCAGGCATTTCTACACAAGTTCCAGATCCATTAGGGCAGAAATTTCTTCATTTTATGAGCACTGGAGGAGGTACCTGTTGTTGGCATCACCAACACCAGAAGAGAAAACTGGTCTTGAAGCTGGTCTTACAGGACCTGGCTGAAGTGTCGATCTCCCATGGGCTTGACAAATTCCTTATTTTCCCATCTTGTCAGTCCTTATATTATTCCATGAAATAAAAGAAAGACGTAAGAGTATGTAAATTATTACTTGTAGTAATTCTTTATGCTAGACATATGGATCTGTTAGAGGTTTTAGGGTTTTTTTCCAGATATCTAATCTCCCCACTGAGAATATTGACTGAGTACACTACTAGTGTTTTTCACAGGGGTCATGCCAGAAGTAAATTTACTGTAAAGGGACAGCCAGCTAAGAAAAAGAATCTGTTTCTGCTGAAGTCAGTGCTAGAAGTCCTGACTACTTTTTGCTTTCTTGTTACTGGAAAGGTTACAATGTGTCTTGAAGTACAAGTAATGTAGAATTTTGGCTTTTTCTATCTTAAAATATTTGTGCTAGACTTGATCCAGACATAAAGTTCTCCCTCCTAGTGAGATGGTTCAAAGCCATAGAGAGAAATATGAATAGTCATGAAATTCTATTGTAAGAAAAACATTTTACAAAAATACATCCAGATTTACCTTCAGACTTTGAGTGACTTTCTCAAGATAGATAAATTTGTGGGAAGTGTCAGTATGGGAGGATGGTTCATGTGATATGTATCATTTTGTCTGGGGTATAGTGAAAAACCTTTCTGTAGATTCCTTACTGGGATGGCTTTATCCCCCATACTATTTCCAGTCACCAAACATGGTTATTGATGCCAGTGACTCTGATTATTTGCTCAAAAATCCCCTTGACCAATCAGAGATTAAAAGAAACTTAGGATAACCTAGGAACACAGGTCCACAGTTGAAGCTGTACTAGACAACTTCTAAAGGTAGAGGAAAGAGAAGAATGTTTTTGGGAGTAACTACAAGGAGGGGGATAGGGAGAAAATCATGACTCCAGTAATGAGAAAAAATGGATCAAGAGATTGTATGCATCCCTATGGTCAATGATACAATTCAGGTACCTCCACTGGGCAATTTCAGTAAAAATTCTTTGTAACATGAAAGAGATGATTCTGTATATAAAACCTTAATTTCTATATGCAGCCTTCCCTCTCCTATCCCCCACCTGTATATGTGTACACAGACACATATATACACACATGTATGGGTATGTACATAAATGTGAACACACATACATACACGTATATGTATGCATAGGGAGGGCTGCATGTCATACTTGCAAAAGGTTTTCTGAATATTGGTGTTTCACAGTTGCAAACTATGCTACCTCACCTTATACTTTTGTGATAAGAGTTACTAAAGTTTGCTAGTGTGGAACAATGTATTCTGGGTCACTGATCTCTGATGGTACAGATTTGTTGGCTAGCAGAAATACAAAAGGAATGTCTATTGAAAAGACTGCCTATTATTAAGGAAAGTGGGGCATGAAGATACCTTGCCTTTCTCATTGCCAGGCAGCCTGTACATCAGTGGAAAAGAGTCCCAGAAAGCTCCAGGCAGTCTGCCCTCAATCTGAATATTGTGATGGTGACAAACAGTGGAGGGTTTCTGGATGTCTTGCGAAGTTGTATCGCATTCATCTTCCTTGCAGTCTCTCCTTGTGCTGCAAGCACAAAGTTCATGTTTAAAGTGACCACTACTGAGTGGCTTTATGAGGGATAAATCACAGAAATACTGAAGCCATTGAAACAGTATACATAATGACATTATCTACCCTTAAAAATAACAATCTGTAAGATAAATAGTGAAGTCTGTTACTTGTGTTTCCTGTGCTGTGCATTTTTTGTTACTGTGTTTAGCCAAAACTGCAGGGTATGTAGTTAAGTGAAACTGAAATCCTGCCAGTTGCATACATATGAAGCATCTATGACTCGTTTATTATGCTATCTTGATGAGCTTTTAGTCCTGCATATCTTTCTGCTTATGATAATATTGTATAATTCTAAGCTTAAAGATCTTTTCCCTCTCCTGCATTTGCCCACAAGGTTTTATTTCATTTCATTTGGCTTTGAGTGCTTTTATTTCTTGATTCCATTAAACCTTCTTAGAATCTGGAAGTTAAATCCAGTTGCACTTCTGTTTGCTTTAAATGAGGAGAATAAACCAGAGGGATGCAAGCAGACTAATGAAGTGCAGCTGTCTGGTATTATATCATGCATTCCTAGTCACAGGTACAGTCACAGGGGAGTAGGAAATGGAGTGTTCACTTTATGAACTGGGTATGATCTAAGCCAGGATAGTCATGGCAGGATTGATAATTGCTACTGGAGGCCATAGCTAGCTTCTTTAATGTTTGCTTCACTGCATGTTAAAGGTTTGTTTTGCACTGGAATAATTTGCCTGCCTGCAGTTATTTGTGACTCAAAAACATCATCCAGATGGGGCTTGAGGCACCAGAAAAGAGCCAATAGATGA
The DNA here is from genome assembly GCA_017589585.1 of Phylloscopus whistleri. Taxonomy (NCBI): domain Eukaryota; kingdom Metazoa; phylum Chordata; class Aves; order Passeriformes; family Phylloscopidae; genus Phylloscopus; species Phylloscopus whistleri. Next base: position 211,231 of record JADMLD010001407.1, on the reverse strand, counting down.
TGAATATTTGCAGTAGAATTCTCGGTGCATTTACGTTATACCACGTCAAAGACAGGATTGTTGGAACATTAATTTTAAAATGAGGAAGCTTTAGTGAAAGATGCCTAAGCCTCAGTGGCCAGAGCAGGAGTCTCATTTCAAGATAAAGAAATGGGTAACTCCCTGGTCAGTGCCATTGTTAGGTGTGTATTAAATCTTCCAGTACAAATTCTGGTTCCCCGTGTACAATTTCAGAGATCATAGCGTGAGGCAACCCCATCCATAGCATCAACATGCCCTTTCCAATGGCTATTAATTAATCCATTGTTACTGAATCCATTTTTAGACTGTGAATTTCAAGTTGGAGGTGTCTGTGACTATAAGTACCATGACAAAGAGAGCAGCTGCCTTTCAGAAAGCAAATGGTACTGACAAACTTCAACTTACATATCAGTTTTTATAATGGTAGATTTTGGGAGTTGACCCTTCAATTCTAGTTATGTTTATAGTGGCAAAGAACACTGTTAGTCACAGACTTAATTTTAACCAGTAATTAACATCCTTTCTTGAAACAGAGAACTTGGTGCACTTCCAGGGGAAAAGATGTCCCCAAGCAGAATTTCTCTTATTACAGCCAAAAGAAGTGTCATATTTAATCACAATATGTAGAGGCTCAGTTATTGCCAGTAGTGGTCAGATCATTGATAATTTGGGGCTTCTTCTAGAGGTGGGCCCGTGTTTGAAGCATCAGGGCAGTCATCCAGTTATCCATCTTGGGTAACGTGTCGCAATTTATACATCTTTGAAATCAGCTCACATAGGAGTAAAGGCACTAAGCTGCCCTGTGAGCAGAGGGGTAAATGGCTGCTTGTGTTCCTAAATCTCTCCTCCCGTTGATCCCATGCAGTGCGCCGCTCCAAGGCCGCTGACGAGGAGAGGAGCCACAAGGCGCGCAGGGCGCGCGACGAGTACCGCCGGCAGTCCCTGCGCGCCATCCAGAAGGGAAGAGTGGCTGGCCTCAGTCACCTGTTCCAGGGGACAAACCTGAGCAAGGAGCAGGAGAGCAAGCTGAACAACAACAGTGCGAGCCCTCTGCTGTCCACTGCAGCGTCCAGGTTGGTTTGTGCTGGGGTGCTTTTGAAGCAGTTTTCTCTTGGCTTGCTGCCTCTCCAATCCCCACCGCTTCAACAAGCTATTCTTCAGGTTTTGGGAGTCCTCAGTCTTGCTATTTCTTGATGATCAGAAAAAATAGTGTTTAAAGGAAAAGAAAAACAGATTTAATGTTAACTAAATGCCATTTATCTTCAGGCAGATTTCTTAGAATTCACACAGAGATGGCTCCTTGAAAAGACAGTATGACATCAGTATGTGAGGCTGTGATATAGGGAAGTCAAATGGATAAATTCTTAGGCAAGCCTTAAGCCTCAAGCCTAAAACTGCCTGCTGCTTAACTGCTTTTTTTTATTTTTTTTTTTTTTACAGAGAGCAGTCCTAAGTTTCAGAGGCTTTTAGTTTTTTGTGGCTTTTTTTCAGGCAAAACCAAGTGTCTTTGGTATTTATTAATCTTTTATTTGACTATTTAGGGAGCACAATTAATTGCAGTAGAGGAGAAGAATCCAAAGTGGAGAATGATTCCTACTAGCTAGAACAAATAAAAGTAGAAGAAAGAGTAAGGCAGGCTGTCAAGTAGAGAATGCAAAGGAAACATAAAAGTTTAAACAAAACATTCCCTCTATTGTGCTTAGTGGTTTCTGTTTGGAGACACAGTGATAGCTGATACTGATTTAGAGTTTTTTGCCAGTAAAAAGTAATATACTCAAGAAAAAAGAATTGCTTGTCAATATTTACATTGGAATAAAAATGAGATGGAAAAGGAAAGCTGAGTGAATGTCCATTCTGGTAAATTGTTTTTTCAATTTAAGTTCTGTAAGAAAATGTTTAAGTTGCCATTGCAAATATAAAAATCACACCACTGTGTTTTCCGTAAAAACACAAAGTAATTTTAACAAATTTTAAGAAGTTAAAGATGTTCAGTGAGTTGTACCGAGCAGAAGTTACATTGGCCATTTTGCAGCTGTATGTTTTGTAAATATGCAAAAAGAGATGAATGTTTATCTTGTCCCTGCTTTCATCTGCTGCTGATGCTCTGTCTTTCCGGGCAGTACCATCTGGGAGCGCCCCTCCCGGCCCTTCTCCCGAGACGTCATCATTCGCTGGTTCAAGGAGGAGCAGATCCCCCGGCGGGCTGGCTTTGAGAGGAACACCAACAGGATTGCTCAGTGGTTCCACGGTAATTCCCTGATCCCTCATCTCCTGTATAGCAGAGCTGTGAGCGTCTGCTCAGGAAATGAATCTAGCCAGCTTCCATCCCAAAAAAGCAAAGCCTACTGACCTGGTGAAACCGATTTTCCCAAAAAAGCAAAGCCTACTGACCTGGTGAAACCAATTTTCCCAAAAAAGCAAAGCCTGCTGACATGGTGAAACCAATTTTCCCAAAAAAGCAAAGCCTGCTGACATGGTGAAGCCTATTAAAACAGGATTTTTGCATCTTTCCTACTCTTAGCATATGATTTTCCCATTTTCTTTTTAGCAATTAAGTAGACTAATTTGGGACTCATATCACCAAAGCTTTTTTCAGGAATATTTTGTCCAAAATATACTTTCTGCACAATAGCAAGCCAAGCAAGAGTACCAAGACCAAGGTAAGGTGAGAAGTACTTCAAAATTAAGTGGAAAATACTACAATGATGTGGTATGTGGATGACTGATGTTCAAGTTTTTGATTTACCTGATGTTCAAGAATTACTTGAACTCATATATTTTTAATCCTTGTCATACTTTATAAAGTGGGGCAGCATTTTTATTTCTTTCTTTCTTTTTCAAACAAAAATTATTTTTTCATTAAAAATAATTGAAAGTGTATAATTTTAGGCAGTTTTCCTGAAATGGGAAATGTGCAGATCCAAAATTTGCTGTCTTATCTGCTGGAGTTGCTATCATCTCTGAGACTTTTGCTTTGTATAGCATTTGCAATGCAGCTGAATCTTTGATACCAAATTCACAGGTAAGACATCTTATTTTTGTAGGTATTAGCAATGATCTTTGTGTTCAGTATTAGACATTAAAAAAAAGAGAAGAGTTCTGGCTTAAAAGCTGACATAATTGAGGGACTATAAAGACTTAAAAGTTAAATTTCAATTTTTTTTCCATTGCTGCTTTTGATGAGTCTATTGCTTTGTTCAAAGCACTAAGCTGACCCTCATCTGATTCATGAGTCTCCAAGCCTAAGATGAAGATGTGTGGGTGTTCTAAAGTGAACCAGGCAAGGATTCTGAATAAGTTTAGTGTTTCATATATTTCAGATTTCTGTTTATGATATACAAATCCTTATGAGTTAAAAGATATCAACAAGCTGCTGTTTTCGTTGGCTTAATTAGTCAAAGACACTGAAGTCAGTCATGTATAGCTTGTAAATGCTAAATAATTTCATTTCTTATGAACAATGATGCAGACAGTCTTGTTTGTTTTCTTAGAGAAGATATTTGGTGTGGTTGCTTTCTGAGAGACAAACTGATTAAAATTTCATTTGTGGACATTTGCCAAAAGTGCTTCCAACCAGGATCTTTCTGTATGTCCCAATGAATGTTTTCCCTGCATGGGGAAGGGTCACATCCATATAAATTGCTGTGAGGAGCTTAAAGTTAAGGAGATATCTTGGCATGGGCCAATGCCTGTGCAATCTTTCTACTAATTTTGATGGCTTTGGATTGATCTGTTAATCACTGCAAGAATTGACACATACATGATAATTCTTTAATTTCTCAGGTCCTACTCTTCATACCTTGAGAAACTGAATGCAGGGACTTATAAAAGTGAGCAAAGTACCTAATTTTTCCTTCTCCTACTCCAGGAGCCTGACAAAGATAGTCAAGATACACTCCCAGCCTAAACTCCTAAAACTCCCAGTGTTTTTTTTTGCAGGACCCCCTGAGAGTGCTGCTTTGGTACCCCTTTCCTGCATGAGTTGTTCTGGCTTCTGCAGCTCCGGTCAGATTAATTGTTAGAAATGTAAATTGTGAACAGCTCCACTACCTTCTGCAGTGGTGGAATCTAAAGATGTTATTATATATGAAGTAGTCAGTGTTTGGCAGTGTTATGTGATGTCTCTGTTACAGTTTGTAATGGACACAAACTCTGAGGAAAACCAAACAAACAGAATCACAGATTATGAGGAGTTGCAAGGGACCCGCAAGGATTATTGAGTCCAACTCCTGGCCCTCCTGTTCTTTTGTATTGTATTCAGGGCATTATGCATGATTTTTTAATGAATTTTGTCTGTGAACAAAAATACAGCAGAACATATTTGACTTGTGTAAGAAATTGGCAGTACAAATGAAAGTACATTCTGCAAAGCCCAGAATTGCAGCTGACAACTTGAGCCACTGGGGCACCTCAAGCATGTCTCACAACAGAGGTATAACCAGGTCCTTCACATCCTTAAGCAACGTCTGTGTTTTCTTATATCTCAGTTTTGGACCATAAAATGGGAGTTCAACATTCTGCTTCTCGCCAAGGGCTTTTTGAATGCAATGCACTGAGAGCTATTGCAGCACTACTGAAAAAGTAGATACCAGTTTATTTACAGGATTACATGTTTATGCCAGGGTCAGTAGAGCTTGGCTTGCCTGCTTTGACTGTCAGGCTGTTCAGCTTTTTAACTGAAGTTAAGCATTAGCTGATTCACTGTCCTCAAATTGTACTGTGGATATTTAACTAATTCCAGTTAAACGGAGATGAAGCCTTGAAACAGATATGTGTAGCTAAAGTAGCAAAGTACAAATAATAATGCAAATGTCTTTATCATCATATATTTGGCTTATTTTCCACTTTAAGTCATCAAACCAATCTGGATTCTGTTTAAAAATACACATTGTCTGGGGCATTTTCATGGTACATGAAACAGGGTAACATATGGCATGCTTAATGTACCTGAAGTTTTCCTTTTGTCTTCATCTGAAGAATCATTACAAAATGTTTCCTTTGAAGCAGAGTAGTAAAATCTGTAGTAACAAAAATCTTTCAAATCAGAACTTTTTTTTTCTTTATTCACAAAAAGTTACTTCTTAAATGAATATCAGCTTCAACTTCATCCATCTCTATTTGTCTCTTGAAATTATCAACAGTTATTTCAATTCCAGCAGATGTTTTGGTCTCATTTGAAATAGGTTTTACTGTTTTCTTCATTAAAAAGTTGACTTGTTAAAGATACAAACTGTAACATACAGCGAATTCTGGGTGTAAATTCAATTATTTTTTGCTGTTTGAATAATAGATCCCTGCCAAAACCCAGTTCATTTACCCTTCCAATCTAGAATGATTTTTTTAAGCTTGCAAAGAAAAAAAAAATACATATCTATTTTCAAATTTTTTTTTTATAAATTAAACCCAGCTTTAATCCTGTCCTAAATAGAATTATGATATGATCTTTACTTCATTTGGGTTGTACAGCAATGAATTTTTTTTAAGTAGCTTATGCCCACTTTGTGGCCACAGTGCAATTATGCTCAATTCTCAAGCTGTTAAAGCAAAGAAGAATCAGAGCCAGTGATTCTTCTAAGGTGTCACCAGGACTCTCTTGGAATTTAATGTAATCAGTGTCTATTTCTTTTTTATTGTCTAATAGTTGCCTTAGGTTTGAGTGAAAAGAAATATTATTTAATTTTTTGATGATGAAAAATAAGAGATTGGTCTAAATTTAATTAAAGGCAAATTCTGTACAGTGTGATAACCAGAAAGTTAATAATTTTATTCTGATTTCCTACCTGCTAATTGATGAGTATAAGCATATGAATCAAACTTATATGGGCATCCTAATGTTGTATCAAGTTATATGAAAGGTTTTTGTTAATTTGAATTAAGAGCATTCTTTGCCAAGATTCCAGTTGCTGATATGCTTTGAAAGCAGGGAGGTAGATTGGCATTTAGGATGGGAGAGCTGTCTGTCAAACAGGCTGGAAAGGGGGACACATTTCTTATTTTTGCCAAGTTTAACTTTGAACTGGATTTTTCTTTTCAAACCCCTGTGGGACCCATGCTGAGTAAAGGGAAAGTTATCAGTCTTCCCTATAGGTTGAAGAGTTTTGCCAAACTATCACAGGCATTAGCAAACTGTAGTTTTCAGTTTATTGCAGGTATAAGACACTTAGGTAGAATTCCATATGGCAACAAAACTGAAGACCCTTCCTCCCCTAAATATTTAGCAAAATGTTAAATGGCTGAAATGGTGGCTGAAATGTGCATTATTTCCATGTTTCCTCTGTCCTTTCACCTTTCTCTTGTGCTTGCAATCAGTTTCAGCACTTTTTTTTCCCAATTCCAATTAGTTTGTCAGCTGTTTCTTTTGATGGTTTTGACATTTTTAACTTCAGATGTTAGACTGATGTTCACCCTCACATACTTTGTTCCGCATTTGGTTATTTTCCATTCAGAATATAGGAGTGCTGGTCTTTGCAGAGGGTGTTGATATCAAAATATTTCCCTAGCTTCAGTTGAGAGCAATGTTTTATGATTGCTGCTGTTTATACACAATCTAACAGGGATCTCAGGTGTGTAGTGAGCACAGTACAGAATTTATTCATTGCCTGTCTGTGGGTGGCTGTGTGCTTGTTTGCCAAGCAGCTGCTGCAGCACTATCAGATCTCCACTTGCCTTCAGGTTGAAAGGAAAGTTCAGAGGGTGATATCACAGATCTGGAAACATGAGGTAGTTGCCCTAAAGGCTGTACCTTTAAAATGTAATTGCAGCAGCATGGGTGCTATTGTTGAGACCCATTTCACCAGGGGACGTCAGAGTGGGGGGTGCAGTTAAGGGAGTGGGGAGCTGTGGAGGAGCTGATCAGAGCAGATCCAAGGATGGATTGAAAGAATGCTGAGAGACAAATAATATTCAGGAGCTGAATAATCTCTGAGGTCAGGGGAGCAAGGGAAGAAAATTTTTAATTTAACAGGAACATGTTGCAAATGCTTACAGATCAAGGTTTAACCTCGGATGGCTAATGCTGTTTTCAGGAAGAAACTTGTTTTCAAGAGGAAAATCTGGCACACTGAAAGAGTGATAATGGTTCTGCAAATCAGGTGTTCTCAGTAAAGGAGATATTTCTGAAAGTCCATTAATTATGAGTCCTTGAACAGCAACGAGGGCATTGGGCATATTCATATAGCTGAACTGTGGGAAATACAACATATAGCTTGTATTGTATTATTTTTTTAAGGATACAGAAATGGCAGTGGTCTGTTTGAAGAATATCTAACAGGGAATAAAGTTTGCTGCTTTGAGCACAAAAGCATGCTCTTTCTTCTGCTCTTGAAGGGGAACCTTCCAGTTTCTCAATAAATGCTTCTTAGGAAGATGTAAAGCAAGTGTTGTAAATCCAGCAGAAGTACAGCCTTCTTGATATTAATGATCTATTTTTTAATTCACTGCTTTATCATTATCTAGGTTTTACATCTATTTGAGAGTGTACATGTAGATTATCTGCTCAAGTAAACTGAGCCCTAGGGGTCTGGGATTTTTTCTCTTCTAGAATTGTAGCTGATTATAAAAAGATATAAAGTTTGTTAAAAATCTCCTGAGAGCTTTTCACTGTTGTCCACAGGACTTAAGGGAGGCAAAAAAAATAGCTATATGCAAGGCTTAGTATCTAAAATATTCTGTATTCCATCTGGAATGGAATCAGAGAATTCCTGACTCAAATTAAAATTGTGAATATCAATGTACCTGTTGCACACATTTGCAGGACAGGTCCAGTTCTCTAATTTATGCAAGTAATGAAGATGGGGAAGTGAGAATTAAAAAAGGGTTACAGAATATCAAAATTTATTTTGAACCGGTGTTTGGGAGAGATTAAAAAATGATACTTTAGAGATGATAGATTTCAAAGAGATGATGTCCTACTTCCTTTATTAAAAAGGTAGAGATCTCTGTTCTCTCCCAGACAATTCTCAGAGAGGACAGCCACAGTTGTGATCAGCAGTTCAAATATCTGCAGGCTTTGTGGCTTGTGGCTGCTACAGGGATACACCCAGGTCAACATAGGCTGCCAGATATTGCCACCTGCTTGATTTTGTGCAAAACAAGTAATGCCACAGGCAGTTAGTATCAATCACCATCCCCAATCTGTGTGGTTTTCTCAGAAAACTTTGGTAGGAATGGGTGTTACCTTTGTTGGGAATCTTGGCAAGAAGAGCAGATGTGGAATAAGTTTGCACACCATATTAGACTCCCATCACATAAGCCTACATTAGAAAAAGGGTTGAGGAGTACAGTTAGGCCTGAGAGGGAAGGCATGCTCAGCTGTCACCTCTGGTTACACAGAGCACAGGAGTTTCCAAGGCTGTTCAGTTCTGTGCTTTCCCTCACTGCTGAATTGAGGCACAGAATGATGATATTCCTGTCACTGTGGTGCTGCAGGAGGAATGAGATCCCTCTGGTGTATTACACAGAGGGATTGCTAAGCCCTCTGTGAGGCTGCAAAGTCTGTCTTGCATTTGAATGGCTGAGGATGGGCTCATGCTGGGGTTGTACCATTGCCTTTAAATAGAGACACTATTGTAATTTTACTTTAAAATTGTTATAAAGCAGTGATTTTTATTACCTACACATAGAAGCTTGAATGCAGCACCAAACATGAACCAGTTTGTCCTTGCAGCTTTATATATGCTCTTTATATGGGTGGATATAATCATGAGAGCTGTTATCAGTCATGATAATCTCTTTACTTCCTGTGAGATGGAACACTGTTTTTCTGTATTTCCTGAACATATTCTTATCAAACATTTACTGGATGTTCTGACAGTATTTTTCAAAGATCACACAGCATTTGGAGTTAAATGTTGAGGTCCTATGGTGGAATCTGGTACTTGATTATTTTTTTGTCTTGAGCCAGACCCTTAACATAACAGAACCCAAATGTTTCCTCAGCTCAATTCAGCTCTCAGCTTCTTTTTTTAAGAAATGAGAGGTGTTTTGCTGTTTTCTGAGAATAAGATGATCCTCCACACACTAATTCATTCCACTGAGGTCATAATGATTGTTTCAGTCTGTCAGTTCTTTTGAAGGCTCTGGAATTGTTTTTCTTACGCCCTTAGAGTTCCAAAGTGTCTACGCAGACAGGTTATTAGCAAACAAAATAAATGTTTTAGACTCATGGCTCCTCTTGGAAGGGAGCAAAGTATCAAAGTGAGGTAATGTGAGCTGTAACATGCTACAAGGAGAAAGGAAGCACAAAAGAACAGTAGGGAAATTGTAGAATGAGGCAGCTGAATAATTAATGTAAATAGGCTAATTGCTAATGTGAAATGAGCTTTCTTATTCTTTTACAATACATTGTCCTTCTTGACTGCTTTTTAACTGGAAGCTATATTCTAAAGATTTGGCACGTTCTGAAGATAGAAGGCAGCCAGTTTTCTTAACAGGTATGGTAGACATTTAAAATGAGAGATAATAAAGAACATGTGAGCACAAAGGGGAAACAGGTGTGGACAAAAACAGGTCAGCTACAGAACCCAGCCAGTGCAGGATTAGTTAAAAATAGTAATTTAAAAAGAGGTTTTTCAAGATTGTGTCAGGCAGTTCTTTCCATGAGAGAAGAATATTTAGCAGCTTTTTCATAGAGTTTACTCCCTGGTGAATTTACTCCCTGGTGAATTTACTGAAAAAATATTGAAAATTCCTTTCCATTTTGAAGACATCTTCCCCTTTCACTTAAAACACTTTTAAGATTTTCTTCTCCATCTGCTACTATTAGAGCATGCCATTGTGAGCAATTATGATTTGCTTAGTAAGCCATCATGGTAGCTTACAGTTTTTACCTGTAATTTTTCACTACAGTTCTGTCTCCATTTTCAACTGGACTGTGTGTGAGTACATTTCTCTGTTACTGCAGCTCCTTCAGGCTTTATCACATTACATAAGACAAAAAGGAGAGGTGTGTCTGGACAGAAAGCTCTGCTGTTAGTGCTTAGATATGAGGAATCATTCATAAAAAACATGTGATACAGGAGCAAGAGTTATTTGGAAGAAACCATATGTAAAGACATAAAAGTCACATTTTACATAAAATAAGGAGTGTTACATGGACATAAAAAGCCCAGACATCTACAAAGATTGCTTATAGTGGAACTGGAAGGAATTATGATGATTTGATGGTGACCAAAGCAACTGCAGAAGGCCGCATTCATCTGTCCAGCAGCCTGAATCTGAGCAGTGGCAGGCACCCTTTTACATGTATTCTGATCTGGTCCTTATCTGCTGGCCCATGCTTTCTCCTTCCTGTGGCATTGTGGATGTGTCAGTTGGAGTTTATCCATGCACAAAGCACATTTAGATATCAGTCACTACCAGCACAAGACATTCAGCTCATACTGTGAACCTTCAAATGCTGTGTCTGTCTGCTTCCTGATCACCCCCTCCAGCAAACCACAGGTATCCTGTGCAGAACCTTGTTAGCCCTGGATGAATTGCTCATATCCTGCTTATCACTGGTCTATATCCAAGTGTTTATCAGCCATGCCTGCAGCTCTTGTTCCTTTGCCTGCACACTTACAACAATGTGCTTTCGTTTTCACAGGCTTCTGTATTTTCATCAGCTTACAATAGCCTGAGTTATATTTATTATTTTATCTGTTTAAAGCCCAGCAAACACTTGCAGACCTGAGGTCAGTAAATTTTCCTGATTTCCCAGCAGCTGGATGCCTTATTGGTCCTTCTTCTTGCTCTGCTAAGCATTGAACCTGCAGTCCTATTGATCCAGCCTCAAGGGAAAAGATTACAAGTTATTAGTTTGACGGCTCCTCTGAAGTAATACTATTTTCCTGCTAAGCAAAGACAACTCTCTCAAACAGGCTACCAGCATGTATTGTGTGTAGTCATGCAGGGGAGAGAAAGCATGGGGCTGGATGAAAATACATTGCTGGTTTAGCTTAATTCCCAGTTCACCCAGTTAGAAGCAGATTATAACACTTGAACTGCTCTCCCCACTGGAGGTAAACAGTAGGAGATGGTAGAGAAACAAAGGGAAGAGATTTCTGTGACTGCAGGCAACTAACCTGTGTGTGTCACTGCACCATGTGCTGCTGGCATGGGAGCAGAATGGAGGGGACTGAGGGAGAGAGAAATTTGCCTTTCCCTTGCAAACATTAGGGGAATGACAGCTTCCTTCCCTTTTCAGTTTCAGAAAGGTCAGTTCTTCCTTCTTCTCCTGGCCTTTCAGTGAATGATACTGTCAAATCACAAACTCACAACCCTTCTGAAAAGGTAAAACTCCAAAGCCATGCAGGTTGGCACATTGATTGGCATTGGCTCTGACTGCTTCAAACCCTAGCTCTCTATCCAAGATTAACATCCATAATAAAATACACAAGAGTGGAGAGGACTGAGATCTAAATTACATGTAATTCCATGGACCATTCTGCCACTGCTGTTAACAATGCTTCTCACAACTAAACACAGCATGGACCTTCCATGAGTGCATGTGCTTATCATAAATTCATTCCAATATGCTTGATAAAAGAAATATTTTTGACTTGAAGTGTGCTATAAACATTTATAGCTATTCAATCAAAAGTACAAGAAAGCAGCAGTTCATTAGTCATGGGATACAACTCCCTCTCCTATTTTCTCTCTTAACCATGCTGCTGTTTACAGGGTGGGGACAGAAGATTTAGGAACTAAGATGGTGGTAGGAACAAATTACTCTGCACAGTTGCTGTATGTATTCAGTTCCTTTTATCATGTCTCACTCATGAAATTGTACATAAATGAAAGACTCTTAAGTCAGACTTTATATTCAAAAATTAAGCAAAAATTTGTGCCTGCTTCTGTTTATAACTTTCTTGGAACTTGAAATGAAGTTGGTTCCTCCATTAAAGTGATTTCTGTTTCTGAGTAGTGGCTTCAAACCCCTCATTCAGATTATCCTGCTGTGAGTTTGAGCCTAGCTGCTAGCTCACCTGCCTTAGTTCCACTGCTGGTAGGAAATGAGGCAATTTAGTGCCTGGTTTTTGGTGCCTTAACTGAGAACTATGTCACACCCCAGGGGATGTCCAGAACTGGGTCACTGTCAGAGCTGCACATGGTCGCTGCACTGCTACTTGCTAGGTGTGAAGTCTTTACTATCCCAATGTTGTTCTCATTTGACTTTCAACAGTGCTTCAGTGCCTGGTGCACTTTATTGAGTGATTAAAGGTAACTTTTCCCCCTGAGGAAAAAGTACACTGAATCAATGAGCAAGAATGCTGCAAGCAGCTAGAAAGCACTATAATTAACAAAGCTAGCCTAAAGTTCCCAAATCTAGCCAAGTGTGGGAGAAGAAAAATTAGTTATCAATAGTATCCCTAGATTTACTTTTCTTTGCACTAGATAAAGTACAGTTTCTTAAGCAGATACAGAAAGTGCTTTCTAGAAATCTATCTGGAACTCCTATTTTAATCTGAGTATGGGAAATTACTCCAGATATACCATGATTTAAATGTGTATTGCAATTAGATAAAAGTTAAGCAGTAAAAGTTCTAATAATTACTTGATTAAAAAATATAGGAAGATTTCTTCTGAGCTCAGTGATGTCATCTGGAAGCTTCTCACAGATAAAAACAGATTTCAGATTTCAGATTGCTAATGTACCTAAAAAAATGAATGCATTCTTAAACTTTACACGAAAGGAATGTATTTAAGGAAAAAAACCCATTTTCCTTCACCTGAGAGAAAAGCATGAAAAGCAAAGAACACAGTATATTTTCTGCCTAGTTATCTGTTAAAACATTCAGCTGTAAAATTTGAATTTTCCAGGGCTCCATGTCAACTGTGGCTTTTGTTTTTCCTCCTCCTTTTGAGTGAGCTCTGCTGACACTGTGATTTACTAGTACACTTGTCATTTAGGTTTATGGAAAATGTGCTTTGACAGCTTCCTCAACACCCATGAGATTATAGTGTTCTAGGTGAGCTGTAAGATATATGTGCTTTTAATAACCGTGATGATCATGTGTAAGTGTTTATACAGTCAGGTTTTTGTACTTTTTTGATCTATTAATTAATTATGGAAAGGAAAAGGGTTCATCAGTAATTTTTGATTGTGGGTTGTACTTTTTGTTAAAAATGGAGGGCTTCCTTATTAGGTAAAGGCAAACAGAATGCATTCCACTGCTTTTCCTCTGTCTCATTCGTGGCCAAGGATGCTATCAGTAAAGCCTCCTGGAAAGTTTCCTTGCCTTGTACTCACACATTGCTGTGGTGATTGCAGGGCCAGTTGCACCATGTGATTGCCTTTATCAGCTGGTACCTCCTCAGGGTATTCAAGAGAGGCTGTGAACTGTGGCCCAAATCTGTGGCACTAGTTAGGTTCTTACTGAAATTAAGAGTTTCACCTGGGAGCATGCAGCAACCCTCAGCTGTGTCACAGGAACATGGAAACACAACAGGTGGAGAAAGGGCCCCAGGATCTAAAAGCCAAACCTTGCTGCTGGAAGTCAAAGTAGAGGTTTAAAGAATTTTCTTGGATGCAATGAAGAATCAAAACCTAACTTCCACGTAGCCAGATAAAAAGCACAGATAGAGCAATACAAATCAGTATCAATATGTAAAGGCCAGTGGAAAACATCAGCAACTCTAGTAAATTTGTAGCTTGTCAGAGGCTGTAGTGTAATATATTTTGTTTACTACCATGTAACTCAATTATCTTCTAGACATTTCAGTGTCTGCTCATTGACAAATGTTTTTACAGTGAGACCACTAAATTAATGAAGTTTTATTCATAATGCATTCCCCGTGTACTGAATAACAAATCAATATTAGCATAAATAAAGCCATTTAAACTAGCAATGTAGCAGGAAGGCTCCCAAAGAAGGCTCAAAACATTCATAATGCTCAAAACATGACCAGCCTAGCTAGCTATCACCTCTCTGTTGGTAACTAGCAGAATTACAAAATCTTTCCTACTCATGTGTGTTTTTTGTGTTACACTATTCAAGAAATTTGTTCACAGCAATTTGACATTTGAATAAACCTTACTAAGCATGGGCGTGGAGAGCTTTGGGTTTCAGTTTACACACAAGCAGATTTTGAATATCTAAGAGTCATTACCCACGTCAACATTTTACTTCGCTCTTGCATTGAAATCATTGTGAAGCTTGTTTGTTTTAGGTAGAACTGCAGATTAATTGCCTTTATGGAAAGTAATTTAAGTGTTCATTCAGAGATGCATCATACAGAAAATTATTTGAATCCATCTGCTAGTCTAAAGCCAATGCAGTTGTCTTGCTTTTTATAAACACTAACATGATATTAACGCTGAATTGTTCTTCAGTGTTCTAAAATGTACTTTCATTCACTGCATCTCACTTATTTTTTTTAAGATTTTTCCTAAATAGGACTCAGATATATTTTCTGTTTGCCTGAAGCTACAGTCTATATTTTGATTTTGTTGTTACATCCAAGTAAAACATGTGAATTCTCTAATAAAGGCAGTGACTTCAGTATCGAAGTCCAAATTTGAAGTGTTGGGATTAATCTTAATTCAACAAAATCATGAAAAACTGGAATATGTATTGAAAATATTCTTAAACATTCTTTGTTTTATAATGAAAACATTTTATTGCTTTAATACAAAACATATTGAAAAGCTTTATAGCAATGTGAAGAAGGAAAGAATGCCTGAGAATTATCTTTTTCTAAAATTATTTTCCTATTTTTCTAGAGATGAACTTGAGGAAGTAGCACTGTTGTTTTCTCTGAGTTTTAGCCACTAAGAATTGCAGTGTTTTATAATTCAGCTCATGACTGAATGCACTGTTTTCCCCTCCAGTTTTTAGTTGTTGTGTTGTTTTGTTTTTACTTTTTGTGTGTGTTTGGGTGGGTGGGTGGGTTTTTGTTTTGCTTTGCTTTGGTGGGATTTTTTAATGGTTTGTGGAGATGATCTGATAAAGGCAGGGATACCCATATAATGTAGTGTTATAAACACACCTGCTTTGCTTTTGTTTGCCCTTTTATAGTTTGTGCCATGCTGCCACCATGATTTCAAAATATTCTTGTCCATTTTGCTGCTTTTCCCTTGGCTTGATGAAATTTGCCAGTCGCTTCCTATTACCTAAGCAAGTAATTCCTTTTCTGTAAATTTAGTAAATACAGTTACTCTCTTTCCTAGCCATTTACAGCTATGGCAATAGTGGCACAGGGAACTGCACTAGGACTTAATGTTGCTGTCTTATTTATTTTGATAGAAAATCAGAGCATGTTACACTTCTAAACAATTTATTGCTATTATTATTAGAAAGCTTTTTGGCAGCTGATCATTTCAGTCCAGTCTGTGTGGACATGGGCCTGATTTTTTAATTCTTCTGTATTTTCTGTACTTAATTACATGATGCAAAAATGGGTATAATGGGTCAAAAACTGCCTCAGAATAAATGGCTGCGCAATATACAAGGCAAAATTTAATCAGGCCCTGTTTTGCCAGAGTTTATGCTTGCAATCACTGTGATTGATATTATACTGTAAATTATATAATAAATAATTTACAGTATAATATCAATCACAGTGTAGATATTATGAAATCCATGGGCACTGAATTAAATCCCGTTTTCTCTACAAGCAGTATATTCATGACAGAGCATGCAAATGGTGGGGTGATGTCCTGCTTTTGGCTGGGATGGAGTTCATTTTTTCTTAGCCCACAGCAGGCTTTTTAAATGAGTCTTCATTATTTACTGTCTGTTCTATACATCCATAAATGTGGCCATGTTTTTAGAACAGGTTACCTGTAAGAGCCAGTCTGCATTGCAAACTTAAGTATTTGTGTGCCAAGTAGCCAAGTATTCACAATTCAGAAGCATTAAAACTAATTTATGTATCAATACTGAAAGACTGTGAGTGAATATATATATATTTGGGTTTAGTATATAGTATTCTTCTTATGTCAAAATTATTTGAAGACAATAAGAAGCATCTTGCTTATTAAGAAACATCAATATATTAAATGTGTAGTGCAGATGCAAAACCTGGTGCTAAAATAAGTAAATATATATGTATATATATTAGCATTTAATTTTTTAAGTGGTGATTATGGTTTTACATATCCTGTAAAGTATTCCACAGTTCAGTCTTTTAAAACAGCTGCATATTTTACTATCTCTGAATTAATGGTAATTTCAGAGATAGTAAAATATGTAGCTGTTTTAAAAGACTGCACAGCTGAAGTTTTATGCTTGACTTGTCTTTCTTGTTGAGATTAAACACCTATAGATTTGCAAGTACAAGTATTTCTTCTGACACTCTTTTCAAAAGAAAATCCTGGTGGTTAAATGTGCATGTAGGCTTGAGAGAAGGAAGATGCTGCAAGTAAATAAAAATCTAAGGAGACATGTTTTTTTCCAAAACAATCCCTGAGACTGACAGTAGTTTTAACACTTGCAGTTTTTCACCCTTGTCTTCCACTTGCAGCAAGTGGGAAATGGTAACATTTCCACACGCTGAGGGAGCAGTGGGTCGAGTTCCAAATGCAGCTCGCGCAGCAAATCAGGGAACTGGCACTCAGTTCTGATTGTGATGCCTTCAGCGAGTGAAGTGTTCAGAGGCTGCTGATTTTGAATTGGAAATAATTTCTGCTTTTATATATTTCTTGAAATTATTTTTTAAAGGAACCTTTGATTCCAGAAAGAATTAGCCCCAGCTTCACAAACTTTCCTCAGTGTCTGTGTGTTCAGTGTCTGGTGTACCTCCCATGTCCTTCCAGCCACTGCCCATCAGCCAGTGATGGGCTCTTGGAGATCTCTGCAGGAAGGTCATCCCAGCCAAGGCTAATTCACAGCAGTGCTGTTCCATGCACTGTTCTTGCCTTTGCTCCATGTGTTCCCCCTGGAGTGTCACCTGGCAGTGTTGTCTTGGAATCAGTTGTACAAAGCCAGGAAGGTTCTACTAAGAGACCACTTTAATTCTTCTACTTTGCCTTTTTTGCAGAAATCCAAAGCAAACAAGAATCTCACTGTGGCTTTGTTTTCTTTTGTGCAATTGGTTTGGTAAAAGCTCAGTCTTCCATGTTTGTTCATGTCTGTGATTCCCTCAGAAGTATTTAGCAGAAACAACAGCCTAATGATGGTTGGAGTTATGAAAACATAAATAGATCCCAGGAGGGCTTTTCCTCTCTCTTCTTCTCCTTGCCCATATCAGCTTTCTTATCTTTTCCCCTGATTTAGATCTAATTTGCATACTGGAAGGTTTTTTTCTCTCATTTTCAAATTCAGTAAAATTTGAGAGTTTAGATAAGCAGCAAAGAGGTGACTAAAGTAAACAAGTGAAATGCTTGCAAAAGATGCCTACAAACTAGAATTTCCCATTACTTGCTTGCAAGACCAAGACTGAATGAATCCAAACATTTTGTCTGCCTGGAGAAAGGATGATGAATACTGCCCACTAATCTTCTAAAAAACCTGTCACACTTTTCAATTTGCACACAAAACACAGTGTCAGTGACTATTGTACCAGGACAGAGGTGTCTCAGTTTGCTGAGCCAGGATCAGAGCATAAATCTGTTTCTTTGCTCTGTGTTTATTACTCCACTGTGCAATTTCTAGCCCTGTCAGCCTTTAGTGAGATATTTCTGTGTGCTTTACTGATTAAGCAAATTTTCATGTTTCAGTAGATACAGCAAGGTCTTAATATCTACTGCATGTGTCACATCATGCACCCATCACAAAGTTTTTTGATGGTCTGTATAGCTTGATATCTTTTCCATACATAATAGAAATAAAAATTCAATCTCATCTGTATTGTAAGGAGGTGAATGCATCCTACAGGAATAATATTTATAACAAATTCCCTAGTTGGATTAGTGTAGTGATATTTTCTCAAGTTGGAAGATATCCTTATGCATATATCTCTTTTCCATGCTACTTGCAGGAAATGTCAGGTAACTGTAACAGACTCTAGAACATTTATCTAGGCCTGGAAGTATTTACTGATTTAAAAACCCAACCAAACAAAAGCAAAACCAAAATCCCAACCTTCCTGTTGCTGATCTTCCATTGAGTTCACTATAACACGTAGGCTTCTGACTTCGAAACACAACAGTGTTCAACAGTGAAAACAGTACCAAATGAAATATTCTTGACCCATAATTTCTGGCAATTTACGGATCATACACAGTAAACTACACACAGGAATTTAGTTTGAGAAGCCACTGAAAGTGGAATGGTTAACTGTTCCACCTTTTAGCATAAGCTTCTTTTCAGAAGTTATTTAGACAAGAAGAGAAGAGTCACAAAAATTAAAGGGTAGCAGCAGAGATTTAATGCAGGTATTTTAGGTCAGAAGAGCCTTTATCTAAAGAAAAAATAATATAAATATATGAGATAGAAGGTAAAGGTATTTTGTGCTGTATTTTTTCTTCTGATGCATGACAATAATCTACAAAGAGAAGAGAGAGGTTAAATTGTTTTCCTCACAGCTAATGCATTCTATAGGCTGTTATGAAAAGAAGGAAGAAAAGAAACCAACACTAGGCTTTGAGGAGACATTAACAGAAAAATTTACAGCTCTATTATACAGTGGTATATTCAGACAAGTAATGCCAACACCTATCTTTTATGTGCTGCTCTGCTTGCTGGTGAATAAGGTGTAAATGTTTTGACAGTGGGTATAAAGGGCTTTTACAGTATTTGATAGTTGGATGTAGAATGAACTCTGAAGGAGACAATTAAGAAGTATATTTTCTGCAGAGTGCATAGGGAATTAACTGTGAGCTGCACTGGCAACAACGGATGTAACACACCTGATTTTCTGTAAACCTGAAGAAAAATACCCGTTATTACTGCATTATTCATTTGGATGGGATTTTTTTAAGACTTCCAGGGGAATAAGGCACCCATTCCTTTCAGAATTTCAGTAGGTTTTTAATTGGTTTAGAGAATCTTATTCTTAGGGAATTAAGAAATCTTCTGAGGACTGAGTTTGCTTTATTCTAAGAACTGTTGTACCCTGACAAAACAGAGAGCTTAATCCACATTAGAAAAAAAAAAAAGAAAAAACAACCTGCAAACCAACCAATGAAAAAAAAACATACAAAAAACCCTTCAAAAATCCCACCCAAACAAAATGAGGCCTATATATTTTTACCTGTGATACTTTTCCTTGAATTTCTCCTGTGTATAGAGACTCAAGATAGTCCTATGTACCAAATAAGTCTTCAAGGAGAGCTCATATAGGACATGGTGGATTATCAGTGTGCCTCATCCTTGCCTAAAGGGATCTCTTGCCATCAGAAATACTTTATTCCTCTGGGCCTTGGTTTCCTATATTTGTCTGTGCATAGCCCAGGGCATGGTTCCTATACTGAGTAAGGCACACTGGGGAGATGGCTGAGTCTCACTGAGGCGTTGCTTCCCAACTCTGAATGTGCCTGAAATGCCAGGACGTGCCTGAAATGTGCCAGGATGGTCACAAAGGAGAGGAATGGTGAGGAATGGCTAATGGGCTCCTGCTCACCTTTCCCCAGCACAGATTTATCTCCATCTGAGTTATGTTTTACTGCATGCTTGACTCCTGAAATTGTGCAGGAGAAGAGGTGGTGAGTGTGGAGCAAAGAAAACTTTTCTCCAGAGGCTCCAGTCTCACTTTGCTTTGCCTATGTAGCTCAGAGAAGGCTGGCCCCATGCTGGCCCCTCAGTACTGACATAACTCATCTGTGAGTATATTTCAAATGTGTGCTTTACCTGTTGATTTCTAAATACAACCCAGCTTTGTCACCCAGTGCAGTTCTATGAAGACAAGATGGCTTTATTTACACATATTTTAGGTTTTTCTTTTTGTGACCTATTGCATATATTTTCTTTATTATCAGTATCCATAAATACTACTAGTTACTAGAATTTAGATTACCAACCTGCAGCACAGCATGAAATAGCTGCATTCTTACTAGCTGGAAATAGTAAAAGCATGACATAGGAATTCAGGACCCCTTGGCTCTTGGGGTCCTGCCATGATATTTCTGGCCAGAGTTTGGAAAACAAACAAACAAAACAACAAAAACCCCACAATTCCCTCCCCTCCACCCCCACCCCCAGCAAACCTACCAGTCATTGTGCTGGTTTTTTGTTTGGGTTTTTATTGAAATTTTGTTGTTTTGTTATTTCTTGGGTTTTTTTCCTAAGCCTGGCCATTTATTTCAATGTCTAAATGGAAACAGAATTCTTTTGAAGATCTAGTCCCATATGAGTTTGTTCTGCCTTAACAGCAGATGGTGAATAGCTTCAACAGCTTTGTTTCTATTACCAGATGTCTTTGATTTACTCCCTTGCTTTGCTTTTTAGCCTTTATTGTTTCTATTCTGAAATAGCAGAGGCAGAGCTATTGTTACCTCTCTCAGCTATAGTTTTTCTCACACAATATATTGATCTCTTCTTTGTTTTGTGGCATTATTCAAAAAGGTATTGTGACTAAAAGGAAGGAGCAGGTGAAACCTTTTTAATAACAGTACACTTGCAAGATCCTACTGCTGCAAATATTTGCATATGTATTTAATTGCCCATGCTGCTCCTGCTGGCAACTCCAGAGAAATGACAATGTATGACTTTTATTTATATATATTTATCATTAAAGGCTGAATTATCTTTTTACATAGACATGGCTATTATATGTGGTACTGTAGACCTTTGGTTATTTTTTGACTATTTCAGTGGCAGCACAGTCCATAAACCACCATACTGATAACAGTGTTCTTTAAATTCTGTGTGACATTGGCAGTCTCAAGGATGACATAAAGTATTCAGTCTTGACATCACCCTGCTATAGATTAATTGTGTCCTTCCCAATGAACAACCAGAACTATGTTCAGTCAGTTTCAGAGTCCACATATAGGCTTGCACCTGTGGGAGAGAATTGGAAAAGTCAACCTGAGGATATTTGCTTTGAGTGATGCTTTTACTTGAGAGTATAAACCATAGCTGCTCTAGTTCTTCTACTGCAGGGAAGCCATTACTTCATCTTCCCTGCTTTTATGCTTTTGGTCTTTCTAGGTGGCTGAAGGTGCTGGGTTTTTCACCTTCTCCCAGGCTGCTAGTGTCATGCATTCAAGTGTTTGTTTCAAGCCTTTGCTATCCCACCTTATTGTAGGATCAATAAAGGTCAGATCTATTGTAAATTTTAGTTCCCCAGCTTCAGTTTTCATCTTAGCTTGTATTGGCTCCTCATGAGCATCTTCATCTTCTGTGGGCTCTGGAAGCTCTGCCCCCCTCCATGAGGTTCATAGATTGAAATTCATAATCCCTGAACTATGTTATTATTACACTAAAACAATGTGGCTTTTCATTACTTGCACTCCATGGAACTCTCACTAGGACATGTGTAGGATTCTACGATGACAAGCAGTTCCATTAAATATTACATGTATTGTTTGGAGAAAGTTATCCCCACAGAGAGTAACTTTGGAACATGTACATACATTATTTACTGACGTATGTGCCATGTTCACATTCAGAATGGCCTAATTCAACATCTGCTTCTGATGAGAGTGAGCATCTGGTGTTTCACAGATAATTGAGACATGAGCTGACTGTCCTCTAGGCTGACCAGACAGACTGGAACCAGGCTCTCTGGGTGGATGGTAAGACCTGGTTCAGTGCCAGGTGCACTTCTGATCACGCCTTTGTTGTGTGTTGGGATCAGAATAGGTTTTATCCATTATAACCTCTACTCAAGCAGAAATACCAGCAACTTCAGCGCTGTGCCCCAGAATCAGAAGTAAAAAGAGATGAAGATTGTTCCAAGACAAAAAAATAAAATGGGAAAGTTCTTGAAACTCTACTCTTGTTAAACATTTTCCTCCCAATTACCTATATGCATCTGTGGATATGTATGTGTGTGGATATACAAAAGCAGAGAAATGCTTTTTTCTCCTGGCACTTGCTTTATGCTCCTTCTGTAGGACCTATAAAGCAGTTATAAGGCAACAGAGTCTGCAGAACTGCTACACAATTGCAAATATCAGCAATGCATTGCAAATTCAAACTGAAATGCCAAGCCGTGCTAGTCTGCTTAAATGATAGCTTGTCCAGAATTTGCTGGTTTGGTAGGCCAGTTGCATTTATGCATTTCCTTTGAAAAAGCAGTAAGGATGGTAAAAAGCAAGTCTTAATCCTCAAAAAGCATATCCCACTAGACTCCATCAAAACTCTTACAGCTATCCTTCAGAGGCAAACAGCATAAACATTGTCTCCATCTCCTGCTAGACTCCTCCTGGAAGCATTCTGGTCTTCAAAAGTTACGCCATTGTGATTTCGCTTCTATTCAGTATTTGCTGCATTTGATTGCCTCTGGCAGGCCCGTTACCTGCATAACCATGGGGTGTTTTCTTGCCAGGCATTATCAGCCGTCAGGAAGCAGAGGAGTTGTTGATGAACAAACCTGAAGGCGCCTTCCTGGTGCGAGTCAGTGAGAAGATCTGGGGCTACGCGTTGTCCTATCGCCAGCAAAATGGCTTCAAGCACTTCCTGGTGGATGCTTCGGGGGATTTCTACAGCTTCCTGGGGGTAGATCCAAACCGACACCCAACGCTCACAGATCTGATTGATTTTCACAAGGTAACACTTGCTAGGTGGAGATCAATAGCTGAGTGGAATGGATTAATAATTTAATGAGGAGCCGTGTAGCTTGAAACCACACTGGAAAATAGGAATGACCATAGTGGGAAAGAATATTGTACACTAAGCCCATCTATAACATTCATACTTCTGTTGCAGTGAATCAGAAAGCTTTTCCCCTTCCTTCAAATGCTCCAGTGTGTACTTGTGTCCCCTTATACAGTGTGTACTCTCCTTGGCTGCAAATGGCTTAATAAGGGCTGACAGATGTAACGCTTTCTGCGCCTTTTTGCTGTGGAAAATTGGATTGGAAATACCGTAGAAA
This sequence comes from Phylloscopus whistleri, assembly GCA_017589585.1. NCBI lineage: Eukaryota > Metazoa > Chordata > Aves > Passeriformes > Phylloscopidae > Phylloscopus > Phylloscopus whistleri. Next base: position 188,308 of record JADMLD010001407.1, on the reverse strand, counting down.
GGTCTTTCAATGAAATTTCAGCACTTTTCTACCTTTGATGTGAGGGCTGTAATGTGTAAAAGCAAGAGAGTATGACCCTGCACTAAAGAAGGGAATGTGGAGGGATTCTCTTTTAGGGATGTATTAAGGGTCATTCCTTATTACCCAAAACAATCCTGCAAGAGGAGTTTACTATTCGATTTTAGATGGGTTTGAATTACTTTACCTCTAGGTTCTGTTTCTTGCCAGACTGTAACTAACCAGTAGCACTGTTTCTGAAAGCATGAATTGTTTTCATCTTGCATCTCTCCCTATCTTCATCAGTTTTAATTCTGCTTTTTTTCTTAACCACCCTTATAATTCCTCTTAATCCTCTCTTTTTTCGTTCCTTTTCTTATTTTATCCTTTTCTCACTCTTGTCTCACAGTAATTTTATAAATTTTTTGCTCCTCCTTTTCTTCACAGCCTTTAATTTTTTAAGTATTCAGTCTCAGGTTATTTTTCTTTTAAATTATCTATCTTTTAAATCTTGCTTTTATCTCACTTGTTTTGCAGCATCTGTTTAGTGTTGCCTTACTGTCCCCTCAGAGATCACTATGACAATAAATGTCCACAAACTGTATTTCCACATGGGGAGATGGTAGGTGTCACATTTGACTAAAATATATGTTCTCCCCTAATTTAAATAAATCCTTTCTCAATGGCCACCTGGGAAGCTCAAATCCTTCCTGTACAGAATGTCCTTTTGGCCAGTTTGGGTTAACCAACTGGGCTGTGTCCCCTCCTAGCCTACTCTGCCAGCAGGTCCTGAGTGGGAAAAAGCCTTTGTGCTGTGCAAGCACTGATCAGCAATATCCAAAACTGCAGTGAGTTATCAACGCTGTTTTAGCCACAAATTCAAAACACAGTGAAGCAGAGGCAGCTGTGAAGCTCCATCCCAGCCAGCCCCAGCGCACCTGGAGAGTCTAACCAGGGCCTTGTCAGGGAAAGAAAAGCAGACATGCAACACCTCAAATGCAGATTATCAGGTGTTGGATGTAGAAACTCTGGCTAATGTAGTTTTCCCTCTGCTCCTGGTGATGGTGACAACCAATTCCAGCCATCTGTGTTCCAGTGATGTTCCTACATTTTCATCACAGCTCACGTTCGGCAATCGCTGTATTAGGAGCACATTTATTTACAGACAGCAGCAGAGCACTAGTCAGAAGCAGAATGGCTTCGAGTTCATGCCATTTAAAAAAGGAAAAAAACTTGCTTAGGTGTCCCATGATAAGAGTTAATAGCTGCCCCAGTAGTAAGCCTATCAGGGAAACCAGTTCAGCTTTAATGCCAACACACAATTCTATTTTCCCTGTCTAGCTTATGGCTGTACTAAAACCGGTACCTTTGGCAATCATTTCAGGAGGCATTTTATCCTGTCTGTCACAAGGTTTTTCTTAGAGGCTTTTCTGCCTGCCCTCTCTGGTGAAGTACATTGTCAATTGTTCCAAAGTCTCCTGGTAACCCCAAGCAATCTGTATATGACTGGTTGTGCTGTGGGCACATTTTCCTTTGCAGCTATTGATGTATTTTTTGGAGAAGGTGCTGCTTTCCTCACAACTGTTTTTGGCAAGAGTATACTTCCCCACCCCAAAGGTTGCATAGATTTTTTTTTTATGAGGGCCTGAGGAGGGCTGGCATAACTAATCTTTTACTTGATTATACCTATTGAATCCATTTTGTTTCATTTTGGTTAAAACACTGAGAAGTCACTCAAGCAACTCAGCTGGCAGACACAAGGGGGTGGTAACCATTAGTTGGAAGAACAAACCTTACAGAATATGGTGTGTGTGTTCATTTTCTTTTTTCATTATCTGCATTTAAATACTGTGTGGAAAGCATCAACTACATATCCGAGATCATTACTAAATATTTGTGCTTACTTCCTTACAACCTTCTTGTCTAGTAGACAAGGTGATGATGGGCCAAAGGTTGAACTCAGTGATCTTAGATGTCTCTTCCAGCCTAAATGATTCTGTGATTCTTTGATTCTGAAAATAATTTTATTTGGGTAGGAACTTTCTGAACTGATTCTCAGTCTGGTGTAGTGATTGGGAGGGAACAACAACTGCATGTGTTCTGAGGAAAACAAGCACCAAATTTGCATTGAATTTCACTAGACACTGGATAGGTTTTGAAAATATTAGGTCCATATATAGATCATATCTTGGATCTAAACTTTCAGATGAAGGATTGCTATTTTAGTCAATATAATTCTGGATTCCAGGTCATTTTGGTGCATCTATCAGTCTTAAATTTCTACAAAAACAAAAAAAAACTATCATTACTGTAGGAATAAGTCCAAAGATCAAGTTCTCCACTTTTCCAGTAGATGCCTTGGTAATCAGTCACTGGAATGACACGCTTGGCACGTGAATATTTAATTAATGAGAGTAGGTGCTCTGGGTACAGACTGCCTTTCCCTAGCAAGGGCAATGTCTTTCACCTTGCTGTCATCAGTCAGAGCTGTTACTGTTGTGTATGAGCACTCAACATTGAGCTCTTGCTCAGTTTGCCTGGGGGTAGCAGCATGCTAAGACTGGCATCTGTTCAGTTAAGCCAGGAGAACACCCTTTATAAGCATCTGTAGCTGGCTTCCTGAGTAGTGCAGCAACTTACAAGTAGTACAAATCAGAGTCTGTTGTGTGCACTGATTTCACTGTTTGATAGTAGCACAAGTTACTACCAGCATAAATAAGAGATAAACAAACCACGAAGAAAATGATTAATCAGTAAGATCCTTTTGCTGGTCTGTAATTATTTTATCAGATGTTTATCTATAGTTGCTTGCCAGTTACAGTGGATTGATGGCCTTTATTGCTATTCTTAGAAGGTAGGTGTGGCTTAGATTTTTGATATTTTAATTGGTTTTATCATTCCAGGAAGAAATCATCACATCCTCAGGTGGGGAGCTACTCCTGGAGCCATGTGGACAGCAGAAGAATCCACCAGACTACAGCCCTTTATTTGACTGATCCAGGACAAACAGGAATGCATTCTGGATAGCTGTAGTAATAGATAGTTACAAAAGTAAACAATGGAAGTAGTTAACTCACTTTTAAAGCCACTGGTCTTGTGGCCAAAAAGTATCCTCATTAGGAGGCCTAAAATATTTCTCGTTTGCATCTGAATTATCATCATCATTATTCATATTGCTAGCAGTTGAAAGGTGAGAAATTACCAGCAAATTGCAAAAGGGGACTACCAAAAATTTTTCAAGGGGTTGTAGCCAATAGCACTGAATGCTAAGTTCCTGCCTTAATTTTCTCATGTTTTATACTGCAAGAAGCATGGGCAGGAGCTATTCATAGAGTACTGTATCAGTGTTGGTGAACAGATTCTGTGTTCCAAAGCAAGGCTTGACAGTTTCTGTTGACAATTTTCATTGCCCAGTGGTGCACTTTGATAACAAGAGAAGCATCTTCAAACATCCCTGTGAAGTTTGTGATTGTGTATATAATTAGGTGTAGCTTGAAACTTGCCACTTTTGAATTCAGGCGTATGAAGTTCTCCACAGCAGAGACAGAATAAGGTCATACACATTTTATTTACATTTTCATGAAGCCCAACAGCCTTGGAGGGAACTTTAGTCCTGTACAGTAAGTGGTGAGCTTATTCTAAAGAAAACTGCTTGATTTGCTGCAATTCTCTCACTGACCTTGTCATGCTTTCCACTTTTACATGTGCAAGAGACACAGTGGATACTGCTAGTTTTACTTTGCTGTAGGACTGGGTATTTTCCTTATCTGAATTTGAGACAGGGTGGGGCTGGTATATTTATACATAGAAAAGGTACAGCTAATTACATTATCATCATGCTTGTAAAAACAAGATGCACACAATGTGTTCCTGATCCATTTGCTATAAATATTAACCCCATGAAAAGAGACCAGAAGCTTAGATCTGTGGAGCAGTTGCTTAGTGCTTGGACTAGAAAAATAATAAAGTCTCATCACATAGGAAAGGCACACTGAGCATATTTCTATGAGCTACCGCTTTGGGCAGTCTTTGAGCCCTGTGGGGTTCTCTTCAAAATCCTGGTGTAGACCCCTCCTGAACCTCCTGTAAATCCCTTTCTCCTCAGTCATTTGACTCTTGACTCACTGTTACCTTCTGTACTCTGATCTAGCAAAATCAACCAGGAAAAGAAACTTATCTTGTCCAAGCCAATAAAGCACACTGACATTTAAGGTGCTACAATAGTAAATACTTGTGGTAGTAATAGCAATATTTTTTTTTTGATTATTTTTATGGCTAGCTCATATTAAAGTGCAGATTTTTGCACACAAGCTTCATTCTTGGTCAGGAACTTTTTCTTCTGTAAACATTGGGTTTTGTGTGAGTTAATCCATCAATATTTGTGACCCATGAAAAGAAAATTCTATTGAACTTCCCACAGAGACAGCTGGGCAGTTTCTGTACTAATCACTTGGCACACTGGCTCAGGAGGTTTAAAATAGTTACTGTTAGCACCTGGGAACAAACCAAGTCAGGACACAGCAAATAAGCAAAAAGGAAGAAAGATCTGCTTTCTCTGAAAAGCCAGCTCTGCACTTTCTCCCTCCTTCAGAGGCATCTCAAGAACAACCTCAGCCTCAGGTTATTCACAGGTGCAGGTTTTTCATGAACAACTGGACCTCTATTTAAAGGAGAATGGAAAGGGACCTTTAAAATTATAAAAAATATAAGTATCCACAGACTTACCTTGAGTTGAGAAAGTGGTAGGTGATTGAAAAGGATTAGACACCTAGGTATCTTTACAGACTGGTCTTTTGCCTTTATGCACTGAAGAAACGCCCCCCTCCCCCCAAAAAACCAAGAACAACAACAACAAAACCCCCCATGAAATGCTACCTTTTCTCTGGGAAAAGTGCTAGGCCTGCTAGAAGACATGCAAATTCCAAAGTTTTTGGAAGATTACTCAACACAGTGTTGTGAATGTTTATAGACAGAATATTGAAGAACTTGTTCCACATGCAATTCACATTCAGAAGCTGATAATAATACAGCTATTTATTTCTAGTAAATAGTTCCCAGCAACTCCTTGTGTTTTGTTTAGCCATTAAGAAGGCCTGGAAATAACAGCTCTTTAGCTTATGTGGCCTCTTGTGATGTAATTAACATTATTTTCACTTTGGAGCACATTTCCTAGTACTGATTTTCTAATTTTTTGTCTGAATTCCATCCATTTCTAACTTTAAGTTCTACCTAGCTTTAAAATAAAGCCCTTTTCATTTCCCCTGCAAATGATATTACTTGGAAAACTGCAATTTCTGCTGGGAGTTTTACTGTCCTAATAAATGGCAGAATTCTCAAGTAAAGGAACTGCTTGTTTTTTCTCCCCATAGCCCCACAGAAATAATGAAAAATAGCCAGCCATTTCATAGAGTTACCAAGAAAGAAATCAAAACAATATATAACCAGAACCAGCAGCAATGAAATATGGTACACTTGGCTGAAGATAAGTTTTGAAGGAAGGAAAAGGAGATCATAGCTAGCAGAAACTAAGAACAGAAGCTTTCCGTGGTAGAGATGTGCAGCTGTTGCCAATATAGTTGAGTGAAGTACAAGTGTGGAGATGTTTTCGAAGTTAACAGGTGCTTCTTGTTGCCTAAGGGGGCAACAAGACAATAAGGAGGCTATGAAAAGGTAGCCCAGTTAGTAGGAAGAATAGAAGATAAAGCAGTGAAGGAGTAAATGTGGAAAATTAAGAAAAAAAGAAAGGGTAAAATGTGCTCATCCTGTTGTTTTGAAAGGATTTTTGCTGCTCTGGAAGGAAGACCAAGCACTGCTACCTCTTTTCCTCTCTGCAAGTCTGGAAGATTTCAGCTTTGAGCTAAATCTACCTTGGAGGCAGATTTGACAATCTTGAATCTGTAAGAGCTGGGCTGTGCTGCTGCCTTGAATGCTTCCCTCACTCTGCCTCTCCAAGTAGTGCTGGCTGCAGCTGTTCATCACTGAGTGAAAAAATGCTCATGGTGCTGCCATTTCCTTAGCTTTAGCTCATCCCCCTGGGACCTTCCAGTCCTGCTTCCTGACGTGTTTTTCTATTGGTAACTGTTGGTGAGGGGCACGTTATGGAATTTCCTTATAAGATTTCCTGTCAATATTTCTTGCTGATGAGACCACCAGGAATTCACTGAGGCCTGCTATGGTAGCTGTGTTTCATAAAGAAAAATGCCACAGAAGTAAGGTAAACTTTTAAACTTTAAAATGAATTGAACTTTTCTCATATCTGTTTCACACCCATAAAATATGGCACACAAGGTCCCAAGTTTGTTTGCAAGTATCTTTGAAAAAAGCATCTTGTAAGGATTTATTCTTGCTTCTTCCTAGATCCACAGATTCATCTGCTCTTTTGAATTTTGTTTTAATCTGTTATCATACACAGACATCTCCAATTTAATACTGCCCTCTTCTCTAAAAGAGAACAAAAACCAAGCAAAGAAATTGATAGCAATCATGGATGAGATTTCCAAGGCTACTCAAAGAACGTAGATGCCAGTCTATTAACTCTTGCAATTAATGGAATAATGATGTAGTATGAGGTTTTGCATATTAGTTTTATAATAGATGTCCTGGATTACTCTTTTAAGTACTAAATCCCTACTGCTAAATAAACTAACACCTCCCTCAAGAAAGAAATACCTAGAAATTGTTTTTATAACAGTTTTATTTTCAGGTTGACTGAGTAGAAACTCTTTCCAAAAACCACATTCAGAGTGAGAATCTCCACTAGATTTCAGTTACCTTGAATCAAATAAAACAAACCTATTTCTTGGCTGAGGTGAGGCAGTATTAATACGCTGACTACAGTAAAAGACTTTTTGTATGAACTAGGAATCCACTTCTGCTCAATCTTCCCTTGAAACACCAGAAACCTGAATATTGAGCATTAATGGAGTTACACCACATTTCACTGCAGTCTAAGTTCTTCCATTTACCACAAGGCAAAGCTGGTCTTGGGTAGACTGTGGTAGTTCACAGTGGGAGAAGCTTTTCTCTTTCTATGAATAAATTTGTTTTCATAATTTACAGGTCAGAACTTATTTTTCAATGATTTTCAAGGACTGGCTTTCTTTTCTGTCTTATTGTGGCTTTGCTTTAAGATTCCTTTTTCCCTTCCCAAGAGGATGGGGTAAGTGACCTCTGTGAAGTGTGTCCCTGGCCAGGCTATCAATTGCACAATGAGGTGTTTGCACTTGACCAGATGCTTGCTTTGTGTTTCCTGAGATAAATCTCCTGGACACATACTGTCAGATGATAATGATGCATAATTGATTTTTATAGCTATTTTCTTGCCATGCAAGTGCTGTGTGAAAGCTTCTCTTCAAATATTTGTTTACTGCTAGTGATTAATCCTGTAGCTCGTATATTTACATGAAGGCCCATAGCTAATGCAAATTTTCTACTAGGCTGGAGCCTTCAATGAGTTTGGTTTCTTCTCTCTTAGAATTTTCTTCCAGTAGTTTTAAATGAAGGTAACATTTTATGGCATCTTTATTATACATCAATAAGTGACTTTTCTTATGGAAGAGAAATAACTTCAAAAGAGACTGGACATTTAGTTTGGTCCTGTTTGTGTCCTCCTGATGTACAAAGAAAACACTTGGCATGTTAATGTCTCCTTTAAAGTTTAGCTGCCATTTCTCTCACATTCTCAGTTTTAATGAGAACTGTGGGTGGGGGAAGGTCATAAGCTCACAAGCCACGGAGAAAAAAGAGAGGAGGCAGGACTGGTTTATTCCATATAAATTTCCATACAGCAGCAGGCAAAGCTTGGATTAAATACTTCCTGAGATGCACTAGTTTTCCTGCTTAGCATTCAAAGTAGTGTGGTCACTACTTTGCCCTTGCACAACAGCAACAGGAGGAAATTCCTAGTGGGAGAGAAAAAAAGCCCAAAAGTTGTTCAGTAAGTAACATTACGGTGCCCCAGGAATGATAGAGGAAGAGTGTAGATCAAGGACACAGTAAAGACATTTTGTCTTTTATGTATGGGTGTGTAGACTGGGAGTGATTGCAAATTCTTGTTTGGTAGGAGTTAATTCTTTTAATTGCATGATTGTTGTCATTAATGGTCAATGCATGTGAAGGCATGGCCGATTGTAATGCACCTTCTATTCCACAAACTGGTAGAGCATGGGTTGCCTGAAAGGAAAATCAGACATAGTTGTCTCAGACAAAAGTTACTAAGTATTCTTGTAGGTTATTTGGGGCAGAAAATTGTAAAATGTTTAATGCATATCAGGATTTACAAATGCAGAAACTACACACTGCTTACCACATGAAGTATGATGAGTTTGTCCGTGTAAGTTTCACAGCACTTAAAAACTCGGTGAAGAACAAAGGTATCCCTGGTTATTCTGCTCTCCTGTAGGAAATGTCAGCATTGTAAACAAGAAAATATCTTCTCATCCAGGAATTTCATCTTAATAATGGACTACAGCAAGTCATTTCTGAGAGCAGTACAGTGAATACTGCACTTGCAATTAGTAAGGTAGTCAGCCTGTTGCACTCATGTCTGTTCTTGATTCTCAAAGTCTTTTTGCTCATGATAGCCTGATGCTAATGTGAAATACATCTTTAGGAAGTCATTCCAATTCAACGTAATGAAGAAGTGTTAAGGTATATGTTTCATTATCATTTTTACTGTAGACATTTTCTTTCAAGGAATCCCAGAAAAAAATAAAATTCTAACAGCAATGCATAAGTTCTGGTCTGCCTTCTAGACAATATTTTGTTACCTATTATGTGCTGTACTCACATCATGCTACTTCATTTATTTTGAATTTCAGTGGTCTATATACTATATTGGGATCTATCTGATTTTTTGAATAAGAAAACAGTAGAGAGAGATGTATGCAAGCAAACTATTCTGTGGGACAAAAAATGTTCATTGAATTCCAGTGCTGAGCTCCCACAACATTTGTTGGACTTCTTGTGGCAATCCTTAGTTGATAAATATGAAAAATTTTTATTAGGGCTGCCTGTTAAAATCACTTTTCACTTTCCCCAGAGCTACTCTAAAATCTTCCACTGACACTATTTAATAGCAAAATGTTCTGTTTTCAAAATGCCAAGCTTCATGAAATTGTTTCAATTCCTTAGAGTAAAAAAAAAAAAGGAATAAAATCATCTAAAGGCATTTTTAATTGCAGAAAGTATGAAAGATGTGCTCAAATCTAACACAGAAAAATATTTTTATTAATCTTTAAAAGAAAATGTGCTACATTATGCTCCAAATTCAATGCAGATATTCAATGTTTTTGACATTTCATTAGGTATCCATTCTCTCCCTTAATGCTAGTTTCCTTTTAAGGGAGAATGAAAATACCCAGGGAGCAGTTACTCAAAATGTCAAGTCCATTAAATATCTGATTTGATGACTGAAATAAATTCGTGAAGGTTTAAATAAGACCCCAGATAATTTTCTCCAGAAAAAAAAAATCAAGCTAGGAAAGTGAGTTTAGAAAAAAAGAATGGATGCATCTTGTCCACAATTTTGAATATATTGTGTTACATGCTTGGATGCTTAGAGTATGATTTACATTTATACACTACTAAAAAGTCTGAGGATCAAAAAGTAATTGATTTAAATGGAATAATAAATAATACAAAGGAAATTAGACCTACTGTTCCAGTTTCTCTGAAAAAGGCTAATTCTGTAAATGGTTATGTAAATGACTAAGCCCATTGATGAACTGTGGTACAAAAGGATCTAATTTTCCAGGTTGTCATTGTGATCAATCACAATAGAAATCTCTTCCTGGATGAAGGTTTGTGATTAAGAAATACAAAGTTCAGACTACACACTCAAATACCAAATGGAAACATTTGCAATGTACCAGCTCCTTGCAAAGCTAAAACATGCCACGGAACAGCTGTTGTGGTGTAGCAAAAATCAGTAGCTTGGATTCCAGTTGTTCTCCTCGGGCTGGACTAGAAACAGGCACTTCAGAGTTCCAGGTCAGTGTTGTGTCAGTTCCTCTGCCAAAGACAGGCAGGAGGCAGGATCAGGAGAGAGTGGGAAAACTTGTCAAACTTTGAAATATTACTATGAAAGCAAAAAGAACAACCCACTTCCCCTTCCCCAGCCTAGATAAGAATCAGTTTGTAATGGGGGAAACAAGGAGGCATTGTGAAACTGGCAGACATTGTTTTCCTGTTGGTCAGGAGACATGTACACAATTTGCTGAAGTCAATGAGATGGAAGTGGGGAATAAGGATTTCACAGCCGGGTCATTTTTCAGTCATTCTGTTCTACAGTAGTGCACATACAGTCATGAAGTGCTTGGAGTGCTAACCCATCTGTTCTCGGGAGCAGCTCACATCCACTGGGCTAAAAATACTCACTCTGCCAAGGAGACACTCAAGGTACTTTGAAAATACTTGGATGCTTTTACTTTGGGCCACAGATTAAGGTGATAAATTAAGAGGCATTGGGGCTCTTTTTTTAATCTCTTTTCCTCCCCCAGACCTATTAATAATGAAGCAAATTCAAAACAACAAAGGAGAAAACAACCTGCTGGCTAATGCTTTGTAATCCTGTGTCTGCACCTGCCCACAGTGCTAAAGTTCAATTCAAGTTACACTTCAGTAATTGATGATCACTTGCCATATGCCTTTATAAAGCTTTTTCATCAATGTCTCTTGTGGTTCATTTTCTATCAGCAGCAAATCAATGAAATTTTAATGGAATAGAGCACCTACTTGAGACTGAATTACGTTGGTCTACCTGTTTCAATATCAAGTGAAGTTCTCAAAGGCTCGACAGATAACAGTTTTTCAGATTTTTTTCTTTGATAACTTTGTTTCTGCAGAATGGTGACATCTTTGTAATCAGCTGTAATAAAGATTGAAGGCATTAATGAACTTGGTTTTACTGTGCTGTTAGAGACAATGGGAGAATGTGGGGACTGAAGCTGATCCTCATAAATGCTGCAGCGGTGTAGTAGGGAATGCATTAACTCCTGGATCCGGTGATTCACGGAGAATCTGAAATGGTTTAAAAATCTCCAAGGTAATGCAGTAATTAACCAGGCACGGGGAAGTACAAGGTCACGAATCGAGTTCCCTCTTTGAAAACCGCAGTGGGAGCTGTATTGTCCGAACTGTCCCACCCATCACTAAGGGCAGAGCCGGGGCTGTGAGCAGGGATGGGCAGCACTGGGGCCCGCGCGTGGCCGTCTCGCAGACAACATTCGAGACAGGTGTCAAACACCACATCTCGCTTTTCCTGGGCTACAGTTCACTGGATTGATTTGAACCCGCTCGACCCGGTCAGGACTTTGCTTTATATCCCCGGCTGGGGCGGGTTCCGCCCTTGTCCCCGCTCCGGCCGCTCACCGCGCGCTGTGGGCACCTGGAGGGAGGGGCCGCGCCCTGGGCGCTGTGAGGGGCTGCGGAGCCTCCCTCAGCCGGGACGCTCTGGAACCTTCTGGATGCCCTTCCGTACACTGCGGCCCCTTCCAACCGGGCCCGTCCCTTGGCCTGTGAGGGCTCGGGGCTCACGCTGTGCCGCAGTGGCCGGAGGGGCCGCGGCCGTGGGGAAGGAGGATGCGGGATGGAGCGGCCGCACCCAGCTTGCAGTGCAGTGAGGGCTCGGGGACTGAGGGCCCAGTCTCGCAGCTTTGCTCCAGGAAACTTTCCGAGCAGTTTTCCTCAGCCCAAAGCCTCCTGTTTCCCGAGCCCTACCCAAACCAGCTCCTGAAGTACACGCCTGACAAAATCGTGCCTCATGGATTGATTCAGGTTGAACAGAGCAGATAATTTACAGATGGACAGGATGAAACTGGCAGGAAACAAACCAAAAACCAAACTGTCCTGGTTTAAGGACTCTTCACCTGCTGAAGAGGACTTAGTGCTCCTTGGGGCTGGACAACAAAAAGGGGAAGCCTTCAAGGAAGAAAGCTGCCCTTTTGTCCCCAAAGACAAGGGAAGGAACCCTTTTCTCCAGTAATATTTAAATGATGGAGGCAGACCAGTAGGTAAGATGCATTTTTTTTATTTTTTTTCTGTTTTGGCATATCTTCCTTGAATTGCCGGTGTAAGAGTGGTGGAATGCAGGAAAGGTACCAGCTGATTGTTGAAATGGGAAAATCACCCACAGCAATTGCTAAGGAGGTCAGCATTCACTGCCCCGACTTGTTCACCAAGTCCAGGTTGAGTCTGATGTAGAATAAATCTAAAGGAAAACTTTTCCAGCATGTTCATATCTCCATGAACCACTGAACACAAATCACGTATTAGTTAAGTATCAAGGATGTTCACAAAAATGTGAATGTTTTCCAACAATTCCAATGGCTCTTGGGTCAAGCCTTGAATGCAAAAGAAAAGAAATCTGCCTTGACACCTTCACAGGTACAGCTGGGGCTCACATTATCAGGGCACTTTGTGTTCCCATTAATGGAATGGTTTCTATGTGATGAAATAAAGTGTATCAGTCTCTGAAACTGTAAATTTAAATATTACCACTACCACCTTGCTCCAGACAGCACTAAACACAATTTCAGATACAGGAGAGGGAAAACTGTCAAAATAAGAAATGCACAAAATAGGATTGTGCCAGAGAGTAGAGTGGCAAACAGCTATGTTCTGGTTGATTTCATGTGCTTTGATACAGTCTATAAATTTTCAAAAACTATTTAACACATACTGAAGTAATGCTCAGAATTGCAGTAAAGCTTTTGTATAAAAAGGAGTGTAAATGGCTATCAAGAATGTAGTGTTGCCTGGTTTTCACAATGAAATGATTCTGTTTTGATTTTTTTGTCTAAAGTAATCTCTAAGCATCCTTTTACTACAGAACAAGCTTAGAGAACATTTAAACAAAGTTAATGCTTTCTCAAGTAGTTCAACTGAAATGTTTATGCTTATTTAATATTTTGTGAGTATTTTTCATGGTAGTTTAATTTTTAACAAGCCAAGGAGTCCAACAGAGAAAATAAAATGTGGTTTATGGCACTGTAATTGTAGCTGATGAGAAGCAGCAAATAAAAGGTGAAGACTCTCCTGCCCTCTTTCTACACAGCACAAAACTCAGGTAAAGAACTGCTTTGTGATGTGAAAGAAAAGAAGATGCTTTTGACTCAGCATGGATGAATTGTAGAATCTTAGAATAATTTGGGGCTTTAAGGGGCCTTTGGAAGTCATGTTTGTACAAAAATTTTAAGATGGCATCTCCTGGATCTGTGTGGAATTTACTTAATTTTCTTTAATCTTTCACCATCTGGAATTTAATTTTTTTTCTTGTCATTACAACCTCTGGAGGACCATAGCTGACTAATTTATTGGTACAACTAAAAATCTGCCCTTTTATTTTTAGAAATGTTTTTCAGACTGTCATTTCTGGAGCTCATTGTTCAGTAGAGCTTTTCCTGTACACTTTTGTTTGTTTTTGTTTTTTTAACTTCTAGTTTCAAACTACAGTTTAGATGCTGGACTTTGTTATGTGTCAATATGGGCAAAAGTTCTGTTGAAAAGGCTGAAAAACATTTTACACAAACCAACTGGAAATTCTTGCCCATGTTTTATTTTTGCACTATTAAAATTCTTCATGTAAAGTCATAGAACAATAGGGAAGTTGGTTTTGTTGTTTTGTTAAGGTTGTTATCGTTGGTTTTGGTTTTATTTTATTTTCAAAAAAACCTCTATGTGATAGGATACGAGAGGATTTGTTGAAGGCTTCGTGAAGTTTCTTCTTTAAGCTTGATATTTTAGAGTGAGTGTTGTTGCTGTATGTCTAATAAAATGCTGTTGCTCTGAGTTCTGTAACAGCTATGGATGTGACTGAGGTGTTGGGAAGTATATAAGAAAAAGAAAAAGCAGCCCATTTCTAACTAAAGAATGCAAGGAAACAATTTGTCACTGCTGACAGCAGGAAAATGAATAAATATTGCAATAGATACATGTATAGTCAACAAATTTGTACCAGCATCTGAGTGATGTCCTGTCAGGAAGGCAGGCAGACCAGGGTTATTAACTTCCTTTATGGAGAGCTCTCCTTTCAGGCAGGGAATTTGTGGTGGGAATCAACGACTTGGTTATTGGTTTTCTTGTATTCTTTCTCCTTCTAAAGTACTATGCACAATATTACACAATACCATGTTAAAAAAAAACAAAACAAAACCAACAAAAAACAACCCCAAACCAAAGGGCTTAGTTGCCTGTCCAGAGCTAGGTTCCAAAATTCACATTTTGGCGCCACAATAGAAATGGACAAACTGAGAAGTCTCAAATATTCTACATAACTTCCTCTGTACCATGTATGTTTAGCGTATTGAAAAAATTGTGATTCAATATAGATGTAAAAAAAATAACTTTTGAGGCTGTGCTGAGGCACAGAAAGTTCTGGCAGCTCCTATCAATGTATTTAGACACAGATTATGAGTTCCTTATCAATATTAATCATAAGGCTATAAGAAGTCATGTTTTCTAGGACAATAAACAGCTAACAGTTGTGGCACAACTCAGCCTTTTAACTGCCTCACTATTTCTTCATTATTTTTACTTCATTTTTCTTGTTGCTCAGTTTCACAGGGCCAAGATCTTCTGCCACTTTGTTTCTTTCAGACATAGACACCTTCCCCTTCTTGATTCCCCCCTCCTGCCTTTTCTCCTATTTTTTGTTGTTACAATCTAGTGTTTGCCAGTTAGTTGTCACTTCAGTGCACCATTAAACTGTGCTTAACACATTCCTTTGGCAAAGGTGCCAGAACAGTTATTGCAGAACAGTTATTGTAGAAATAGAAGAAAATCTTGGATAAACAATTCAGTTAAAGAAAACAAAACAATTTCAGGCAAACTGAATTCATTCTGGTTTTATAGGTAACCATAACAGAACTCTCTTGAAGTTTAAGAATAGTTCAGTGTCTCACTTCCAGTCTCCCTTTAGGGCCTCATAGAGTTCCTGGTTCTTACTAGTTTTGATCAGAGTGCTACAAGGATGCTCTGTGAGTGCCTGCCTGATGGAAAAGTCCTAAAACTCCATGCAAGTTTGCCTTTATCTTCCTTTTACAACTCATTAAATGTCTGTTAGAATAAGTTACATAAAGAATGGGAAGTCTCAAAAGACAACCTTGATGCATCCCAAAGACCTCAATTCCACAAAACACTTTCAGATGAGGGTCTGAGCTCCTGTGTTTCATATAAAAGCATCTGAACTTTTTGAGAAGAGCTAATCTCTAATGAAAATGTCCGTGTGTATTTTTTAATCTATCCTGCTGTTTTGGATGGTAAGTCCTTTAAAAACTCTTCAGAACACATCAAAATGTCATATCGTGCCTACTTTTCCCCCTGGATCTTAGCTTAAAAATGAATGCTGTAGAATCGGAGATCATTTTGGATTACAGAACAGCTCCTCAAAATGTCAGTTGTAAATAGTCAGCAAATCCCTCATTATCAATAAAATGGCACCGATAGGCAGTTAAAAAGTATTTTGTAATACTTCAAATCCATACCCTCACAAGCCTTTTATCTTGTAGCAGTCCCACCAGCACCAAGCAAAATACAGTTTAATGCACGAGGGATCTTTGGGGGTTTTGCATGCCTAATGAACTAGAGTAAAGATTTTAGAAATCCCTGATGGACAAAGGACTTTGATTTTAATAGTGTTTTAAATGAAACCACTTAAAGTTGTTTTTAAGTCATCATCTTTCATCACTGTAATAGATATAAAATCCTTTAGTATGAGTTCAGATACCATTTATTTTGTGGATAAGAGTCATTATAGCTTGTGAAACTGCATTGCTCACAATACAAGCTTGGATGTTACTTAATTAATCTTTCTGAGGTTTTTGATATCTGACTTGTGTTTAGTTATTTTATCCATTCACTCATATTCCTTAAAAGCTCTTTATCATGTGTGAAGTGAAAAAACCACCTCTGTAGTGTTACTTGTGTGGAAATTGTAACTCAATAGGCCTAAAACCAGTATTTCTTCGATGTAGGTCAACTGTAAAATCCCATTGACTTAATTGGCAGAAGAGTTAGACCTGTATAAGAAGCAGAGAAAAAAAAAGAAGTCAGTGGAAAAATAGTATGAAAATTTTATACTGTCAGAGAAGATGTGGTGATGTTGAAGGCAAGGAGTGTGAGCACAGTGATAGGCATTGGTGTTGGATTGCAGAGTGCAAGCTCATTTAACCACAGTGCTGGGCATTCAGCACCATGTTACTGCAAATTCATCTTGTTTCTGTAGATTTTATGGCTGGAATTTTACTCTGTACTTTTGACTTACCCGCTGAGGTTTTCTGACTGCTAATTAGGTAGCTGTTTACCCATTAATGTGACACAGCTCATCTTACATTAACATCTGTAAGTGAGCAGCCTGCACTGAGTTGTCCTTGAATAAATGACTCCCAAGGGCAAGTCCAGGTATCTGGTTGCAAGCTGCTGGCCAGTCAAATACGTGTGAAGTATTAGGAAGCTTGTAAAATATAACTCATTAAGAAAAAAAAAAAGTTTTCCAGATAAATGGATCTCTAAAATTTTTGCTAAAGAATAACAAGGAAAATAATCTTGTAAAATGCATCTGTTACATATGTTTGCTTGCCATCAAACATGCTTTCAGTGACATGCAGTACAAGGTCTCCAAATACTGATGTTTTTGAAAGGAAAAAAATCTGAAGTGTTCAAGTAAAAACTGGCTAGATTGGACTTCTAGAAATAATCCAGTCTGAGTAAAATAGTGCCACAAATGTGTGTGAGAAAAAGTTTTAATCAAAATACCAAACAATTTAGAATCAAATTCATGAATGTTAGCTAAGTTTCAAATACATGCATTTATTTTTAAAACATGTTACTCACATGCTCATTAGAAAAGTTTGTAGACCTCTGGCTGACTTCACTAAAGCCTAAACTGCCTGCACAGCTTTTCTTGTGGTTCCTGAAAGTATTTTATGATTCTTTCTTCAACTTCTTTTTTCTTCTCATCTCTCAATGATGGTTCACAATTGAGCAGTCAGCAATGCTGACAATGGATCGTGTACCTGAGTCTCAAAATGCTTTCTGCCAGGAGTCCACACTAGATTATTGCAGTGGTATCCCTCATCTAACACTTCAGCTGGAAACAGCTAGGGCTGAACTTACTTGATTATCTCCATCCAAAAGGTTAGAACATGTAAACTCCAGAGGATAATCTAGACACGCTTCAAGATGCAGAAAGTAGAGCTTTTAGATGTAAAAATGGGGCTCTAAGGTTTGAGCTTAGAGCATAACAACAGGTCCTCTGAGGTAAAAGTAAGTAAATGCAAGCCTTTTCCATAGTCTATACCTTGGGTGTTTTGATTCTAAAGAATATAATCCTCAGCTTCAATTCATTCCCCACATGGGGTTTTAAGTGATTTTCTCCCCTTCACATGCCTAGTCCTTTTGTCCTACCAGAGAAAACTCCAGCCCCATTCAGAAGACCAGCACCCAGCCAATGCACACCTTAAGTACTGCTTTGAAGCTTCCAGTCTGCTGTGTAGGGTGACTTGGTACCCTGGAAAAACTGTAATGATGCCTTGCCATGAACACAGCGTTTCCACACCAAGGTGGCTGGATGTGGGCTGGAGACATAATTGGAAAGATTGCTTGCTACGTGATGAGCTGAATTCCAGTGAAAGACCACCATAGCAATAAGGTAATGATGGAAGAACTTCAAGTCAAACACTAAATATTTTAATGCAAAATGCTAGGTACGAAGTGTTTGCTTGCCAGGAGGGTATATTTAATGCTACACAAACAATTTGTGAAAAGGTATGTGCTGCCTAAGGAAGAAAAGTGCAATTAAAACCTCATTAAAACTGTTCTAAAGGAAGAGCTTTGAAAAACTGACTCTCTCAAAGGTTCAGAATAACTAATTTCTTTCCTTTTCAACCTAAAGTGCAGAATCTGAGAATGAGAATATAGTCTGAATACTGTTATTCACACAGATGTGAGTGATGTCTTTTGCTTTGCATATTCCTGCTGCAAGCAGGCGTGGAAGTGTTCCTCTTGTGCTCAGAGATCTGAAGTCAGTTGAGCACAGCGTTGAGGCAAGCTGCAAACCTCGAAGCAAGCGAGTGTATGTTAGCTCAGCTCTGACAGTTGTTAAGCCCAGCTCATAAGTTTGGGGGCTCCACTGGATGATCATCTATAACTCATAGTGCTGGAGTCAGGAAACTCCTGATGGGCCAAAGTTGAAGGAGGAAAGCCAGATCAATTTCTTTTTTATTTGTTATAGATATATTTAGAATAGAATAGAGCCTTTCTTCATATAAAATAGGGAAACTCCTGCTGTAATATTCAGCCAGGATTTGACAAGGGTTCATAACTGATCATATATGTATAATGAGGGTGGTCTTGACAGGCGTGGAGTCAAGTAGGTTGCGTTCTGGTTTTGTCTGGACATTCACAATTAAACCTTTCTCAGGGTTTGGTAGACACAGCCAATTTAAAATGTTTCAGATCACATTAAAATTGGAACAGGCACAAAATCCTCCTTAACTAGTGTGTCCCTGTCACTGCAAAAGGCCTGAGTTCTGAAATGTCAGTGAATTCACTTTCTCACCACTCTTCTACTTAGGAGACAAGCAGACAGCACCTTCTGTAAAAATAAATATTTTAATAGCATTTAGTTCTTTGGCTTTCATATGGAGTTATGCTTTCAAAATTAAAGCCAGAGAGCAAGACAAAAATTGACTTGTTTTGCAGAAACAGTAGCCATTTATGGACCAGGATGATTGTATGCTCTTCCGAGAAATGTAGCAGACAGGGTTGATCATTTTGGCAGCACTCTGCAGTTCATATATTTGTATCTCACTTTCAAACACAGTCTTGATCGGGAACATACTACAGTCCAACTTTTCAAACATGATGAATAATTTTGCTTTGTCTTGTTATGTTAGAGACATTTTATAAGGTTTTATATTTGTTAATGCTCTGCAGAACAATTCCTTCCAAATGAACTTGGGCAAAAAATTGAGGTATCCAAAATCAGTCATTTTTGAACCATCTTCCAGTGTTATTTGGTAAAATCCTTCTCAACAGTTCTTGATTAGAGCTTCTAAGAAAATTAAAGCTCTGGAATATGTTTATCAACAAGAATGCTCAGTTGCTGAATACTTTTTACGTGTGTTAAATATAGTACACAGATGCAATGCTGTAACCCAGCCTAATTAAGAGAGTGTTTAGGTCCTATCTGTCCCACCACCATCTTTCTGAGAAGATACGGGAATGTGTTGCCAAAACACAAAGTGCTTCTTCTGATCCAGTGATGTGTAGAGAAGTTTGTTTTGGCAGGAACAGAAATGTGTTTGCCTTCAAAGGAGAGTAATGCTAAGAAATACTTCAGCCCTTTTGGCTGACTCAGCCTCAGGTGGATGTGGAGCAGCTGAGGTCAGCAGCTGCCCCTGGCCCTCAGGTGAGAGTGATGAGGAGTGGGTGCTCTACTCCCCACCAGCCCACTGGGATCTCCATTGGTTCATGTAAACTTAGGACACCTCCTCATTCTCTTTTCACTTTCGTGGGAATGCATGGGAAACTTCAGTGCGAGGTAAAAATGCCTCACAGACTGAAATGAAGTGAAAAGAAGATCAATCCCTGCTAGCAAGTGCCTAGACAGTAGTTCATCTAGGAGTCAGGCTGTCCCTTCCTCATGATTCATTGCTGGTGCTTCTTCTACATTATCACTACAAAGAATAGTCCTTCTGACTGTGGGAGCTCTCAAGGTTTCCACATAAGTGCTATTACGAAACTTTTTTTTCATGAATAATGTGATGGACTAAAACTGTGATTTTTCTTTTGATATCTCAAATTAAACTTGGTATTTTAAAATTTTACTAAAAGTGTGAAAAAAGTTTACCCGGAGTTTCACAGCTGTAATGACTATTAAAAATGTCTAAATCCATGGACACCACTGAGAGGCAGGTTAAAACAAGAACTTGAATGTCAATCTCTTACATCAGGTTGCTGCTCAAATAATTTGCAGCAGCAAATAATTTGGCTGTCTTGTTTCTGTTCCTCCCTTCCTTTTCTTTACTTCTGTATTCAGAAACACTTGAGTCTGTGTAACCAACTTACTGTACCTTGTAGCCTTCTGGCTGTGCCACCAACACTGGATGAGGACATTAGGAATAGATTTGCTGTTTGAGGGGGAGGAGAGTGTGTGGGGGAGTTTCTCAGGTTTTGGTGTGTTCTCCTGAGTTATTTTTCTCCCACAACTGGAGCAAGAGGTTCCTAACTGAGAAGAACTTAGGTCATGATGTTGATCATGGTGGTAGGTGGAGGATGATGGGTGATGGAGGTGACTCAGCAAGCAGTCAGGAGAAGAGAGGTATAGATGGCTTCCTGCCTCTTTGCACAGCTTAAGTAAATACTTGCAGAGACAGTAAGATTGTTAAGGAGCCCTAAATTTTGAGAATACGCTTGTAATACACTGCAGCACTGCCAAGGCTAAATTACAGACATAATGACTTGAAGAACACTGCATTATTAGTCACATTTACTAATTAAAAAAATGGCACTGTTCCCCCTAAATATCATTAGAGAGAAATGATGCAGTATTGACTTTTCCCTGAGAAATCAGCATTAAAACCAGTGTTGTTGTCCTCATAATGCAAGTAATTAAATAAGGGAAAAAACAGCACCAGCCCATATTCCATGGGCTTCAGACATGATAGCAATGGACGTTGTGAACTGGGATTTTAAAAAGAACATGTCTTCTGTGAATGCTTCATATCTCTTTTACACATTTTGTCTACAAAACACTAGGCAGGTTTAAAATACTTGTTTTGAATAGCAGAAAATAACTTAGCTGTTGCTCAAACTCTTTCAATGGCTTAAAATAAGCTTTAAAAAACCCAACAAGCTACTAATGGTAAAATTTTCTATTCAGGGGTGGCATACACATAAGCCTGGGAAAAGTTACTGTTACCTTTCATTCTTGCTGTAAAGCTGCATGAATGTGTACAGTGCTCACAGCTTGAATGTGCAGAAGAATGTACTGTGCAGAAGAGGTGATGATCAATGCAATTTAAGCACTTCAGGGACCATCTGGGCTTTCAGTTATTTTAAGATGGAGAAAAACAGCCTGACATGTTGACTGTGAAACTGCAAATACCAGCACTGTACAATATTTTTCAGTATTTTGTTTTGTGTCTTTTAGCAAAAGAATGCTTACAAATCTTAGAAGTATAGGACTAGAAAGGAACATTTTTTTATGCAGCTTGTCTCCTTTCAGTGAGATAGCATTAATGACAGATGCTTTGTCCCTTACTGTCTAAGCAGTGACACAACTTCCCTGGACACTAATGATAGACAGAAACACTGTGAATTAGAAATTTTCCAGACTTCATCTGAAATCTCTTCAGCAGCCAAAGTTTGTTTCTCTTTTTCCTCCTCCCCCTGAGACTGGAGAACAATTTATCTCTATAGCACTTTTACCAGCTTTCATATTATAGAACTGTTGTCATGATACCTGAAAGATCCCTCTTCTCTAGACTAACCCTGCTGAATTCGAGCAGCCTTCCCTTTTAGTTCACATTTTTAAACCTTTGACTCTTAATGTTGTCTTTGGGATTTAGTAATTTGCTTTTGTCTGCCTTAAGCAGACAGGCCAAACTACAGTCAGGATTCTAGCTGGGCTCTCACCACGATATTGAAAAGCAGAGCAGTTTTCTCCATTTCAGATTTACAATATTCCTGTTAATACAGTTCAGAATTAGCTGACTCTTACTCAGGTCTTACTCAACCAGAATTTTACCTGGTATAATCTGATGGTTTGTTTCCCTTTGTAGTTATGCTCTTTATTTCTCTTTACTATGGGCAGTGCTTTACTCTGATCCTAATTGAATTTACCTTACTGTCTTTAAACCATTTTTCTGGCTTACCAGGGTTATTTCTAAATCTTGGTATTTTCCTTCAATATGTTTTTAATTTATCCCAATACAATGTGATGTGTGAATTTTCTGTGTTATTTAATTACTCAAATGATTTATGGGTATTATGGCTTAATAGTTAAATAAAAAGTAATCACAGGGCAGACTTCTGAAAGATCTCAAAGTCTCCTAGTCTGATAAGTCATAAACTGCTAATTTTTGAGATTATTTCACTGGCCATCCCCAAATGTATCCAGTTTATTGTAGTGTCAGTGTCAAATGCCTCACTAAATCTGAGGGGTGGCTCATCTATTGCTTAACCTTCTTCACTAAGCCAGCTAGAAGGAAATTCACTTGCTCTAGTGGGATGTTTTGTTTACATTATGGAGGAGATTATTTTATTTAATTAT
The DNA here is from genome assembly GCA_017589585.1 of Phylloscopus whistleri. Lineage (NCBI taxonomy): Eukaryota > Metazoa > Chordata > Aves > Passeriformes > Phylloscopidae > Phylloscopus > Phylloscopus whistleri. Next base: position 166,038 of record JADMLD010001407.1, on the reverse strand, counting down.
CACTATTCTCAGAATGCTGCAAGTCTTCCAGGATCTTCCCAAATATCTCATTCAGCTGAGTGATCTGTAATTCTCAGGTACTTCTTACACTTTTAAAAATACATTTGCTTTTCTCCCTCAGCTTTTGCAATCCCAGTCATACTTTTCCCTTCATATCAGGATCAGTTTCTGGTCTTAAAACACAAGTATAGGTACTGTGTTTCTGGGGGACCTCCTTCCAGCTGTGATTATATTCATCTTGCAGGCTCACTGCATTTCATTGCTGTTACTCTCTGCATGCATACATGTATTCAGGCACTCCCAGAAGTCTTTGTATGAAAGAACTGAGTTCAGAAAAAGCAGGCTAGAGCCCAATGGAACAATAGAACAATAGAGATTTTTCAAAACCTATCTCACAATATCACTATTAGGATTAAAATATACATAAAGGAATGTTTTCAAAGATGGAAATTAACATGTACACTGTAAAATGGGTGTGCTACTTGCCAAGGTTCCACATTATACATAAAAGTATGTGAAAAGTACTGAACATAGGATAATTATTTTCTTTATTTTCTACATCCTAAACTTATGAAGGAAATTACCAGAAGTGTCTCCGAAAAATGTGATTTATGGCTGTGACTAGCAGAGAGGCAGTGCTCCTTCTCTGAATTAGGGCATGGTGACAATATTGAAAGCTGTTAGTACAGGAAAACCATAGTCCCAGTCCAAATTATAGAAGGGTTTTTTTACTATTAAACAAGACTAAGCCAGTTTGTATAAATGAATTTGGAATGGCAAACGTACCCCACAATCCTCACAACAATCAAAAAATTCACCTGTTCCAAAATGGATGGGTAGGGAGAGGGCAAGGGCACAGGCATGCCTGCATTTTTATTAGTTATTACACATGGTATATGCATGGTCTTTGATTGTAAGTTACAAGGCAGTGGGTAAATTAAGATGTTTTTAGTGAAATATCTGTTACAGGAAGTCCCCAGTTGAATGAGATAGTGGAAAATGGTAGGAAAATAATAAAGTATGAATTATGCAAGTTGCAAAAACTATCTTCACTCCGTAATTTTCAGTTTAACAATGGATCAACACTGTTGCATGGGTGATTATTTGCTAATATTTATTTAATAATTGAAACAATAGTGCCTGCACTGTTAGAGCCTGGATATTGTCACTGTGTGCAAGCAAATAAAGTGAAATCAAAGTCATAAAAAACCCAATCAGTATATTTTAGCCTGCTGCAGTTGTTTGGAGAAATTGATTAGAGCATGTGCAAGTCCTCAGGGTTTGTCAGGGCAAAGCTGATAAGTGTATGGCACTGGTGCATAAAGCACATCTCTGAATTCCATGCAAGGACACTTCAAAACAGAGGTCCTGCATAGGAACTCAGAGAAGCACTACACTGGATGGTAACCCTGGCTGAATGGTGTCCAAATGCTGTTCCTGAGGTTTTTCTGTGGCCTGATAAAGTTCAACTCAGTAACCAGTTGAATTTAGGAGCTTTTTTTTTTAAAGTGCTCAAATTACAAAGAGCACTCTTAGGTCAGAATTGTGATAATGGGTGCCCGTGATGAGCTCTGGTGATAGCCCTGTGGCTTGAATTTTGTAGGTGAAACATGCTGGTTTATAAGGGAATGGAGCAGACCTTTGTCCGTGTGGGGTTTTTTCCTGAGGTATTTCTGGGAACTGCCTCACTTCAGTGAGAATCTGTTGGAGGCTGAGACTGCTACAAGGTTAGGGAAAATACTCTTCAAGCAGGATTTATTTTGAGGTAAATCTAAATGACTAATTAGTCATCGATTAACAGCTTAGAGGAAGGCAGTGAGAAGTAGTCAATACTCTCTTCTGAACTGGACTCTGTATCTCACAACAGAACAGAGTTTTGCCAATTCTCATAATCAAATATCAAACCCTCAGTGCAGGTTGCCCAGCTTCCATAGGATCAGTTGAAGTGTAGCCATATACACCAGCTGAGATTTTCTCCCATGGAGCTGTAACAACAGAAGCATCAACACTAAGATAAAATTGGCATGTTGGGTTTCCTTTTTGGGTGCTACAGTTTATCTGGGAATTAAGTTCTAGCATTATAGGGGAGAAAAAGTCTTTTAAACATGAAAATAATTGATGAACATTAAGCAGCAACTAAAGCAAACTTAAAAGTGGATAATCATGCCTTTCACTAGTAGTTCAGATACACTGTGTTGTTATTTTTCTTTCAGAACAAAGTCAAAAAGATTGAATTAGGGAAAGTAAGATAATTATTTTAATTGTAAATACTGATTTCTACATCAAAGACTCCATTTCTGCTTTTAGCAGTGAGTAGAGAACGTTTTGAGGATTTATTATCTTTTTCCTAAGCCTGTTTTTCTCAACTCCAGCACCAAAACTGATTTCACTCACCCAATATGTGGTCTTTCATCACATTATTAACTTTGAGAAAAGTCTTTCCAACATTTCAGAAATTCTTTAATAGAATAAATGCCTACAGTTGCAATAACTCTTTCTTCTGACCCATGGGGGTTCATGTGTCTTATAGCTGAGGAGCAAACATTTTTTTATGTGTTGAAAGGGAAGAACCACACATTCCAGCTGTGATACATTTTATTGCCTGAGACTTCATCATGTGCATTAGGCCTTGAAATTAAAGTTTCTTGTTAACTGGGTGCTCCTACTAAGATTTGCCTTGATAAAAGCAGGAGTTGTAGTGGAGACAAAAACCTTTGTTTGTTTGCTTTGTTTTAGTAACATTGAGAGTTACAAGTCACATATGTTTATTTTTTCAGTTAAGTCAAAAGCTGCTGTTTAATAAAGTATTGACATGGCTTTAGTGATAGTAGGTCAACATGATAATTAATTTCCCCATGTTCTCTGAAGAACCTCCTTCACATTGGAGATGTGGGACAGAAAGCCTTGTATATGCATCCTTTATGGCTTCTACTGGAACTTTGTGACTTCAGCTTTACAGCATGACTTGTTTCTTCCTCGTAAGAATATGGAGAGTGAGAGCTGAAAAGTTCTGGTGCTGGTTTTTTCCAATATCTATGTCTGAATCAGCCAAATTCTCAAGAGTTCTTTCATTAATTTCAATGATATGCTATCAGCGTGTTTTAAGGCCTGATTTGATGGCCTGGGACTATAAAAGGACTTCAAAAATTCTTAATGATATCATTGTAAGTGCTGTTACTTCTATGAATACTTGACTTATTCATTCATTTTTCCATGACTATGAATCTATCTATCCCTAAATGAATATTGGTGCCATGTGTCCTCAAAGGTATTTCCTGCCTTCAACAAGCCTTTTGCTTTTGATTTTTATAAGTACCTGAGATGAAAAAGGTAAAAAAAGGAGAAATTTTTAAAAAAAGATATAAAATTTTCCATCTTGTAACAAATTGTCTACAAATTTTCCATTAAAGCAAAGTAACTTTTTCTTCTTGCTGTAGTTTTGAGTTGCTTTAAACCACAAGTAGTAGCTTAAAAAGGAATAACATTATGGCAGAGACGACCATATGGAGTACATTTAGCTAAATAAATAAACTATCTCTAGTGATTTGATGGAACACCAAGATTTTCTCTTACCACCCTTTCTTTTTTTAGTTTGTTTCTAGACTGAGGCACACACATACTTGCGCAACAGGTATGTAAATAGATGTATAATCAGCAGTGACAACTGTGGCATGTGTTTGAGACACACATGTGGAATTATTAATCCTGTTTGTTCTCAATCTGAAGTCTCTAATATCCTATAAGAGAAAGGTACATTATCGAAGCCTCAAAGGGAAACTGGTGTCTCTTAATCACAAAATCAAATAGGGGAAAAAATTGAAAAAAAAGTGTTAGTAGCTAATACAGGAAGGAAAAAAATGTGCAACAGTCCCCATAGTAATAAAATAGAGATTCCCTGCTTTAAATTAGTCTAACAAAAACTAGATCATTTCCTTACGTAGACCATCTGTACAGAATGAGCCAAACAAGTAGTCATTCAGAATGATACCTATAGACTAATAACATTCAAGAACTCTTTGGTTAATTTTTTGGTTGACAAATTGGGAAGTTGTAGAGATGTACCATAAAACTACTGAAAATAAATAAGTTATGCTGGCTCAGTTGACATTAAAACCTGAATGAAACTGTACATGACTTAGATACCTTAAGGAATCACCCTATTTTTGTTATATACTAAAATCATTATGAGTTGTAACTTCCCAGGAAGTTCCTAGTGCTATGCTAGGAAATAGTTGTAGTGTAACCTGAGTATTTCCATTCCCCTGCTTTTGGAGCACACACTTACAAGTGACTATTAGGAAGTTCAGAGTACAGTGTCGGAGTTACCATGTAGAGAGAGAGAGCTTCATGCTGCTTCTGCTGTGACTAGAGCTTGAGTGGAGTAATAAAGCTGTTTTTCCCTGTTTCATCTGGCTCTGATACCCTATGGGTAAGGGTCAAGACCCTTAATCAATTCTCTGGGAGTCCTGTGTATCTGGTTTCACGCTGCCCTGAGTCCATCCATAGAGGGTTCTTGCAATCTCTTGCCTCCTTCTATTACCATCAAGAATTTCTGTTGGCACCCTGCAAAACGAGGTCAGGAGAACTGAAATCAAATCAGGCAAATTTAGGTGCATTTTAGGTAATCAGTGTTGTACTTCAGTGGACATTTTTTAGCCACACAGAAAAACCCAGTCTGAAGAGCCGTAAGACAATGTTTATTTTAGCAACTCAACAAGAACAAAATTACAATCCTTAACAACTATATGGCAAAAAATTAAAATGAGCCTATTACCCATGTATGGGGGAAAAGCCTAAGCCTTCATGATAGTTTGACTCCAAATTTAGAAAAAAAAAATCTTTCCAAAGAAGTTTGGAAGACTGATGGTCTATGATGAGACTGAGTATGGGAGAACTCAAAAAAGGAAAAAAAAAAAAAGGAGAAATCCCAAATGCAGATTGATCAATAGATGACTCCTTGTACTGTATCGGGTGTCTCTGATATATTGAACTTTTTCTCACATCTGGTTATATGAAGGACAATCCACTTCGTAATGGTGACCTTTGGTCCTTGTGTCTCTGCCTGCACAGGCATCAGAGTCTGTAGTTGTGATTTCAAACTGTTTCCAGTTCCTTTCTAGTCTTTGCAGGAGTTCCATAATTTTCTGCTTTGGTGCCACGAAACGTAACAGTGGTAGGGTCAATGTCTCCTTCACACAATGCCAAAGCAGTTGTACAACAAAGCTGTCGAGCAATGACTCCTGTTGGGCAAGTTTGGGCAAATTGCAGGTCTGCCAAAAGAATAGATGACACAGGTGGAATTCATGGAAGCAGTGTTGATGGGGAATCAGATTATAGCAGAAGTACTTGACTGGGAAGCGCTGCAGGGAATGTTCTGTGTTGAATGAATGTGAAATTCCTGGTGGCTGTGTATTTCTGGTCAGGTTCTTTTGAAGATCTTGATCTAGAAAGACATGAACTTTTTTACTGTTCATCCCCTCGGTGTAAATGCAGAACTAAAAGCACCGAGTCATCCTGGCTACAGATCATGGTGCTCTTATCCTGGCTCACTCATTCTCCACGTCTTTGCTACTATTCATTCCAATTTCCTACACACAATGTCTACGCTCCCATCCTTGATGTACTCTTCTGAGAGCATTCTGGCTTTTCCCAATCAAATATTAATTTCATTTATCCAACATGGTTTTAAAAGCTATTTTCTAGTCTAATATTATTCAGGAAATTTTCCTGTGACACAGTCTTGCAACATTGATTGTGATGCAACAAACACAGCAGTAAGGCTAGTGCCTGTGGTCTTAGAGAAAATTTGTTAAGGTTCATATAGAATTTTACAACAAGAATAAATGTTTCAGATAAAATCCGAAGGACACGGCAAACAGCATTTTAACTGAAAAACAGGTTTCTACTTAAGTTCTACAGGGAAACCTCACATTTGAAAGGTCTTATTACCAAACAAATGGGTATTCTTACTATCTAGTCATATATTACGGGTATGTTTACTTTTCTTTGCACGGGCATTGTGTGAGAACTGAGGTGATGAAATCTGTCTGGAATCTGATTTAGTAAGGGCAGCCCTATCAAAGGTTGGATACCTCTGTTAGATTACGTGGCTTGTGCAGCTTGGCTGTTTGTAGAGTGGGAATAATGCTACCAGGTGGCAGCACTGAAAGGCTGAGGAAGCCGATACTGAGCGTGCCTTGGGTGCCCACCCCTGCAGCACAGTCCTCCTGGCTGCTGCTGTGACTGGGAGTGCTGTTCTGCGTTAGAACATTATCTGCTTCTCATTGTAATGTTCTGTGAATAGCCCTGGCATCCCTTAACTGCTCACATGCCTCACCAAGACAGAGTACTGAAATTCCATAGAGAGGAGCTTTTCATTCCCTCTGCCAGCACCATCCAGAGGCAGAAAAAAGTTATCTTGAAAAATGAGTGAGGCTTTTCTTTGCAAAATTTTGCATAAATTCCCCTCAGCAGAAACATCTTTCCAAAACCAAGAGACTTAAAACATTTGCTCTGATATTGTTTTGGCAGTTAATGAGATCTGAAGTTTTAATGAATTTGAACTCAAACAAATTGATATTGTCCCCTTTAGAAGTATAAAAAAACCCAAGGTAATGAATAAAAGAGATTATTAAGGAATTCTTTTATTTGTTTATCTGTTTAGAGTTATTCTGTCCATCCTCATTGTTTTGGATATGACTCCCTTTTCCCTCTCCTTCATTTCTGGCTGAATAATTCTATGCAAGTCTGAAGGTCTTATAAAGGGAATAAAAAACCAAGTTTAGTTAAACTGATGATGCCACAATTCCACAGTCTCAGGTATACGGCTGCCTTACAGCCTGAAGAAAAATAACACTGACTTGAAGTGTAGGCTAGAATTTGAGGGCTTTTTTGTTTTTCTTTTAGGTGGGATGCATGTCAGGAAACTTTGACACATTCACCCTGCTTATATGTACTAAATACCAAGGAAATGGCTTCTACCTTTACCTTCCCACCACACAATTTATGCAGGATAGAATTCACTAGTTTGTTCTAGTTGCCTCTATGTGAAACTGAATGGATATATTGGTTTATTATTTAAGACAACATCTTACAGATGTCACTCCACTGACATTAGTGGTTATCTGCCTAGGTGGTCACTTCAATGCATATATTCCATATGTACTTGTACATTCACTTTTACATAAGCAAAATTAAAGTTGACTGACACTGTTGTTCTGCTTATAAGAAAATTTCCTCATCTTTTGAAACTAAAGGGAAAATTATATTTTGACAGAATAATCATCAGGGTAGAATTAGTGCAGATTGAAACACATCTAGGAAAATTAACTAAATCCACCTGACAAATACATTCGTCTTTCTCCAAAATAGCATTGTATTTGCTAGTATATGGTGAAAGAAATCAAGAAAGAAATCAAGAAAATCAAGATCAGGACCTTTATCTCCTTTGGAAGAATTTGCATGTAGAACAGGATGTCTTGTATGGCCTACTAGAGAATAAAATTCAAAATACTTGTGAAAATAGTTCTGCATGTCGTGCAAGCTTTCACATACCATGTGTTCCTGTGTGTACCCTGAAAGTTCATGTCACAGTTACACAAAGGAATAAAAATGGAAGGAGGACTGGGATAATACTGTGATCCTCAATGGTAGTCTGCCTGTGAGTTGATAGAAATAGTTCACACGCTATTGTTATTTGCTATTCAGATGTAACTAATTTTTCATCATAGCAAAAAAAGAGAACTCCCTTTCTTCCTGCCCTGAAAGATTTTAAAAAGTGAAGAGACGGCCAAGCCTAGAGCACCCTCCTATAGCTAAGTCATGTAGGAACTTGTAATCTCATGCATCATCAATGGACATCACTGCCACTTCAGAACTGAATATTTATGTGAAAGAACTGCTTTGAATGGGGGAGTAAACTGTATCCATTTAAAAGTGCCATGGTGGGCAAGGGGACAAAGCAGTTTTAGTGAAATGATTTCTTGGAACATAACATTTAAAAGAAAAAACACCACAATGACACAGAAATGCCTTTATGAGAAAGCTTAGTGCAGTGGTCAGTTTTCATTTACTCATAGATCAAGAAGATTAGAACAGAAAATTCAGATAAAATGCAGTGGATTAAAACATTAATTTTATGATTATTTAAAATTATGACAGATTTCTTTCATGGGGTCCAATTAATACCCTTTGTAATGAAATATGAGTGACAAGCCTAAATCATCAGAGTTTTCTCTCTCTCTTCCTGCCCTTCATTTTGTTTCCTCAAGGGCCTACGAAGACTTCAAGGAGAATCCTTTAATCTCATATACTGGCTTCAGTGCAGTGGAAACTAGGTGCTGTCTGTGGGTGTTCTACCTGATAGATCTTGGCAGTTGACTGAGTTTACCAGTTCCACTTTAAAATGTGTGGGTCAAGATATCCTTCCTTGCTGTACCTCTGGAGGCTGTGCTCTACAAACTCTGAGAGCTGCACTTGATCTCTTCAGAACACTCCCTGAATTAGACTTGCTAGCAGGTTATTCATGTAGGCTTCATTTCCACACTAGGAAACACAGTTTACAAACCATGGAACAGGTCACTCTGTAGCCTTTTCCTTCTTGATGCTTCCATGACTTTGGAAGATGATGTACGGTTTGTGGTTTTTCCCCATTTTACTCTGCCACGAGATGTTGCAGGGAAGGAAAAGCAAACCCATGTGCTTCGGTTGCCTGAATTTTCCCCATTTCAGGACTTGTATGTGAATGGTAATGCTGAGTTTATGCATAGAGGGACAGCAGGCTATGCCTTGCAAACAATCGTCCAAGTCTCCTGAAGGTGCAAGGTTTCTGTTGTTTCGACCCCTTTCAGGTGCTTGAGGACATCCCATCCCCTGCCTCCTCTCCCATTTCTGAGTGGCTATGCCAGTAAGGTGAAATAAATCCAGTCCCAAAGAGGATTTAGATCTTCACCTCAGTATTTGCCCTGTGTCAGTACTTGACCCTGTTTCTAAGAATTTTGTTTTGAGGTCTAAGAGGAAGGTTGTGTTACCTGATGTAGAAGCTGAGCAGTGTTGACACAGCCTGAGATTTCTTGATGTGAAAATACAAGCATTCACTTACAGAAGAAGACCTATAGTTTCTTCAGTTTTATGGGCTTGACAGTAGAAACTATGTTTTGTCTGACTTCTTTCCTTCCTTTGTACACACTGTGGTGTTACCTCTCTAAAATAGCTTGTCTCAGCTGTAACAAAGGAAAAGAGCTCCCATTGCATAAACTACTGGCCTTTATTAATACAGGATGATAAAAGTCTGATTAAGTTAAGGAAAGAGACCATATTAAAAATAAATATGGAAAGACTTGAAGGTGGATCCTTTAAAAACCCCCTGTTGTAATCTGAGGAAGAGACAGATGGGTAATATTCACCTTCTAAATCCACAGTTCATTTGCACTTGGGCCGAGTCTGATTTCTAGACAACTGCCAGACAGACGCCGTCCCTGATTGTGTTTGTCCCTCTCTAAAGGAGAATGAAAGGCGGCCAGGGGGAGGAAGCCTTGCTGGGGTGTGTGGGACAAGCAGGATGATGCAAGGTCCCACCCCGAGCAGTGTAAAGGAGCTGTTCTGTGTGACCGAGCCACCGGCCCGGACCTGAGCTCGTTCTCAGCAGGTGGCACTCTTGAGCTGATCAGCTTGGCACAGCTGCTTCCGCACCAGATTTCTCCCTCCCCCTCGTTTTTTAATGAATTATTTTCTTTTAATATCATGGTGATGTCTTCCGCATGTGTCTCAAACTGCAAGTCATGAAAGGGTGGTGTTGTACCACTTTAAATGGAGAGGGCAGCAAAAACCCTGCACAGGAAGAAGATTTTGCACTTTGTTCCTGCTGAAAGTCCATTCGTCTCTGCAAACACGATAAAACCTGTTCTGATTCTGAGTAGTGCCTACTTGTATCATGTTTTTAAAGACTAGTTTTATTCCTTGGTTGGAAGAAATTGCATGCATATTGACAAAATATATAATGGCACAGCAAACAGCTATGGGCAGAATTTAGCATGGTTCAGTCCTCCCAGCATCCTGGCCTGTGCATCAGATGCATGAAAATGAATCCTGTGGGCGCATCTTTATGAAAGCTGGCCACAGCCTTGTAGGGAATTGCCTACCAAACATCCTATTGCTAATACTGCCAATGTCATCCTGCAGAAGTATTAATGTGTGAAATACTTCTAAGAATAGGAATATTGTGGTTACTGTAGTTGTATTTTTAAACTTCCCTGCACCTGTCAAACCAGTTTCCAATGGTTGAGTACTCACATTTCACCCCTGCTGCTTCCCAAACTATGAGATCTTAGGATTGTCATTGATATAAAACTGAACATAATGAAGGTCTAATCTGCTGAAGTTGATTTGTATTACAGCAAGGTTTGGGTTTAAAGGAGATAACAATTCCTGATTCATTCTTGTATAGCTGCTGTCTGAATTACATTCTTCCATTTAAATGTATGCTAATTCAGAGCTGTGTATTTTTTTTTTTTTTTACTTCAAAAGAGCAGCACCAATGACAGAAGATGAATAAGAAGAATCAGGAATAACAGCTAAGAATAAATACCCCTGCAAACCCTTCCTCTATGTAGTTTGTAGGAGATATTCTACATTGACTCAAGAGGAAAAAGAAAGAAAGCAGACTGTGACTTAAAAATGCTTACAACGGGAATGTTAGTATTCCTAGCAGGTAAATAATAGCATCCTTCATACTTCCTCATTTATGTGTTAACAGTTGACAAGTAAAAAATAGATTCAACAACACAACTAAATGCGTCTGTGTAACACACAGGTCATTTCCACTGTTTTTTTATGTTGATCCCATCCAGTCTGGGATAAACTCTCTTATAACACAACACAACACAACACAGATGTGTTCAAGTTATTCCTGTGCATAATGCGTTCTTTGCCTCAGTCTTTAATAGTGAGAGCATTTGTTCTTTGGATACCCAGCCCCCTGAGCTGGAAGACAGGAATGGGGAGCAGAGTGAGGCCCCATGATCCAGGGGAAATGGTCAGTGTCCTGCTGAACCACTTGGACACACATACAAGTTTATGGGAGCAGGTGAGATCTGTCCAAGGGTACTGAGAGAGCTGGTGAAAGTGCTCACTGAGACATTTTCTGCCGTTTACCAGCAGTCCCAGCTACCCAGGGAAGCCCCAGTTGTCTGGAAGTCAGGAAATGCAATGCCCATCTACAAAGAGGGTTGGAAGGAGAATTTAGGGAAATACATACCTGACCTCAGCCTGATCACAGCCTGACCTCAGTGCCAAGGAATATTGTGGAGTAACTCTTGAGTGTCATCATGTGGCATGTACAGGACACCCAAAGGGCCACACCCAGCGAACTTGGTTTTAAGAAAGGCAGTTTAGTGAATGAGAGAATGGTTGTGGATGTTGTCTGCCTGAGCTTCAGTAAGGCTTTTGACACTGCTTCCCACAGCATTTTCCTGGAGAAACTGGCTACTTGTGGCTTGGGTGTGTTCTAATACCCAATTATGCGTTGTATTCGTGCACACAATTATATGCAGCAAGAACACATTGTATACTATCTTTTCAGTTTTCTCAACTTTATACAGGCAAGTAATTAATGAAAAGTGACAGAGGCATGGTCCGTGTAATTCTGACTGTGGTCTGTCCTTAGCTGCTCAAAAACTTGGGTGTGACCATGATTCATTAAAAATGTATTATGGACAGCTAGAATAACTGCTTTTAGCAAGAATCTTGATATTTTCTTCAGAAACCATCCAGAAATCAGCTTTTGTCTAGGTTTTATACTTCATGGAAAAGAGTGTTTCTTTAGTCATCACTTCTGAGACACTAGCAGCTTTCCAGGCAGGTATTCCATCTAACTGGAGATTCAAAAGGCATTTTAGAGCAGATGTTTCTGCAACATCTGATATGACTCATCATGGGTGAGATGCTACTAGAATACCAGAATTTATCCTCTCTTAAGACCAATAAGAAATAATCAAACTGCAGAGACAGTGCCCAGAGGTATGGAACATGACATGTTTCAGGGATGTGTCTCCAAACCTTTGTTGCTCAAAGGACATATGATGCCTCTAGACAAAATTGCTTCCCAACACAGCACAGAACAACATCAGCACTCTCATAATGCACAGCTGTGTATCTGGTACCCTGTGGAGCTTAGTCTCTGCTCTGGAGAATTGCTTACATGACATTGCCATCTGGATGCATGCAAATTATTTTGTTCTTAGTTTTATAAAAACATTAGCCTTGCTGCTGAGGGGAGGTCGTTTAGGGTGTCTTTATCTACATGTGCATAGACACATCTTCCCTGTCCAGACAAGCTTACTGTCTACAGTTGCAAGGACATACGAATTTTGTGATGCTATAGACATGTAAAGAATGTAGTGGTTTCCTTACTTTATTCTACTAATGGAGACTTCGTTGCAGCAAGCCTCTTCTAGTTGTCTTTCACTTGTTGCACACTACATCTGATCTGTGGCAAGCCCAGCTTGCTGGATGTGGGATGAAAATATCTCAGACTGTATGTTTTGTTCATCCTGTGCTCTTGTCTCCTGCTGACCTTGCAATTGCAAGACATCCTCCTTGTAAGCATAGTGCGTGATTAATCACAATTCCCCTTCAGTCAGGCTTCCAGCAGAGTAGCTGCCCTGCTTATGCTTCTTCAGGGCTCAGGCCTGGATTTGCTCTCTGGTTTTGAGCAGTCCTGAGCAGATAACACCTTTTTTGTCATCTTTATTTTGGCTGCGTGTGAATTAGCAAACAGACTGTAAAGAGTATAAATAAAGTGTAATTCAAAACAAATGGTGTTGTCCATTTGTTTTTGTCAGTTGGTTTCTTTTTTGAGAAAGGGTGACTTAGTTAATCTTCTTTTAAGAAATGTCTTTAATGAAATAATGTGCTAGGACATGTTTGTATGTGTGATGCTTCGGGAATTTGGCAGGTTGCGTGTGCGTGATGAGATGTTTGCCAGCCTCAGAAAAGAAATTGTGTTTCCTTAAAGTTGTTCTTGGAATAAGTGCTCATAGAAAAAGAGAGGATGAGGAAGAATACTTCTCAGGTTGCTGTCATGCTTCAGTCATTTTAACATCTATACTTCATGCACTGTGCATGAAATCTATTTCCCTGCTGGTTCCCCTGGTTCATAGTACCTAACTAGTGAGGTCTGTGTAAACATCAAGTGATTTCACCCTGGGCTCAAATTGGGGTTTAAATTCTTGAAACTCTGACACCAGCATGTGACAGGTTATGAAATGGAGTTAAGCTATCCTTCTTTATTTAAAAGACATTAAGTAAGAGAGGTGCTGGATTTTGGGGACCCATATGACCTTTTAGAGGCTGGAACACTGAAACTTTCTTGCTATTTTAGTTTTTAGAATACAGAACAAAATAAATATGTGCAAAAGATAGTTTATGTTGCTTTTTCGTCTCTCATAATTTTCTGGATTATTTCAACAGACCAAGAAATGATGGTGTTAATATATGGTAATAGTTTTTCTCCTTATTCTACAGGAAATAAATAAGCCGTCCAAGTGGTTTTCTTCACCCACGATAGTTCTCTTTAGTAGTACACTATTTCTGTTCAATACAACCCAGATATCACTTCTTTTTGTAGAAACCTACTAAATTCTGTTTTGTCCAGGAACTATGAAAAAGGAGCTCACATAAGCAGAGGTTTAAGTAGGAACAATTTCTTTGGCAGCCTCATGACAAAGCATTTCCTTAATTTCTCCCTGTCCCTGACATATTAACATGTTGACTTTTGTAAAACATGACTACCAAGAGTATTTTATGATGCTGAGGAGAAATTATTGGAGATTATTTAGAGCTTTCAAGTTCTGCCTTTTGTGTCAGTAATCACCTAAATTACTGTCGCTGATCAGACAAATTATTTGATCAGTTTATTAGATGTGGATGGTTAGTATTAAAACTCAATGAGAGTCCTATTTTCTCTAAAGTGGTGTGTTGTACAAGAAACACAGATGTCAGGGTGGATAAACAAAAATGATCTTTCAAGAAAAAGCTATGAAAAGAGGTTTAAGCGAGTCCTTCGCTGTTTACAGTTTGAGGTGGGTGAGAAGGGAAGGACTTTCATCTCTCTTCACCACAGGTAAGAGTGATACTGAAATTCTGTGTGAAGTTGCAGTATTCATGCTCTTCAAAAGAAGGTTGAAAATCTGACAGTCCAAAAAGACAAAAAAATAACTGTGAAGATGAATTGGAGTCTATTAATTATAGAGAGACAAAAGAGGTCAGCCTGATTAGTTGACCACCAGGCAAAATGTTTCTATCAGTTAATTCTTTTTTTGTATAATTGAGAAAATCATATATTTCCATCTGACCCTGATGATTAGTGACTTTATATAGCCTACACGCATTTCAGCCTACACTGTAATTCAGTAAAGTTAAAATATCAGTGGGTTGAGATTTGGAGGGAATGATTGCTGCCTTCCTGGTTTGTTTGTGCATGGAAACTGAAGCAAGGTTTCTGTGCCTCGGTCATAGGACAATGACAGACACTTTATTAGTCTGAAGAAAATACAGGGTCATCAGACTCTGCCATGCCAGCAGATATGAAAATATGAATAACAAGAATGCACACTTATTTAGCATTTTAACATGATAAAATATTTCTTTTTACATGACTGTCTTCTCCAGTGACTACCAACACTGCATAATAAATCACCTAAATTATATCTAGGGAGACTCACTATTCTATAACTGCTGCAATAAAGGTGTTTTGTATGTTCTGATTGCTTTCCTCTGTGATGCTTTTACTTGGAAGACACTGAACCTCTTCCACAAATTTCCATGCTGGACTGTGTTTCATAGGCTGCACAATAGATAATACCCTTAAAAGAGTGGGGTCAGACGAGGGAAACTGAGTGAAAAATGTCAATACTGAGAAGCATCTAAATACTCTCTCTCACCAAGAGTAAAGGAGTTACAATCTGAACAACAGCTGGGGCTTCTTATGATGATTTCTTTCCTTTCTTTCTTTGAATTCTAGACCAGCATGCAAGGTGAAAGCTTAACTACAGTGCTTTACTTCAGAGATGCTCATAGGCAGTGGAGCGTGCCAGACTTTGTTGGAATTTGAAACTGCAGTCAATGGCATTTTCTGCTGTTCTGATGCTTATCCTATTCAAACAGTAAATTTACTATCCAATCACAAGTTGCATTGTCAGTCTAAGAAGTGTAATGCAAGGCTTCGAGGCATAAGGTTATTCAACAAGAATGACAGCCAGTGGAATTACTCTTGTGTTTGCTTTCTCATTATGGAGGAAGCTTTTGAACTTTCAAAATTAGTGGCATTATATTCTTTGGGGCTTCCCAGGTGTGTGAGTCCAGGTCATACATGGTAATCAGACAGCTGGTCAATTACTGCTTTCTAAGGCTAAATAGTGCAATTGGATATTGATGGAAGGCAAAATGAAATACTGTGAGCACCCTGTAATTGCTTCATCAGAGGCAATAGGGCTTTCACTTTGGGCACTTGCATGCAAAGACTCTGTAATTCACCCAGGAAAAGAGTTCATGGTCCATGACCCAGAGAGTGTTCTCTACTCACTGATGCCCATTTTAACATCCTGTATCCTCTTGGCTCAAATTAAGGCTAGCATAGAAACTTAACAGCCCTGGAGAATCAGGCCGATGGTGTTGTTGGGAAGTAATTATTGACCTTTTAATTTTGTGCATTATGCAACCCTCAGGGACACCCTCAGGTTAGTGGCATTTTAGAATAACATCAATATTTTGACATGACAGCCTTGCAAGGACTGTAATGACTTAAGTCAGGTTTTACAAACAATTCATATACAGCCAGATACAGAAGCGGGGGGAAGTCTTGGAGGCCACATACCTTTCTGCATATTATCCCTTTTGCATGATTGGTCTCAAATTTAATGTTACTGAAGTAACTTGTAAAGTGCACATCTAATGATTCATGCAAATTTTAGAGGGAACGGTAAACACAATAGGTAAGACCTAATTTTGCTGCAAAATGTAACTTTGAACTTATCTATTCCTCCCTCATACCTTTGATGAGATACTGGTTCCTCGGGGTAAGATGTGGTTATCTAGATGTTGAGTAAGGTGACCCAACATACTAGACACCTGAAATTATAGTAATCTAGAAGTTTATTCAGTTAACTGGAGTTAGGAATTTGACATTGTTTTCCTATTTCTGGCACAGCGTTGCCTGGTAATGTCACTTAAATCACTTAATCTTGTATGGTATTTTTGTATTAAAGATATAATAATTTCATCGGGAAGAAAAGGACCAGAAGTGGTTTTTTTCACATCTTGTGCATTTGTCATGATGGGTTTTTCTTATGTATACCCCAAAACTGCACATAGATCAGTGGTCTGATGCCCTTCTTGAGGGCACAGGTTTCCCTAGCAGAAGACACAGGTTTCCCTATGCAGAAGCAGCTGTCTGAACCACTGCAAAAATGACCAAATCAGGGTATCCAACACTGTGCAAGAAAAGACACAATTGGTCCAAGAACAATTAGACTTACAGGACCAAGCTTCTTTGTGGTTCCATTTCAAGCCCAACACATTTAGGGAGATTATACTTGCACTGTTTATGCTATATCTGTCCCGAGATGTCTGAAGAATTCTTGTTCTAGAGCAGTTTATCTGGCAGTTCTCACCCAGAAACAGACTCCTGGAAACCAAGCACCAGTGGTCCCACCATCAGGTTTGCCTGCCTCCAGCCCCTGAGAAGTCAGCCTTGCTTCTGCTCCCGTTAAGCTGAGTTAAGTGGAGTTTTAGACTGATTACAACTGCTGGATACTGCTGCCAGTTGCAGTTACCAGCAAGCTTGGCTCTTGAGAGAATTTTCTGCTGCCACCCAGATCTCAGTGAAACCCAGCCTTTTTTATCCGTTTCGTGGTCCCTCATCCATGAGGTAACTCCATTCAGTGTCACCTTCAAGTTTCCTTTCCTTCTAGTTTAATCTGAGCTCTTTAAAACAACACAGAAAAAAACCTATGAATTATTAGAGAATATAATTATATATATTTAAGATGTTAATGCAATACAGACCTAGGGTTATTTGGGCCCTTACTGCCCTGAATTTTAGAAAATTGCATAGCAAACTAAAGCAATTTTTTAAAGAGTCCATTAACTTCTAGGACAATGACAGGTTTCTTTCTCTTATGTGAAATAAATCAAGGTTTTAACAAAGGCTGACACATCCTACAAGACGAATGTTTGCATGACAAGGATCAAGAACAATGACAAAAATAAACATCACTGGAAAACTGATTTATGAGGCTTGTTTTTTAATCTACCCAAATTGTGTTAGTCTGGACCTTTTACTTAAAAGCTATGACCTCAGTCTGTTACCCTAAAGGAAACTGGAGAGAAGGACAAATATTTTAGTACCAGGCTATAACCATTTATGGTTACATGCTTAAGTGCAGCAACAAAGTTTCAATTTATTTGACAAAAAAATAAACTCATTATCTAGAAAGAGGGGTCTAGTACTTAAAACCAAAGATATGTTTTTATACTCTTCATAATTAGTTAGGTGGCAATTCAAAGGAATAACCCATCCAATAAATGGCATGAAAGATCTAAATTTAAACAAAAAAAGCCAAGCAATCTGTGCATTTGTCATTTAGAAGAATAACATCTAACAGTACAAATCACTTAATAATCTTTTTTTCTCTAAATTTCTCTTGATTTAAAAAAACTAAATGCAATTTGAAATCATTGTCCTTTGTGCCATAAATGTTTAAATCCCCAAAATTTCAAGAAGAATATGACTAATATTTGTCTAGTTTACTGTTATAATGCTTTGAACAACTTTTATTCAAGATTCTTGGAGAGTTTGTGCTGACAAAACCAACTTTGTTGTCCGTCCTTTGCAAACAAAGTACACCTAAATTTTTTTTAAGTACTAAAGCTACAAAATGTAAGCTATTATGTAAGCTATATATATAAAACCTTTTAACATGTTTTTTTTTCCACTGAAAAGGTAAAAAATAATACTTTTAACATATTTTTTACAAGATGGTATAAAGTTTATTGTATGCAATATCCTTGCATTTTAAGAACTGTGTTTGGGAGAACAGACACCTTCCTAGAATCTGCTGTTCTCCATGGCCTGTGTCTCTGGTAATCAACCACAGCTTCTCCTTAGACTAAGGAGAAGGATGTTTCACAAGAATCATGGATTTGTCTCAAATCTGTGATTTCTTGACTTACTTATTCATGTGACAAAGGGATAGCTTTATTTAAGCATAAATTGAGGTGCAGTTTTAAATGATTACACAAAGATGTTCTAGTGCTAGAACAATCTATCAGTACTGTTGTGAAAGGCAGAATTTGTTTTCATAACAGATAATGCTGAGTGACAGCTGAAGTAACTTACAAGAAATACACAAATATTGAGGTACTTCATTAGAATACTCTGACAGGATCCAGACATTAACTTTCCTTTTTCTTTTGTTGTTGTTGTGGTGGTATTTATTCATCTAACAATAACATCAATTACGTGGGTAAAAAACTGCCTTGAGTATGCAAAAAACTGCCTTGAATCTTCTCAAAACTTCCTGGTTGCTTTGTTTGATTCAGCTTTATGGGATATCTGATACAGGAGAAGCAAAGGAAGCATGCAGTTTTTCCTAGCCTAGAACGAGTGATGTTATAGGCTGCCTTCCACCTGTTAGGCACTGTTCAGGTTTGCTGTCACTCTGTCAGAGTCCTATAGATTGATAGAGTGTGATTCTCTTCCCATGCTCCAGTGGCTTAAGAGTCAAAATAACTCCTTTAACTGGTCACAGAATATTAAAGTTTCTCACTGTACTATCCTGCCCTGTGCCATTTCAGCAACCAAACCTCTAATGTGTGACAGACTGACCACTTGCCAGCTTCTCTTTGCTTTGTAATGGAGTACATAATGTGTACTATTGTCAGGTTTTAATGCCTCTGTACAAATGTTTTTGCCCTTTTTACATAGCAAAGGGACATGCTTTGAGGGCTCATCCTTCTCTATGTGGATTCTGTAGGAATGGAAGTTCAGCAATTCCAGCCTCTAAATAGAGTGATGACTCATGTTAATTATTTATAGATTAATTGTGTGGAAAAGAAGATGATATCACTGGTAAAATGCTGTATTTCACAACCTCGCATCCTACTCAGACTTAAGTGGCAGTGACATCTGCAAAGTAGAGCCATTGGACTATGTGGTATAAAAGGTCTCTCTTCATAATTCGTACTTTTTACTTTTAGTCAAGGATACAGAAAACTAAAGGAGTGACAGCTAGACTGAAAAGAGAAAAGCTCAAGGAATGTAAGAATATGATGACAAGTTGGTAAAATTTCAAGACTTAGTTATGTGTTTTCACCTGTCCATGTGGTGTCTGCTTCTCCTCTTTACTGGTGTAAATCATCTTGAGATACTTAAGTAACACAACACCAGAACAACTGTTTTCTATGGAATCACTGTAGTAATTTTAACTGTCAAACTCTTCAGGTATTCAAGTAAACACAATGCAGAGTTCCACTGCAATTATGTGATAACCTGTCAAAAATGATAAATGTCCACCTTTATATCATTAAAAAGTGTTACAAAGGGATTTTCTTACCTTCAAGTATCACCAAGACTCTTGCAGGACAGTAGCTGTAGAATACTGTTAACACCAGTATTTAACTTGTGTGGAATAATTTAAAGAAAATATTTATTTATACTTCATAGCTGTGAAATCATTTGATTGTTTGCTGCTAACACATGTACAATTATTGCTACCCTGTAGCATTAATGAAAGCAAACATTTCACAACATGGAAAGAAAAACAACCCTTAAAGAACCTCACACAGCTTTGTATTTCTCAGTTGCAAGAACAAAAAGTACTATATTAACTTCCATGAAGCCATAGTGTGTAGTCTATGTTATATGTCTTTGTTAAGGGATTGAGGAGCAATAACTCACCTCCTTATTTCTGTGTGACAGCTGGCAATATTTATGGTATATCTGCAGAGCTGCTGCTGTTCCCCTAGATAGATAAATCATACTAGGCTCAAACATCAGAAATGTTTTTAAACAAAAAGCAACAACAACAACAACAAAAACCCACAGTTTTTATTTATTTTGTTCATATTTTAAAATCCTTTAGTATTTTAGATAGTCCTCCGTCACCCTGAAGCCTTACTTTATTTTTTTTTTTTAATTGACATTATCACATGCTTCAAAGATCAAGTACTTTCAAGGCAAACAAACCATTGCAGGATCTGGATAAGGGTCTGACACAAAGTCACACAAGAATGGAGGAGGGACTGGACAAAACCAGGCCCTCCTCTCTAACATGGAGCAAAGCAGGCACTAGGGGAAGTCATGTTGCCTTAGGTCTGTACAGTATCACCCATCAAGGGCAAGGAGGCAGACCCTGACTGTCACTGCTCATTTCTCAGTTTCTTCTCAAAATGCTGAGTCCACACAGAGGATTTGCAGAAAATGAAGCAGCACCTCAGCCTGTTCCATCATAACTTCAGAAAGCTATGAAAATAATCTTACTTGAAAAGTAACCATTTTGTTGAGGGAGGAGAGAAAGAGGTGGCACACTTGCTCATGTGAGAAAGTGAGAAAAAGGTACATTTTGGAGGAATCTCAAATTTCTCACTGAAGTTTGAAAAATTTCCAGTGCTCTGTGGCATTGCTGTTTGTGTTTGTCAGACAAGAAATGTTAGAAACTTACAGAATTGGCACAGATTTGATTATTTGTCTTTTTAATGTATGGGTGTTTATGTGAGCACTTTTTGTTGAGAAGGAACTGCAGAAACTGAATGTTTTATTTAACCTGTCAGTGCTTGTTTTGAGAAAGGTGTTCTTAGCAACTATTTTTTTCTCTCCAGGACTGCCATGAAGCAGGTTTCTAGGGCTCAGATTCTGCTGGTTTTTTCTGTCCCTGTTTCTTTGGACATATGCTTATTTCTCTAGGCCAGGATATATCCTGGGAATATATCCAGGGTATATCTATGGGAAACCCTAGATTCAGATTTTTGAAATTATTCAGGTCTTAATTTTCTTTATATTATAGATGGAAAAAAAATTACTATTGGTCTGTTATTTTTTTCAGCATTTTTTTCCAGAGTATTCAGATTTTGAGCTTTCTATCCCACCTCAGCCTCCTGAGAATAACTGTTTCTGAATTAATTCAGCTGAAAAAAACCCAAACCAAATCATTTTTGCTGCAATGGAGTGGCTTCCAGCAAGCTATGAGAGATTAATTTCAGGTTACTTGCCAAGATATTCTTACTTGTGAGTGGACTTAATCTCCCAATAATTGTATTCTCTGTGTACTGTCTCCCAGAAGTTGGTTCTCTGAGTAGTTTATTTCTGCTGTTGCTTCCCACTGCATCTGAAGCATGTCAGTCTCGATCAGGCTTTCTCCTGGGGCTGTCCGGGCTGCCCTGCTGCACCTCGTGGAGCTGCTGCCTGTGAGTGCCTGGCGGGGCTGGCTGTGGCACCCGGGCTGCCTGGGGCAGAGGAACGCCTCCTTGCCGGGTTTGCCATGGAGGGGTGTGAAGTGGCTGTGAGTGCCTGGGAGCCTGGAGTGCTGCAATGAGAGCTTTGGATGTAGGGCTGGGGAGAATGCAATTAGAGCCTTTGAATTGCTTTGCCTAACAGCCCACTCAATTTATGAGGTTGATAAGTGGGTTCCTACCTTCCATCAGACTCTTAGGAGTGAATAGAAACCATTTCAGTCCCATGAGGGAGAGGGGTTTGTATTGTCCTCAACACATTTGGAGACCTTATACTGCTAGTTTATATTTATAGTGTAAATTTAAACACATACATTCATTAACTTATGTAATTGTATGTATAGAACTTCAATGTTTGCTCGTAAATTAAATCCTTTTCTAAGAATACTGTGAAATATGGAGTCACACTAAAGGACTTCCTGCTTCTGAAGATGAAGCTGTGGACAATATTCTAAATGAAATTCTTTAATCTCCCAAAGCATTCTAATACATTTTCTTAACTCCCTTTCAGTTGGCACAGTTCTTCCCATGTTTAAAGGCAAGTACCTTAACACTAGGATTAAAGGCTCACGCAGTATAGAAAAATTGACCAGGAGATAAAAATGAATCTTTTTTTACATGAGACGTCCCAAGTCTGATTTGAGCTTTAGCATTGCTGACACACCTGCTGTTAAGCCCATGTCATAAAGCTCCATGTGTGGCTGTAACTTTAACTTACAAAACCACTGTGGAACGAGTATCTAACATATATTTAGGCACTTTGTCTACTAGCAATAGCAGCATATAGAGCAGCAGGACCTAAGAATCATATACTGTGACAATGAGCTAAAGAAGGTAACAAGCATAGCTTTCCTGTGTGTTAAAGTACTGAGCACTTTAGAAATGAGTTTGTGAAATGTTCAAAGGGTGGACTTGACATACATAAACATGGAGAGACAAAGGGATTCCCATTCTGCCCTCAGCCTCAGCACTTTCATGTCACACTTCAATCTTTCATTCATAAATGAAAATTAAAAATTAATTATAATTACTAAAACCTACTTTTATTTACCCAGACAACACCTTGGGCTAACACAATTTAAGATATTTTTACTTGGAAAGGTGAAATCAATGATTGTGTCACATGCTGGGAGACTAGTGGGTAGTCTGCATTCTTCTGTGCCACAGTTTGCTTGGAAATAGCTTTCCTGTTTTGAAACCATTATTGTCACCATTAGAGAAATCAGATAATACCTTGTGGTGTGTTATCTCATCCCTCACTAGTGGGAAAATGCAGAGCGATACAATAGTATTAGTATTCATTTTTGTATTAATTTTTAAAGTTTAAACATGAAGGTCTGGGAGGAGGAAGAAGGGCTTCAAATCCTTAGCTAGAATCAAGTCTTTCTTAACTCATTTATGGCTGATCAAGAGGGCTGAGATTTAATTTGTAATGATGATGTATTTACACTACTTTAGATAAAATCTTCCTGCATTCAGGGAAATGTTTGATTATTTGCTGGCTGCATCTGTCTCATGAGAGTTGGTTGAGAGAGATGTTAGTGGATTAGCTAAGAATTTATTTGCCTTCAACTCAATACGAGCATTGCTACAATGAGTTTAGTAGATTTATGAAGTCCTGACTCAATACTTAGGAGTCAAACAGGGTGGAATGAATTTTAGAATTTTTCAGAAAACTCAATGAAGGAAACAATGCACTTAATTATGCCTGCTTTTACAGCTATGGGCCATTCATGTTATCAACACTATATTCCTCCATAGCTCAGAGTAGACAGAAAGATCTCTCCATAGACAAGCGAGAGGATTTGAGAGGGGTCTGTGAAGTCTCAGATGGCTTCCTGCTTTCAGAGAGTACCACCAGCAAGAGGATTGTCATGGGCAAAATGACTGTGAACAGGATGTTACTGTAGAAAAGGGTTATCACCATTCAAAAGTAGCACAGAATTAACATTATTACTGTTTCATGGTAATAGTATTGCATTGTCAGTCTCCTTTGTCATTGTTCTTATCGTACGAGTAAGTTCACGTGTCACTTATCATCTGCTTTCAGGTACATGGACACAAAGGAATGCCATTCAGAATTTGCCATGTGTTTGGGCCATAAAAGATATCACAAAACTTGAAATTTCATTGCATTCTGTGATTTCATTGCTTGTTCTTTTCTTCCTGTATAAAATTCTAACGTAACATTTGTGAAGAATTCATAGAGTAGGCATTCAGTAAAATGATGTACTTGTTTTAAAAGAAAAAGTCCTGTTTCTGACTTAATTCTTTAATATAGAAATTGGATTTCAGAGAATGAAAAACAATTGGTAAGAACAGCTAATTACACACATATCTATGGGAAAAACTGGGGTTTTTTTACTCCATTTTTACACTAGATTCCATATTTTGCTCCCGCCATTTCTTCATGTCAGGAGCTTTTAATCGTTTTGTATGTCTCAGTTTTTAGGTTTTGGAAACATCAGAGAACCCAGAGCATTAGAAGATCCGAAATGCTGTCTGAAATGGGCTTCAAAAATACTGCATTGTGTTTGCATGTCTTCATACTTTACTCCTTTTTGCATCACTCAACTTCTGTTTATTTCCAAGCATATTTCCCACTTTGAGTGTCCTAGCCTGTGCTGTAATATATTTCACTCTTTGACAGTTGCCACACACTTTCATTTCATGTGATATGAATGACTTTCCCTCGGATCCACAAAAAATATGTTCAACTTCTTTCATGTAGTGCCATCACTGAATTTAACTCGAGGCTCAAGAGGGCAAAAGGTTTCCTAATTATTTACTGTGCCTCTTGCTGAAACGTTGACAAGAAAATGTCTGCTTATCAATTTGCTAAATGCTGAGAAATTGCATTTTTATGTGCTGTTAGTATGTAACCTTTTCACTGCTTCCCTGTGCCTTACATTCCTGATGTCTTTTTCAGATGTTGTTCTGAAAATGTCATAGATCAAACCTTTGAGTAAAGATGTAATACAGAACAAACCTGACTTGTTATGACCTTAAGACCTGATTTAGTTGGCTCCATTATTTGCGTTTACAGAATACAGCTTCCTAATCTGCATAGGGCAATATTTTTTGTTTTGGTTTTGTTTTCATTTTACTTTCCTGTGTTTGAACTTAGCATAAAAATGCTTCTACCCAGTAGAAAGAGCACTTCTTGCACAAAAATCTACATTCTTAGATAAGGAATGAGTGGCAAGTATGAGCCCACCTTACACTTTCAGGGAAATACCTTCCTCTACTTCCTCCAGTTACATATGCACTAACAAAGCTTCAGAGGAAGGAAAGAAGTTTGTAGTTGTTTTGTGTGTTCACATTTAACTAATTATTCTGGCAGGCCACTGAAAATGCTTCCTCTCTGAATCCTGTTTTCAAATTAGCCAAACTGAATTTCAAACAAGCTCTTTTACCAACTGCATCACTAACGGATTAAGGAGAGCAGATTTTAGCAAACAGGATTATTCCTGTCAGTGGTACGAACAGCACCACTGTCACTTGTTTTGGATTGATACTCAAATACTGGAGCCTTGACTGTAGATTCTAAGAGGAAAGGTTGGATACAGAGGGAAAGACGTGTTTGGACTGGGGCACTGCAGTTAATGTAGTTTAATTGGTTTCATTGATTTTTTCTTTTTTACCGTTGTAGCACAATAATTGCGAAGCACATTCTAGATACTGTCCTCAGTCGTCATAAGTGTCACTTCCCCAGAGAAAGGTGCCATTGTAAACATAAACATTCACATTGCAAAATGAAAAAAATAAATATTGTGTGTTATACTGTGCAGTATCTGTGAAAAACAAGAATTGTTTTTACATTATTCATTTATTTAGAAAATGCAGCTGGCCTGCTTCTACTTCTAAATCCTCTAATATGCCTTAAGAATGTCAGACTCAGATTCCATTGTAAGAACTCTTATTGCAAAATTAATTCTTTATGCTTACCTATGCAGACACTTGTAAAGGTGATGACAAAAATATGTCTTACCAAGCACAGATTACAAGGGGAGACTTTTGAGTTCTTTTCCAGAACCAATCTGTCACAAAGTTTTGCTTTGGAAAATGTTAAAGTTCACTATGGTGGTTGTCTTCCAGCTGGAACCCAGGCTGTACACCTTAATCTGCTTCCTGGTCTTGGTTTCAGGAAAGGACTTGGTTTTGCTGATGGAAGTTTCTGACAGTTAAAATGCCCACTGTGAAATCGTGGTAGCCACTAATCCAGACTAATTCTTTCCTTAGAAGCCAGAAATATCTTTGCAAGACATGATACATGTGCAGAAGCAAAAGCAACCCATGGCTGCTCTCCCCTTCCACACTTTAAAAGCAGACGTGTGTTGTGGCACGACCCTGGGAGTGAGTGATGTGACCCCTGCCCCATGAGAAAAGGAATTGGAGCCCCTAATGCTTCTCTCTGGCTGAAGCTGTGACCTTAACCTGTATGTAGTTTGAGAGAGGTGCTCACTGTGATCACTGGGCATTCATGGATCACGTGTCACACAAGTTTACTTTGAAACCTCCCTCAGCTCATGGTCCAGTTTACCAGACTCAACCTGTCATACATAATTCAAAATTCTGATTAAGCCATGAAGAAATCTGTTATTTCATTTCTTTGCATTGTGGTCTGCTTTTTAAAAACCCTTTCTCTGGGAGGGGTTATGAGTTTTCTGTTTGAGACAGCCAAGGGAATGTAAAGCATTTTTTTCCCGCAAGCAAATTCTACTCTACTAGTACTTGGGTGGAAGTAATTAATTTGGATTTAATCACAGTAAATTTTGCCTATAGAGCTATAAGCATTGTGGCAGTCAATTACAAAATCACTCAAGTAGTTGTTACTGAAGGAACGCAGGATGGGGGAAGAGTATTAATCTAGTAACCCAAAATTAAATTAGCCAGCAGAAAGAAAAATAACCCAAAGATGCTCCTGAAAAAAACTCTTCCATTTTTTCAAGGATTCTTTTCACTCTTCCCCAAGTACCATCAAAAAGTTTTCTAGACAACTCTTTCTCCCCAGAAAAGTAATTGAAAAGGGCATCTCATTTGCAGATGAGCTATGTCTCTGAATACGTTAGTGAAAATATACAGCAGCCAAGTCACTAAAGGAGCATGTATAATGAAGAGATTGTCATCAGGTTCTAGAGTGATATCTGTTTGTAAATTCATGTGTTGCAAGCTTTGAACAACTAGCAAATCTCCATGTCAGTCAAACCCATGGTACCTGTTTGATTTCAGATGTATTTTTGAGGTCCACTGAGACCAAAAAAGAGCTTCCCATGTTGGCAGTCATTTCCCAGCCAGGTCAAAAAGGCAGAGCTCATCAGGGTGACATGAACGTGTTGACATAATGTTTCATTTTACAAAATTTATAAATCAAAGGACTTCGCTTTTTTTCAACAAATACCAATACCAGTCTTCATTTTATTCTTATCTGAACTTGTAAGCAATAAAAGAGTTTAATTTTTCTACTATTCTAAGACACATCCACTTTTACATGGATGCTGAAAATAGGAATTAATGTGTTTTAAGATGACAGATTGAGCTGTTTGTAACGATCAAGTTTAATGCAATTTTTGCCTATACAAATCGAGCAGTTTTGTGATTTATTTTTAATTTAGAAATTCTACAACTTCACCATTTACACAGAGTAAAAACAACTCTTAAAAGGTTTTGTAGGCCAAACATATTTCTGCTTTTTAGCAGAAAACAGTAAAAAGTACCCAACAAAAATAGAATTTTCTTTCTTCTGGCTTTCCCATCAAAGTGGGTTTTTTTGACAGTGCACATGAAATATACCACTTAGTTTTCCATGGTCTGAAGATACAATTTAATTTCACTGCTGATTAGCAAAGAATGCTTAATTAGAATAACAATGGACATCCAACTTACTGCCTTTCTTGCCTCATACAAACCCTATTAAAAACACATCAGATGACCTGTACTGCAATGCCATAGATTGCCCAATTTGTAAGTTCTGGTATGACACACACATAGATTTTTTCATACCTCTGTATACCCCTTTTGAAATTCTCTTTCACAGGGCTGTTGTGAGAGAGATGGGTGTTGGATTCTGCTGCTATATGTAGCCTTTCATTTGGCTATTTGTGATTTGGACTAGGCCGCCTTGTGTACAAACAAGCTCGAATGTTCTTAGTTTTTGTAATACACTCTGGTGAGTAGAGGATGTATTTTGTAGTAGGAAGTAAAAGAAATAGTTTAATCACCTGTTGAAGCATTAATTCAATTGAACTCTTGGGGAATAGTTATACCAGGTAAATAATAGCTCTTTGGCTTGAATCTACCTAGAAGTGTGAGCCTAGAATTACATTTGTTCTTTTCCCTGCTCGTTGGTGTACACGTGCAATTTGGTCACATTACAAATTAAAGGTCTCAACCACAGGTTCCAAGAAGAAATGGAAGTCTGGATGAGACAACACCTGGCATCAGAAAATGGATTCCAGGAGAGCAAAATGGACATACGAAATGGCATGTTCTCCAAGTGAGTTTGTAAGAGGATTAGTTCTCCTGTGTAGCTGTTTCACTTTCAAATGACAGCCTCAGACCTCAGGGTGCTGGTGACAATTCAGCACCATCAGCAAGAGGACATTCCATGAGCTCTATGCAACATATTGTTTTTCCTTCCTCAAAGGAGAGTTTCCAACAGATCCTAAAACATGAGGGCAGACTAAATTTTTAAGAATATCCATTGTACTTATTAGTGTCATCTTGGTTCAAAAGCTAATTGAAATCAAGAGCTTCTCTATTATTTCCCATTTATGGGCATGTTCAGTAGAAGCAACTTGAGCCATGACTGAATTTGAGTATTTCATTAAAATAACTGCATTAATTGTACTGCTTTATTGAAATATTATTAACTGCCCAGCATACTTGAGCAGTTTCTTAGATCTTTCTTTAGAAAGATCTGTGTTCTTTCTCCTATGAACATTTTGATTCAAATGTCTACTTTTTTTATAATGTGTTATGTCTGTCTTGGGTTACATTATGAGAGATGAAAGTATTTCTTTTACAAACATATTAAAATAAATTGTCAAAATCATATCTTATCCAAATGCACTGTTTCCTCTGGGATTACATGTTAAAATATGTTATGAACATAATTTCTTTGTCAAGGAGTCAATTGTCTCATCAATGAGTCAATGACTCAAAAGAGTCAATGCTCTTTTATGAAGACTGGAAAGAGGCAGGAGAGATTGTTTCTGTACCAACTTCTGAGCCTGCTCAGGGAAGAAGAGGATCCAGACCTACATGTGAGAATATGGAATTACAGCAGGGAACCAAAAGCCTGCAGCTGCAGCAGACAGCATCACACTTAATGAGAAGGAGAGGAGAGACAACCAGGCCCAACTGGCAACAGGAGGTGGAAGAGGCTTGGAAAGAGGAGATGGTAATTTCACTATTTATTTCAGTAAGACTGCAATTTCATAACATGTTTTGTTCCGTCATAGTATCCTTAAGTGTGGATGTGTGAATACACCAAACTTTACTGGTCCTTCTAATTCTGATCTCTCAGATGCTTTTTTTTATTCAAAAGTAAATGAAAAATTACACACTCTGAACTGCATAAAAAACAGGGCATAGACATCAGTGAAAGGGTGTAATTAAGTTAATTTCCTTTTAAATAATCAGATTTCTTTGCTGAGAAGGGGGAAAATAAACATTGCTGGGATAATTAAGTGTTAAGTAAGAGAATGTGGCAAGTGGCATAAACAGAAATGGTATTTTTCTTTGTGTCCTTTAATGTGCAAAAGAAACTACTGATTATAATTTATCACATCATTTAAGAAGGGACATTCATTAGCTCAAAGTTTGTAATTTTTTTTATCCTAGAGTGGCAACATGTGCCCACTTGTGGGGAAACTCCCTTCTCAAAGTTCAGGTGCTGACAGGAATCTCACTGCCACAGCTGCCCTGCCAACCTCCTTTGTGTCTGCAGCAGCAGCAGCAGCCAAAGCCAAGCACAGACAAAGCTCTGGTGCCCTCAGATCAGTGTGGCTACACATTGTCACAGGCTACTGGGTACTCTCCTCTAACGTGCTTTTGTCCAATTTGGGGGTGAATAAAGAGCTTTATCATTGGGTTGGAACCCCTCAAATGACAACAGTCAGGTCTCAGTGTGTATGACACATCCTAAAGTGTGTTTTCGGTACAGAATTGAAGTTGGATAAGAATTTAGGTCTATCAGTGTGTTTGGTCTAATAATTAAGTAACAGCTTCCTTGTATCAACTTAATGCTTGCTTACCACATCTACAATGCCATGTATGGTTTTCAGTGGTCAAGGTGTTGGTATGAAAAGCCTTTTGTTTCAAATTAACTATGAATGATATGCAGAAAAAGCCCAAAGTATCATGCTTCTTAATACTGCAGTAAGATTTAAGAAGTTTATTGTTTATTTTCTTAGACTAAACCAGATTATTTCTTAAATCAGATATTTATATATGAAACACAATTTGTGAGAAGGAAATGTTTATGTAGAAGAGGAAAGCCATTAAAATAATTTCTGGCAGAATATTTGTAGCTGCAGTTAGACTGATGTACAGTGGAAATTCTCAGGGAGGTGTGCTTTTCTTTACAGACCATAATGACTTTAGGTGGGGTTTTAAAAAGTCTATGGTGTTTGGCAATCCTTTTGGTAGTAATCCATTGAAAAAATGTGGAAGGGAATACAGAGGTTTTACAAATGGAATTTATGTTCACAGAATCAATGTATTACCTATGTGTGAAAAAATCTTATTCCTTCCTTTCCTTTTACTTTGATGTGTATTGATAGAGCCCCAAGGCAGCAGAAGTATATTTCAAATTTGGGTAGCTGTGGCAGACAATGCAGTGAGCTGGTGCAAGGTGTCAGGATGATGAAGCAGCAATTCACAGTGCTTCATTTGCAGAGTAGGAAGAAAGGAGGAATGCTGGAATGAGCTATAAGTGAGGGCAAAGGATCCCTGTAGTCATAGATCATCAGCTGAATGCAATGTCATGGGATGAATACCACCCTGAGTCCTCAGCAGTATCACTTAGGTGCTTATATCTGTCCTTTGTGACCTGTGGGAACATTCCACCACCTTCAGTAACCTTGCAAAAATCCCATTTAAATAGAAATTGCAGAAGGGACACTAGGACACTAAGATAATATCTATCTAAAAATCCATATGTTATAGTAACTATGATGCTATTATCAGGTGGCAATCCTTACACAGTTTAGAATGCTCCTTGAGATCATAATGCCTTCTGCTGCTGTAATTATTACATACAAAACAGGAAGAAGAAATGTTTAATTTTTATTTGCTTTCTCTGCCAGTAAGGACAAGTACAGGTATTAGGTTTAAATTAGTTATTGTTCATTTTCTGGTGAAGACACAGTGTCAGTAGTTGATAATTTGAAATGGTCAAGTAGCAACTATTGTTTCTTCTCTAAGACACTGTTGAAGAGCTGAATACTACTGAATTGCAAATAGGCTTGCCTCTGTCTCTGTTGTTTTTGTACTTTTTCAATATCTGTTTTTATTGAGCAGCTTTGATAGAAAAGCTGTGTGACGAGATATTAATTTCCTTCCTTCCAATTTTCCACTGCAGATTATTTTGCTTTGCAAAGCTAATCATAATCGGTCGAATGCAAGTTTTTTCTTTCAAACTTACTTTTATATTACTTTATGATACTTTAGCATAGTACATTTTTGCACCTGATTCATAGTTTTCTTCAGTAATGATAGTAGGTTTTGAAAAAAGGTTGAGTTTTCAGATGCATAATGTGCATTGCTTTCACTTTTTGGTTTGAATGGTGAAGCAGCACCTGTAGCTGAAACTTCTGGGGTACATCATAAACTGCAAGAATGGATTAGAACTAAGAACAGTGATGTTTCAAATTTGCTGTGCCTACTTCTAGCTATCATATAATTTAGATCTAAAATTATGTTCTGCTTGAATACTAAATACTCAAAGCAGTGGGATCTACAAAGTGAGGCTAAAAACCTCTAAAAAGTTTCTGTTGCTTCCTCTGCTGAAAAAACCCCAACCCCACAAAAAACCCAAAAACCAAACCAAAACAAACCCAAAAAACCCCAAAACCACCAAAAACCCACAAAAAGAAAACCCAAAAATGCCCCCACAAACCCCACCCCAAAAAAATGACCCCCAAAACCTCACCAAACCCCAAACACCCCCCTACCACTTCCCTCCCCATTACGCAGAACTCCCCATTTTGTTTCCAGAAGTGAGTAGTGTAAAATTCAGGTCCTACAATATTGTGCTTGCTCTATCTACTGTAGTCTTGTTTAAACTCAGTTTTAACTCACAGAATTTAGACTGAAAATTGAAGATTTTGTATTGAAGAACATACTAGGGACATACTAGAGTCAGGAAAAAAGAATTCTAGGCTTTGTTTTCAAAACTTGCTTGGGTGAGTTTGACTACAAATGCTGCACGTTGTTTAAGCCTGTTGATATACTGTTAATGGCACTCCCAGACTGAGGGAATCACTAAGCTTCCTTCCCACAGCACTGCATTGCAGAGCTGTGAGAATAAATACTTGTGGATGGTGATTTGCAGGTGCTATTAAATAGATCTATTCTACACTACAGTTGCCATGCACTTCTAAACTGCCTTGGATTCACAATATCTGTTCTATTAATTTTATATTCATCTTGGAAACACTGTCTTCTGAAAGCTCTCCTGTAAGAATGGGATCAGCATAAACAGGATGTATGACAGCTGAGACTGAGCAGTTGCACAGCTATTTAGGTTTCCAGGCCCCTCCCTCTGCTTTGTTTAAGGAAGGTAGACATTGGAGATATCTATGTGATCTGTCTCAGCCTTCACCCCTGACAATTGTGTGAAAATTTTGTCTCTGTGAGAGATAACTCATGAAGAACACACTGCGTCTATCAAACCTGTTATAATTAAGCCTCTCCTGTCTTCAATGATAATCAAATGTGATATTTTGTGTTGTAATTCTAGGATTAAGAAGTAAGCTTCTGAATGTATGGGAAAATTCTAGTAGTAAATCCCATTTTGATTTCATGAGTACTATATGAAAAGATGTAGTGTGATTGTAACTGAGGACTCACCATAGATGTAATAATTTTCAGATTTGAAAACACACTGTTTTAGTAGTAGTATATATTAGTAGTATATAACTGCAATTAAAATAATCATCTGACTTGGGAAATGCAAGACATGTAGTATAAAAAAAAGGGCCAACATATGACAAATCTGGGAGTGCTGAATAAGTAATCTGAAGCAAAGTAGAGATAAATTCTATTAATTTGAAATGAATTAATTAATTAGAAAAAGTAGCTCTATAAATATTTGAAATTTTCATGCACTTAAATTGTTATTGTAATAACAGTTGCAAAAAGTGTGAGTCACACAATAGAAGATTGATGTAGCTGCTCCTATCCCTGTGTGTCAGAAGCAGAATGCACTGAGCTGTTTGGGTGTTTCTACAACAAGCAAAAGTTGAAATATCACAGTCTTAGAGCCCAGGGTATTGAGGTAAACCGAGAGCACCCTCTGGGTTTCTGTAATACATCAGGCTGTAATTTGTGGTTATTCAGCAACTGCCACAAAAATAATTGCACTTTACCTATAGTCAGCTGGAGCAGGACTGCAGGATTGCCACCTCAATGCAAGCTATCCTTAGTCATGAATCAGAGCCCTGGATATTTTCAAAAGCTAGGACTTAGCCAATTATCCCCATTACTCTTCTCTCTTGATTAGTTTTAAGAAGTTCTGTGAACTGATTAATCTACTCAGTCATTAAATAAGGGAACCAGCAGACTCATGGGCTGTCCTGGATTGAAGAAGACAGCTAAAGGGTACTACTACCTTTGGACCTGAAGGTAAGCAAGCGTTACTGCATCCTCCTCAGTGGTGGGGGAACTGAAATCATGGTGGTTAAATTAATTCACAGAAGTCCCTAAAATTGAACTGGGATAGACTTTTCTCGGAAAGATTACATAACATGCCTCAAGAACTGTTCCCATTCAAGAACCTGGAATATTCTTCACTTAAATGCTCTGAGTCGTCCCCTGCAAATAGAGTTACTGACTTCAGGAATACGTTTGGTGTGGGCAGCTCAGGGTGCAGCTGCAATGGGAGGTGGTGGGAACCCGAGATAGGAGTCTGTGAACTGCTGATCCTTTGCATGACAAAGGATTGGGGACCTGGTGAGGGACACTCGGGGACACGGCAGGAGCCGAGGACTCCAGACTTTCGCACACTTAGGCTGTGAGGGGATAAAAGCTCAGGGATTTCTTTTGCGGGGTCCCTCCTTGAAGGCACCAGCTCCAAGGTGTTATTTAGTGTTTGCACCGAGATTAAACCATTTGAAGGATCTGGATGTCTGAGACTCTGCTGTGGGAAACCTAGAGTAAAGAAACCTGGTCTGACTGAGCATGGGGGCACAGCTGCAAAGGGGCTTTGGTCCCAGCTCAGGCTGTGGGAGTGGGACTGCAAGAGTGGCTCCTGGATGGGAGAGGGAGAGTTTCCCTAACACTACTGATAACTAGCTTTCCCTGGAAGTGTTTTGAGCAATTGCTAAATAATTTTTATAGAATTGTAAAGAAGTGTAAAGTTAGTTATATGATCGTCTGTGACAGATGGAATTTAGGGATTGCTTGTTCTCAGGTTTCAAAGTAAT
This sequence comes from Phylloscopus whistleri, assembly GCA_017589585.1. Lineage (NCBI taxonomy): Eukaryota > Metazoa > Chordata > Aves > Passeriformes > Phylloscopidae > Phylloscopus > Phylloscopus whistleri. The sequence goes on along the minus strand of JADMLD010001407.1, from coordinate 131,884 downwards.
CTTGTGAAGTGTGTGGTATCATGAACACAAAAAGTGCCACTAACACCAGCTGAAAACTTTCAGCCTGATTTTTTTTTTTCATTTTATTTTCTTTTTACTGATAGGAGTTCATCTCTATAAACTTTGTCCAGTTGGTATGTCAGGGAGAAAAGAAGTAAAATATTGAGATATGTGAAACTATACTTCAGAGAGCTCAGGTCACATATTCTAAACCAGTATCAGGATCAAATCACTTTATTGAAGACTTAACATATAATTAACAATCAATGAACTATATATTAAGAATCAATATCAGAAAATCCACAAAACTAGATGCTTACAAAATGTTAACAAATGCCCACAAATTTCGAAGCGCTCTTTGTAACTAATCCTACCCTGAGAGATGGGCTCAGACCCCCTTCCCCCATGAGCTCTCCACCCTCCCTGAATGATGTGTAGCCCCTCCAGGTTTGGGTGCCTGCTTGGTGCACCTCAAGGTCTCAGTCTCCTGGTTGGATTGTGACTGTTCATCATGTCTGATGACAAAGATGCTCTGTGAGGTCTTGGCAGAGGCTGTGCTGCTGTGTGACCCCTCGTGGCACCATCAAAACATGTTTTGGCCACCTCTGTGTCGACCTCCAGGTCTCCCTCTCTTACAAATGTTCGTGCTTCAACAATTCTTTTCAGGCTGGCTTCTTTATTTCAGAAGTCTCTGTAATTTTTCAGTTATTTAATCCAGCTGATGATTGTCTTTAACATGAACTGTGTGGGGCAGATGTCCTCCCAGATAGCTTTGTGTAACATGAGTCACTCACGCTGTTTACTCTTGCGCTTCTGTCATTGCAAGTGTTATTCAGGACAATGGTCAAAGGTGGACCATGGGAGCACTCACGTATTATGCAGTTGAAAAGAAATATTTACAGTAAGTGTTTTGAAAACTTTTGGTTAGTTTTCAGTTGTGAGTGGATGGAAATCTTGGTGTTGAAAATATCAATTCAGATGTTAAAAGACAAATGTGAATTCTTTGGAAATTTTCACCCTGTCATAGTTTTGCCATGCACTTGCCCATGCTTGTCTGTCTGTTGGCACAGTTCATCTTTCTGCCCTTAACAGAACAGAACCATATGGAAAAACCAAGGATAGATCTAAGTGCTTTTGTGTGTCCTTGATAATAAATACATACATATGACTCCCTTCATAACTATTATGCTAACTCTTATGTAACATATTTCCCAGTTTGGTCTTTATATTCATTTATATTTTACAGTGTGTTAGGGCACTTCAAGTCTTGCATTATGCTCCCATAATAAGCTGTTGATAAGATGAATTATGCTGCATTCTTCTGCTTATATGGATTAATGAACACTGTGTTTTCTGTTGGAAAGGACATTTGCTCTCTGTTCTATCTTAACTGTGTCTGCTTTGTAGTGATATTTTGTAAAAGCTTTAAAATTAAATCTTATCCATGTGTTCAGACATATGTGTTATGGTGATATCAAAGGGGTTTTTTTGTTTTACCTCTAAGTGGAATTCCTCTTAAATCACCTTTGGTTTAGCAAAAGCAGACAAGGGTATTTAAATGCTTGGTCAAGTTAACTTTGCATTTTTTTACAAGTTTTACAAGTTTGTTTACATGTAAAAGTTACATGGTAAACAGGAAAGTGCAAGTAGAAATAATGAGAACATTGCTTTCTTCCTGGCTTACCTGCAGTGAACACTTTAAAGGATATATACAGATGAACAGAGATTCCATTTCCGTGGTTTTTTTTTTATCTCCAAGCCTTTACTGCACTACCTAGAGTAGAATTTAGGTGTTATTTGCAGTGTCAGTAGTCTGTAGGAGTGAAAAAACTTCTCATGTTTAGCACAGGGCTAAGTACATTCAACACTCATGACAATGTTATAGCGAAAAGTATTACAGGACTTGATGAAAGTAATTTGCAGTGTTTTGGTTGAAGACTGAAAAATCACACCTGCAAAGACATAGGCTCCAAATTCTTGTGGAGAGCAAAACATAGTAATTGTCTCTACAATCCAGAACAGCTATCCTTTCTTTTCTCGACAGCCAAAGAAGCAGAAAATAAGAGGAATGTATTTGTGCTGCAAAAGTAATTGAAGTACCTTGGTATTAAAGAAAACTGCTCTTTCCAGTCCTGTCAGAAGAGGGAATAATGAACCTTGCTACAACAAGGTAAGTACTTTTTCCTTTTCCTTCATGGCTGACATTTTGCAGCAGTGTGTATATCATTGACAGAGACTTGATTACGGTACCAAAGAAGATTCACACATTCTAGCAGGAATGATACCTTTCTGGCTTCTGGAGGCCAGTCACTATTATTGCTGTGTATTTCTTGTTTTACTTTAGTTAAAGCTGCTGATATTTTTCTACCTTTTCTTACTCTGTAAAATGGATTTTACAGTATGTCCTTTGTCTTTTTCTATTATAAACTCATAATGTATAGGTTGGCTGTGGGTTTGGCTTCTGATCTTTATTTTAGTATAAATTACATTAAAAATCCAGGAGGAAAGGAACAATCTTTATTACTTTGATATAGATTTTTTTTTTTTTTAGTGCAGCAAATCCGTGGGGACCAAAGGCTGTCTTCATCTACCTCCAGAAAATTTAGTGCATTGGGTCTCTATGCATCACTGCCCAACACTGGGTTCATTATGAAACCTTTTCTATACTAAGTAGCTTATCTTTAACAAGTAAATCCACTAGAGTTCACATATTATGTACATGATTGCAGCAGGAGTTACAGTAGGTATTAAAAAGCTGAGGTAGATAATACATTTATAAATGGTAATGCAAGAGACATAGCTCAAAACGCTATTGCAACCCTCACACTGCAACTGCAGCTGCTATGGGAAGAGCTTACCCTTTGTCACAGCAACAAATCCCAACAAAGATATGGTTGCCAAATTTTCTTCTTTTATAAATATGTGATCAATGACAGCTAACTATGACAGCTACAAAAGTTTCCATGAGCTACATCTCCTCAGACATTATGGAGAAGAGTAAATAAAGTAAATAGTAATCTGAACAGGACATAGATAACTGAGAAAAGCATATTTTAGGTGTTGCATGGGCCAAGGGGATGTTACTTAATTTTCATTATTGTATGTACACCTGCAATCCAGTACTGCATTCTGTATATCTATAATTCTTTTTCAGAATCTCCACAATCGTGGATTAATAGAATAGTTTGGGTTGGAAGGGACCTTTTGGGTTGGAAGGGACCTTTTGGGGTGATTATCTTCTACCACACATACGGTAATCGGTTGATTTACACGTGTTCCTTTTGCTAAAAGCCATGAGAAGAGAATAACATGGGACAAAATAATTCCATTTAGTTTTAGGTTAACACTTCTAGCCCCACAGACGAACTAAGCGGTGATTCTTGGTGAGGGCAATATTCCATCACCAATACAAAAAAACCCCAAAACTCAGAGCTGGTTTTGTTAAACTTCTGCTTAGGATGAATGCTTGAATGTTCAAACATCATCAAAATTCTCTATTTTAACATTCTGAAATGTATTTTTATGTTCTTTATTTTTGGTATTAAATATTAACAACACAGGGTATTTTATTGCTTCAAGAGTTCTGAAGACTTCAGTCTTTACTTACAGTTTGAATGAGTGGATATTTTCAAATCTCAGGTTTTTTAGTGAAACTGCCATTTTTCCCTCTGTACATTTCTAGTTATGCTCCTCTTGAGTCTATAAAGTGCAGAGTGGTTCTTGATTATACTGTTTGAAACAGTGCTTAATTTGTATACAGAGATCTGTAAATGTAGCAGTTTCAGCTCCAGTAACTACTGAAGTGAAAACTCCTTTCTTCTTGTAAGCGAACCTCCTTTTCTTTGATCATTACTTTTTCCATGACCATGCGTTTGCTTTCTCTGATCCGTTTTTTGCTACATGCTTTTCCTGTACTTCCTGATTGTACTATAACCATGGCAATTTAATCCAGAGTAACCAGAACATGTACAAGCAATTTATATTTTGTAGGCACTGAAATTCAAGGCCAGTCCAAAGACAATGTCAGATGTGAGCAATGCATTCAAGACAAAACCGTGAATCATTGCAGCTGGAGGAATGGCCCATTTTCAGAGCTCACCACTCTCTTCTTCCCTGCTGTTATTGCTCTGGAGATGTGGGACATATTTTGCATGATGGTGTTTATTCAAAAGCCTCATCTCCCTGTTCAGGATGGAGTCTGAATTTCAATTTTGATACACTGCTGACACTAGAAACAGATGGCTGTGAAGCCACTGGAGTAAAATAGCTGCTGAGAGAGGTTAGCTGAGTTTGTGTCTTGTGTTTTGAAAACAGAAATGCCAAGAGCCAAGGAGATTTATATCTGCTTCCCAAACTGAAAGGATCTGGTATCTTGCATTGCTTATTTTGATTACAATCAACATTTTAAAGTCATTTAGACAATTCCTTCTAGTGGTATTCCTCTAAGTAACAGTCTGGAAGAGGTGAAAAACTGATGACTTGTGTCTTATGACAATCAATACATCCTCAGGCTTTTCAGAATGGTTAGAAGCTAAAAGCTCTGACTTAAATCTAATTTGTATCAGAAAAAGGAATGTGATGTCATTTCAATATAGATAGTGATAAACATTGGGAATTCAGTAATATAAATAATAGAGCAACTAAACTGGAGGTCAGGGACTCAAAAACCTTAATTTATACCATAAATCTTTGTAAACTCTTGCTGGGAAATTTTTCCATCCTCAATATTTAGTTATTTATTTAATCATTTGTTGTTAAAAGGAACAAGGAGGCATTTAAAACAGACAGTGCAAAACTCATTTCCTGTGACTAAATGGTACTGGGAATTTATACCAGGGCAATAATTATTTTTCAGAACTATCTGTAGGTCTCACCTACTATCAAGATTTCAGAACCTAATAAAAATGTATAATAAGATGGAGCCTCTCCCTCAAGAAATGCATGTCCTACAGAAACATAGAGAGCCCAGTTAGGATACTCCAATCTCAGTCTTACTCTCCCATGGAAGCAAAGCAGTTAACATCCCATAGGAGACCTTGCTAGCTAAGAAACTTTTAGCTAATGGTCTTGCCAGTCAGCACAATTTAATTAACAAGAGACTGGATTATGTAAAGGGAGAGGATTCTTTGTAAATGGTTATCTGTAGGTTTTCAATTGCTCATGTTAATTATCATATTTAGCTTATCTGGCTGAATTTTGGTGAAGGAGTTAAATATTCTAGAGATATATAAATTCTGCCCCATTTTGGCAGAGTTGTTGTGTTGCCCAGTGTTCTCTCCTACAGCTATAGTGATAAGCTGCCTGTTTTCTGATCTGATCTTAATTGTAGCTCTGGTTATTTTTTCATGAAACCACTATCAGTAAATAGTTAGAGTGTGCCTCAGTGGAAATTCATTGAGGTTCACTGAAGTTCTTCCTGTTATTTGTCTCTGTTGAAATGATTATGCAAACTGGATGTAAATGAAGTTCCAAAAATGTCTTGGATGTGCTCCCAAGTACCTGCAAATCTCCATTGTTCACTGCTGTCCATTAGCCACAAAGTCCCAGTGAGCCCTTACAGCCAGAGTTCAAATAACACACTTACACTGGTTATTTTCTTCTTGCTGGCACGTGCTTACTTGAACTTACATTGCCACATATTAAATAAAGCCCCCCAAAATACTGAAATGGAAGTAAAAATGCTTAAAACCAAAATGAACAGTGGTTTAAGTATAAAAAAATTCAGCAACCACTCTATTAATTCCCAAGGATCATACTGTTTTTCTACATGTCATAATTACAGTCAAATAGTGGTAAATGCATGACCTTGTTTCATACAGTCATGCCTTCAACAAGGTTATTCCTCTCCTTTATCTTTATTTAACAGAGCCTATTGTATTCTCATGTATGGTTTGATGCAAAACCAATGTAGTCTTTAATAGCTTTTGAAGGAAATTTCTTTAACGTGTATCCACAGAAACACTTGTGAAATCAACATATTTGCATTTCAATACAACTATGTTTAACTGGCTCAAAATGAGGTTGACTGTCCCTCAACTTGTACCTCTGTAGAAAGGCTATTTTTAATTGCTTCTTTGGGCAATTCTTTCTACTTTGCAGTGCATGAATGCTTTTACACTCTGACCCATGGTTGTGTATACATGATGTTATTGATTTTGTGAGGCAAGTGGACATTAGTGAGCAGCAGAGGATGACAGAAACAATAGTGTATGGCTCTGAAAATATTTTATCCTTTTTAAAGACAGTTTTGATTCAGAAAAGCTTAAAATCTGTAATTTTCATAAAGGCATTAGAATGCTTTATTATTTCTTCTCACACGTGCACACCACACAGACATTGCACAGAGTAATATCAGTAGCAGCAATTGCCTCACATCACTAATACCTGCTTTAGTGTTGGCAGAAGGAGAAAAAAATATGGGGCTTGTGGGAGCAGGGACTGATGATACCGGAATATCTTGTCAGCCTTAGGCAGCTGCTTATTTCTCATAGAACTAGACACAGCAAAAACCAGACAGTGCTGCAATGCTGCTTAATGGATATTTACCTGCTCTGATCATTTTTTAGATGGTAACATAAGTTCGTCTACATTTGCTCTATTAGATATGCAGGCAGTCTTCCCACCGGTGTTGGATGGTTTGGATTTTTGCTGAAGTTTTTTGGGGGAGTGTTTTTGGTTGGTTGGTTTTGGTTGTTGTTGTTGGGTTTTTTCTTTTTTTTTTTAATCTATGTCTATCATTGAGTTTAGAAATTCAGAAAATATTCCCTTTCCATTCCAGATTTTTTTTTTAGTTGTGAAAGCACTACAAGTATGGTATAAGAAATCACTGAAACGTTGCTTTACTTTAATCACACAGGGGAACAACAACGGGGATTTGAAACCCTAATGGCAGAAACAATAATATAATTCTTGCAGAAGTACAAATTTCTCAAGACAGCTTTGTACTACATTTAGAAGGACTCCAACCTCTTAGGCCCTGTAGTAATGGAACATTTGATTCCAAGTTACTGAACTTCAGCTTTTGTTTTATGGAAAGCTTATAGTCTAAGCATGGCTTAAATGATGAAAGGTGTATAAAGAGACACCTTTGTTCAAATGCTTACATAAAAATACACCTAGAAAGGAACGTGAGCTGACAAATCAAAGCTAAAGAAAAGAATTAGCGTCAGATTGGCTGTTGGATGGAAGGAAAAACACAAGCTATAAATTTAATAGGGTAGAGATATGCGTTTGAGCCTTGAACAACTGGTTGTAGCACATTAAAGAAAAAGATCAAAAGGATTAAGAGAAAAAGTAGGCAACTTGAACAGAATGCTGAGTGCTTCATCTATTTATAGTTTGCAATGCTGTAGAAATCATTGCGATTGCCCACTCTAACTACCTGTGTAACTTCTAGTTTGAAACCTTGTAAGTAGAAGGAGTCATTCCAGACCTGACTGACTGTAAATTGCCCCTTCCTGGCTCTAACAGTGCTCTCACTCCCTTGCTGTTCCACTGAACACCACAGGGTGTACAGGGACCTCTCCATTCGAGTACGTCAGCATTGCCCATGTGCTTATTCCCTGTTGTGAGAGGCAGCTGAGTTCATGTTTGCCAGTTTCATGAACATTATTTAATCCAAAAAACTTTTACTGGATTTAAAAAAGAGCTGTCCAGAGATACCAGAAACATTTGTGAATGAGTTTCTTTTTATTTATAACAGTCTTTGATTTACAGGCAAATACAAGTATATGCATACACATGGACACAAATGAGAAGCATTAACTCAACTGGTCAGAGCATGGTGCTAATAAAACCAATAATACTCTAAGGAACTTTTGATCTCAGCCTGAAATTGTATGAATGCATGGTTTAACCCATTCCAAGTTTTATGGAATTTTAAAGGAAAAAAACTTCTCCTTGGATATTTAAAAACAGTTTTCTCCTTTTAGCTCCTTCCTTACTATTTAATTTGCATAGCATCTAGGCATCCCAATGTATACCATTCCCCCTTTTTCTTTCCTAGTGCTTCATACTTCCGATGTTCTAGTCTAAATTTTCTAGCAGTTCTCAACCTGGGAAATCACATGTTATTGTACAGTCTCTTTGTTGATCATTTCTCTGTCTTGTTCTGAGCATACCTTTTCCTCATTCTTATCACTAAAGGAGCAGGACAAAGCAGAGCTTCTCCCAGAGCTCCTAGTACATAAGAGATCAAATGCCACAATCACAGAAGACTACAGTACCTGTTTTCTGTGGCAAAGGGTTTTCAGGCCACAGTCCACGTGTTATCCTTTTTTAATTTCAGAGTATTTAGAAAGAATACCCAGCAGTTTGTGTGTGCAGGCCCTGCCCTTGTATTTGGCCCTGCTACAAATAGCAAATGAGGGAGAGAAGTGTCTGTGGTCATCCTCTCTGAGCCTTGTTCTGCTTTGCTGCTGGGCAGCCTGTTTGGTTCTGGTGTAGGGGTCATAACCTGGCACTCTGCAAGTGAGCAAGACCTGTGCCATGCTGTGAAGGCAAGGAGTTTTCTTTTCATGCCTCATTTATAAACTGCATCACTGATCCTATGAAGCAGAAGCTGCTACTTAGAAAATGAAACAAAGTTTCATTAACAAAGTTAATGAGCAGAGGAATCTTTATCTATTTATTTTGGATTCTCAGTACAAGGAAATACACTCAGAAGTATGTTTGCTTTTGCATAGTTTTTGAGTCTTTTCACGAAGAGAAGAGAAACATAAAAGTTACAGGCTGTAGCCTGTGATGAAGATGACTGAATTTTTCAAAACATGAAAAATCAAAATTTTCAAATCAAAATATGATCAATGTGCACTTTAGGACTTGTCTGATGAAGTGTTACTTGTATCACTGGGTAAGAATTTTTACTGTATTCTTAGCTGAGCTGAAGATTGCACAGCTGCCATCACTGGGAATTCTACTGATGGCCTGATTGGGAACAGGACTCTCCTTTCCCTACTTGCATCCTGTGATGTGTTGCAGACAGATCACATCCTGTGTGCAGACAGCAGCACATTTTCTCTGACTGCAGAGATTGCCTCTATTCTGCTCCAAGGCGACAACGATTTGCAGATTAAAATGCCCAAAAGTTGCGCTTGTATCTTATCAGTGATAGGAAGATTAGCATACCCAACCTAAAGCCAGTGAATTTTTTGTGTTGTTTTGTGAATTACTATGATATAAAAAACAGAGACCAGAAGGTTTGTGCTGTTCTACAGCCATGTTTTATGGCCCTATTTTAAATGGCCACTTTCAGAAAACAATTCAGTTGAAGAAATCAGAAGGTATGACTCAAGGTTTCCCTCCTAGAAAGTGCTCCCTAGCTCCTACCCTGGCTTCATTAACTGTCCTGGCCTCCTTAATGCAGGCCTCATCTTCCGTCTGTGTTTTATAAAAGTAGAGGGAGAAATTTACTTTCAGAAGAGGATTCTATGCTCTGGTTCTGTGTTGGAAGAAGTGTCTTCTTTCAGCCCTGATTTAGGCTTTATCTATGGCTTCACTGGAGAATTTGCAGCAAAACATGTAGGAAAAAGGTCAAACTGTTTTGTGATCATTATGTGTATAGATCTGTACCTTTCTGAGGCAGAGACTATTCAGTTGTTCCTTTTTAAAACAAGAGGCTGTACTATGCTTTCCATAGAAGTTCAGTGATCATGCAGGAAGAAATCCCTTCTTAAATATCATACCTCTCCCCCATAATAAAGTGCAAGTCTGCTGTTTAATTTTAGCTGAGTATACTAGTAGAAAAATTTACATATAGTAGGCAAGAGAGGGCAAGACAAAACTATCTAACTTTAAAAGTTTCCCCTTTAAATTAAGGTCTACTTTCCTAAAAAAATACTGCACCGGGGATTTGTTTTTAAAATTCTTCTATCTCCAGTTATCGTAATCTGTATTTCCCTTCAGTAGTGTGTGTATGAGGGAAAATACAAGTGAGTGTCTTTCAGATACCCATTAGAAGCAGCAATCACTTATTTAACCTTTGACATTTAAAGCTCTGGAATTTCATCTCAGGTGTAGGCTTTAGAACAATAAAGGTTAATAAAACCTTATTGTCAAGGCTGTGTTATTTTCTGTGGTGGAATCATCGGAACTTGAAAATTGAGTTCTACAACAGAATGAAAGTAAGGGAGGGAGAAAAACATTACATCCAGATGAAACATAATTCAAAGGCAAAAGAAATTTATAAAGTCATACTCAGTTGAGCTGTCCTAGTCTATTTATTGATTTATTAAGCAGAGTGGTTAACTGGGAAATGGTTATGGAAGACGTAATTTTTACAGATATTCTCAGTCATGAAAAAACATTTGTTATGTTCATCTTTCAAAAGGCAAATCTGTAATACAATGCAAAGATTTTGAGGAAGAGGAATGTCTTAGTATTTAATACATTTAGCAGAACAGCTCAGAACTTTTGTATTTTGTGTGTGTATATGTAAATATACAGACCAGTATTAACGCTTTGTAATTTATACAATTTATATACTGCATAATGCAAAACTTGTTTGGTCACAAAGTCAGTAATTTTGGGGAAAGCTGAAAACCCTAAGTGGTGGATGAGATGATATGAATGTGACACTTGTAACAGCTCAACCAACTGCCATGAGAAAGATTGCTCCATTCTTAAGTTTGCAGTAAGATAACAGTGTTACAACTTCTGAACAGGGTTACCTTGTGACTGTATTAATGTCAGAGCTGTGCTGTGACACCGATTCCAGTAGAACTGTACAGAGGCTACGCAAACATGAGTCTGAACCATCAGATTATACATGACAGACACATGTATATTTACACAGAGAAATGAAATACATTTACACAAACTAGAGCTCTTGGGATGGTTTGTTACAAAATCATAATTCATTGCATGTATTTATGGTGCGTTCCATGCACCCATATATGTCTTTTTGATGACAGGCTGAGACTGGAATGCCAGGGGTTTGACTGATGAGATAACCTTTGCTGTCACTAGCAGCAGTGATATCTTTTTACATAAATGCAGGATGGTATTTTTATAAATATATTTGCAAACACAGAACAAATGTATGCAGTTGTGGTTGAGACCTTTGTGCAGGGAGTGCTGCAATTCTACCTACCCTGTTTTCTTAACCTTTCCTTGGAAGATTTTCTGTTTCCTTCTTTTTCTCCCTCCATTCATTCAATGGCTGTTTTAATTTTCCCCCTTATTACATGCCTGCTAATCATGAAGAATATGTAAATAAGACACAATTAATATTCAGACACACTCTCTGAGCTAAATTAACCTATTTTGTTTGGAAGATGAAATTGATTATCTTTTAGCAATGGTTAAAATCAAGATTAGGTCATTAAGAGTTTCCTGTAGGCTCAGGAAATGATTTTAGTAAAACCCTCCTGAAAAAGTCTCCCAAGTGAAGAAATGTGGAGTTAAAAATGCAGACAACCCGAAGATGATTACTGCATTACTAATACTGCAGCTTGTGTTTCAAGTCTTCATTAAAATATTTACTGTGATGGTTCAACTACACACCACAGTCAGCAGTGCACTACAGCTGATATTTATTTCCTCATTTTAAGTCCATTTTAAAAGGTAGAAAAAACTATAACCTGGCTAAACCAAAAATTGACAGTTGTAGTAGATCTGGTCTTTTTGACACAGTATAGCAATAAGGAGTAAAATGAGATTCCTGCTGATAGCTCATAATTGGAAATTGTTTCCTACAAGAAGGGAATAACTGTGCTTCTATTTTTCCTTCCCTAAGAAAACCACTCTTTAAAAAAAACCAAAACACTTTTATTTTTGTTCCCTACCCCTTCCCCCCTTTCATAATTTTCTTTTTTTTCTTTATACCTTTTTTTCCTGAAAGGGATCCTCAGATCCTTATTAGGTAAATTAAAATAACTGATGAAGCTGTGCTGAACTTTCCATATTAGAGGAGATGGGACCCATACAGCTCTTGAGTTTAAGTGTAAATAGGAGTAATCACCAGCATAGCATGATCTATCTTCAGTATAGGGTTTATATTCTTTTTTAGGGTGATAATCACAATTTTAGCAAACATTTTGGTTCGTGTTTCTGAAATCAAATGTCTTTGAAAGCACAAGAAAAGTCTCGATTCTCAGAAGCCTTCAAAAGATCATAGTGCAGCTAGCTGTGCACTTGAAAAATGGAAATTTCTTTCTAATGACAGAAGGCAACCCACCAGTTTTCCCAGAGTAAGATACTCAATTTTGGTTGTGTTAAAATGCAAGGTAAAAGAAGCATTCCATGACAATTTTTTGTATGCATGATAGAGATATACAGGGTTTCTTTCTTAAAATAAATGTGACGTCTTCTTAGGATGGGAAAGACCTGGGCAGCTGCTACGGGTAATACAGGTGAAAATAATGTTAAATTCTATACATCCCAAGAGTGCTCAAGTGACATGGGATCATTTAATATCACTTCTTATGAGTTAATTAGACCTCCAGTTAGAGAAATATTCTGCAGTTCTGTGTTCAGTAGCCTGACAGTTGCAAATGAAGTGCTTACAGTTTATGCACCATTTAATCCCAGAGCTATGGAAATGTAGGAGAATATGGAGGAAGGCCCTCATGCCTTTATGTGTTTAGAGCTTTGATAGAAAAACAGTGTTGAAGGAATATTGATGCAGCAGTAACAAAAGTTGCCAAATCTTGTTTTTCTGAAGTGAATGACGTTACTTGCTTTATGGACATTTAATGGAAATTTTATTTATTTTGTACGATATAAATATATTCCAGGAAGATTGTGAATGCTCTCACTTCCAAGATATTTTCCTGATAAATGAGGTAGCTTTCTTCCTTTCAGGAATGAACCTAACAGTTTGCATCCTAACAGAGCAAAAGTGTAAGTTTTGAAAAATTGCTCCTGTGTCTGGGGAAGCGTGTTGGGATTTGAAGTGTCCAAATGTCCCTTCTGAATTCAGCCACACCTGATCACATGTTGTGATCTTGGGAAAAGACATTTCAGCCTCCTGCAATTGAAAATGCAGGAATATTTTAGTTTCAATACTTAGATGAGTCAAGCCATTATTTTTTCAGCTGAATTTCTCACTGGCTAAATAAGGAGTGCATTAGTTCCTATCTCATATGCAGGGCGGTCAGTTCAGTAATGGTTATGGGATTCTGTTAAGTCACGTTGTTGTCTAAGAAAAACTAAAGTTAGTTTGTACTGGAACAGTGAAAAAAAATATTGTTCAAGGGCATTGACACAATGAAGGTCAGCACATTGCCGGCTGTCAGACATGCCAAGTGTAATATTTTGACAGAGCAGTTGACATTGACAGCATCTCTGAATGGGTTTTTGCCTGGGAGTTCATAAAAGATAATGGTGGTGAGCAGATGTCAGAAGCATATAGGCTTTTCTGAGAAAGGGAGAAGAAACACTAGCAGAAATGAGGAATACATGAGAACAGGTGATCACAAAATTAGAATGTCTGCAGGCTGACAGCCACAGGAACAGATGGAAACCTTGTTCAGACTTAAGTTGAAAGGAAATACAGAAAAAGCACAGATTGTCTTATAGTGCACATATGATCTGCTGCACTATACATATGTAGGTGTGAATGCAAAAATATAAGGCAAAACCGTGCTCTATACATATGAATAAACCTATGGATTTAAATGTTGCAGAACTCTACAATGCTAAAGTAAATTGGCCCAATTCATACCTGTTTCTCACTTTTCAAAGTGGAGCTAAAACATTACTATACTGCTTTCATCCATAAAAAAAATTACTTTTGAAAGAGCAAACAATAGAGCAATAAAAAATTCAACAAAATGTCAACATGAGTGAGATTTGCATAATTAGAATTTTGTTCAGTATCTAGCTCTATGAGGAAAGTTCTCCCATGCTGAAAAGTTACATTTCAGGGATGTTAAATGATGTGACTAAGAAGAATAAGGAAGGGAGAGGTTTGCCATCCACTGTATAGGAATGGTCCTGTGGATATGAAACATTGACGGAGCTGCTGTGTTAATGGGACTCAGCTGTGGGAAGAGAGCTGAAGGACACGGGTACCAGACAAGTTTCACTGCCACAACATGCTGATTCTCCACGAGAAAGTCTCCCAGCCCAGCTAAGTTTGTGATATTAGGAAGCCAGGTGCTCAGCTGCCTCTGGAGCTGCAGGATGGCAGCATGAGAACAGCCTCTTCTGGTGTAGCAAAGGCAGGGGGAGGTTACGTTCATTACAGGCTGCAAGGTGTGGGGATAATCTGGTAATGGGAGACATGTGAGTGCTTTTCTTACACAGATTGTTACCACCTGGAAATTAAGAGAAACTCATGATCCTCTGATTTCTCAGGGCCTATTTGGGTGAGTTTGCAGGCCCTAGTTACAATACAATTGCATACTATTAAAAAGTCTTGTAATAATTTGTGAGTGGCCTTCCTGAAGACTCAAGAGAAAGGTTAGGATTCTAGTGTCTCACTTTAAAAAATTCTGGTTTTTTTCTCTGCTAGAAGTGTGCTAACATAAAATCCTGTGAGCAAATTTACTTTCATTAATCCAATATGAAAATGTCTTTGTGTTAGCTGATTTTCTGCATTTCTCCAAACTGTCCCTCCCCATCATCCCCCTCTCCCCCTGAATCTTTGAGTCTCTGTTAGCACAATAGGACTAATCCTATGTAGGTCAATGGTGTTTCAGCCAGTTGTTCTCAGCACAAACACATGGATATTTTATATTGTTACAGAAAATGGGTTTTGCTATCCCCTTCAACACAGGCACAGGAAAATGGGGAGGACACATCTTTGGATATGTCTGCAATATTCAGGTTAATAACCTATTAATAAAACCCATTCAGGCTGGTGTGCTGCCTCTGAGACAGCAGAGTGTGATATTCAATAGCAGTTACTCTTACTGGCAGATATGATCAAATTGCAGGATGTTCCTTTGTTAGTGACTGCCTCCTTCACACAGCCCCTTTCCTGATGTACTGCATCTGCTTACTAAAAGTAGCTATTTATAACTTTGCATTTCAAGGTTAAAACAATTCACAAAGGTCCATGTATTTTCTGCATAAAACAGGACTGAAGACAGGTACATCCTGAGTACCCTTTTTTCTTGTACTTAATATTACAGAGCAGTGTGACAAATACACTATTGTTGCATGAATGTTATGTGGATAGAGCTACCTACAAACATGGAGAATGAGAAAGGTTTTAAGTACCTTGGAAGATAGCTATCTTTTGTGATTTGTGTATCTGAAGTAGTATTTCATTATATTATTGTTACAAAGATCACCTGAAAGTTCAGAGAAACTTCTATGGTAACAGATATATCATGCTTATTTGAAATAACAGTAAAATTTATCCATTATTATTTTGTTGTGAGATGAAAATGGAGGGTTTTTCTTTACAATTATTAAGCATTTTCCTACCTAAAGAGTGGCAGTACAAGCTGCTTCTGTGAATGGTATCAGGGTGATACAGACACCTATCAGTTATAGCAAATACAAAGAAAGGGAGACAATAACTTTTTTTTTCCTCTCTAATAAAACAAACTACATTGAATACAGCATGTGAATTCATCAACTTCCTGCAGTTCTGTGCTTTGGTGTGAGTATGGTAAGCAGTAGAATTTGCAGAGCCAAGCTGTTCAACATTGTAGTCCAAGATTACATTTAATACAGAGGGTTATAATATACATCTAATGTCTTCCACGATAAACTTGGCAAATGTAATTCTCACACCTAGGGAATGGTGTGTTCAGAAAACAACTTTTAAGGTATATAGCAGAACATATATATTTTTGCTACTTGACAATAACATTGTTTTGCTGTGTAAGTTCTCTTATATCATGGGTCCCTTGCAGTGTTTGTCATTATCTCAGAATCTTGTAAGAGGAGGAAAGAGACACCTTATTTTAGCATGTGTCTTTTGGGGAAAAGGGTAGTGACAGAACTAACTTCCTGTTCAGGGAGTAGAATACCCTTCCTTGGCCTTTCTCAGAATTTACAGTCCATTTTCTAAAAGTATCTTTAAAGTAGCTAGAGAATAAAAAGAAGATTTTTCAGGGGCACTCTGAAGGATATACATGCTTATATTCTGTATTGTACAGCTCAGTGCTACTGCTCCAATTTCTGGTATCTATTATGGAATTGACTGCTACCCAAACTCCTTTTCAATAGAAAGAATTCCTTCAGTCATACCCAGCAATGTAAAATGCTGCCTGCTAATGGCCTAGCCCACTAAAAACCCTTCTTCACTCTTCTCTGGTTGCTGATCATCGATATAAGGAAATCTCTACCTTTAGCTTTTCACAAGCTATGGTGTCAGTCTGTCCCTACCTTCATGTTTTCTCCCTTTATTTTTCTGATTGCTCTCCACCCCAGTTCTGTAAAATTAGTTGGTTAAAAAAAGCTCTTAGATGCTAACTTTTTCCTTTTATTTGTTAAGTATATTCTGTATTAGACTATGGAATTGTATTAGGGAGAAATCAGGTGAGCAGAGGTGTGTGTGCAGCAGCCTTCAGGAGATGCAAAGGCTCCCACCATGAGGACACTGGTAACCAGATTAGCCATATGTGAAATGAATTTCTTGACTGTTTCATATCTGTTTGTAAGATTTAACTACCCTCTGCAGTTTATATGGATTCCAGGCCCCCTCTGGCTGCTCTTGTGGCACATACAGCTCGGTTGTGGATAGAGATCCAAGTATCAGATGAGGATTTGCATGGAAGGGAAAGGTTAAAAAAAGTGAGGGAATGAGTGGGAGGAGAGTTTGGGGGAAGGGAAGGAGTCTCAGAGGTTCAGGTGAAGATGCAGTGAGGGATGATGAAAGAGGAGGAAACAGCAGGGAGAAAATCTTCCCAGAATGAATCAGCCACTGCACACCATGGTAATCCCAGGAATGTCACTGCAGGGCTGTGCCAGTCAAACACTCCTGTCGGGTACTCCGAGGGGATTGGGTGTGTGGGGCAGCCACGGCCCACAGTGATCTAAGAATCAGGAGATTCCATACAATCTATGTCACCTTACTTGAGACTAAATGCCTCTGAAGGTATTGGGGAAAATCACTGAAAGAAATTCAAATCAGGGTTTCATTTGTTTGTTTGTTTGTTTTTAACACTGAAACAGGAATACATTTTAAAACTAACTTAACTGTACCTGAGGAATAGAAGTCTTGCTGCCTAGCATGCTGTCATACAGGCAGTTTAATTTGGCCTGTTTAATATGGTTTGGGATTCCCGGCTGGGTAATAGGTACTGCATGAAAATCACTGTTCTTTACATCTTGTTTAGGTATCCCAAATTCAATTACCATTGGAGTTCTTTATAAAAAATAATGCAAATTGAGCAGAAAGAAAAAGAAAATGTAATCTATGAAGGAATGTTTAACAATTGAAAGAAATAACCACTGTAAATTTTTTTTTCAGTATTCATTTGCTTATTTAGATTATCCAATTTCTTGAAAGTGTTTTCCAAGATATTTTTCATTAAGAAAGAGCAAAATGAGCATATTAAAAGAATCCCTGTATATCAGTGAAGAGATGTGTAATATATCCTATGTAATGCACATAATTATCATAAACACAATATCCTATGTAATGTGTATAGTGATATATAATAATATGTATATATAAATGCCAATCAATTTCAAATATTGAACAGCTATTTTTGAGTCTGGATGATGCAGGGGGTAAGTTTAGGGAGTTGTCCAAGAAGGAAATGTGCCTCTTTTATGTATTGAGATGATTTAAAGGATGTGGTTTATTACTAAAGAGCAGTTGTCTACAGTGCTGTAGTAGTCCTGAAAGTGCACAGGCCTCTCTGTACCAAAATTAATTTTACAGCTATAGCAAAAAATGGGGTAATGGCAAAGCTGCCAAATAATTAATTTATCTGATAAAACATGAATGTAGATTTTCAGAGACTGAAAAGTATCACTTTTAATAGAGTTGTGTGTGTGGTTTGGGTTTTTTTGTTTTGGTTCTGGTTTTTCCTCCTAATTGGTACTTGTATAAGATCTACAGTATTGTTAAGAGGCAAGGCATGGATGGATGATATGCTGAATTAGCCTTGGTAAAGATCATGCAAAAAGTATCTAATTTTTAATCAGGTTTATTCAGGGAAAGAGCTGTGCTAGCCTACAGAAATGAAATAACTTTGTCTAGATATTGACATTCTGTTTTCCAGTATCTCTGCACTCATTAAGAACTAAAATGCACCAAAACCCCATGTACAAACACCTTCTCCCTAAGTTCACAAATAAAATCTTCAAGAAAATCTTTCCATTGCTGACTGTCTCACCCTGAATCTTTCCTTGGAAAAAGGAAAGTGGTCTTCATTTTGAAGTGGTCTCATTCTTTCTGTGATACCTACGAAATTTGTGTGGAATATGGTCCAGGAGATGACTGGATAAATGGTAGCAACTGTGGTCTTTTGCTGATTGGTCCTCTCCTGTTTTTTCCTCAGTGGAAAATTGGAAAAAAAATGGGAAAAGAAGGATAATTTCTGTAACAAGTACTACAAAATATTCAGTAATTTATCTTTTTTTGAACTGATTTTTGGAAAAATATATTTTTGGTGACTGGAAATAACAGAAGACTCACCCAAGACTTCCATGGGAATTTGAATACATTATAAGATGAAGTTCTCCTCCCACATTTTCCGATAGATTTTCAAAGAAATGAAACTAATCTATATTCTGAGAGCTACTTTAGAGATAAGCTAGTTCTCTCAGGTTAGGAGCATTTGGGTTGTCTTTTCTTGTATTTACTGGACCTGCCATGCAACTCACCTACCATTTTAATCCACATTGAATACATATTTTGTTTGTCACTTACAAAGTGCATTCTGTTGCCTCATGAGAACTGAGTTAATACTGTTTCTACAGTCCATAACCACTTTTTGAGGGTAAAATATCTTAAGTATAAACCTGTTAGGGTGTTCTCAGTCACACGGTGAGTGAAATACTGGAATGCAATTCCTGTCTGTTCTAGGGAGTGCTTTCACAAGGCAGTCTTGGCTTGTGTGGGAATGTGTGTAGTTAAACAATGGGGCATGATACTAAAAAGTGGGTTTATGGTCTTTAAGGTTTTTAGATTAGAATCTCTCTCTGCTCTAAAATTTCAGGACACATTTCTGCAGCTGTTTAATCTCGAAGGATGCAAATCCATCTCTTGTTACATTCTCCAAAGCTTATTTGCATCTAACTATGTTTGACTTCTCACTGAGCACTGAGGATGTTTTGTTCTACTTACCAGCTCTGTCAAGCATGCAGAGTTTAGATTACATAGCCCAAAATTTTCAGGGACAGATATTAATTGAAATCTAGAGAAAAAGAATTAATGAAAAAATTAGTGCCTGTACTGGAAAATATATGCAATATGAATTTCAGGGGTGTGAAGCATACACAGATTTGTTTGGTATCAGTGGTAGCTGAGGTTCCTCAGCATCTCTAAAAATGAAGCAAAAGAACAGTTACCATGGAAATGTTATTTTTATAAGTGCTAACTTAGGTGGAAGACAGGTCAAGATAAAATGTTTTGGAAAAAAAAAAGCAAGGTAAGTTTTGCTTTATGAGATATTTTAAAGTCAATTTTGGCTCTAAATTAAACCTTTTGTGGAATTTGAGTTGAAAAAACCAACTTTTGCATTAATCACAATAATTCTACACCTTGTTCAGGTAGTTTTTAGACTGATCTGGAGGTATACCTATTTTAAAAGCAAACGCTAGATAGTAGTTTCTTAATTAAAGAGAAGTTATTACAAAATGAACTAGAAATGAAAAATGGAAGTAATTTTAATTGCAAATATATCTACCATAAAGGGTGACCTTGAGCTGTGTTTCTAATTATTTGTTTTTCATATATACACAGATAAGATGTTAATATAAATCATGTAAAGCATTCTATTTACATGAACTTTTGTGAATGCTTTTTACAGATGTGTAAATTGCTTGAAGTGTAAATGGAGAAAGAGCCCTCAGTAATTAATTAACAAAGAATACTTATGTGACTCTTATTTTGTTAACTTGGTTATATTTACAGGTTCTGTATTTGTTAAGGGAAAAAAAAAAAAGTCAGATGAACAATATAAAAGACTTATTTGGTAGGTGCCTCCCTCAGGAATTGTCTTCATCAACCAATAAAAAGAGACTACACATTTAGGGTGAAGTGCTCAGGAGGCCCCCAGAATCTCATTTGCTTCCTTTAACTGGCCTGAGTGGGGAGCATCACATGAGCATTTCAGATTAATTTATTGCCACCCAGTGTTAAATTACAGTCTGTGACAGGACTGGAGCTGCTTTCTCAGAGAGAGCCTGTAAACTACAAAGCTGCTGTCACTAACACTGGAACACTTCTAGGATGGCCAGCTTAGTATAAAGTCCCATTTCTCTTTGTATATTTAGAAGTTTAGTTACCTTTTTCATTTTTGGGGGAAACTGGAAAGCTTTATTTTGAGTAAGTTAATTGTAGCATCATAAAGGATGTGCTTGGAGTTTCTTCAGTAGCTGGCCTGGAGTTTAGAGGGTGAATACCTCAAGCTGGCTGAGTTGAAGCTGTTGCAGGTGTGGCTTATGGCAGTGAGTGAGTGAGCCACACGTTCACTGCTGAAGAACTTGAGTGAGAGTCAAACTGTAGGCAGCAGGACCCATCAAGAAGTTTGGGGCTGAATAGAAAGCAACTCTCATGGTTAACATGAATGAGTAAATATATCCAAGTTAACAAAATAAGGGTCACATAAGTATTCTTTGTTAATTAATTACTGAGGGTTCTTTCTCCATTTACACTTGAAGCAAGTTACACGTTTGTAAAAAGCATTCACAAAAGTTTATGTAAAGAGAATGCTTTACATGATTTATATTAACATCTTATCTATGTATATATATATATATGAAGGTACCAAAGTCACATCTGTCCTGCAGGAAGGGAGAACAAACTGCAGTTTACCTTGCCCCCCAGTTTTGTGATTGAATTTTCTTCCTAAGGTTACTTGCTAGTTTGTGACAGCTTGCAAGGTAACTAGCACACTACGGATGGCAAGAATCTGGAAGGTGATAGGAACTACAAAACTGTCAATAGTGATTAATATGCAAAACAACAGAGGGACCCAGGAGAATCGAGCAGTACAGAAGATGCACTGTTTTCATGAATTCAGTTCTTTGCTCTTTGAGCAACCTGCTTCTGCTACTATCCAAGTTTCCAGAGCTTGTTGGCAGCTCACTGTGCAGCAGGCAGGCATTGGCTTCTGTCAGTACTTACTTATGCCAGGAGATTAATCCCACATGTTGCAAGGAGAAGGAAGACAAAGAAGCATCTTATTCTATAGACATTTTGGGGTGTTCTTCAGCCACAATGAAGAGCTAAAACATTAGCCTCTATTTGCTTGCACTCTCAACTCGGCAATACATGCACAGGTATAATCAGATGAAGAAGGAGTACGATTGCAACAGGAGAGCCTATCTGGGCACACAGTCAGGAAACCACTGGAAACTTGCAGTCCCATTAATGAAGTTCCATTCCTCAAACTGTCCTCCTGCAATTACGTTTGTAAAGGAAGCCACACCTTCTCTCCAGCTGACCTACAAATCTATTACTTCTTTTCTTTCTCTTCTCTTTTCATTAGGCTTTTGTTGTTGTTGTTTCAGTGTTGCTTTGTCACACATATAAAAAGGTATTTGAATGATATTTTATAGTGCATCTATCCATCAGCTCCCTTTTTGCTTATAAAGGAAAGTAAACATGACACAAAAGGGATTCTGGTTGCATTTTAAAGAGCGAAGGCTTTGTGGGATTCTGCTACTCAGATGCAGCCTACGTAATGTGTTGGGGAGGTTGCAGAAATAAATGTTCTCTCTCATTAAATATGTAACTTGTTGGGGAGATTCTTCTCTTTCCCAAGCAAAAGCCTCATATCCAAGAAATATATAGACAGATAACTTTTCTTAAATCTTTTAACTTGGCAAATAAGATGAATCAGCTGTCATTGCATAGTGACAAAAGAAGTCTCCTTGTAATAAAGACCATTTGTGTGACACAAAATATTTGAAAGGTGCTTCAGTAAAGTAGGTGAGGATATCGTTCCAGATCTGAGTATTTTACTTGCTTTGAAAGACAGATGAAACAAACTGGTAGAAAGCCCAGGGGTAGCACCAGTTAGCAAGGCAGGAGTTTGTGCTCCTGGTTAATCCTGAGTCCCTGCTCTGGGGAGCAGTAATTCCTGGGCAGGCAGGTACACGCTTGCTCAGTGCTGCTGGTACTTGGGATCTTCTGCTGCTGTTCTCACCACTCCACCCTTCCTAGATTCTACTGTATAAATGTTAAATAAGGGCTTGGTGGAGAGCATAGTTAGAACAAGGCACTGCCTGGCATACAGAGGGCAGCCAGTCCATTTCAGAGCAGTCCATTTCAGAGAGGAGAAGAGCTGATGAAGCTGTTTAAAAAAACCAGGATTCTTATTTTAAGATGTAAATGTCCAAAGTGATAGATTTAGGAGGAAGAGGTTTGTTTAGAGGAATAAATAATAATATTTGGACAGCCTGAAGCAGAGGCAAAGGTGAGTTTAGAGAAGTCAATCTGCTGAAAAATAATTACACGAAAACTCCCCAGGAAAATATTCCTTTGTCTCTTTATAATTTTCTATTTCAACTATACCTGTAAGATACATGCTATTTAAGGCTCCAAAAGTGCATGTATTCTCCCAAAGCTGTAGCAGGAAGCTGCCTCTGGAATAGAAGACTGTGTCTGGTTCCCTGAAACAATGCTTCCTTTTCCACTGTTAGTCATTCTGTCATGTCTAAAATTAGTTCTGGCAGAGTCTCAGTTTGTATTCTGTTATGGAGAGGGGGGCATGGTAAGCTCAGTTTCATGTGCTGAATAAATAAGAATACATCAAATGATAAACAACATAAAGCAATAATTCTAATTAGTATTGTTTTGCAGAGTGTTCTGTTTAATTACAGCTGGAAGGAAAGACTGTTTTGCAACCATAAATTTTAGGGGTCCCTGGGTTGTCCTGGTACTCCAAGATATTAAAAAAAATTGTTCTTTTGGCTGTGAAAATGTTACCAGACTATTTATGTAGTACTTCATACTGTTAATAGGAGTATTTAAAATCAAAACAGAGCAAAAAAAAGAAATCAAAATTAATTTAAAGAAGTCTGAAGTGGGGCTACAGTTAGTTTTGCCATTTTTCTTCCTAGTTAATTACAATATATATAGACTTCTGCAAATCACTGTGTAACACTTTCTCTTGAAATATTTTGCTTTTTCAGAAAACTTAGCAACTCCTGCCCTGAGTCCCTAAGTTTCCACTGTTCTTGCATGTCATGGCCCAGTAAAACTAAGATTGTCAATTAATAGAGAATCCCTGTTATTTACTTTTTGTACAATGCACTTACACTTCCATGTGAATAATTTTAGAGGAGTTTTACCTACCTAATTCTTTTATCTGTTAAATTCATTATTCAGTGACCATCTAAATAAAAACTACCAAAATGAACCAAACCACGAACTTAAACTCAGTCATGTACAAACAATGGAAACAGTATTTGCAGAAGCCTGACATCACTCTGCAGGGTGTCATTTTTAGAAATGCCCTACTGATTTCAGAAGCACAAGTTTCTGTGGAAGACTTAAGCATATGCAAGAGTAATAGCTTTAAAATGTATTAAATATTTCAGTCTTGCTGAAATATATAAAAACCCCCTGCTTTTGATGCAAGACCTGTTGCATTCATGAGACTTTACATAATATTTTGGAAACCTGACTTTCACTGTTGCTGTGTGATTTTCATGTAGATCTGGAGTCAACAACTTGTGAAGAAAATTCGATTCAGGGCACTATACCCTTCTTTCCTGTGCATCTCCTACAAACCCTTGCATAAGTGCAAAGTATGCATAAGGTCCAAATAAATCTGGAAGGGAATGAGATAACAGCTTTCTGTGGAGTCATTTACAGTATTTCTGAGAAGACATCAAGCATCTAATACATAAAATAATATTTAATGTTGACCCCAGTAATAGACTCTAAGGTAGTAATTTACTCCAAGTCCAGACTACGGGATTCAAATTACCTGAAAAATCAAATTTTGAAGGTCTGAAGTGGAGGAATCACCAGTAAGTCCAATCAAGTAGGGTTTTTTTTCCCTGTGATTTCCAATGCATTGCTACAGTGCTTCAGTATTTTTTATTACTTTATTAGTTTTTGGAGGTTTTTAACAACCTGCACTGGATTTTCCTTTGGACTATTATGATGTAGCACTTCTAAAATATATAGAGATAAGCTAAGCTTGGGATATTTAAGAAGGAAATCCTGTAACATTAGAAGAAATTACACAACTGCTTTTTCTCTGGCATGTTATTTTCCCAGTGTGTGGTACTTACTTGGCCTAGGAAATAGTAGGAACTATATAATTTAGCATATTCGTTCCAGTATATCAATCATGGGCATATCAGAATCATGAATGAGGAATACCAAAAGCAATTTTCAAATGACTGCAGGATAAAATGCTGATACAGAGCAGCTACACCAGACATCCTGCTGCCTCAAGTGGAGATTTCTCTCATTGTGTTTTGTTCCTGCAAGATCTGTAAAAATTGGTGCTGGCAAATCTGCAAACAAAGAATTACTGTAATCCAATCTGAACAAAACAAAAAGCCCCAATCTGGCTGTAAGAAAGCATTTCCTAAATCCTCTGAGGTTGAGCAAGATGTAATCCTTGTTATTTTTGTCAGATGACAACAAGCTGTTTTAAAATGCAATTGCAATGAGATAGCGGCTGGCAAAGTTGGAATGGGTGTATTTGTTTTTGAATCCTTGCATAACAGAGCCAGGCACTGCTTTTAGGCAGTGATAACTACAGGCACTGAGAACCTTCAGGTTTCTCTGGATTAGCATTTCCTTCCATATCTTTCCCAGCAAAAGGGCACATGTATGCCTTGATTTGTGTGAGCTGCTTTTTTTCTATGGAACCTCTCTCCTTTTACCAGCCCAATATATAAAATAGAATTATCTGATATAAAAGCAAACCCACAATGTCTTGCTGTCATTGGCATCTGTAAAACTGGAGAAATTTATATATGGATTATTATGAATGGATTCAAGTGAAAGCATGTACATGTATAGAGAGGGGCATAAGCAAAGAGGTTGGAGCTCTGTGGCATATTTTTGATTAGCAAAAATGCTTTTAGCAAGGGTCATCAAAATTAAAATGATTCAATTCATACTCAGAATAAAACAGCAAGTTCAGGTCCTTCAATATTCAGTGAGCAACTATTGCAAGGCCGGCTATTGTTATTACTTGCAGAGCTGGGATGATTAACACCCTTATCTAAAATGACCAGGAAGGCACTTTCTGCAACAGGCTTGAAACCTGGTCTTGAATAGAGTACAAAGGGGAGACTGAACCTCATCTATTCCTTTATATATGAAAAATTCAAAAGCAGAACATTGTGGAGGAAGGGCATATCCTTAGTTTTCACGTAATCACTTTTTTTTTTTTTTTTTATGAATATGAGGTTTTGTGTTTGATTTAGAGGTGTTTGGTTGATTGCTTGGTTTTGGTATGGATTTTTGGGGGTGGTTTTTTGTTTGAGATTTTGTTTGGTGGAGGGGGTTTTTTTGTGGATTTTTTGTTCATTTGTTTGTTTTTTTAGTGCAAGCATTTCATTTAGAGAAGCAGTCTTGGAGGGCTTTTTGCAAGTCTGTCTTCCCACAATC
The DNA here is from genome assembly GCA_017589585.1 of Phylloscopus whistleri. NCBI lineage: Eukaryota > Metazoa > Chordata > Aves > Passeriformes > Phylloscopidae > Phylloscopus > Phylloscopus whistleri. Next base: position 106,224 of record JADMLD010001407.1, on the reverse strand, counting down.
AGATTGTTTCCAATGCCTTTTTGCTCTTCCGCTCCAATCCCCTCATCTTCTGCCCTTCTCTTAAAATCTAAGAAGAACCCACTCCTATTTTAGGTTTATAGGTTTGTAATTCTCTACCCCGACCCCATCCTTTTTTAACTTTTTCCTTTTCTGTTAGGGATAAAAAAATCAAGACGTAATGTTTGGAATGGCTACTGAGTGTAGTAGTTCAGAAGTTGTGACTGAAATACAGACAAGACATTATGTAGTGTGTTATCTGGAGCTTTGTCATCACTGCCTAATGGGTATTACAGCAAGCTAAGAAAGCCATTTATAGCTTCATGGAAGGAGACTGCAACACATTTGGTGTAAATGTGTATGGGTTAATGAAAGCTTAATTATAGCAAATGGAGAGAACATTTGCAGCCTTTGCTGGAGGAAATGAATTAGAAATGACCAGCTCAAGGAGGCTATAAAGAAAAGAATCAATAGTATTAAAGTGGAGAAAACAGCTAATTCTGATTCTTAAAAGAGCAAAAAAGAAAAGAGTTATGTTAGTGTTGGAAATTGCATACTAGTCACATGACAAATTCTGTTTTCAAATTTCATAATGGACAGCAAGATTGAAGAGTCCTCTTTTAGTTTCCAATCTTTGACCTAAAGATTTCAGTTTAGCAGGTGTACCAGTGACCCATAGTGATCTAATTTAAGTGTTATTAGACTTACAATACTGTAACATGGGGATATAAATAGTACAGGAAAAGGAACAATTAAAGCAATTAACCATGGCATGCACCACACACAAAAAAAAAAAAAAAAAAAAAAAGAAAATAAAAAAGGAAGATCACCCTGCAGAAACTTAGAATTCATTAAAGTAGCAGAGCAATTACTGACTTCTCAAAACCTGGTACTGTGCTCCAGCAGAGGAGAAACCCTGATAGATTTAAACAAAAGAGATCAAAAAGAATCTTTTGTGACCAAAGAGAAAGAGGCATAAAAGAATTAAAGGAAGGCATTGGGCAAGAATAAAGTAAAAATCTCTGGAAAATGTAATAATATTGTCTTAGACTCAAGTAATAACATGCAGATTCTGAATTGGAGACCTCTCGATGCAAAGGTAAGACTACATAAGCCAAATGTAATGCAAGATTGTGAATGAGTCTGACATTTCTGGTGACTTATGGTGCAGTGAAAGTAAATACTGTCTGAAAAGAACTGAACCCTGTGAGAATAATAATTATACGTAACTGGAGAGAGGCTCTAGACAAAGTTAGAAATCTCACAGACAACCTGCAGGCTGGTTTTGGTTTTGTTTCTTGCGGACTCTGTCACAAGAGTTTGTGTCTAGTAAACACTAGAAAGTTTGCTACTTTCTAGTAAAGCAGGTCTTAAGAACAATCATACTGGTACCTGCTCAATGATGAGGAAAGATGAACAGAAAATAAAATTGCCCACATCACTTTGTCTGATGACAAATCAGAATTAATTCAAGGAATACAACCTCCTTCTTTTATTTAGAATCAAGAAACTCCCATATCCATGCATGCCAGATATGATGACCATAAGGGTGTTTCAAAAGGTCTGTTAGGGAGCTCCTTATTGGATGGTTCTTGTACCTGTTTTAATCAGGTGTTAATAACAGAATGATTAAAAAATTGCTTGTGTGCTAGTTGAGGCTGTGGAGCATTTTTCCTCCTGCCCTCTTGATGCTGTGTTAAAATTTCACTGAGCCAGCATCACAGAAGTAAGGTTTAGGGAGCAGATCAGTGATAGCAGACTGTGCAGAAATGAAAAGTGTGCTCCAAAGTCATGTTAGGCATTCCAAACAAAACTACTGGTTTGGGACTAGGGCAAGGACAAAATAAAAATTAATATGGTAATAAGTTGTTCCAGTGAATTTGCTATGTGTGCTGAATGCAGCTGGTTAATATCCTGTGGAAGCACATTAAGTGGTACTTTAGACAGCAAGAAAACCATGATGCAGAATGTATATTAAATAACGAGGGAAGAGATGTATGGACAGACACTCTCTTGTAGTAGGGATAGTGATGGTAAAGACAGGGAACCAGACCTGTGTGTGGCAGGAAGGGCAAAACATGGAATATGTTGCAGGGGCTGATGTGATTTCATTGCTGTTATTCCATTCTTGTAATGCCAGTGCCCAAGGCTAGCACAAAATTTTTATGCTCCCTGAGTACAAAGTGGATCTAATCCTTCCACACAGGTGTCTGTTTCACCAGGCCCTTTATTTCCTTACCATCCAAAGAATAAAAGACACACTTGGAGAAGTCTGTAAGTTTTAATGAAAGGAAGCGAGCTTTAGGTTTAGTACATAAGAATATCCAAAAAATACACAGCTGCTCCCCAGAAACATTATTTCAGTGGAGCTACTCGAGTGTGCTAGAAGACCTATTTTTATTTAAGTGCTGTTATAGGTTGAGGTGTAAAACCAATAAGCTTTAATGTCTCTTCAAACAATGCTATTAAGGTCACACTGCTCTAAGTTACATAAGATTCTTTCCCTGATGGTTTTTGCTCTTGTTTCCTCTATTACGTTTTTAGCATCTCATCTCCCTGTGGGCCTTTTCTTAATTTTTCCCTTACCAAGATCATTTGGGTTGACAATTCTTTTATTATAAAATTCACAATTATGGGCTGTTTTTCTTAACTCTTCAGGTCTCAGGGAATTCGGATGACTTGAAAACCTTACTTTCTCTTAAGAAAACCCAAATGATTGAAATTTTAGCCTTGATGATGTCAAAGTAAGGTTTTAAATTGTAAGGTAGAGACTCAATAACTGTAGAAATAAATAAATCCATTTTAAAAGGTGTTAATTTTTTTATGCCAGTAGTATGAGAATTTTAAATTTTAAATTTTAAATTATTTTCTTTAAATGTTTTACATAGGGAAGGCCTTCATGGAATAAATCTATACATTTCCTTTGCAATGAGCAGGTGTGGCCTGCATGGATCCTGTCTGTTTAACATTTTTTGGATGCATCATATACTTGGATCTCTAAGAAATTGTAGATGCAGATTTGATTTTCAGGGCAGAGAATCCAAAGAGAAATGGTGTAGGTATTCATATTTGCTTTTATGAGAAGTTGTGTTCCAAATTTGGAATTTCTTTCAGAGCTGAAGTAGTAAAGAACATCTCTTGGCATCTGTTTCTTGCCAAGGAGCACCATTTCACATTTGTAGTACTAATTTTTGTTACAACCTTGTGTAGTAATACCGTTCTTTCAACACTAGCGTCTAGTTTTTGAAAGGAAAGACTCCTTATATCCATATTGCTCAGAAAAATATCTGTAACGTGCTTATTGAGGGAGTGCATGCTCACACCAGACTTCACTGGATTTACTGACGTTGTAGAGAGGTAAATCCCAGTTTATTCGCATCACACAAACTCACCTTGCTGAATAATCAGACACAGTAACTCAGAAATAAAACTTTGCAGGGCTAAGGCTCATCTTGGCATAAGCTCCACAAGTGGCTCCCCACTTGTGTAGTTTCTCTTGCTTGAAATCTGTATGTCAGTAAAGTGGCATAATTTGGAAAGTTTCAAATGATGTAGAAAGCACATTTTCCACTCTGTTCTGAATAGCTGGTGTATCAAACCACAAGAGCACGTAATTTTTAGGTTACCATTCATATTGCAAATACATTTGTTTATGATGACTCTCTGTAAAGTTTTTTTGTAGTTAAAATTAATTTCCCTGTCCTGGTTTGTGCTTAGTTAATAGCAAGTGAATGCTGCTAATAGCTCTGTTTGATTACATTGGTCTTGAAAACTGAAGGATCATTTCTTCTTGACTTTAATCAAGTTTCCGATCAGCATCTCTTACGGTGTTTTATACAACACTGCTAAAGTTTTATATGAATTTTTATTCAGCATTACAGCCAATCTCTCTGAAGCTCAACTTTTAACATTTGTTGCAGCTTTTTAAAGAGATTAGGTGTTTCCTGAAGGACCTCAGCCCAAATACTTTCCTGGTTTTAACTGTATTGATACTTTAACTATATTGATCCTTATGTGACCTATTGTTGTTAATATAGACAAGGAGACAAATCTCCTGTGTGTTGCTGGGCTGCCAGAGAACACTGAAATAATAATAGCTACAGAATTGTCAGCACAAAGTTCTGTGTAAGTCAGTGTAAATTCCTCTGTAGATGAAATAGTCTTGATAAGCACAGTGTCAGCTCAAAAATGACACCTTTTTTTAATTCCTGAAAAATAAATACTGGCAGCTTGTATGCAGCAAGTACAATGGGGAAATTTGCAGTTCTAAAGAAAAGTTTTGGAACTGCAACAAATTCTAAAAATCCTTACATCTGTCTCTTTTTAATGGATGTTGAGTGATACTTTGTATTATGATAGTGTTGAGGAGGGTTTATAGCCACCTATTTGATTGTAAATTGTATTCTCAAATATTCTTTAAAAATTTAAAATTGTTAGATGATTTACTGTTCTATGAAGTTTGTTGCAGCAGTTACAATATATTTTATATCACTCAGGAGATTCCCTTTAGAGAGAAGATCATATTTCTTTGCTTTCCATTGGCACATATAAAAAATATAACAGAAGAAACTGCCTAGTCATAAAACACCAACTGTTCAAGATTGGCTCAGGGAAGAATCACCGTAAATGTTAATTGATAGGGAAAAACCAGAGGAATTAACAATCTGCAATATTGTCCTGGAATACAATAAAAAAGCCAGCCTGTATAACTCAAATTTTGAATATTAGATACCTTAATCCATTAGGAAATGATAGACCAGGAATTTATAATCTCTATTATTACAGAAACTGTTCTACAAATAACAAGTATTCTCAGAAAGAAAAAGTTATGGACATACAGGGAAAAATGATTCAAAAGTGGAAATAAGATGGTCCATTTTAGCAGCCAGAATTTTGATTTGCCTGAAATCATGCGCCCCCTTCAGCCTGGTTCTGAGCTCACTTGTGTCTCTTCTAATCCTGGTTTTGTGACTTTCAGTTGGCTCCAAGCAGACCAACATGTCCTGCACCTGTGTATGGAAATTCACATCAATTTTACCTGAGCTGGCCCTTCTCTTAAAAAGAGAACAAAGGTGTTACAAAAAGAAATGCGTGCATGTGTGTGTATATTTAAAAATAAGCAAAAGGATACGTGTAAATATTTTATACAGAGATGAATAGAAAATGCAGAATTGGATTCCTCAGTGGGAAAACGAATTTTGGTAATTTAGGGACTAATGAGAGCCTTGAAAATGGTTGAGATTAAATTACGATAGAACAACAATCTAATAGTTTTAATTTTGTGCCAGGTAGAATGAAAACTGTAAGATATTTTATCTCTTGTGCTTTAGCACTGAAGTGAATCACTAACAAACTGGCACTGCTTAAAGGAGATGGTATGTGTGCTGCCAAGTGCTGCAAGAGGCTAAAGAGTGAAATAGCCTTGGTTTTGGCAGCAGGGTAAGGTGCTATTTATTGGCTCTTCAAGAATTATAAAGATAGGAGGGAACACTCATGAGATGCAGATTCAAACTGTGTTATGAGTGCTCTCTATCTCTCAATGTCTTGTAACACTGGAGGACTGAATTAATTTTTCTGATGCCCTGTGAATTTCCAGTACCATATTCATACTTCAGTATGTTTAATGTTTTAGATACATTTCCTCGTTGTTTCATTGTTTGGTCATAATATTGTTGCTTGTGGAGGTGATAACTGGTCGCAGAAAAAGTGGAGTCTGCTGTGTCTTCTTGTGACTGATGGTGTACAAGGAAAAGCAGACAGCACTGACATTAAATGCAAAAGTAGGAATTAAATTCCAAACTATTAACTGGCAACACACAGATAGAAAGAACCTAAGAGAATTGGGGAGTTGTGAAAGGAGGGTTTTTTCCCCTCACCAGGAATGTGTGAAAAATACTGTTGTAGGGTTTTTTCCCCCAATCCGAAAAACTACTACTGACTTTAAAATCTGTAGAATTAGGAATGCTAACTTCAGCTACATTTAAAGGCAATTTATTACAATTTCTAAATCTTTGTCGTCTTTATGCTCTCAAGGAGCACTTGATTAGATAACTCAAAGCCCCTGAATTACTGAATCAATGAATAATATGCTATTCCACTTAAAAGGGGAATGAAACACTAATTCAGTTCACTATAGGTAAAACAGAAACAGTGCTACAGTAATCTTCATAGCAATAAAGAACACTTTAGCTGTTAAATTCTGATGGAATAATTATTAGATTTGGATGAATAATGGATTCCACAGCTTATTGGGTGAATTGAAAATGAAGGCAAATCTTGAGTGAACTAGAACACATTCTTTTTTTTTTTTTTAAATTCAGATCAGTTTGTAACTGAGGCTTATTGTTTCAAACAGCAAAGTCTAAAGGTTCGATTTAAAATGTATCAAAATTAAATGTGTCAGTGTTGTACCAAAGAAAGTTTAATCAATCCTGGCTCAGCACTTATTTTTAAGTCCATGAAAATTAGTGGTTATTCCCCCAAATTCTTTTTCATGTGGATTTAGATTTTCTTACAAATTATAAAAAATTATTGTCTCCTGGCTGTTCATTGGCTTTCAACTTCAATTTTCACTACAATCACAAGACATTGTGCAATGCTGCACTGTGAGCACTTAAATTTGGACTGTGTGAGAACCTTATGTGTAGGCTAATCTTTTGCTTCTCTGCTGTTTTATTTTTTTCTGTCACATTGCATAAATAATCAAGAATGCAAATAATTTTCTTCACACTTTTCCTTTCTTTCTCCTCACCCTCTGGAGCCCCATTTGTTGAAATACAATTAGCAGCTAGCTAATTTTGGCAGATATTTTTCATTTTGAATTGTAAATGATGGAAACCCAGGATTCAGGGAGGTGTTTTGCTTGCAAAACCCCTTAGCACAAGAGAGGTTGTAGAGCAGAATTCTACTGGTTGTTTTTAAGAATAAGGCCAACTGAATATAAAGTGTGTTGAAAGTAGGACTGCCTCAGAATTTTGAGTGCTAAGGATTTATGAATTTTTAACCAAGAGAGACTGCATGCAATACAAGATATTCAGCGAATAAAAAGAAAAATTTTGTCCTTTCTCCTGTTCAAAGTTTTCTGTTGCAGGAGTACAACACAATATTCTCTGAGGGCATACTCTGAAGGCATAACAAAGCAAGTGTCCCTTTAGGCTTCATTATACTGATACCCTCGTTTTAGCTGGCTTTTCAGTTGTCTTCCAAAGTTCTGGTTGCTTCATGTAACAATTCCACTACCATATCCTAGGCAGGACTGCATGCCCCGTGCAGAAAGCAGAGGGGTGATGACTGTCGCCTTCCACCAGCTCCCCTTGTCCTTCTGCTGTGGCACCTTTGTGTCTGTCCTGCTTCCACTGCAGGAGTGCAGAGATTGCACCAAACTGCCAAGTGCTGCTTCTTTTCACAGATCCTGCCCCATCCATACAGGGCTCATCCTGTATCCACAGCTCTATTTTGTCAACTTAATGCTTCATCTTTATACCACTGCAGTTACTTTTAATGTCCTGTATGTATTTGGCTTGGTGTTTTCTTCAAACTGAATGAATTTTTGAGGATTTTTCTTCAGTTATGCTCAGACTCAGATTGAAATTGGGAAGATTACAGAGTGATCAGGGGTTTAGGAATAGGTACCTACCTGGTCTGGGTAGGTCTGTGAGGTACTACTGAATAATAGCAGCTTAATAGGTTTTTTATATTCCTTATGAAGTATCACACTGTAATCAGCATGTGCTGATTCTCTAGCTTTCTTGAATCCATTCAAATATAATACTAAGATATACTTTGGGTACAATATCCTCAAGGTACAACCCCATCAACATCCCACTCCTTTGACACTATGACTGCTATGATGATAGAATTATGTTTGAGCTCACCAGTGGAGAAAGGGTTGCTGATATTCCTTTGCAAGGAGATGGTGAGCTGGAAAAGAACCCTTGAGAGAAGTAGTTGCCATTTTCCAAGAAACTGAAGGAGTGATGTAAATAAGCTGGTAAGATCTGTGTATCATGTCTGCAAAACCTGGCATTATAAGAACTGCTCGTTATGGCAACAAGTATTAATATTCTTGTATGTATGGTAATGGTGTAAAACCTGCTCTGCTATTGTTGTGTACTTAATGTTTCATTACCACAGTAGTGTGGGAAAGCACAAGTGACTACACAGCAAAGTTAACACAGGCTTAATCTCTTTCATAAATTACCATGGAGAAGAGACATCTTTTATGCGTAACTCTGAAAAATGTCCCTCTCTAGTGTGAAATGACATGTTTCAAGTGAAATATGGCACTCCAAAGTTCTGACATTCAGATGGCATTAAAAAGCAGGATTTTGTGATTTAAAAGTAATCCTAGCCAATTCCAGTATGTGAATTCTAAGTTGGAAATTACTTGTGTTAGCCATTGTTAGGAACAGTTCTGTATGTCTGGCCCGTCATATTTCTGGATTTGTAATTCTGTTTTTGGGCTTAGGCTGCTGTAGCTGCCATAGATTTTCGTGACAGAAAACATAAGCTATTTCACAGATGAGTAAGAAGAAATTTAATTGTGTGTAGCAGAAGTGTTTACCTTCTTAAACAAACAATTGTCCAGGAAAAATAGATGCAAAGAACATTTTATTCACTTAAATGAAGTGCTACAGAAAGGAAGAAGAAAATGTAATTATCAAGATTATTGCCAAATCTCAAATGTTTACTCTCACTGACTGTTATGGTGTTCACCTGTGGTTCCTTTCTGTAGGAGGCATCTGTGCTATACTAAAAATATGGTGTCAAAAGTGTTGCCTACAGGGTTACATTCAGATTATGGACAATGGTATTAGTAAAATGGAAGTGAACAGCTCTTGCAGTCACTTCTGGAAAGACAAGCTATCCTTTTGCAATTAAATATTTCCCTTTGCTTTTAGTTTTCATTAGGTGTAGATTTTGGGAATGTGATCTAGAAGCTTGCTGTACAACACCACAAGTGAACTTCCATCCTTACTGATTCTCCCTATCTCTTTCATAGCCTGTGCCAAATCAGATCTGTCTGGAAGGTGAAGCAAAGAGCAAAGCTGTGGAGAGCTGGGGTGTATCCCATATTTTATACATAGGGGTTTAGCTGCAGCCCCACTCTGGGACTTCAGCTGTGGCATGACCTGATACCCAGCAAGGGACAGGAGTGCCTATAGAGGATCTGTTGGGGCTGCTTTTATCAGATTTCAACTGAATGCTTTCCTTTACTTTTTATTCCTTTTTGGACCCATGAATTATTACACCAAAGATCTCCCCTTTTCTAGGACATCACTCAATGTTTCCCTTTCCCTTTTTCTCTAGGTGAATGGTGGTAGTGCCCAACTCTAGAAATTTTCTAGTGTAGACTTCTGTGGAATTTTCCTGCTTTCCACCTGCCACCTTTTCTAAGGAAAAGAGAATGTGCTCTGAGAAATTGCAGATGCAAGTCTTGTATGTCCCAAAGATTGGATGCACATGATGCAGCCTTGAAAACAGACAGGAAAGATTGGTGATGTTGAGTGCACATGAAAATTGATTCCACCCCAGTTTTCTTGGTAACTTGGGAAACCTCTAAGAAATTATTACAGATAAGGGAATCTGATCTATACAATCTACTAGTAGCCACATAACTCAGACTGAACAGGTTTTGTGACTGAAACATCTGCCTCATTTTATCCTTTAGTTAGTCCTGGACCGTGTTGAACCTTGTACTGAATTTGAACATGGCTGAGAACTGCTGGGTTAAATGCAATATTGCTGCACAAGTTAGCACAAAGATTCCTTAACGTGCTGAAATTTTTCTCCAATGTGGTACTGAACACAGAAAATGAATCTTTATATAACTATGTGAACAGCTTGCTGTTGAGCTTTATCCCAATTCTCAAAAAACCCAGCATGCAGACCAGGCCTTCTGTGAATGAAATACTTTTTACCTTTGGGAGATGTTGTAAAATTTAATCATTTGACAATTATGAAGTGCTTTATGTTCTTCAGATGAAATGTGCTATGTAAGTGTGAATTAGTATTATTGATGAGCTTAAGCCACAAGATAGAATGCAAATGAGAACTTCTCAAGATAATAAATACCCATTATTCATCATGAAGGATGATGAAAAAATTAAATACCTTTCACAGAAGATAGCAAAAGTATGAAGTTTAGCTGAGAGCTGAATCAAGCCTAGTGGTTGACTCAGCCAAAGACTATTGTTACCATGACATAGATGTGGATCAAAGCTGTAGAAAAATCTCCTGCACAGTGAGAAAGAGAGCAGCACAGAAACCCATGTCAAGGAGCATTCATGTCTATGTTGCATGTTTTAGTGGTGGTATCAGAGTCAAGCAGGTGTGTTGACAGAGAGATGATAAAGTGGCAGCCTGCAGCAGTGGAACCCACTGCCTTAAGTGAAAATGGGATTCATCTGAATAAATATGAATGTATATCCCAAATATGATGTATGCACATCTAAGAAAGTCGCCCCAGGCAGCCCATGTCATCAGTGGTGCAGTTCAGATGATTAGAGGTAATTGTCTGTTTTAAAATGAGTTAAAATTGAACCCTTGATAACTTTTTATTGTTTAGATCACAATCAGTATAAGGGAGCCTGAGATGACCAGCTTAGATATAGATACACACACAGCAGGCTCAAAAAAACAAAATCCATGCTCATGATCCACTAAGAGCCTGTCTTTGGCTACTCTTTATGAGAAAGTTGGTAGCTGTCCAAGATAATATGACACAAAACAACTATTCCCTTCCTCTACTGTCTCGGCATCTTCTCCTCACAACCAAGATAACTGAATATGCAGCAAATCGTGGAGTGCAATTCCAACTTTTTCTGCAGGAGCCTTACACCTTTGTGTTGTGAAGTGCTCTGGATTCTGGTCTAAGTCAGTGGGGAAATTAAACAAATGCACGATTTTAAATGAGTTAGCAGTAAAGCTACAGTTAGTCTAGTGCTGCTAAATTTGTGCAGTTTTAAACTAGAGCTCAGCATCTTTCTGGACACAGGGCTCCAGGCAGCTACTCTATACCTGATCCAAGTGTAGTACAGGAATGATGACCCACTTGTTCATTGCTCCTAACATAATAATCTATGTTTCCAGACATTTATCAAAAGCACTAAATCCCTATTTAATGGACTAAAACTACTGCTAGAAACATCGATATTTGCAAAGCCTTGACATAGTACATTCTGGCAGAATTGTTTCCTCTCATTTATTTAAAAAATAAAAGCAGTCCAATTCAAATACTGTACCTTGTTTTTACTAGAAAATTTCTCTGGTGTGGGTTCGTTGTGTCATGTAGTTACAGTGTTTACAGGAATTCATCTTCTGGCATGAGGCCTACATTTTGACAGCCTCAAGAGTATTACAAGCAAAACTAAAATGAACCAGGGCTCCAAGAAAACCATTTTAAACAGAAATAAGTTCCTTTAATCTTATAAAATTCTATACAAGAAATATTTAAAATGGGACTACACTGTTGCTACTGAGTTGGACTCCATATTGAGGGTTCCAAATAGCAAAAAGCAGTTTGGTGGTATTGCACATGAAAGAATAGAATCATTCTGAACTGAGAAATTTTCTCCCTCAAAGGAAAAAAACAAAAGCCAAAAAAACCCCCTTATGAATGGAAACATTATACAGCTATTCTTTAATAATTGTGTCTGTTTGTGCAGGACTGTTTGAAGTGCATGAATCATACTCAAATCAGCTATCCAGGCTGCTTTCCTGTTTGAACCATCTTCTTGAAACTGGGTTGTCTTTCAGCATGGAAATATTATCCTTTTTGCAAATACTTCCACCCTAAACTAACAGCTGTTCTAAGCAAATGGCTTTGTGAATTCAGATGGGTGTCTGTTTGTGCAGCCCCAATACACAAGACAGATTTTGGCCCTCTATGAGAATGTTTCTAATCACCAGATTTGAGTGAATGTATGAGATAATGCTGTGATTCTCCATTCCCAGGTGTTGAACTTGGGAAAAATTAGCACTCTCCTGATTTCTCACACTAGTATTTAACATTTAGTCAATCCTAAACCAAGATGAAAGAAGGAGGACTCGCAACATATTCATACATCTCAGTGAGAGGCTGCAGCCAGGAACGTCTCTTCCCATGAGGGCTCTGTGCATTTAGGGAGTGTTTAAACTACTTGCATGGTACAAAAGGATTTTACCTTTTGAAAAAAATGGCAATCTGTTCTGCTTCCTACAATATAACAGGATATCTCTTGGCCTTGCTGGCAAAAAACAATCCCTTTTAATGCTTGCAAACCTGAAAAAAGTCTCCACTGAGAGAAAGTAAAAGTTGTTCCATCACTTTGTGTTGAAATTGCTTACTCATGTACACAAATTCACTTGTGGTGAAAGTGAGGAGGCAGAAAAAATATATGTTCACACTTAAAACCCTGTAGATTTATATGTTTTTCCAAGGTTTTTATACGTTATGTTAATGGCCATATAAATCACCTTTTGTAAGATCAAAAAGGGCAATAAGAAGTTAAGAAGCTAGCATTAAGAAGGTAGCATGTGAGGGTGACTGTGTTTATGGTTTCGAACCAATCACATGACAGAATTCATATGTCATACTCTCCCCTTTGACCAGTAATAACTTTGCTTTCATGTCTGAATGTTCATATTTGCTTCAGAAAATTGAACTGATCATTTGGAGTATTTTAGGATTATTTTTCATTGTAACATTCTTGTTGATGATGTTCATAGGTCCTATTGCAAAAAGGAAAAACTGGGATGGAAGAGGTCTACATGAGCATTCTCCTGCTCATGTAGGGTTTATTTTGAGGTTAGAACAGTATGGAAATGTTGTCATGTGTAAAAAGATATTGTAAATTCTTTCTTTGCTGATTCAGAACTAGAGCTAATCTCTCATACTTTCCTCACCTGTTTTACTGTTTCAGGCCACCAGATTTCCAAAACCAGAATTCATCTTGCATACTGGAGAGATGTTGATGTTAATCTTTTCTTTCATTGTTTAAGCAGCAGATTCTCCCCCAGTACATAGATTTTGAGGTCATGTGCATTTCTCTGTTCCAAGATAAGGAATTCTGTTAGTGTCTTACAATAATGAGCACAAATGTGTTAGTGTTACAACTTTTACATAGATGTGTATTATGTATGCATTTATGTATGGAATCACAATAACAGGAATTATAGTTATATCTGAAATGAATTTTAATTGTGTGTATGCTGCAATGATCAGTTTGCATCTCTGACTCCTGCATGCCAGATATTTTTTGTTTCTAACTTCAGACAATGGTATTCTAATCTCTAGTTGATGTCAATGGGACTCAAAGATACTGAAACTTCAGATGAGGGACAAGACATAATCAGTCTCTCACAAAAACAATCTCACCTTACTGGATTCTGAGTACTTTCCATATGAGAACTCTTAGCTAATGACATTGCTAAGTATTTTCATTCCAAGCTTTTTCTTTATTTGTCACCTGAAAATTCAACCATCACTAGGTATGTAGGCTTTATTTGCTCCTTTCTTACTCTTACATAGTACCCACTTTTCCCTTTTAAATAAGGTAATGCATGCTTTTCTCCTGTACCTACCATCTCCTCTACTCTCTCTCACTGCTAAATTCACATTCAAGGTCAATTACCTTTAACTACTGTAGGCTTCTGGCTTTGTCCTTCCCTCCTAACTGTCTTTGGTCTCTGCAAATTGCAAAGGCTTTCAGATACATTAGTGTTTAGTTGGGAAGAAAACTCTTTGTTGCTGCTGTTCTGTATTTCCCCTTCAGCCTCCATATTACCTTTCATTTTTCCTCACTGCCATTTTGCAAGCAGTGTAAATGTTAACAACAGTATTGGAGATGACCTGGCTATGACCCATTTTAAATTGGGAGAAACTGTACGTGTGGGAAATGGATGTGAACCAGCTGCCAAAGCATGATGGAAGGATGCTGTGAGGGGGTGCTATCAGGTAATTATCAGCCAGGAGCTTAAGATGTAATGCCAGAGCCGACAGAGTTGCTGCTGCATAAAGAATACTTTTGAAAGACTGAAGTGTGCTTCTAACCTTTGCCCTTTGCCAAAAGGCACCCCAGCTCTCTCTTAATAATTAAGCAAATGGCTTTATATGGAAAAGCGTAAAAAATTCTTTTTTCTTTTTTGATAAACCCTTTACAGACTGGAATCACATCCCTGGATGTATTAGATGTACATATGTATATTTACATGTATACTATGTCCCTCGATGTTCTGTATTGAATTATGTCAAAACCTCAGTGCAATAAGCATGTCTGTGGTGTGTGACATTCTTGCCTCTTGTCTCTCTGCTAATTTGTTTTTCCCCTCCTATCTTCTGGGTCCATTTCACAAATAAAAAATGGAAAAGTTGGTAAAGTTTGAACTTGGATGAAAAGCCATTGGAGCCTGATATGTGGCCAACAGTTTCATTTGAAGGCCACTCAATTATAAATTCAGCAGGTATTCACCATTGTGGGACAAGTGCTAATGAACTCATTTGGTATTCATGAGAATATCAATATCTATCTATTGGTACAAATTTCATTGAAATTCAGATGCATGCCTGGGAACATTCAAGAATTATATTAAATATTGCAAGCAGCCAACTCTTCATAAGTTAATTAGTAGTATACCTTTTGAAGACAGGTTCTCATCTGTTGTAAATCATTAAAAGTCAATGAAGTTATATTGAAGATCTGGCCAATTGTGTGTATTAAGGTCTTGGCACATGTTAGAAAAAAGAGCTTCCATTACATATAGAATTAATTAGTACTTAAAGGGAAAAAGAACATAAGGTGAAAGGGGAATTGGTGTGGCTGTGGCTTCTGGAGGTTGAAGTTCATTAAGAAACTGAAGCAGAGCTTGAATTACCACTCCATGTCTTTTATTTGTGAGGACAAAGTCCATGGAAGTAGTAACAATGAGGAACTTACTTGGTTCTCAGCTTTGCCATTGCAACACATCATTGTGAGTACTTGAGGCACTGAAAACAGTTCAGTACAGGCTGGAACTCTGGTTACATGCCAAAGACTCAATGAACTTTGTGTGAACTAGCAGGGATCTCTTAACATTAAAAATTTTGGACTGCTGCATAACTTGTGGAAATTAAATTGACAAAACAGCTTGGAATATTTTCTCAATTGCTTAAGAAAATTATTTGTGATTATTTTCCGTTAATAGTACTCTTGCTATCCAGCTTTCAATTTCTACTCAGAAATGATATCCGATGTCCACTCACTGTTGCACGCTGGTTATGTTGTGCTCTGGCTCTCTCCAGCTATAGCCACAGTTCATGACCATGTGGTGCCATACCTTCTCTCAGCTGGGTTTTCAGAATAGTTTTAGCTTAAGAGACAGTCCTGATTGTCTTAACCTACCTTTAGAAACAAGCACAGGCACTGCTCTAGTTCATGGTAATAGTTTAATGAAAGATCAAAAAGCTGTAATGTTTACTGTGATGTACTGACCTTGTGGCTGAACCAAATTCGATGTCAAGGTAAGCCAGGCATTTTAATTATTCTTCAATTTCTTCTTTACACTGACTTGGCAAGGGTAGATCTGCATTCGTTTGCAATTCTGGGAAGGTAAATTCCTCATAAAATCTTACTCTTTGAGCATGGATATATGCCAGAGAAAAACTTAATGCGTTTTCTAAAATCAGAAACTTGACAGTGTAGTAAAATATCTGCATACTTATCTGTCAGAATAATTCAGATTAAGCAGTGATTGTTGTTAAAATAAACTTGGTGTAGGTCTCTCGGGTCCTGTAGCTCCGCTTCATGGATTCCTTCCTTTTAACAGCAGCAGGGTGTGTTTTTTTCAAGAGAGAGATTTACTTTGTGATCCAATGTGGATTGTAATCTGGTTTGTCACTGTGTAACATGGTACTCAGCCTTACTTAGACTATTAGTGGGCAAATCCTCGTGCAGATGCATTCTGCAACTATTTCCAAAAAGGCACAGAATTATTCCAGTTGGAAGGGTCCTCAGAATGTCTCCAGTCTAAATTCTCCCTCCAAGAAAGGCCAACTGTCAAACCGACCAGATTGCTCTAGTAATTCAGATTATTCACTCTGGTCTTGAAATACACTAATAAAAATAATTTAAAATTTAACTTTCTAAAACCTCATACCACATGTTTTTAGGCCAAGATTTTCAAAACTACACAAGGAATTTGGATGTCTCAGTGTCCATCTGTGGATTCTCTAATTTTTTTATAGCACAATATCCAATTATTGAGTCCCAAGGTTTCTATAGCAACCAAATTAAAGGTGAATCAATCCTTAAAGTGAAAGTAATTAGAGTGCTTTACAAATATCTAGTTTTAAGATGAATGAAATTAGTAATTTTTAAACATATATTTTGGGTTTTTTTATTTTGGTTTTTTTTTTTTCATTTTAAGAATGCAGTCTGATTAATAAGCCAATAAATATTCCTGAATGACCCTTTGGTGCATCTTAAAATGCTGTATGACATTAAAATAAATTAAAAGATGTAGCAAAAAAAAAGACAATACGGAAAAATGGGAACTGCAGATGTGATGATTTTTTTTTAAGTTGTTGAATGTAACGTTTCTAAAATTGTTTCCTGTATCATATTGAATGCTAATGTGTTTAGACCATGAACTAGTTTTAGTGTATGAGCTTAGAGACTTTGTGCTCTTGAAACCATAATAGGAACACATTCGATCTGTAAATGGTGCATGTGGACCTGTGGACATCTGTGTAATGCTGATGAGGTGATGTCAGCTGGATGAACCCCTTCTAAATTCATTTTATGGTTGGCTTTGCATCTTCACTTTGGTATATGTATGTCACATTTCTATGTGAGCTGTAAAAATGAAAGTCACTAAAAATGAAAGTCACATTCAGCTGGTTGTGCTTTCAGCTCCTTGGAATTCTTCAAGCCTGATTTTTCATGTGATCAAAACAGAAGCTTTGAAAGTGAACATAAAATATTGAAGTGTTGTAGATTTCACTGCAAATCCTGCAAGTATGAAAATGTTTTCTTCTGGGGTGATGTTTCATTACTGGGGAATGTTGGTTCCTTTATGGTGTGATATTTTTGTTACTGTTCCACTAGGAAAACTGTTCTAAAACAAATAGCTTCAAATAACAAGAGAGATAATTTAAAAGAAAAAAAAATTAGCTTTTCTTAATTTTCTATATTTTCCACTAAGCAAGGATAACAATGTCACTCAGCCTTTTGTTAAGAGAATTAGTGAGGAGAAGATGCCATTTGTTTGAAAGTCACTTACAAAAGACATTCTTCTAGACTGAATTCTGTTAAAGTTTTGTTTGCTTTTGTTTGGGATATCCTACTTTTTTCTTGTAATACAAAATACAGTTAATGCTCTCAAGGTTTTCCTATATGGTTGAAATTGCTCCAGTTTAGATCTGCAGAGCAAGTAGCTTCCTATTCTGCACCAGCTTCCAGCACACACATTCACTGCATAATCCATTGCAGGGTTCAAAGCTGCTGAAAGGAAAATCACTGGTGATGTATGGCCGAGTTTAATTTCATTTTCAGCCTTCTGCCCCACCATAGTTTAACAGTTTACAGTGAATGAAAGTTGCTGTATAATACCTTACCAGCTGTTATTCCATCAAGCACACAGTAACTTTTCAGGGTGGTTTTTTTTTTTTTTTTCTTTTCATAAGTTGGTAGGGTTAACCTGAGTCCATAAACCACTCACCTTTCCTTCCACTGTTTCCTTAATGAGTGGGAAAACCACACTTTGAGGGGGAACTAGAGAAGCATGAAATTTAGCTTTTCAGAACTGACTTGCATAGCACTGATGTAATAAAATAAGCACGTACTTGCTTGGCAATTAATTTTCTCTATGTAGCAGAGAATGGAGAATTATCCTATTATCTGCTCTGTTTGAATAAAAGCTACTGTATGCATTTATACAGATAAATTTTTAAATTAATTGTTCCAGACAGTACCTCTGAGGTACAGACAAAATATAACATATATATTTTAGGGATCAGCAATTTGCTCGAGAAATAGTCGGTGGCCCTATAAATTTAATTCTTAAATTTTTTTAAAAAAATTCTAAAGCATTTGAGAAATAGGTGGTTTGTGACTTCTTGGAAATGACAATGGAAGAATAGTCACTATGACCTTGGGTACATCACCATTTGCTGCTTTCTGAGAAGAGGTCATGGCTCATGTACATGTTCTGCTAGCAAATGGCATTTTTTGCATGAAAGTTTTACATGATTTTACCAAGAAGCCATTTGCTTTATTTTGAATCTCACTTCATCTGTATTGTAGAGTAAAAAAGCAGCCTAAAATACAATTCCTAACATTTATCTTTTCTGCAAATAGGTAAAATAAGGTTTAGTACTGAGAAAAGGGTGCATTCTTTTGACTTGGGAAGGAGGGAGATGAAGAGTTTGTCACTCATGAGTAGTTTTTTTATCTCCACAAACTCTTGTCTCTGAACCACGGCTCTGCCTGACCCCAATCTGTCTTTATAAGAGAGATGCACTTTCCATCAGAGTCCAGGCATTTAAAACTTTGATTTTATGGTGCTAATAGGATAACAGACTATGCATATGCACACCGTCAGGGCAAAACTTGCAGTGAACCAGAAGGGATGCAACTGTCTATGTTTAAGATGCAAAGATGACTTCTCCAGAATAAAATAGTTTGTCAGAGTTTTTATAATCACTGCCAGAATAATTTGATTACACCATGTAACAAATCCTCTCAAGTAGTTTTGTTTTATCAACAAAATGTGACATGTCATAGATTTGCATTTATATTTTATTCAAAGAAGGACTGTAACCACCTCTGATTGTGGTGGGTAAGGAAAACTAGCCTGACACTTTATTGCCTATAAGGACAGGTAATTTCAACTTATCTGTTGAATCATTGTGATGTGTCATAAATAGACAGGATATGAAGAAGAATTTCGTTTCAAAGGAGGAAGAATTCTGTGTTTCAATTTAAAAATTTATTATTAGTTTATTAGTAAAGATATTACTGTATCACAGTAATGTTTCACAGATCTTACAGTACCCTCACCAGAAATTTCAATGTGCATATTATAAAAGTTATTTAAAATAGGTCTGAAACGTGATCGGTAATTCAAACAGATTTAAACTTCACAATGGCTTCCAACCTTAGAACATTCTTTTTAGTACAGAGGATATGAAGGTGGAATTAAGTTTAATTTAGAGTGCTATTAAAAAGTCCATGATTCTAAGCCAGAGGTATTTCATAAGGAATGGAACACAGCCAGTGAGGTAAAATCAGGCAGATCTAAACAACCTGCAGAATATTTTTCTTGCATTTTCAGCTTTAAATCTTATATTGGTTCTTGGGTTTCATTGTCTGAATAAGAGATTAGATTTCACACATTCATTTACCATGACAGATTTAAACCAGTTGCTTTTATACTCTATGAAGTGAGATACCGGTGGACTGCAGAGCCCTTCAGCAGATGAAATTAAATAATTAAACAGATACTTGCATAGTTAGAAATTGCTAGTGTCCATTTAAATTCAAATTTTGTTGACCTTTATGGGACTTTTTTTTTCTTTTTCTTTTTCTTTTTTTTTCTGTAAAAAGAGCTAGAGACATACAGGGTATCATTTATGTTGAGCAGAGATGAATATTTACCAGAATGTTCAGTGGGGGTATTTCACATGTATCCAGCTGAAACATTGAAAGAATTTATTCCTAATGAGTTGACATCTCTTTGGGGGTTCTGCCTGGAAAACATATACCTAATGACTTAATTGTTAGAAAAATCAGGACAGCTCATTACATCTTAAAGTAAAATGCCAAATATTTCTGCAAAGAAATCCTAGATGTAGGAACTTGCCCCAAAAAAAGATCAAGGCATGCCATGTAGCCCCAGAGCTTAATGAGCATAGCCTAAATTTCAAATAGCAACTAACTGCCATGAATGAGAAATATAATCATGAATAATGCTACTGAACAGTTTTGATTAATGTATATATAATCAAATTTGCTCTATTTAAGAATAGATCCTGAACATTAGGGAGGTAAAATTCTGTAATTTGTGATGTACACAGGCATTAATGATAGTATAGAACAGTACAATATGTAGCATTAACTAACTTTGTATTTTATTAAAAGAAGTGCAAATCAGTCAGAGAACATTAATTTACGATGCGATGAGGCATCTGAAAAATTGTGATTATTATTCTAACTAGGAATGGCAAACTAGGTTTTGTTAACTATTTCACTGGCTGTATGTATCTACAATCTCCTTTCCATATCTTTTCATCTCAGTTGCAAATATGTGATCTTTCATTGAAGTTCTTGCTAGGGAATGGAGATGCAATGTGAGTGGGATATGAACCTTAACCAAAGAAAAAACAAACCCCAAAAAACCACCCCCCAAAACTCCAAAACCAAACCAATTATAACTTAAACTCTTTATAAATTGTGACCATAATAAGGCCTGGCTGAAAAAATTGGTTAACTCTTATCTCTTAAGATGGTAGCCATGAAAACCTTTTCTCCAAATTATTTCAGTGAATATAAGCCGCTGCTTCTTAATTTTTTTCAGACCAACTTTTCCCTAAATCCATGAAGCCTTTTCATTTGCTGCAGTTGCCTTAGATGCTGTAAATGATGTCAGTTGCTATCAGTTCCTACTGTTGTGCCTACAAGTTTGCTGTATTTTTTTTTTTTAATCCACAGGAGATTTTTTTTATTTTGAAGGTTTCATTCCTATTGTGTTCAAGTGAAACTGTATCTTTAGGAGATCAAACTCATCTATGACTCCCAGTTTTAGCTAGACCAGGGGTTAATGCTGATGCAGATTGGGGACCTCTGTTTCAAGTCAGGCTCAATCATTGTGTCTGCCATTCTCTGTACTACAGAAGAACAGCAGGGATTCCTTATGATACATAATTATCTTGCTCAATTTTTTTAACAGCTGGAAATTAGCTACCGGGAGATGTCAATATTTTTATTTTTTGTTTTTATTGGAATTTTTAAAATATAAATATTACTCATTTCTTGTTTGGTTTCTTTTTAAAATTTTTTGTAGGTTCATATAAATAATAAAATCAATTTTTTCTAATAGATTCCTGGCAAATGAAAATAGGGAAGAATATGCCTGTATAAAATGGCACTTCCTCTCCATTGCCACTGCATGATCAAAAAGATTGTAATTCCACTTTGATTTCAACTTGTATCATGCAGGTTTGGGATTTTCTGTCATAGTTTTCCTTTCTCTGGTAAAAAGACATATGCCCAAGAGACTTGAACAGAGCAGTTTTACTCGGTTAGAGAATATCACAGCAGAGAATTCTCATGGGATATACATCTGGGGCCTTGAAAGGTTGTCTTGGGAGAGTGCTTGCATTGAAAGTCAAAATAATTTCAAAGGATCTATGCCATGAAAAGCTGCAGAAGATAATTTCTGTGATTTTCTTTTGAGTGTCAGAGTGGTGGCTGGGCACAGGAATATAAAATCTTTCTGAATTAGAATAGCTGAAAGCCTCTGTGCTTGCCCCCAAACTGATTGCTGCTTCCCCTCAGTGCTGGAGACTGCACAAAGCAGCCAAGTGCTGAAAGCAGATCCATATTGCCTCTCAGCAGGTTTGCAAATGGGCAGTGGGTAGGTTCCAGGGTGGCTGGGAGGACTCATCACAATGGAGTGAATTAATGTAAATACTTTCAGTGTGGAAAGTTGGGGTTTTTTTGTGTTTGTTTGTTTGTTGTTTCCTTTTTTTTTTCCTTTTGATTGGGATGGTGCATTTTCCCACTTGATCAGTTAAGAATTCATCACAAAGGTTGCTCTGCACCTAAGTAAACAATATCAGTAAAATGACTGTGTTAGGCACTGGAAAGCCATTCTCAAAAATATGATTCCTAATTGTCTTCTGTGACATAGGGGTAGATGCTGCCATGAGAGGATATTAATTGTATTTATCTTCTAAAAGTGAAAGATTTATTACAACATTTTATCTAATGAGATGATATGTCTTTTAAAAATATTCATTCAAGTGTATATATTAAACCCCAAAGTGATAGTTAACATAACTGAAAGCAACACAGTTCAGAAAGTTTGGGTGGCAGTAGGTAAGTTTATTTCTCTTTGCTGAAAAAATCAGAAAAGTAAGCTATGTGCAATGATCTATATGGTTATCAGTCTCTGCATTCTTTGTTCCATTGATTAAAGATCACTCTCATTCTTTTGATATCAAGAATACTTTTATCCATACGGAACCATGCTGAAGAGAACCAGGATAAAAGGATCTGGGGCTTCATTGTTAACTAAGTGGTTTTGCAAATACCAATGTGTCTAGAAGTTTTTTAGACTTTATGTACTATGATAGATAAGTTATGTGTGTATATAATGTATATAATGCATATTTTGTTTACACATGTATCTATTTCATGTGTCTGTTTTAATAAGCATTCATATGAATTGCATCTGCAATTGTACAGCACAGCATCCTTTTTTTGAATCTCTTATCTGAGTATCCCTCCTGTCTGGTCTTAAGGCAAACCTTACACATATGTGATGTCTTTATCTGCTAAATCGTTAAGTGCAGCATTTTATAGAACAGAAATCTCTTTAAAAGTAATTGAGAAGAGATAAGTCTGTGACTTTAGTCTCTGTTGAGGAAAATCTTAAAGGAGTCTGAATAGGGGTGATAGACCAAAGACTGGAGTAAATTCTCAATTTAAAAAGATCATGTAAATAAGAAAGAGCCTGTGTAATGAATATAAACCTAACAGAATATTCACTGGAACTAATGTGCATAACTCTCCTCAGTCCTGCTGACTATTCAAGATGAAGAATTGAAATTATCAATTAATTCTATTAATTCTTGCTCTGTCACGCTAGCCTGGAAAAACAGTCACCTGAACAGAAACAATAGTGACAAAGGACTTGGACTCTAAACTTAAAATAAAAACATTTCCTCTCACTGTTAACAGTATTGTATGGAAACCATCAAAGATAGTGAAGGAAGAAAATTGAAACTGATCTGAGAACATTATCTGGGAGGATCTTTTTGTAAATGCTGAGTCTTAGGGGAGTTGTTTTTAATTCCTACAACTATTTTTCTTCTGTCACCTTAATTCTTCCTTTCTGCCACTTGCCTTTTATCAACTTACTTTCCTTCCCCTTGGCTCTTCTTTGCACTACTTTGTCCTTTTTCTTGTATCTCTGCTTTTTTTCATCCTTTTCTGTTTCTTTCTTGAGCTTGCTCTTCCATCTCCTCTTTATTTCTTTTTTTGTTGTTGTTCAGAAACTCTTCTCTAACCATAACTTCTTAGTCTTACTTTAGTCATAACAACTGTATTCATTCCTAAATCTAGGGAAAAGGGGGGAAGTTTCAAAAGTTAAAAAAAATAGATATATAATAGCATAAATAAAGATGGGAGCCAAGCAACTGTGGTTTGGAAGGAGAGAAAAATACTCAGATTGCTTTTAGTATCTTTACATATTGTTCCTCCAGAGGATTTGGATAGCTGCATATTCATGAGAATTGCAGCTGTCTGAGAACTAGGTGATCTATGTGAGGAATCCACATTCAGAGCTGCAAGGTTTTGTGTTGGGAATACACTAACCCTTGCTTGCTGTTCAGAATTCTGTAGTTAAAGAGAGCAGGAAACAGGCACAGCACCACACACTTTGGGCCCCGAGACCCAGTGCTGCTTTTGTGTGCTTTCAGATCTTAAAATAGGCCAGGTATGACCCAGATAACTGCAGGCAAAGGATGTGTTTTCTGTGGCAGCACCCCAGGACACTGTTAGAGAGCTCAGGCTGCCTGTGCTTTTACTGAAGGAAGACCAACTAACCCACATAGTGTTAGAGTGGTGTTGACTAACAGAACTGGGCCTGACTCACCTGCTGAGTGTCACAGTAGACACAAAAATCTCTGCAAGCTCTGAAAAATACTCCCTCAAAAGAACAGGACTTCACAGCAGATGGGCACTTACCATTCTGTGACTGTATCATTTTCATTTTGGTGCTAGGATTCTGCAAGTCACTCTAGAGCTCTATTGTCAAACCATAGCTCAGATAAATCCCCAGCCAATAGAAGTAGTGATATATCATAAATGAGTCACTCACCAAAGAAATGCTAAAGCTATAACAGATTATGGGCAAATAAATGATTTCACTGTGTTTACAGGTTAGTTGTCATGGTTGTCATTCTGCCCCCCCTTGTTTTGACATTCTGCCCACTTTGCTTTTATTCCCTGCAATTTTAGAATTTTGTTTGGAAAAACAACAACCAACCAAACACCATAACTACTTCAACCCCAAAAAAGACTTTTCAGAAAAAGTAAGTATAGCTAGGTAGGAACTGAAATCATCACTAAATGGCAGCTTCTGTTCCCCTGGGAATCTTTGAGCATTGTTTGTAAGAGAGCAGAGGAACTGGAATAATGAGATGAGATTTCTGTCTCTCCGACAATAAGTACAGTGTCGAAAAGTGCTTCCAGAGCTGATCACTTTCCCTGCTGTTCATCAATGCAGAAAAAATCCAGTTTGTAGGATCTGCAAGAGATGCATTTGTCCTGTCATTAGGACACTGAGAAGTCCAGCTAAGACTAAATATATCTATGCCTTCATCTGTACAGATATATGGGCAATAACCATCTAGTTTTTTCATCCAAGTAAAAATACCTATCCAAACAGAGTATATTGGCACTTTCTAGAATCAGTGATGATCCCTAATGAGTGGTGTAGATTGGTGTTTACAAAGTATTCCCCAAGATGTTTTCACTAGAAGAGGCTGGTAAGACTTCCAGCCTGTTGCCAACATGGTTTTCCTAGAATATTTTTTGGAGATAGTGGAATAGGTTTAATTATTTACAAAGTCATAAAATCCAAGATTTTAATGCAACATCTCTTCACATAGAATGTACTATATTTTTGTTAGTCTGGAAATGCTGCACACTTACAATGAGCTTTAACTGAATTTACTTGATGATCTCTTTTGTTGAAAAGAGAAAGAAAAGGAAAAATGTTCCTTGAACATCCTGCTGCTTCTGAGCTTGAAGAGAGATATTCTGAAATTTTGGGGTAATTAGTAAGCCTGATGAAGCAATTGGCTAGGAATTGGTGAACTTTTGAATTAGGGTATTAGTTCAGGCTTTGCTGGCAACCATGATCAAGGGTTACAGGAAAGTCTTGTGTCAGCCCTGAATCGATTCCATGAATGTCTTCTGCAGAGGTCCTTCACTCCTGCTTTGAGCACCTGAGCATCTCAGTGCAATGGGATGATCTGTGTTTGCCTAAAATCATCAGCATGATTCTTTAGAAGTGAGACCCTTTCTTGATACTCAAAGCACACAAAAGGAGCCTGAATATGTCTAAAGATGTACTTGTGTTCTCTTTAATCTGAGAAAAAACAGTAAAGAGCACTTAATTCTACTGAAAATCAGATTCTGCTGTCAGTCATATTAGCCAGTGGATCATGGAACTTTCAACCTG
Source organism: Phylloscopus whistleri (assembly GCA_017589585.1). Taxonomy (NCBI): domain Eukaryota; kingdom Metazoa; phylum Chordata; class Aves; order Passeriformes; family Phylloscopidae; genus Phylloscopus; species Phylloscopus whistleri. The sequence continues at coordinate 80,799 of JADMLD010001407.1, read as the reverse complement.
TTCTTAACACTGTCTTCTGAATGCTGCTAAATTCCTTATTGAATTATGTATTTTTAGTGACTATGTGTCTAAAATGTCATTAAAATGAGAATTTTATTTTTAGTTCAGATCAGTAGAGAACAGTTCTCTTTTTACAGCAAAACAATTGAAAGCATATTCACATATTTTCAGATCTCCCACTCAAGACAGTGGAGAAATCTAACGTTAAAGAAACTATTAATGCAATACAATGTAAATTAAGATCATGTCTAGAGCAAAATGTGCTTAATATGCTAACTCCAAACTCCTTTCCATCCCTTTGGATTTAACAACCAGTTTCAAGTGCTTTAACTCAGAATATGCAATTTAGTTGTTCTTGACCGAAAAAAGAAATAGAAGAAGAAATTACTTTAGCAATGCAGTCTTCAATTAATGTTCAAGTCCATTGAGACTCATTGTGAAAATTTTAGGTATGTGCATATTGCATTAATCAACCCCCTTGTTGTTATTGGGGCCCTTGTATGCAATAGCAAAGCTCTCCAGTCACAAAAAACACAGCAGACATATTAATGAATGAGAAGGGAGGGTATTAAAAAAAAAAAATCTTATAGCTGAAATGTTTTTTTCACTCTTCAGCACTTGGAAAAGAGCAAGAGACCCATACTGATCCTTCAAATAGGACCAGTGTAGGAAAAAAGTAGGATAAGTCAGTAAAATGCAATGTAGGAAATAGATATTTCTAGTAATTGCTCCCAAAATTTCAGGAAAATGCTGGTGAAATTTGGCAACTTAAAGGATTCTCTGAATAATAAATATGCCTTTTTTAAACACTTCTTAGAAGTGTCTAATTGAGGAATTTAAAAAATAATTTTGGCAAAAAGCCTGCATACATTTCAGACCCAAATTTACTTGAGAAGCACTGTCTACTAAAGTTTTCTTCAACTAAGCAAGAACAACAATTGCTGTTATGAAGCACCTGGTTGTATGGAAGGAAAAACATGAAGAAAACAGCCACAGTAGAGCACTTGTGAGTTACTCACAAACTGGTACTGTGAGAGAATAATATCCCTCATTTCTTGTAATTTGTTTCCTTGGTTGAGATACCCAGAAAATATCCATTAGAAGAGCTGTAGTATGCTTCAGTGTTAGTTTTTTAATGCCCTCCATTCCAGTTACATACCTCACCAGATGGAAAATTCAAGAACCTGTTTAAGATTTACAAAATGCATCACTGGGACTTGTTTCTGTCCCTTCAAAGAGAGCCCTGTGTATCAGATTAATGACATTCCTTGAAGGATGCTGAAGACAGACTTCTCATTAACAAACTGGCTTAAGAAGAAAATAGCCCTCTGAACCCTGAAGACATGAAACTACTTTATTCTCAAACAGTAAAGGTTTACTCTGGTTTAAACCTTAAAGTAGATTTGCCTTTGTGTGCTCTGATCTCTTGTCAGTGTAAGTCAGTGGATAAAAGACCTCAATTTCTTTCCTCTTTTACAGGAGCACAATTTTAACAGTGAGCAGCTATTCATTACCTTATGGAAGTCTTACTTTTGTCATGTCTTGAGACCATCATGGTTTTCAGTAGATTATATAATCCTCTGCATTTTTTTTTCTGTCAATGAAAATCCAAATTAAACCATCTGTGATTTTTAAAGAAATTTGACAGAATCCATTTGAAAAGCACTTAGAGGTGTTTTCCATCATTAAAACAGTATAGGTTTTTAATTGGTATCAGTATATCTGAATCTATGATCATGACACAGAGGCTTAAAGATTTCAGGTTATATATGACAGCACAGGATTAATTGGTTTGGAAAGGCAACCTTTTACCTGAGTGCCAAATACAAAATAGGAGCATTGATGCATAATAATAAAACAATACTGAAAATTAAGTGAATTTCTAGTATACTAACATAATGGTTTATAACTTTGCGAATTTTCTAAAATTTTAGAAATTACTTGCCCAAAACAGTCTATCAGGTGATATTTGAAATTAAGCAGCTACTTCCTTCCCAGCTCTAATCTGTGAATGTCAGACTCAAGTTAGTGATGTACAGACCAAAACTAAATAATCATCTCTTTTTACTCATCAGGTAGTAAAACAGAAAAAGAAAGGAGATCAGAGGGACATACACATGTTCAGGAAACACAGAAAAGCACATGTAGTGATGTTGTCATGAAGGTCTTGTCTTATTTCTCGAGCAGCCCATTTGTTGTCAATACTTATAGAAGTATTCTAGAAAGAGAATTCTGAAGTGTATGAGTGAAAGCCATGAGCTAACTGTGATTGGTTATAAAGAGCTTTTCCCTGGCCAGAGGTGCAGCCTGGAAGAAACAGGAATACATTTATTTGAAAATTGAATGAACAGGTGGCGGGTACTGCCCTTATCAGGTTGCTGTGATAAGAGCTGAATCTCCTGACATGGAATAGGATGAGGATTGAAGTTCTGGACACAAAGACATATAACTAATAGTTCTGTATGATGGAAAAAGCAATCTGGTAGAAGACTGCTAGCAGTTGTTATCAATTTACTAAGAAAAGGATATTTGCACCAAGATTCAAAATGTCAGCTGATGAGATTAAATTGACTGAGATGAAGGGCATGTACTTTGTAGTTATTGAGGTCCAGACTAGTGAAAGAGTGGGTGAGCTGTAGCTCTATGGTTCACTGTCAGTATGTCAGTGCACCCCCAGGTAATAGAGTGTAGCTCTAAAGGATTCACAGAAAATCAACTTGACCTGCCACCTGCATGAGCAGTGAAATGATTTGGCAATATTTCTAGCTTAGTGACATATTCCCTTCTTTTTGTCAGAATGTATTTGAGTATCAATTATCCCTCTTCATGTGGTAGAAGGGAAACTTACAACAGCATTAGCAGGATCCCCAAAAAGTCATGGGGAAATTCCTCAAAAACATCTGGAGCATCCTTAAAAGTCATTTGTGAGTGCCAGGGTGGTATTCCTGAGATCTATTAGTGGTTTCCTAGAAAGTAGTGAAAAAGGTCTGTAAGTAGAGGAGAAATTCCTGGGAAACAGCATTAATAAATTCCTAGAAGGAATCAATAATATTTTCAGAAAATCCTAGAGGAAATTCCTAGGGAATAATAGAGTATTAGTGGAAAACAACAGGAAATGTCTGTAAAGAATCTTAGGAAGCAGTTGAGAATTTCCTAGGAAGCCTGCAAACTTCCTAGTAACCAATTAGACAAAATTCCCAGAAACCACCAGGGAGGATTCAAGAAAGCACATAGAAAATTCTTAGAGACCAATAGGAAAATACCTGGAAAGCTTTGGGGAGATTCCTGAATGAAAGTACTGAGAAAATAATTTTAGAAAGTAGTGGGCATAAGACAGCAATTGAAAAGTTCCTCAAAGGTACAGGAGATATTTCTGGAAGCCTGTAGTAAAAAATTCCCCAAAAGCAGCAGGAGCATTGCTAGTAATCATTTGAAAAGTTCCTAGGAAGGAAATTTTTTTTCCTGGAAAGCACAGAGAGAACTGTTAGAAAGCATAAACATAAATGAATTTCCTTGAAAGATGTTACAAAATGCTTTTATTCAATATTTAAGGATAAAACCAATCTTTGGGGATGCCAGCTGAGGAAACAGACACTGGCACTGTGTTTGGTGCTGCTGTAGTTTCTACAATGCCTTGAACGTGCAAATTCCTGCATAGAATGTTTTAAAGGAGGTGTTCAGTGTTCTTGATGTCTGAGTAGTTACTTTTGGCTGTTCCAGGAAAAAGAGATCAATGTTAATGGGGAGTTCCTTTCAGGATTCAGGTCCAAGCTAATATAATATTTCTCCTCTAGCTGTAGAACATGCTGAGAAGAAAGAATTGCCTTACCTGAGAGTTTGAAGACTCCCTGATGGTATCCCATTAGCTCCCAAATTATTGCTGCTTTTCATGAAGTTCAAAAACTGCAGTTCCCAGCAGATTGCCTTGACAGAGACCACTTTCTTTCACTATATCTCGAAGACATGCTCAAACTCCATGTGGGCATTAGTTCTCTGTTAGCAACAATCATTTACAAAAGCAATAAACCTTAGTATATGTGAGATACTGGAAGCTGATACAGTTTCATCTGCAATTCTCACACCAGACTCCTCAGAATAATGTCTAGGATTGATTGGGTCCTGCTTTATATACGGATTAGCAAGGGTTAAAACAAAAATATTTCTCAATAGCTTTGCATTGTTAAAATGTGATCTTAAAGGAAGCCTACAAGCTTGGAAAATGAGTTCATATGTGAGTGGTAAGAAATGGATGTTGAGAAAGTGTAATAAAGACTTTGTGCCCCTCTCACCTTAGATTATTCTAAATTCTCTCACCTTAGTTCATTCTAAAACCTCTTCCTGTGTTCTTTTGTACTCTCATATTGTTAGAGTACTTTCTGCCTCTGTCTGTCTCTCATTGCCATGGATGGGAGTTTCCATACCTGCTAGGAGTGATCCTTTTGTCCCTCGCTCCCTGTGCAATTTTCAATGCCTCATTCATCACGAGTCCACTGTTTGCCTCTCTTTGCCCGAGCTGATTCCAGCATGCCACATCCCTTAAGGTTTCCCATCTGCTTTTCTCTCTTTGTGGTGATCAGTGTCATTCTCTGCCTCTGACTGAACTGAGCTGAAGCTGAAGATGTTGGCTATGTCCATGTTTTAATAGGAAAAGAAACTCCTATGGAATCATTAATGGTGTAATTTTGTAGATTGTTGCATCCTGCCTGTCTCTTACAAGCATCCAGTGAAGGAAGGCTATAAGAGTGTACCTTGCTGGTCATTTAGAAATGGCCAAACTCCCAGCAGTGCAGAAATCATTTCAAGTTAAACTAAATAAATAATTTAAAAAAGAAGGATGTTGTATTCACAGAGAATCCTCACCAGGTTTTATCAGTATATAAAAACCATAGCTACAAATTGTCAAACCAAATTGGACAAGATAATTGCAGGCAGAAAGATTAAAATGGTAGTTCATTTACTCCTAGCATTGCATCTCTGCTGATGAATAGCAGATCTTCACAGGTTGAAATTATGTGCTTACCTCTGTCCTCCAATGAAAAATACTTTTTTTATGTCTACCAGGTGGATAACCTTAATGCTAACCTTAACGTTAACAGGTTATATTTTTCAAAGCATTCTAAAAATCCTTCTGTATTTTCTGTATTGTATATTTGAAGGAGTGAAAAATATATGTCTGTAAATAGTCATGATAATTCTGACTATTAATAACTCTTGTTATTTTTTATGCCTATCAGAATATGTTCACTCTTTGACAAGTACAGAATTTCTCATTGGCTTCTTCCACTAAAGGCTTGGGGTTTAGATTCAAATACAAATGAAATTGAGTGTAAGAAAACATAAACTGAAAAAACTTCCAACTATCTTTCAGAGGGAGTTGAGGACTTTCTTCTCTTTAGTACTTCTTTAGCTCTTATAAAGCCTTGCTTTTTGAATTGTCCAGTGCCTGCATTTTTCTTCTGGAATACTACTAGCTTTGGTATGAATAATTAGAAATTGTGTGGTCTAGCTAAGTAGTGAGAGCTGGGAAAGGAAATGACTGCAAGAAATAGAAGGATAATTCTGCATTTTTTCCTTCTTGTCCTTTATTGTGGGAGTTTCTGTTTACTTTAACAGTGAAGGTGTGATGGGAGATCTGTGTGGAACCAATTAATGTAATTACGTCCAAGTCAAAAGCATAATGGGATAGATCATGCAGGTATTTCTTAAAAAATAATATCAGGAATCAGAAACCCCTAAGAAAAGCAGAATTTTGCTTGCACTTACATAGGCCAACAAAGGACCTGTAAAAGAAAAAGATGAAACACAGAGCTAATTAAGTATAAATAGCATAATGCATCCAGTTTTCAAAATGCTGTAGCTTCCCATATAACACAACATTTTTTAAAGGATGTGGTTCTGCCTTTGAAGGAGAGAGATTTGAGCTCCAGGGAATGGGCTTTTTTCACCCTTTCTTATTGCAGCCTGCCTTTCACTGTGTGTGTTGTTTGTAACCTTAGTTCTGAACTGAATCTCATTTAGTAACACTGGAACACAGGACAAATACAAATGATGGAAAGTTAGCTATATGAAAGTGCATTCCTAAAAGCATTAAAGAAAAAAATTGCATCAGAAAAATCACCTTGAAGCTAGACCAGTAGTTAAAGAACTCATTTCTTAAGCTAGATGTCAGTACTCCCAGCATGACTTGGTCTCCAAATTGCAGTGCTTAAATTGCCAAAACTCCTACTAAAGTCATTCCTAAAATGGTGTGTGCATGAGGAAAAAAATTGTCAGTATTGCGGTCTGTGGTGCTGTGATTGACAAAACCACACAACGATGGATAGAAATTATTCACAGAAAAACAGCATATTCCTGATAAAAAGAACACAATATCAGTCTCATGGAGTTTTATTTCCATGGAAGCAATGATGAAAATTAAAGAAATCCGCATAACAAACTGTAAGGTGTCAGTAATTTTTGGTAGTGAGTGCTTGAAGTGGAGTAGTCTACCCATAAAATGGGTTTTAAACTGACCAACATCAGTTTCCTGCTTAGGCATGCAAGTAATTCCCCAGTTCCATGACTTGTAACTAAATCTATGGTTATCAATGGTTTTTGTAGTCTATTTTAAGGGTCTTTTGGAAACACTTTCAAACACTGGAAAAGTTTGTTACATTTCCATGATTAGCTATCAAATGGGCAGAATAGTGGTGGTTTTTCCTTGTTTGTGTTGGTTGTTTGTTTGTTTTTAATTGCAAGGTGTCTTGAATCACAGGAAAGAATGAGATCTGAAGCCTTGATCTCTTTCCTTGGGTGTTCTAGCATCTGTTTCAGCTTATCCCATTACCTGTTTGAATTTGGATAAATTACTCTGCCCTTCTGCATTTTGTTTTTTTCCTCTCCTTTGTGTGCCATGTTCAGATCAGTGAGTTCATTGAAGTTGAGACTGGGTCTGCAGCTTGGCTTTCTGGGCCAGTAAAGTGACACTGCTGAAAAAGCAGAAAGCAGGCTGGGGGACAGGTTTTCCATAAAATTACTGGCAGAACGGATCAGATCTAATCAGGAAAGAAGGTCCTTGATATTACAAAAAGAATGCACGTGTCCAGGGAAGTGGTATTATGTTCCATGATGCTTTTGTAAAGTGTTTTCTTGTTGCTTGTCCACAATGTTGTAAGGGCTTTTCAGTATTTTTTAAAAAAACCTTAAATATTTTTGATGAGTCTCTATCAAATATAACTTAGTTTAGACTAGTTTTCTTTTATACAGTTTCACTGAAATCACCAATTCATGAGCTCTGACTGGAGCTCTGGCTCTGTCAGTTCAGCGTCTTTACTGTTGCAAGATTTCTAAAATATCATCCTTACCTGGGTTTTTTTTTCTGGGTTTTTTTTTTTTTTTTTTTTTTTTTTTTTTTTTTTTTTTTTTGCTGGCACAGATATATCCTGAAAGAAAAAGAGCTCATAATCCCTAGTGCTTCTACATCTGTTTCCAGAAGTCATCCATTACAGCACTGACTGCTTGTGAATAGAAGCTGAGGGTGTTAATTAATTAGTCTGCACACTGAGAGCCGTCTGTAATTGCAGTTTTCAGGAGCAAGGGTAAACATCAAGGTGGGAATACAGTCGAGCTATGAAAAAGAAAGACTGAAGAGAGGTTTTATCGACGTTGATCCAAATAAACCAGTCTGTTTAGAAACAGGATAGTTTAATATGATTTTTCAAAACAAAACCAAAAAAGCCAACAAAAATCCAACCCCAAACCAAGAAATTGTGGAGTCAAATTATGCTTCACTACTACGCTTTTTGAAGAGAATATTTTGTTGTCATTACCAAAGATCTGAATTAGTTTCAGTGTTGTGTTGCCATGCCAACAGAAGACTCGTCAGCTTGTTTGCTCCTGCTGTCAGAATAATACATTCCTGAGTTTAGTCCTCCGAGTAAGCCAACTGTAGCCTGAGTGAAACACCACAGGCTTCTTTAAGAATTAAAACCAGTGTCTACAAATATATGCATATGGAGTGATCAGAACAAAGATTAGCTCATATGTAAAATAGTTAAGGTTTTGGTTTTATTTAAAAAGTGTTTTCTTAATTTTTAACAAAATGTATAAATAAATAATTTAAGGAAAAATTTATTTTTGTTTAATTTGGCATCACAGTGATGGATATTAGTTAACAAGTAGATTGGGAATTCTCTGAATGCTTGGCCACTGCCACTAGACCAAGATGTGATTAATTACTTAGTAAAAGTGTTGATAAAGCCAAAATCTGTAGAGTTTCTGCACATATACAGCAGTTATCTGAGTAGACTGAATGAAGAATCCTTGGCACAGCCTAGCAGACAATATCCAACGTAAGTCAGCCAATCCAGTGATACTCCCTGCTTCCCGGTACAAAATCGTACAAGCTAGAGACATTAATATTAATCTGCCTCTCGACATTGATATAATACCCCTGGAATCCGGACATCAGCTCTTTTCCAACATTTCTGATGGTAGCCACCAAGGTCCTTTTCTCATTTTCCTCACCATGAAAAACTGATTTTACTGAGTTTTCAGATGGCTCCATTCCACAATTTAGCTTGTGCTCTTTACCTGATTAGGCTTTTACTCCTGCTCCCATCAGGAACATTTTAGATGCTGGTTTTGATTGAAGACCATCATATTTCAGTAACCCATTTACCTAGACAAAAATGTTAGCATATTTTGTAACTGCATCCTGCATATAAATGAGGATGGGATCAAAAGATAGCTGATGGTACCTCTACACAAGGAAGGTGGAGGTATAACAGTTCCTGGATTTTCAGAAGTATCTCTGTTGCAACAGGAATAAGGGACAGAATCAGGTCTTGAGGCAACAAGGTGAGGATGGTGTGGGAATAAATACATGGCACTTGCTCACATTAGAGGTAGCTGAAGTCCTTGGTGAATACTGAACTAGAACAAACACTACTGTGTTACAGCTACCTAGGGATGTAACTGAAGCTTAACCCAACAAGTGTCTACATTGTGAGTGAAAGATGGCTAAATTAGGGTAATTACATCTAAACATGATATTGAAAGCACTGCCAGGTTTGCTTTGCTCTAGATGTGTGTTCTTGCTCTCTCCCAACCTTTTATGTGGCAAGTCGTGAGTGCGCACCAGCTCTTTGCCCTGCACATGCATGATTTTGATTTTAGAGCAAGAAAACCTAGAGGGTCTGAAAAGGAGCTGTGGTGGAGCAGCAGAAGACTGGAAGCCTGATATGCCTTGTGGCACAGACTGGCAGCTCACTGCAAAAAATTTGGTGGAAGACTTCATTGAACTTTGGGCCCGGTTAAAGGTGCAAAAAAGATCTGTGTATTTCTGTGACTGCAAGGAACATCTAGAATTTTCATAGACATGACAATATATTTTAGTGTTGGGGTAAAGCCAGTGTCTTTAGAGATCAGAGTGAATCCTATGTTTATATATTGTGGGGTTTTTTAAGGCCTGTTCCCTTGTCATATGCATCTATAGTTACTATATGATACTGCCATTCTCAGAGATGGAATAACATATCCTGATCCAATATGACAATGCCTATGTTTCTATTTAGTATTTGAATTGAGTAGGGATGCTATGATAAGAGCATCCAGAATTAGGTTCCTAATAAATATAAATGATGTATTTTATTTGTTGTATAATTTATTGTTCATTTATGCATTCCTCTTTGCATGAGTTAGCCTTTCATGCTAATTTCTCTGACAGCTGGATTCATCAAAAGGATAACCAGGAGATATTTTTCATTTTAACAAATATAAATGGCAACCTGGTGCTCCTTATCTGTTTTATGAAGCACACAGAATAGCTTTTGGAGTAATTACTAGGTGTTAGTTTAAAAAAGAACTGAGGGGGGTAAAAAAAGAGAAAAGTAGCAATTTCAAAAATACTAGGTCAGAGAATTCAGATTTAGAGAAAGCTTATTAATTAATTGAATATATCTCCTGTGCAAAATGGATTTTGAACAAATTTGGGTCCTGTTAAGTACAAAATGGTTATGCATCTGAAAGGAGTTCTATAGAATTCAGTTTTAATGCAGTATATGCTTAATTCTGCTCAGTGAAGTCCCTTATAAAATTTTACATGGTTGAATCTGAACTATTGCAAATCAAAATGTTAATGTGACTTCTGTGTGTCATTAGCAATTGTTTTGGGGTTTTTGATATGTGTTAGCCCCTGGATATTGCATGGTAAAGATGAGAACTTACTGGCTTTTAGGGTAAAACTAGTAATGGGAAAATTGATGTATTCTGTTGCTTCTGTAATCAAGCAAGAACATTGATTTTAGCTGAGATGAAAGAGGAAACCTGTGCTAAAACTTCAGGGGAAACAATGCCCTATCTCTCTGAAAGAGAAGCAAGAGATTCTCACATGTCTAAGTACTTGAGAGAAATGAGACCAAATCAGATGACAGAAAAATCTGACAAAAAAGCCTATTTATTGCTGCTTTTCCTCAAAAGAGTACAACAGGATGGTTAAATAATCATATAAGGACTTTATTTTGCATAGATTTTATTTGTCTGCATAAATTTTATGCAGCTCTTAGAAAAGTTCTGATCTTTGCGATTCTTTGGCAGTTTGTGGCACATTTAAATTTTTACAAGGGGCAAACATTACAGGGCCTGGCTCTAAGGCAGCAAACAGAGTTCATGAGTTGGTCAGTCTGCTGGACCTGGAGATGCAAAAGCAGAAATGCAAAGTCATCAGGGTCGAGTTTTCCCTCCCAGCCATTCACTCAAATCTTGGATCTGTATGCTCCCCATTGTGCTTCAGCTACACAGTAGCTTAAGGCAGACTGTCCTTGTGTGCCAGCTACAAGTGCAGTTTGAGGCTGGTGGAAGGGAAAATCTGGAGTCACGCTCAGCCAGGTCCTCACTGGGGGCATGATGGGGCTCCTGTGCTGTGCCCAGCCAGCACCCACGTATTCCAGGTCCTGCAGAGCCAGGATATGAGGGAAAACATCAGCTCCAGAGAGCCCACACAATGTCTTCCATTGGCTAAGTGTTGTTAGATTGCATCTCTCTGCCACCAAGGGTAAGAGCTCAGTGCCAAGAGCCCTCTGCACCCCATCGTGCAGACACGCCTGCCTAGGCTGTGCTTAGCTCAGGTGTCTGCCTGCATTTCTAAATCACAACATCCAAGACTGCAGGGCTGACAGTGTAAGAAGGAAATTCCACAGGCACAGCAGGTAAAGCTGTCTCCCATGCCCTCTCTGCATCCAAACTCAGTGAATGCCTGATAGGAATAAATAAATCATTCACACAAAGGAAAACCATGCATGAGAATTGTCCAGGGAATTCTGTGTTTAGCCTCAATGATGAAGAAAGCTATTTTTAATATGAAGGATGAATTTTTTGCTAGTAATTCCTTTCTTTTCCAGTTTTATGCAACTCTTTATTTATATATGTTGAATACAAATGTAATTCTATGCATTGAGTAATTTTTTTCTTGGAGTAGGGGAAATTACATATATCTTTAAGCTGTATTTAAGTTTATTCTTGGAAGATTTTGTGCAGCATTTATGCTTTGACCTGTCTCTAGAATTTATAACTTTTATTCATGGAAGGAAAAAATCTACAGTTGGATGAAGGAATAAAAAAGTCAAGGCACGAGCAAAGAGGTTAATTTATAAATAAGTAAATAAATAGACAGGATCACTGTGCTATGTCTTAGTAGTATGAATATGCTAATTTCTTCAAGTTCCGGCGTACCTAGCTGAGCAAAAGTTAAGTGCAATTACTTTAAAATTAATGCAATAAATGAATGGGTTGGAACATTTAAGGAGATTGTATTTCCTGCTCTACGTGTTTTAGTTTTAATTTGTTTCCTATTTAAAAATTAAAACCAAGGATTTAATGAATAAAATTGGTATTTGTTAATCAGGCTTAAATTCGGTATCTTAATTATTTCTGCAAGGAATTTAATGTATCAGGTTATTAGAAAACTGACAAAGCAAGCAAAAAAGGAATTTTCACTTTTAAAATGCTGTTTTACTTTCTCACAGTTGGAGCTTGTTAAAACTGATTATATGGTAAGAAAAAGAGTAGATTTTAAATGTTAAAAGTAGTGCAACTTCGACACCTGTTTCCTGTTTTGAAAGCTTCCCTCCTACATAATTCGTGCATCTCCATTCTACTCAGAATCACTGATGAAGTGTACATTCAGTAGGGGATATATGCACCATATGTGGATAAGTGATAGGATTGTGCCTTACAGAGTGTGGTGGCACAGCCAAAATGATCCATTGCCTGAAAGGGCACAGCACGGGATCGTGGGTGCCCGTGGCAGTCTGCCCAAAAGCAGCAGGACACACGCCCTGCTGGAAGACACCTTCTTCCTCTGGAGTACAGGGTGCCAGGGGAAGGCACTTCTGGAAATGGCCAAGTGTGGCAGTTTTCAGCTCTGTCACTTTTGAAACTCATTTCCACATTTTAGGAAATTTGGCCTTTCTTAAAAAACAGTCAAAGGGAATGCCTTCAATGCATAACAAGGATTCAGCATGAATCTTTCATGGTCATGAAAGAAACTGCTCTGAGGTTGAGGGGGGCGGGGGAAGCAAAGACCACCTGGGTGTTTTTGTAAATACCAAATAATTACTTGTATGAAATCTAGATACATTTTTTTGTGTAAGCTACTAGAGCTGTGTGACTTGAAGGTTTCCCATGAATGCCTCACAACTTCAGAAATGAGAGTGTTAAAACCTCTAATCTGTCCCCAAAATCTCAGCCAAACTGAAACCACGAAGTGCCATTAATGGTCCACTAATTGTTTTTTTAAATGGTGTGCCAAGGTCACTGCTTTTCAGACAGTAGGAGGAAGCTATACATCTCTAAATACGGGTAGCTATTTTATATGTGTTTCACTGTAACAATCAATCATATGCTTAGAAATTCAGACTCATGGAATCCTTTCTTTCAGGAGACTGGCCTAAAGCTTTGAGTGCCAAAAAAGCAGCTGTGGAAGGCAAGCTTTTTTCCTGAAAGCCTGTTTTGATTTTAGGATGACATATGGGAGAAATGGGAGGGAGATGGTGATCTTGTTTCCCAAGGAACCAGCTGTGTGCAGGCTCCTGTACTGGAGGTGCCACTGTGATATATTTTCCCTCCATCAGAGGGCTTTACTGGACAAATTGCACGGGGTGCTGAAAGTGATAAAAGAAATGCATCACTGCATATTTGCTTTACAAGCAAGATACATAAACAGAATATTCTCTCTCAGCCACTATGCAGAAGTATCCCCAGTGCCTTTATAAAAATTGATCTGCCCTTTGAAGCCCTGTGCACTCTGAAATGATGGGATTTCAATCTCCAGAAAGGAGATTAAGGACCTGGCCTCCTGATAATGCTGACAGCCCTCTAACACCATTTTACTTGGCTGCCACAACCAGTACCAAGGTTTTAATTCTATTACTAAACAGATATGTAATAGATTAAATCATCAACAAAGGCACAGTGATTTAAAATACATAGATGTGTAGACATTTTAGAGCTCCACAATTCATAATTAGGTTGAATTTTCAACAGAGTGATAGAGAAATGTTAAGTCCGTGGTGACTGAGCACCTATTTGCACCTATCAGGAGGAAGGAGCAAATCCTTTTAATGAAGAGTTCCTTAGAGACACTGAACTAACACTGAAGTAGTACAAAGTCTGAAAAACTGAGTTACTTATCTAAAACTGCATTGTAACTCTATACAGAGTACAGGTTTGCTCTCTGGAGCTGTAAAATGTGGGTGTTCAGCAGTATACACACCAAGCACTGAAAAAACACAATAAATGCTGGAATCTTTACTTTCTAGCCACTTCCTGTAGCTTTCTGCTTTCACTTAGAGGGTTTTCTTTTATCTGCTGGAATGAACAAAGAAAAGATATATTCATCAAAGACTCTTCAGTAATTTTCATGAAACAGAGTCCAAGTATTTTGTCCTGTTATTTTGCCAGATATTATTTTAACTCTTGTTAATGGAAAAAATAAATCCTACTTTAAAAAGCTGCTGGATGAGGATACCTACAGTAACAAAGTGCAAACACTAAATATAAATTTCATTAAAATGTGTATTTAAGAAATGTTTTAAAATATTCTGAATATTTTAGCTTTAGATTTTTTTATTTTGGAAGGCGTATTAGCCAGTATTTTGTTAAATAAAATCAAATATTGTAAACAGCCTTTAGTAAAAATGTGGGAAAAATATCAATACAACAACATTTTAGTAACAGATGGAAAGAATGTGAAATAATATGTCAAGCAAACATCCTGTGCTTTTGTTGAACTAGAAGCTTTCAAACATTTAAAGATATTACATGCTTAAACCCAAAAATTTTCTTACAGTAAAATTTAGTTTACTATACTTTGAAAAATCAATTCCTCCTTTTCTTTGCCCATGTCCATTTTCTACTGCCTACAAAGCATGGTGGAAAAATAATTACAGTAGAGATTTGACATATTCAAAAACATAATGAAAATCTCAAGTAACTTTAAGGAACAGAAAAATCAGTAGTAGGTAGATTTACATTTATGGGTGTGTTTCTCTTCAGAAGCATATTGAGTTCAGAAAAGAAGACATTTTCTTGCTCAGAAGAACTAGAGTATTACTAATAAACATTCTACTGAATAAGACATAGGAGAAAAAGATAGAGGTTTTGTAGTTCTCAAATTTAAAAGCTGATCTTAATGAGAAATGTTCCCTGAATGATATTTTATCTCTGAAACTGCTTTATCACATTGGAGAGCAATGGCTCTCTTAGAATTTCTCAAGCAACTTTTTGAAGAGATCTGCAATCTCACTATTTTTCAATGACAGAAAAGGTGTTAGTTGGAAAAGATAAAGACAAAAAATTGTCCAATTGGCTTTGCAGGTGTCATGTTCAGGATTTAGAAATACCATGCAGCCTAGCATACTGCTCTTGAAGAAAGATGGTCCTATTTTCAAGGGTCATCTGCTTTCCATTCTTTGAATAACTAGGTCATTGTGACTTTCTTTAGGAAATTATCTCACAGCCATAGCAGATCCCATTATCAGCAAGTTTACTGTGTTATTTAACTTACTTCCTCAGCCTTATTTCATTTTTCCTAGTTTCTGTTATCTGTGACAGGATATGTAGGGCTTGCAGCAGACAACAATGCATTGAGAGATAAAATGATCTAAAGTATTGTGACTTTACCTTGTCAGCAAAACTGCTGCTATACTTCCTTTAGATTTTTTTTTCCTCACAAAGAGTGTAGTTTTATGTTTGTTCAGGATCCTGTAGTTTAAATCCTGATGAGGATGCTCAGGATATTAGCAGAGTTACTTCTCAGGATTTTAGCAGAGCTTCTTCCTTCCCTTGCCCTTAAGGGTATAACCAGAAATATAAAACCCACTGTATACTGACAGACATCAGTAAGTGATTAAAAAGACTTTTTTCTACACTCTCTTCTTCTGGATTTTCAGAGAGAGACACACAGAGAGATGGCCTTACTGTTTTGCTGTTTGGACTTTTCTCATTTGTTCCCAGCTTTTCAGCACAACATATTTTATTTACTGCAATGTATACAAGGTCGGGATCTGCAGGTAACCCCCAAACAGCTTTGCAGCTGTCTTGTCAAACAAAACTAATTGCAGTACTGTTGCAGTGGATGTGTAATCCAGAGTATCAAGCCAAATTAGAACCTAACTGGTGACCTAATGATGAAAATACCACTTCTCATTAACTGTTCCCCAAGGCTGGTTGTGTTAAGTGACTGAATTTCCACTGCTGCTTCTGTAAAGAACAAAGAAAAGAGCAACCATTGCATCATAAGCTGAAACAATTGCATAATAAACTCATACATATGGATTGCTTTAGATTTATAGAGATAAGAATTCTGAAGTGAAAGTGAGATATACTTAATAGGGTAATTACAGGGGGAAATCTTATCTAGCCTTATGTATATCACTGGGGAATAAGGGGAATAGGGGAATAGGGGGAATCGAGAAATGGCAGCTCTCAATCTCAATTCTTTTTTAGTCTCTACTCAGCTATAATGCTCACAGAAGTCAAGTCAAACCTATGCAAACACACCCATCTTGTGTTTCTGTCACTTTGATAAAACAAATGTATGTGGCATTTTTTCTTGCTGTATTATCATAAAATGTATGCAAAAATAGGAAGCTGAATATTAACTTTTTCCTATTATCCAGCTGTTTCTTATGGAAATTTATGTCACACAAAGAAGAATAAAGCAAAATTTATAAGGAAACTTTACCCACAAGGCCATCAACATTTGCTTATTTTTTACCTTTGAAATGAAATGAACATTTTCCTTTCAAGAATGAACAATTATGACACACATGCCTGTTCTGACTTATAAGTATGGCCTTCTACTTGTGTTCTATATGGAGTCAAAACTTTTCTTGGGGAAGTTTTGAAACTCCTTCAGCACCCAGCTAAAGGAAATCTGTGCATTGTGCTCACTGCCTACACAGAACGCTATCGTATAATCTTGAATCACAGGTGTTTGTAGCAGTTCTGTGAAACACTACTCTGGACATGAATTCCTTTAGTGACTGTTTTACACAACATGGTTTTCATGGTTTTGCCAGTCTTATTGCACTTAAATCAATGCTACATGCATAACTACAGTAAATAGTTCATTATTTCAATCAAAAAGCTATTAAATTAGCCCTAAAGATAGAATACACATGTAGATCACACACAAGGATCCAGTACCTGTGCAGATCTTTTGAAGAATCTAAATTTATTCCCCTTTGAAAATGTGAGTAGCCTTCAAAGCTTATAAGGAATTATGTGACATGGGAAGTTGCTTTGATTGTTTCCCACAGGAGAAGAGGGTGAGTCATTGAATTCAGTGATATTGTGCTTAATTTGATTAAGCATGACAGAATCTCTCAACAAATTAATGTTCAGCATGACAAAATTGGTGTTCTAGCTGAGACATGCACTAAGATGTCCAGATTATTGTGGTAAATCACTGAAATGTACTGTGCGTATATTTACAATTTTGGAAAAGACCCTAGTTGATAGAGCTAAATATTGGAGCAAAATGTTTGACATCAGTGCACATGTACTAAATTGCTCTTGGTTCACTGTGTATAGGACTCCCACATGAGTATCCCAGAATTTCAGCAATGGTGAGTGGCTATTTGCTTTGGGAAAGAGAACACTTTAATGAAAAGCACCAGAAGGGTAAAAAGGAGCTCCTGGCAAAGAGAAGGGCTATCAGGAGAGTTATCCAATTGATTCAAGATGGAGCATAAGTTTAAAAGATGCTTGAAATAGGGCAGCTTGTGCTTTGCATTAAGGTTTTGTTACAGCTATGGGCACATGTCTCTCTTTAGAGTACTGATAAGATTTCTGAGGAAGCCAAAAAACTCTGAAATTATTTTGAAAACCCAAGTAGTGTGTTTAACGGTGAAGGGAAAGAAAAAAAATCTTCCCTAGAAATCATCTAAAATTCAAAACTATTTTGGTTTAGATGAAATGTAAAATGTATAGAAAGAACTCTAAAATTACCTCAGAGATTTTCAACCACCTGAAAACAATAATTTTTATTCTTGAAATTGTACCTTTTATGAGATTTGGAGCAGGCATCTAGAAAAAAGATAAAAATTACCTTTCGTGCCTAGACTATTTATTTAATAATCTTTAATTAACAAACTAATGAGCCTTACGTTGTTTCATTGTCATTTACCTACACAACTAGCAAGCGGATCCACCCTTGGAAGACCTCCATCCATTTATTTCTCATATATTATTTGACAGATGACCCCATTTGATCCTAAGCCAATGCCAGGTGGAGCAGCAGGAGAGTTCCCAGCTGTTCCAGGGTGACTAACACAGTGGAAACTGGCAAAGAGCAGCATGAGGATTGATTTGCACGTTAAAGTGCGATAGAAAGTGAATAAGTTATCTTCTTGCTGTGACAGGCTAATCCCTTTCTTTTATTTTTCATTTCTGCTTGCTTTTGCAAAAGAAGAAAAACACCAATTTCTCACAGCAGTTTGAGTTAAATGCATGCTGTGGGAACTTCCAGTGCTCTATCCCCAGAGTCTGGACACTGTTACTACGCTGCAGGGTAAAAAGAAAGTTGACATACAATGATGCTGTGTGCTGTTTTCATTTTAGGATTAGATTTTAATGTAAACTGGAGATTTGACAGCACAATGCAAATTGGGTTTTTTTTGCAATCCAGATTTTTGCAATTCATTTTTATGTTAATCTCTTATCATCTAACTGGTATTCATATGCTAATTTTTTTAGGACACCGGTGCACTCATTTAACATATAAGTTAGGGAATTTGTGCCACCTCAGACAGGCCTTTAAAGAGACACAGAGCTGAGTTTATATGACAAAGAAAACACAAAGCCAAATGCTACTCAAAAGTATTTGCATTAGTATTAGAGAAACTCCTGATTCTCTGAAATTTTTGCAGTAAGGCAGTATGAGGGAGTAGTGAGGAATATTGTCTGTATCCTCACAGCTGGGCAGCCTCACCAAATTCATGCCCTATGGGACTGAGTAGAACCTCCATGGGTTATACTGGAAGGGACAGGATGGATGAGTAACTGAGGTACCCCTTGCTTCTATAAACAAGTAAAGACCAAGAAGGGGAAGAGAAGAATTAAATTAGTTTAGTGGTGTCTCATAGCAAAGGACTCCTCAGCATCCTAGGGAAGGGGAACTCCAGTGCAACTGTCTCTCAGAAATACCCTGAGTTTCCACACTCTTACATTGTTTTCAGAAAGAACTGGGCTGAAAGATGAGCAAATATCTTGATTTTTGGAGTGCTAATTTGTTTCATATGTAAGTAAATATAGGATACCTTGTGCATAAGAAGAGCAAGATTGTTTTTCCTTTTTTTCCCCCTTCCATCCTCCAGCATTGTAACTATTTTATTTAAACTTACTTTACTTCTAGGATTCCAAAGATTGTGCTGGAGGAAGGAAATTATTGTAGATACAGATCTTCCCGGTGTTAGGTTTTCACAGAACTTTAGAGACCTTATTTGGTGTTATGACTTCTCTATTTGTTAATCCTCTGTCCTGAAAAATGTTTATGGACTGGTATGTGCTCTGATGGTTTCACTATTGCCATACTTAGACTCTTGCTTTTCCTGTAGGGATTGGAGTGAACGTGTAAGACAGGATGGTGGGAGGTGCGAATTTCACACACATCCCACCCAATACTCAGCCATGCCTGGGAACTCTGCCATCGCACAACTCCAAACACCGCGTGTGTCATCCCTTCTTGGATGTGCGTCGCATGATTCAGAAATATGTATTTATAGTCAGCTGCAGCCACTTCTAATTTTTGTCTCCAAATATTTACTATGTCCAATACCATTACACAACACAGCTCCATAAAATTGTACATATATGGAAGCATTACTGCCGTGGCACAGTGGGTGAGTGATGCATTTGCTGGGGTGGCCCCACAGGTCAGGCTTCACACTACAATTGGCTTTAATCAAAAGCTGTCTTATTCTCCACATGCATCAGAGAAGCAGACAGAAAACTGAAATTCTGTGCAGCCTCTAAAAACATGAAAAAATGCATGAGAGATTCTGCTGGATTGAACTAGGAAAGGGGAAGCACGTTGAATTGCAGGACTAGGAAGAAAGCACTTTTGTGAATTTTAAATGGCAGCATAGTTTAGACTTGTGAGCAGTGGTCAGTAGAATAAAATGCATAAAATCCTCTCTGTTGAGAAGGAGAGAAGATATTTTAAGCAGTTTATTCTGTTATAATTTTTGCAATGATTTTTGAAGCCTTTATTTGCATTTGTTCTGTGGGCTTGCAAAGACGGTTATCATTCTCAAGTCTGCAACTGAGGACTAGTTATGAGGGGTGATTTTTCTTTCACATGTGACTCTGCTCCTATTCAATTAAGAATGCCAGTGAGCTCACTCATTCAATATTACTGATGAGCTAAAGCTAAGTAATTTTTTAAAGTAAATTTTTCAGCTTTTGTAGCTAGAGAATTGAATTCTAGTCAATTTTCAGCTGGTAAATCCTTCCTATCAATTCTCAGCCATGCAGACTTGCCTAACCCATTTCTTGGTTATTAAGAGATTCGTAGAATCATAGCACTGAGTACACATCTGGCTCAAAGACACACTTGCATGGTCTCTTGCAGATTAGGGAATTCCTTCAGATGATTCTCACAGCACAGAGATACTGGAGTCCAATAAAGAGTGTGGACAACTGATGGTTTGGAGGAAGTTTTTAAATTACTATCTCAGGCATGGGGAATAGCAACACAGGACTCAAAGGCAGGAACGTTTCTCTAAAAGCTACTGGGCCTGTATTGTAGACTTAACCTCTAAATCATGGACTCTTGCTTCATGCAGAGAAACTAAAGTGGTGGAAAAATACAAAGGCAGGAATGTGCTCTCATACAGAAAGTAATTGCTGCATGGGCATGTACAATAAGCAAGGAAAATGTGGAAAAAGGCCTGAGAACATCCAAACTTCTTGTAGTATTAATCATAGAGTACAGTGTTGATTTTCAGCCTCCTTATTCATTAGGGAGGAATATAGGTTTTGGAGATGTCAGATATTATTGCTTTTTAGTGTAACAAATTCAAAACTAGACTAAATTAACAGAAATTGCCATTAGTGATGACTATTCCCCAGTATATATAAAAGAAGCCATTTGAGGCCAGTTGTCCACACTATGATGTTGTTGTTTTGCCATAATGGCACCAACTGGCAGCACTTCTGGCAGTCATATTAATGCAACCCAGTAATTAGAGAGGCATGGCAAGTGTATATCTTCTACTACCAGTGGTGTCTCTGTAATTTTACTGAGTCACATTTCTGTGGGTGGTATGGGGAATCTTACATTCATCTCTGGCAATGATAAAACTACTCTGTTGTGTAAAAAAATGTAGACATTACATAGTAGTATATTTTTGTAAATGTAAAAATGCCTTGCAATTATTGTATTTTTAACACTTTTTTTTAGGAAATGTGGAAATTACATTTAATAAGAATATTTACAAAATGTATTCTTGTTCTTCCTGAATACAAGTTTCTGTAAAACATTAAAGAAGATGGGGAAGGGGACAATGTAAAGAGTGTATCAATAACTCAAAAATCAGTAGATCCAGTTACTGGAGTATCTGTAAAACAAATCCAAAATTTTTATCAAAAAAGTAATCTAGGAAATTTAGGGAAGCCTGCAATACAATTTCATCTTGTTAGAAATATTATAGGTTAAGAATAGAACTGGTTAGAAAAGAAAGGTGTTTCCCAAGGATTTCAATATTTCATAAGATTTTGATAAGTCTGGTAAGACACGGAATGTATTTATCTTGTCTTTTGGGAGGATGATGGCAAGGTCCTCCTTTTCAAAAATTACAGTAGTAGAGTTCATCCATTACCTCTAAATTTCTATTATCCTGGGTTTGCATCAGCTACTGTGAAATCCTTAGGAATTTTAAAATGGTCTACAAAATTTTCTTCTGTTAAGGGATGTAAATTGCAAGGGCGGTAGTAAATCCTTCTATGGGAGTTGGATGTATTTTTTACTATATTAATTATTTAGTTTATTTGAATGGCATGGATTATATTAAATCCCCTGCTGTATTTTTCCTTATCTCATTTTTAGAGATAGTAGTCCATCATGAGGAATTGTGAGTTACTCTCAAGAATTAACTTAATTCTGTTTCCGTTGTAACTAAGAAAATGTTAAGGGCCAAAAAATTGGCTGAGATAAAATTAATTCTTGAGAAAATGTTACAGTCAGAAATACTTTATTGCAAATTAGCATGGATTGCTTAGCATGAACCACTGCTAAGCAATAGACCTAATATGGTTTGTGAAATGTGTCCTAGCATACATACCAAGTTGCTCCTTCCTGTATTGTTTTAGACTGTTGGTGATAGTCTTGTGTTTGGGTTTTCTTTCTGTTATCTTCCCATGCTGCATTGTAGCTTGCCTTCCTTGGGGGTCTGAAAGTTGCCGTAGTGTGTTGGTTTATGACCTGTGGGGGCTGAATATACAGAGTGTAAATGGACTGTAAACCCTGCAGGAGCAGAGAGTGTAAAAGTTTCATGATTGCTGGGACCTGATCCAGCTGTCAAACAACTGCTCTCAATCAGCTGTGTGTCCCTACAGCCCCTCCAGAGCTGTGCTGTTCTTATCCAGGACCACGTGGAGAGACTGAGCCGTGCACTAAATGCACAGGAAGAGGTACTGGGGCGTTAGGAGCTGCAGGTTTTAGGAAGTCTTTCTGCTACAGAAATGTTCCCTTTCTAACTGCGAGGTCAGATTTATTCCCTTCTGTCTTCTGTTTGAGAACTGTTTCCATTTGAATCTTTCCTACTGATTCAATTCTTCCTTGTCCTGCTTTGTAAGGGAGGGGTCTTTTAGTCAGCAGCGAATTTGGATGCTGTATTGTTGGTATCAATTGTTTTTAAGCTCATGAGAGATTGCAGAGGCAGTAAAGGTAAGAGCCTGCTGTGTCAGAGGTTTCTAGCAGATCTACTAAAGAGAGATACAGCTAATCAGCGGTACTGAAAGTCTGTCCTTAAAAGTAAAACTTGGTGTGTTCACAAATGCATAGTTTTAATCCATATACTGGGATTTACTATAATTTATATATGCATATAAATTCATATCTAAAATATATTTACTAAAGAAAAAAGTTTACAATTAGTTACTTCTTTCTTTTTGGTTTATCCTTTCTATATAGCTCTTACTGTCTGATATAATAAAAGGTTTACATTGCTGTGAGTCCCAGATTGCCATTAATAGTTCAATCCATTCTTTTCTACTTCATCTTATTACTTTACAGACTAACGGAGAACTGGACTTTCAGAGGTATTTCAGAGGATTGCTGTGGTGGGTAGTCAGTACAGTTGATCTTAAGGATGTTCTGAGATGGAAGCAGTCATCAGAAACCTGGGCCTCCTTACAGTGAAGGAGTTTATGGCTGGCTTGCTGTGTATTTCCTTTCATTAAATTCCCATTTCATTACAACAGCTACTGGAAGCATGACAGGAGAAATAATTCCACAGAAAGGAACATTGGAGGTTTAATTTATAATAAAGTAACCCAGCTGAAAAATTGAACAAAAAGACATCTATTAGTAAAACCCATGTGTATGGGTGGAATATGTGGAGATTTAGACCCTCTGTGCAGGTAGTCCCCTTCAGCTATATTGTGCTGTGCATTTCCACTAGAGTAATTTCCACATGTGACGACTTGGAAGAAGAACACAAGGCAAAAAAGGGGCTACAAAATTTGAAGTATGGAATTCCATAACTGTTTGGGAACACCAACTCTATGAATATCCCTTCATCCTTCTTCTTCTTTACTAAGCTTTACATGCTGAGCATAGCACCATATGATATGGAATATCTCTTGAGTCAGCTGTTCCAGCTGTGCCCTCTCCCAATTCCTTGTGCCCCCTCAGCCTCCTCACTGGTGGGGTGAGAAGCAGAAAAGGCCTTGGCTCTGTGCAAGCCCTGCAATAACAAAAACATCTCTGTATTGTCACCACTGTGTTCAGCACAGATCCAAAGCACAGCCTGTAGCAGTTACTGTTAAGAAAATGAACTCTACCCTAGACAAAATTAGCACATTCCAAGTGGTGGAAAATACAGCAAAACTGCTTCTCAGCTCTGCATTTTGTTGTGATTGATTATTCTAGGCATGAGTTCTATGTATATGGGGTATGAGCACTTGAAGCTAAACATTACCCTGGAGTGCAACTAGAACTCATAGAAATCCAGTCCTTGTTGGTGTGGTTTGGCCATTGCCTGCAAATATTTTCCAAACCAGACTACTATGGAAGCTCAAGCTATAGTAATGCTTGGCTAATGGCTCCTGATGGAGAGCTGTGAGAGAACCTTTCAAAGCCAAACATCCATGAAGATGCATCAAGAAACCCTTTATTGGAAATTTTGGGAAAAAAGAATAGAAGCATTTTCTGAGTTGAAACTAGGTGGGTCCTTTCAGAAGCACATAGGCAAAATTTAGATGCCTAAGGCTCATTTTAAAAGCCTAATTTATTTACTAGATTTAGGGGATGAAATCTCACCTTAAAACTGATAGAAATGGATAACTCTTTCAACTTTTCAGACAATGAGAATAAATTTCAAAATGTTTAGTAACTGAAATACCTGAAGTTCTTTCTTCTCCCTCAGCAGAAAATAGGGTAATTTTTCTTTTTCACCAGTAAAGTGCAGCAGAGGCAGTTCAGTAACACTGTATCCCATTGGGATATTAATGCAGGGAACCCAGCCATTAGGGAAATATAAAAGTGCTTGGCTTTTATACTGTACTACTGCACCCCACAGGATATAAAAAGAAGAAATGAACTGGGAGAGAAATAAAGTTGTCCAGGCTGTCTAAGGAATCAGTGATTCTTTAGGAAGTAAAGGTGTCTTTAGTGGAAATAGGTTCTTTTTATGATATTTTAGCTTTTGTGGCACAGATGTGTTATATGAAAGATACCTTTCATTCTCATCAAATTGCCTTGATCTCTGAAGACAGCCTTTATTTCATTTAATTTGAGGCTTTGAGATTCTCCTTTGCTTATTATCTATTAACCCACTCAAAATCTAGCTAAGTTAAATGCCTGTTACAAAGCAGGCATGTAACTCATATAGCCCTACTAAACTCTGATAGCACACATTGAACACAGATTAATTTAAAGTTCAAGGAGCTTGATTATATTTTAAATTAGAAAAAAAAAAAAAAGTCTCTCTCCTTATACCTGCAAGCATTTACTGGCATTTTGCTGTGCATGAAATATGGCTTATTTTCTTTTGTAGAAGATACAGAAATCATGTAGATAATGATTTTTTAATTGTTTTCAGTTCCATTCTGGGAATTTATCAGTGGTTGAAGATTGGACAGTCCTGCAGCAGATTGAATATATTCATTGAAGTCTCCCAGCTCACACTGTGATGCTTTCCCATGTGTTTTTTCTACTTATCAAGTGCAAGTAGGCTCTGACCGAGGCCAGTCTTGATGTGCAAGCACAGCTGAAGTGCAGGGCAGAGGGAGGAGACCCTGTGCTCTTATGAGATCATGTCTTCCCACCAATGTTGGAAGAGTTTCTTGAGCAAGAGGTTCTTACTATTGTTTTCTCATTCACTCTGTAAGGAAGAGTCAGCACCCATGATATTCCCCTGACAGGAGTTGTGTTTCTTTCTGATACAGAGCAAAATGTTACCTCCAGCCCTCTTCCCAGTGGGATGGATCAGAATGTCTAATCCCAAATTCATATGCCTTTAATGAATACTTATGACAAACCTGGTGCTGATCAAGATTCTTTCTGGTACTGGTTCTGGGATGCCTAACACAGCATTATGATTTTCATGTAGAGATCAAGTAGCAACAGCAAACACATTTTTAATTTTTTTTCTATCATAATGATTTCCAAAAGAAGAAGAAAAGAAAGGAGAATCAGCCCAAACCAACACTACCTCTGTGTGAGGAGACAAATGGAGACGCTGCTGAAGGCAGTCTTGCCTTTGATATGTTGCAGCTGTGTTAATTATCCAAGAGTGGGAACAGCCTTGACCAAATCTCTTCTTCCTTCTTAACTCCTTGCTTTTCACAACTAATATTTACTTAATGAAAAATGTCTCATTTGCATAAAACAAAAGAAGCAACATGAATTTAAGGACGAGATTGTTAAGATGCATGGTATGAAGAGATAAATTAATTAGGCCAGTATATCAATGAGCAAGGTAGTCCAACTAAAGTCTAAATTTATTGTGTGGTGTTCATCTATTTTGGAGGGTGAAAACTGCAAACAAAGAGGAGAAATTTTTTTGCATGTATATATATATATATGCACATTTATAGTTTCTATTTATCTACTAAAGAAGGGACTCTGGCATACGAAAATATTTAAGGATTGGCAATTTTAAAGATTCCCTGCTAGGAAATATTTATCAGTGAAATAAATCTGAAGCTTTTGAAGGAGTTAAAGACATTTTGGTGTATTAGATCAAACATTATTCAGAAGCTTTGCAACTTACAGAGGATATTACACAAATATCTAGCAAAATGGAAGGAACAATGTATATATATCTATCTATAGTTATAGTAATTGGTAAACAGCTTCAATTAAATCAGGTAATTAATTACATTTTTAAAAGAATCTGGGATTAGGACTTAGGTTAAGGACCAATGAGAAATGCAAATGATACCATTAGTGGAGAAGTGAATTTTATAAGGAAGCACTGTAGGTAGTTGGTGGCACTGGGGGAAAGGCATGGTCCTCTAAACAATATTTGTTTCAGGTAAAATGTGAAGCTTTCCTTGAAGCCAATGGCCACATACCTGACTTTAGAATTCAGATCTACTGCTGACCACTTTTAACTTACCCAGATAATTTTGTTCTTCTGCAGATGGAAGTACAGTCCCCACAGCAGCTTTAGGGACAGGCAGGATGCTTCTAATGCCTGCTAAGTGAATAACTTAGGGGTGAACCCTCATGAGTGAGAAGGATGAAGTTTGAGGTTTGCCCTCACTGTCTGTAAAGCCTTCCTCTTCAGTAGGATGGGTACAAAGGTGGATAATGTGTAGAACAGTTCTCAGTAAAAGCCAACAAAATATTAAAAATTAAACTTTAATTCTTCATCTAAAAATTGCCATCAGCATGTCTGTGGTATTCATGAGTTTTAAATGAAAGTGGAAAAAAAAGCTGAACCCTTTTTGGGAACTGTGGAGTTGGATTAAAAAAAATTACTATATTGCATTTACTTATAGTGCATTATTGTGTTTTGTAATCTACCTGCAGGAAGTTCACAGTTATTGATTTAAACCCTATTTTGGGACTGCCAGTTTGAAATGCTCTTAAACTTTATGTATGGTTTCTCTCCTGAAGATAAAGTGTTATATTTAAAATAAGTTTTCAACCCTGTTGCTTAGATTTACTCTCATATCGATTAGTTATTGGTGTTCTTTAGTTAATTTAGCAAAAATGCCCCAAGCAGTTTATGTTGGATCTTGTGCCTGGTTTTGAGAAATGTAGCTCTGCTATGTTAGGGTAGAAAAATGCAAAAAGTTCTCATTATAAAAATAGAGCTATTTTTAAATAGTTGGTACTTCTTGTAATGATTTGTAAACATTTATATTAGATTAAGGTGCCAGAATTTGAAGTCACTGAATATAAAAGCTCAGCTCGCAGAGGAAAAAGAATAAATATCTGATTATAACCCATAGAAAACTGTACAGTGTTTTACTGTCATAGTTTTTCCGTGATATTTTCTTATTTATTTTTGTTTTTACAATACAGTATACCAATACTATAATACCAATATTATAGTATTGATAGAATAATACCTAACCCAAACAAAGGGGGTTTAATGCTCAGTACCTGCTGTAAATTGATGAACAGGCTTTCAGCAAAAGCTTTTGAAGCATTTGTGTGCATGAGTTTTTGCACCTGCTAAACTAAAAGCAGTTACTGAAGTTCATAGCTGTGTGGTAAAAGGTATGTATTTTGTACTGACGGTGCATATTTTTTATATTTTTTATATATTTGTACTTTATGCATATTTCAGTCTCGTTCCTACTATAGAAACAAAATCTACAGATAATTGAATCAGATTATTCAAAAGAAAGCTAACATTAGAATCAGAGGGTCACACTGGGAGATTGTGAAAGGGTGGATGACTCCACTCTGGGCAACGTGAGGGGGATGTGCAGATAACAATGGGCTGAGACCTCTTTGGCCCAACCCTTGTTCCTGACAGACAATTTTTCAACCTTGTTCTCCCACTGAAGTTTTCAAGAACTGCAAATGGAAAAGCCTTCCCTGTTAAAAACTTTCTTGCTTACCATCTATTTTGGATCTTCCTTCATGTGTTTGAAACCTAAGGCTTCTTGTCTAAACCTAAATATAGAACAGGTACTTCCATTCCTCTCTGCATCTCTTTTAGATGTTTTTAGGACTGTTAGACATTTTGTCTGCTTTCTTTAGACGGATCAGCACTAACGTGTTTGGTCATTCATCATTATCATTGCTTCCCAAGCTGGATATGTCATTCCAGCTGAGACCTTACCAAAGCTAAACAAATTATGCTCTCACCAAATTGAAATTCAGAACATATGGGAGGTGTTTCTTTCCTACAAACCATTTGCCCACACTCACTAGAAAGGCAACAGACTTCAATGTGAGTAGAAATGTGAAAGTTGATTTTTAGTGCAAGAAGAGTCTTAAAGCCTATACTCCTAAAATAAAGAGCTGAGTGGTGCTTCTGTCTCAGAACATACTCTGGTACCGTGAAAATGTTCTGTCATTGGAAATCACAGACACCAGGCTCAGAGTTTATAAGCCTTGGGTCACTGAACCTTTTATCATGATCTGGTAGGGACTTCTTTAACTTGATATCCTGTGGTACACTCAGAGCAATTTCTCCCAGACAAAACTGGGTTAAATGCAGCAGCAAAATGCATTTTGTAGAAGTGTTTATATTGTAAGAGAAGGAGCCCAACAGACTGTATTCAAGCAAAAATTTCAAACTTCCTGCAGTTGAGTTTTTTCCTACCTTTGAAAAAATTCTCCTTTTCTTTCAGAAACGTACTCTGTATGTTGAACTTACACAATACACCTATATTTAATATCAAGCTTAAAAGTAAAATAAAAAATACTGCTGGAATAAAATCTGGAAAGTGGTTGGCTTTTAAGATTGAAATAGAATAGGGATCTGGTTTTCAGTGCATAGATCTTAATGAGGACACAAGAAACAGAATTGTGTAATCAGAAGCAGAATCTTAGGGCCATTTTTCTATGAAGCAGTCCTTTGGCTGAGGCCCAAATAAGCAAACTCACAGTGGTCTGAGTGTCCCATTAAGGATGAATGAAAAATCTTTTGCTACAAATACTTCTCTTGCAGCAAGTGGGGTAATTGGTATGTATCATAATGGTAATTTCCTCTGAATTGCACTTCAAGAAGCAAAGCAGGATATCTTCCTGGCAAGGAGGTAATCTGTGCCATAACCAAAATTAAGCCAGGGTGTCCTGATACACCTAAAATCTATCCCCTAAACTATTCTTCCCACAGAAGGTCCTTGTTACAGACTGCACACATATTTCTTTCCACCCCTCAGCTTTGTCTGCTTTTCAGAAACGTTGACTCCGCTGAGTTCTCACAGAACTGTCTGTCTTCTCCTAGGAAGAGATGACATCTGTCTTCCACTCACTTGGGTTTTGGAGACAAGTTCCAGAATTAGCTGCATTTTACTTTGTGAAAAACCTGAAGTATACTAAGTTGCCATGTTCTTAGCTCCATCAACAGCATTGCAGCTTTTTATAAAATATTCTGTCATCTTAGGTGAATTTTGCAATCAGCTTGCCCCGGTTGACTTGAAGAAAAGATTTTGGGAAAGGAGAATGTTCCCAGCACCCCGCAGCTGACCCAGGGACTGTTCTCTCTGTCATTGGACCACAGTTCAATTAAATCTTTACTCTTACTTCTCTGTGGCCTAATAGAAGCTGTCGCTTTCTTTAATTTTTTCACAGTCATTTGCCACTAGGAGAAATTTCTGTTGCCTTTTTGGTGTCTGACACAATGTGATCTATCTCACACGATAATTTCTTTGGAAAACTGTGGTACAATGGTACAGCTATTGGTACAATGGATCCTGAATTGGAGAGTAAATTAAACATTATCATCAGTATCTCCGGCCTGCCTGAAGTTCTTGGTGGTACCCCTTTGCTTGGCTGTCTCTTGGTCTCAAGTGCTGCCTGTTTTACAGGCTGCATTTTAGTTGTTTTGTCCAGCAATTCTGTTCTTAGATCTCTTAATTTACTAAAACATAAAGCCAGCTTTAATGAAGCAGAATGTCCGGGATGTCATACAGCTGTCGCAGGGACTCTAGATTTGGGGAAATGTGATTTTAATACTCCACTGCTTACATTTGCCTTTTTAAGATATAAGAACACCACAAAAATGCCAGTCAAAGCTGGAGTTATTTTTCACTGACCAAATAGTTTTATTTTTTGGGCTGTTATTTTTCTTATTATGGGATATTCTTTTTCTTCAATGTTTTTCTTATTCTGAAGAGGTTCTAACCTTTTATAATTCAGTACTGTATTATCTGGTTTGAGAGGTGCTGCTCTGTTCTGGCCTCAGCAGTGTGCCATAAAGTGGAATTAACCACATACGTTATACATGATCTCTTAGTCAATATGAAAAGCAGTATCTGCTTAGTTCAAGACATCAATGTCGGTTAGCAAAATAGTGTATTTTAAAAAATATTGTTTCCACCCCTCTCAGCCATTGACACGTTTAACGAGAACATTGTTCAGTGTTTCTTCCTGTGCAGCTTTGTCCCCTGCCTGTGGTTTCATCCAGGGACCTTATCTCTCCATTCTGCCGCGCTGTTTGTGCCAAGCTCTGCCCTCAGTGCCTGTACCTGTCAGGAGTTTGAATGGCGCTTTCCCAGCAGCTGTGCATGGTTCTTGGGCTCACACAGTCCTGACCCCAGGCCAGCAATAAAACTGCTGCTGTGTCTGCCCGCCAAATCCGTGCTCTTTAATTTTATACACTGTTATAGCCTGTGCATACAGTAGAGCTGAGAAATTGTTACCAGCTGCTACTGCAAGTAGATCCAATACCTAAAGCAAGATTGTTGCACTGAAATCCAAGCTGGTTGAGAAAGTGTGTAGTGAAGGAGAAAAAATGATACAGTGTTTACTATTCTCCCACTCACTGCTTCTTTTCTGAATTCTCTCTTCCCTTCCTTTCTCTAAATCATAAATTGTAATAATTTTAAGAACTGGAAATCAGCTCCTACTTTGTTCAAAATCATATGGGAAAAGTGCTTTGTGTTTCTGTAGGATACATCCTTCAATGGATTGAATGCTGTCAGTCATAGTTAAGTTTTTGAGTTTAAAAGCTCTGCATCCACTTTTTTTTTTTTTTTTTGCTAGAGTTGATCAGGAAAGTGCACTTACTACATAATATACAGATGTGTGTTCAGACAGCTTTCATAACTTTAACAAAATTTTGGCTCCCTCTAAATCCCAGATTATTTTGGGCACCTTTAAGAGCATTTAGAAGGAGAACAATGACTGCCCTTGTTACAGTATGAATTTGTCACAGTGACCATTATACCAAATGTAGCAATTTGCAGAGAAAATATAATAAAAAATGTTAGACGGTGCCTAATATTTCGTGTCATACAAAATGGCCTGTAATATTTCTGAAGAACAACCAGCAGTCATTGTTTTGATGATGGGAAGTGGCACCTTGGGAGATCTGAGGTTGTTGAAGCTGAAAGTTGGCTTCATATATACTTGTTGTATATAGACTGCAAATTCTATACAGTGGGGAGCTTTGAAAGAATTATCCTGTTTTAAACAAGTCCCTTAACTACTTTCGTTTTAATGGAAGAGCTTTTGGAAAAGTTTATAAAGAAGATAAAGCAACAATTGACCTTGATAACTACGTTAGAAAGTTAGATACTGGTTTTTTCTGATTATTTTGGGGACTAGAGGAGTTAGGTGTTAAAACAACAACAACAACAACAAAAACCAACAAAAAACAAACAACCAAAAAAACACTAAATAAACTATTTTTTTTTTTTTTAATCTTCCTGCAGAACATGAAGATACTGTTATTGTTTCCAAAATAAAAGTAGTATCATATTCAGGTCAGAATGTTGCAGTAATTTTCAGTGAACATTTAAATACAGAAACACCCCTCAAATATTTATGGCTCTGATCCATCCATGATTTATTTATGTACTCATCTTGCTTTTCTATGACTAACACCATTACTTTGCATGATTTTGTGTTCAGAAAATATTATTATTGATACCAGCAAGGCCTGTCCTAATGTGGATTTTGGCTGTTCATAGCCAAAATTGACTGCTCTTCCCTGATTCATGAAATGGCATCTTCCTGCCTAGATGTGATTACATCTGTATCAAAGATATTTTCTAAAGGGTTGGTTTTCTTTTGTTTGGGCTTTTGGCTTTGGGTTTTGTTGTTGGTTTGTTTTTTGGGTTTTTTTGGTTTGTTTGTTTTTTTTTTTTTTAATGTGGGAGAGTTAGAATATAGTTTTATTTATAAAATATTTCTCCTTGTTAGGTTGTTTGTTTGCTTGTTTTCAAAGCTGAGTATCAGTCATAGTTTTGACTTTTCCAAAATTGTCGAAGCATGACACTTTGCAAGCCTTATCAGAGTATCAGAAATTCTGTGTCCACATTTACAGAAAAAAGAGGTTAAGCCTCTGTTCTGACATGTTTTAAAGTAGTTTATGTGCACAGCTTGGGAACATCACCCTTACTTTTGGAGTTTTCCAGTAAAAATGACAGTCTTTGAAAGTCACAAGGGATGATAGAGATATATGTTGTAAACATTCTATACTAAACAGAAGATATTGTCTCTCTTTTTCCGCCCATATTAATCTAAATACTATGTTCTGAGAGGAGTTTCTTGAACTTAAGAAGATCATGAACAGTATGAGCTTCAAAAAACCCCTATCTTAGTAGCTAGATGGAGAATTTTGCTTTGTTTTCAACAAGGAAGCCAACTATGTGACTAAGTGTCTGTGTCACATAATGAGACATAGAAAAACCTTAAACTGATTTTCTTCTTACTTCTAACCATGTTAATTTGTGAGTAACTGCACTGACCTCATGTTAATGTGGTTGGGTGCAAGAGAGGAGTCAGGGAAGGAATATCTGCTGGAATGGTTTAAGAAGACACCTGTTAACAAATATTCATAGCTTTATCCTTGGAATAGCCCAAATTGCCTGGTTTCCCTTGCAATGAAGCAAAATTCCTGCTTATCAACATTTCTTCACTGAGATATAGCTGTCAAACAGCTGATTCCTGTTGTGGGGCCCACATTTACAGGCACCTGTGTGTAACCACAGGGACATACAGGCTTACGTAAATATTGGTTTCTCCAGTGCACGTCATGTTTTATCCTCAGCAGTGTGAGCACAAAGAGACATACCCAAGAATCAGAGTCCTCCTGAGAGGGGAATTGGCTGCGCTGAAGACATTTGTCACTTCTTTCTAGGTGGTTGCAGTGTTCTCAAACATCTGTAACATCTTTACACTGGGTATGCAGTACACAAAGTAAATAGAAAAATGTCTTCGGGTCCATTGCATAGAACTGATAAGCTAAAACACATAATCCAATTATGTGAAATTAAGCTGTTTGTAAATATAGCCTCTAATGTAGCTGCCTATTTCTCCAGAATTCTATTTTAATGCTTTTCTATAATTATATGGGATAAGAACCAATGCTGAACCTCCAGGGTGTTCTGGGTTTCTTCTGACATTTTTTTTTTTTTTCTAGTTTAGTCTTCAGGTAACGTTACAGCTTTTGGGAGCAATGAACTAAGTGGAATGGATGGACCAGCTGGGTCTAGTTTTGTGTATTATTTTTTTTCTTGCACTTTAGGAGGGTTTATCAAACTGAGATATTCCAGTTAAAAAGAAAAAACAAAAGCAGTGGAAATCTTGCCTGGAAAATTTCCAGCTGGCAGTATTTCACAAGGTTATTAGTTTTTTATTATGGATTGCTGAACTGCTTCTCATATTCATAACTGAGCCATTTAATTCCAGTTGTAAAGCAGTGGTCAGAAATTAAGAAGACTAAATGTTTTGCATGAATTCTGAAATCCTTTTACTGCCTATCCTCATCTCCTTTTCTGTAGGCGACATTACTGTTCCTGCTGTCCTGGGAGACATTAGACCTGTGATAACCTTCAGTGTGGCTGGGAAGGAAAGCCAAATGAGGTTACTTGCCAGCTTTGCTGTTGTTCATTAGCCACTGTCTGTGTTCCCCAGCAAATCCTCTGTGTCATGAAGATATTTGTCCAGGATGTGATTTTCTAAAAGAGGAACTAAGTCTTTGCTCTCTTCAGTAGCTTGTAATTTATCATTGTCAAAAATATGCAAGCGTTTCTTTTTGTTAGATGGATGAGAACAGAATATAAATGCACATGTGTGAGTGACACTTTGAGCACAGATGCCTATGGTGGCAATCAATCACAAAGGGTTCAGCAAAGCGAGGTTACTGAAATGGTGTTCTGCAAAACAAGCAATATTGCAGTAGGTCTGGGTAGCTGGGGCTTTTATTGGTGGTATTACTGGGATGCTCAGTGTATTGCCTGCCTTACAAGCTCCATGATTGGAATGATTCTGGGAACCTGCCTTGGTTTTACAGGCACATGTACAACACAGGAGCTGAAAGAGATTTATGCACTCATAATTCAAGTTAAGTTCTGAAATTGATGAAATTTAAGAAAAAGGAATTGGAAAAGATTCCTTGACTGCTTTCAAGGATGACTCTAAGGGAATCACTTTCCCACTAGCCATAAAACGGGAAAAGACTAGGGAAGGATTTTTTTTTCCCCTGAAGACTTTTAATTTCTCTTGTTCTGAATGTTTATATGTAAAGGCAAAGACATATAACTCATCCTCCAGATACTACTGCGTCACTGTGGCTTCATGAAGGAATGTAATTGCAAGAGACAAAGGAGGTATATTTTTAAGTTGGTCACAGCCTGTCACTTTTCAGACCAAAATTGTCCCCTGTCCTTCATAACTAGGAGGGAGATGAGCTGTGATTGCAGGGTGGCCAGACCAGCTGATGTGTGGCTGCATTGCTTTAAAGGAATGGAGAGAATCAACATGTGCTTGCAGAAAGGTTACTGAAACTAAACCAGTAAATTTCTGTGTAAATAGGAGGGGTTTGACTTTCCCTTTATTTATGGATGGCAGGAGATGTGCTGAAGAGTGCAAAGGAGCACAAACCAGGAACTTGAGTGCGTAAGAGTCATGCTCTAAAAGGAGCAAAGGATTTCCACCCCATGAGCAGAAGGCTCGTGATGTACACAGGGGTGATAGAGTTGCCATGCAGACTCTGAGGTGATTACCTGCAGGTCTCTGGTGTTTAAAGGTAGGTTTCCTCTGCTAAAGTGGAAGAAATCCTTAAACCTTCATACAAAAAAAGATGAGGCTAGGTATATCCATACTACTTGTTCTGTGTTCTGAAAAGAATGTACGATAGCCACTAGAAAACCCTCAGAATTTAAAAAGAATGTATCAGCAAGTAAAATAACCTTCATTCCCATATAATGCTTCTAAACTGGAGAATTACTGTGAGAAATAGCCCCTGTTGACAAGCAAACAGCAAGAAGCAAGAATTATGGTCTAGGAATATGATCTTTTCCAAACAACAGGAGATCCGAGTGATTTTCACAGTATTATGCAAAGGAGACAGAACTAACAGAGACCCCAACGCAAATGTCCAGACTGTCCACTTTACTTCATAATTAGTTTCTTGTGGCATGTTATGAAATGCTGTTTCCCATTGCTTTTGAGACTGACAGATTCTATGCATCATTGTGTGATTTTGTGTGAGAGAGTCACGCTGAGTTTCTTTGCAGCATGTTCTGCTTTCCAGTGAATCATTACCTCAGTGAGCTTGTTCCTCACTGCTTTTCCACGTGCTCTTCTGTACAGCACCATGGAACCAGCAAGCCATGCAAGGGTGGTTGCCATGACACAGAGGGGATGGGAGCTCAGACTTGATGCTTTTTCCACACATTCACCTGCTGTCTGGACTTCCTACTCTTTCTTTACCCACTTCATGATTCAAGGATGAATATTTCTCTTTAAATAGGTGAAACTCTTTGTATTATCTACCTTTCTCTCCAGTTCAAGGAAGATAATACCAGGAAGAAGGGCTGCCTCTGACCTCAGTTCAGCTCGTCCTTGATTCTGAAAATGGCTTTGGCATCCTTGCAGTGGTACATATTTGTTGAATATAAGATTATCATTATCATTGAATATGTTTTCAGCAAAGCTTATTCTCCACTTAGAACAAAAAAACACCATTTGAATTTCCAATACTGAGAACAGTTCATTAGGCTTCTGATACTAACCTAGACTTTTCCTCTGACTTTGTTTTTACTGCATACTTTATTTTGGAAGAATTGTCACTTTTTCATCTGCAAAAGAAATATATCTTGAAACAGGCAATGTAGAACATAGATGGGCTCATGGTATAGCATGAAACCAGAGCAAAAATGGCAGAGAACAGTAGTAAGGTAGATAAATATGTATGTCTAATTGTCATTTGCTATTCACAAAATTTGCAATGCTATTTAATTTACATGAGAGCTATGAATATCTGGAATTAGTGCATTTAAAGTATTTCACTTTATAATGGCTGTCACTGTGATGAGCACTTAGCTTTCAAAGCTAATCTTTGCTTTTGCGTAGAGGGCAAAAATATTGTTCATTTCTGTGAAGGACAGAGCAGGTCACTGCAATGAAAGAAAGCTCTGATGAGATCCTGCCTGCCTTTCATGCCAAAAATACAGTAGACATAATTGTATTTCTCTGCATAGTAAACTGCAGATGTTATTGGAGGAACAGGACAGCAACATTTTGATCTAACAGATAACACAATGGTCACCATACATGCAAATTAAAATTCATGTGACTTTTCACCATTTTTGATAAATAAATATGAAAATGCATATCTAAATATATATATTAAATAATGTTGGAGTACAAATAAGTGTCAAGTGTATCGGTTCTGTTTTCAGTTGAATGATATAATCCAGAGACAATGGTGAGTAAGGAAACACCTGAACTGTATTTATTTTCATCTTTACTAATTACTTGTAAACATATTTCAAAAACAGCAATTCATTCACTCTTTTCAAAACATAATACTATAATACATTTTCCATAAGGAGCACTTACCTGTGGTTTACATTCACTATTGATGCAGTTCTCTATAAGGATTGTACTATGTTTATTCTGTCCACTGATAAATAGAAAGTAGGAAAATTAAGAGCAATATTATCGGGGAACACCTACACTAGAGCATTAGGAAAATTAACTGGGAGGTTCTCCAGAGCACATAAGTCAGACAGGCCATGTGGCAGCAGTGAAAGTAAAATGACAAGCAATATATTATCTGGGAAAATCCACATTAGCACATACATTTAATCAACCTTAGGATGGAATTAATGAAGGGATGAAGCATAATAAAGTACAAAAACTGTCCATGTATCCTGGGCCAGTCTTTCTGTGTTTGAGACTGTTCTCCCCAAATGCTGCCAGGTGTAATGGAGTATAAATAATTGGTTTAGAGTGCTTGTCCAGGGAAGATGAAGGCTGAGACAGCAGCATGTTTGTTAATACATTTCATCCCTGCCACAGGCATCATGGAGTCTTTCCTGATTATGTTACAGATATAGACATAGACCTGTGCTTCTTAAATCGTCTGTCCTGGCCAAGGCCTAGCTCCTGCTCCACTCAGTGGTGTGTGGGCACGGATAAAGGGGACAGAGAAGCAAATCAGCAGAGAAGTGGCCATCAAGAACCTGTTGTGGTACAGGAGTTCTGGGAGAGTATACATTAACCTTTAGTTAATGGGTTGATGGATAGCTAAATTATTGCATTATGGAAATAATAATAATAAAAAAAATAAATGAGAGGAGATACACCAGTAGCTGCGGCAGCTTTTGATATAGATTGGATTATCTGGGATAGCTGCACCTCACAGATGAACAGTCTCAGGCTTAGTTCCTGGGCCCAAGCTGACAAAATCCCCACACTGATTATCCCTAACATTGATATAAAGCATTCTCTAGTCAGCCTGGACTTGAGACAAACTCCTCTTTTCTAGGAAGTGTGATTCCATCTAGCCTTCAATTTTGTGTAACACTATTGTCATTGCCAAAATTAAAAGTAATGTTTTGCATTCTGGGTACTTTTAGATTGTGTATATTTTAGATTAGAGTGAACATCTATTAGCAAAAACAAAATCAAAATATCAGTGGTTTAAATATGTGTTTGTACTATGCCACAGTACAAACATTTCTAACTCTATCCCCTTGTCTGAGTATGAGTATAGAGCCTATCACTTTATTTCTGCTTTATTTTCTTTTCAATATATTTATTAACTTCTGAAGCTTTCAGAAAAACCAAAACGGGAAAACACCACCCTCATGCCCCAAACTAGATGAATGATATAAATTACTGATTCTCCAAGTAATTAGGATTTTATGGCCATTTCTTTGAAGGAGCTGAGGACATGGGTGACTGTCAGTGATGGAATAGCTCACAGAAACAAATGCTGCTCTCAGTTGAGTGCAATGGGTATAATGCTCTTCAGAATTTCAGCCATCTAACCCTGATAGTATAAGAAATTAGGTACTGTGCAAAAACCAGAATATAAGAAGAAAAAAATACACAGAAAAAAGAATCTAACAAATGCTAACACAAAATCTGTTTCTGAATTTTGAGTTTGATCTAGAAAAGGGATTTTTTTACCACCTGGGCAAGAATTAAATCAGGCAAACTAAGGTTGGTTTGTATGATCCAGAATCCAGCACTGAAGTGGAAAATCCAGGGCTAGGTAGGAGTGATTGCTGCTCAGTCTACCAGACTCGAAGTAGTCTGAAGATGAGTTAGTTCCTGACCTGAGAGTATATAAGAAAAGAAATTAGCTGTATTAGTCAAAACTTGCTTTCTAGATAAAAATTCTAATCAAACACAGTGACTCAGAAAATGTTTCTGTGGAGTTAGACACTCCATTTACAAAACCTGTATTTTCACCTTAATGTGCAGTATTTTCATCTTTCCCTTTGTAACTCTCCTCCGTGGCTTATCTGTCTTTCTGGAGGCTTGGCATTTTGCCTTTCTATTCAGCTTGTAGGTATTTTGATGTTAAGAAAACCTGAATAGGTTGATTTTTTTTTCCTTCTTCTACAGGACCTGAGAGAATATTGCAGTTGGTGATGTGAGACAGATTTTTTTGTTGTTTTTTACCTCAGAAAGGATTGTCTTCTTTCCAGGCACATTGCAAACCCAGAGCTCAGTTCAATCATTCTTAGCAGAGCAGGTTGTTCAGTCTGAGGACATTGTACCCTGCTAGATAAACCTCATGCAGAGAATTAATATGCCTCTAGCTTGATATATCACACCTCTCCCATCTGCCATCTTCTGTTGGATACAGTGAAGAGGTAGAAACTGAAATTCTCAGAATTAGTTCCGTTTGCGTTGTTCTTAGAGAGTTATCAGAATTCCCTGTGGGAAGACTAAGTTCTGTCATCTTGAGAGCTGAAAACATTAGTAAACTCTTTGTCTCCTGAAAATAACTACAAAGTGTGAGAGTATGGTTCCAAGTCCAAGCCCACGCAATTACCTAAATACAACAGTGGTATGTATCATGCTGTACAAAGAAACTAAAACAGTCCAGGACTTTAGATGTGTGTTCAGCAAATGTTAAGACTCAAAGCTCAGTGAAATATAAAGCAAATAAAATTTTTTCGCAAAATACCTTCTAATTGAAAATGTAAGGAAAAGTTTAACCATCCCTTCTCACTTCAGGAGCCTTGCTGGCTTGTAGAGCAGTGGAAGAATGGCAGCAGTGGTCTCATTTTTATAGGAATAATAGGAAGTCAAGGAGCACTTGTAACCTACAATCCAAATACCCTTGTTATGTGTGCATGTCTTACAGAGTGGAGATGTTGTAAAATATTACTTAAATCAGTGGTGCCATGTAAGTAATGGAAAAGTGGAGTTGGATACTGCTGCTACCATATTCTAACGAGAATAAAAGTTAGATGAGAAAGTTGTGCCTTTTATCTTAAGAACTTTGTGTAAGTTTAGCCAAGCCATCATACCAAAAGTTTAAATAATTAAAAAAAAAAAGAAAAAAGAAAAAAGAAAAAGCAGACTTGAAGTTCTTTTGCAGACGTGATTTTCAGAATTGTTAAAAGGGTTTTGCTTAGGATTCTTTTAAAACCTAAGTCACTTAACTGAAATCTCACAAACTACTTTGTCAATATAGTGTGAATTGGGCACTTTTGAGTAATTGGACAGACCTTCACTGTGAAAAACTATAAACCCTGATTTAAATTAATCACATATTGAAGTATGAGTCAATGTGTATCATTCTATGCTGTATGCCAGTGATTCTGTGACTTGATTCTGTGTCTGCTCTTATCTCAGTTGAATGAATGATATGCTCTACTTCATGGTGGATTTTGATTCTTTGTGATTTACAGACAACACATGAAAACAAAAATTGAACACACGGCAGAGGTATTTTGCTTCAATCTTTGCTTGAGGAGGAGAAAAAACCACCAAGATATTATATACCAAGATATAATTGCTTAGATATAATAAGATTTCCCAACAAGGGAAGGGAAACAGTAGGGATACAAATGATAAGATTTTCCCAGTAGATGAACCAGTCAATCAAACCATGATTAGAACACAAACAAAGAGTCATCTCCTGACCTAAGCCACCAAAATGAGGTGAGTTCTCTTCAGGGGGAAGCCCTTTTTTGGGTAGGGGAGATGGGGTGTTCATACTGAAGCATGCCAATATGAACCACAGGTACTGTTTGAAAAAGAGTACGTCACTCCTCCCAGTTTCAGCTTCACAAGAACCCAGTTTATTTAATTACCATGGTAATTAGGGGCTAAACTGGCAGGAACTCCAACCCATTCTGCCTCACATGCGGGCACTGCATAGGGGGCTGAGCTTAGGCAAATCTTCCAATTCCCTATGCCTCAGTTTTTCCTGCACAATACAAGTAAAATACAGTTTTCCATTTTGAGGACGGCAAATAAGGCCATTAATCAGATCACTTAGTGAAAGTAGGTTGAAAATATCTGTTAGTCTGGATAAGACTGTGATGGGAATGTTCCTGCCCAGGAGCCAGTCACAGTTACACTGTGGGTTGTACATCACCCTCCTGCATACCCAGTAATCTCTGTGGAGAGATGCTTTTGAATTCTTACATGAAATGAAATAAATCAACCAGAATTCTACATGGATATTATCAGTAGACAATGGCTTTCTCTAATAAAAATGGTAAGATATCAAATGTATATTCTTGTGTTTGAACTTGCACCTGTGTGCACACATTCACACGTGTCTATGTTTATACATATATATATGTATATACTCTGTTACAAAGAGGTATCAAGGTGAATATTACCCTCTGATGGTAAGAGATACCTACAATATCCTAATAAATTTATAGGTAAGGATATCCTAGCTGATGTCAAAGCAGCCTGAAACACAAGACAATATAATGAGGTCACGTGTGTAATTAGTGTAGCACTTCAAATTGAATCAAAGTGATAATTTTTATTGGTATTTTGAAGAGCTACAGAACTTTACATTGTGGGAATCATACTCTGGATATCCCAGTAACAAAAATTTTAGCATAAATAAGAGGAAGAAATACCTGTCAACAATCTCCCTTGTCTCATGTGAAATACAGGAAGAAAGTTGTTTATATTTGGAGTGGTAATGTTAAGAACAGATATTAATCTATCCTCTGGCATCCTTCCAGGAAATTATCAGCAGAGTCAATGATGGAGAGATACGTTAGGCTGTGACTGACTGGGTTAAAATATAACAGTTTATAGCACTATACCAGGCAAGAAAAAGACTGTGAAGTATGATACTCCCAAGTCTGCAGGGCACTACACATGTAGTATGTTTGGATAACTAGAAATTTTGTATCATTCTTTAAAAAGGCAACTTTTCTGAAAGGTTCTAGTCTGGGCTTTTCTGTATTTGATTGACAGAGCATACAGGAGCATGTAAGAAATCTCTTTGATTTTTTACTTTGATTGTCACTGTCTCGATACTGACCATGCCATTGTGGTGTTTAGATCCCTGTGCTTGTGAAAGCCACAAGCACAAGTTGACAGATTATGTAAAGAACCAGAGCCTCATCTGTCATAAATCAGTGTAACCAAAGTGGATGGGAGACCGTGTTCATCTCTGCTGGTGACCTGAATTCCTGCATTCCTGCTACAGGCACCTTTTGTGTGGAGACTCCTATCATGTTTGCTTTTACCTTGTGGTAGGAAAGGTTGGATAGTGATAGGAAAGTCGTTTGTGAGAGGTGTGGGGTGAAGATTTTAATAAATTACCTTGCCACAGTCTCCACCAGTCCTGTACAGGCAAAGCCATTTCCTCACTTCCATTATTCACTTGATGTTGATAAACTGATTTTAGGCTGCAGCATGAATAAGTGAATTTCTAAAGCCTGTTTGTTTTAACCATATGCCAACAGTGACATAAAGCAATATTAAATGCTTCAAGTATAACAGAGCCTAGCAGACTGCTATCACCTTCCCTTCAGGTTAAAACACCAATATAGTTGCTAACTCACAGACATTGAATAGATTTATTATGGTGGGCACTCAGAAGAGTAATCTTACAGCTTGAACTGCTAAATAGATGTCCATGCAATGTTGGTAGTCAACTATGAGGAGCAGTGGCTCTATGTAGTAACTTGCATGACAGATATTTATTCTTTTATGGAGTTAATGTCAGAACTCCAGCCTCTTGCCTTCAAGAGCAGCAGATTCTATGTCAAATGTTTTCTTTAAAAATAATTCAAACACAATGAAGAGGTACTGCTGCAGCTCCAGGATGTAAACCTAAGGCACAGAATATAGCACAAAAGAATGTCAAACCATTGTGCAAATACAAGGGAGAAGAAGGAGGCGGGGTTGCACAGAGTATTGACGCTGCCTTATGTCCACTTTGATGCTGAAAACCCCAGTTTGCTGGTACCTGCACTTCTCCGACTCCTTTTCCTCTGTACTAAAAGTGACATACTAAAAATTCATAATGTAATCAGCGACTATATAGCAGTATCCCTGCAAATGTCTTGGAGCACTTTACAGTCATTAAAATCAAATTAAAATACTATCTCAATAAATGGAAGAAAGTGCATAGTAATTCTCATCTGAATATTAACCCACTCTAAGTACTGGTTTCTTTCTGGAAAATTCCAGTAAGGAAAACAACTGCTTACTAAAATACTTTCTCTCTGAACTATTCTGAAAGAGAAGCATTCTCAGATGAGATTCTGCACCAGCCCTCGTAACTGCATAAGATCATTGCAGTCCACAGAAATACTCAGGTACTTAAAAGTTATGTTTAAACTTAACCAGTGTTGCAGCTGGATTTTACTGTTGCTAGGATGCTCTTGAAATAATGTGAGCAAAATCAAAATCATTTATCCACTATTCACAGAATATAACTTTATTAATGGTTGCTTACTGTACACTGCATATCCTGAGAAACCATCTCCATACATTTTTTTTTTTTTCTTTTCTCAGTCCTAAGGCATTTGGTGTATTTGTTGCCTGGCAATATCTAATCACATCACAGCCATAAGCCCCTTATTTCCCTTGCTCTGTTTATCCCCTGTCACACAGAATGTGCAGCAGTACTCACTTTGGGGAACTCAGATGAATCCAGCTACTCTGGCTGTTTGTGGTCCATGTGGTCATCTCTTTTTTTAAAGCAGTATCTCATTCACTGGTATTTTTAACTAACGTTGGCTGTCAGTCTGCTTCGTATTTGTTGGTGACTGCATGTGGAAGCTTGAAAGCAGCAGCTAATGGTTTCCAATTTTCATCAGTGTAAACAGCAATCATTTTGCAAAATACTTTCTTCCATAGTTGCTCAGCTGTTGTGCAAGAAAGCAGGTGACATTTGACTGCACTTCACTGCAAGTAGGAAGCCTTCATGTTCTCTGAGCTGTGCTTCTTTATTTACTATTTGCATTATGTATTAAATTATTTGCATGCATTCATCCATGACCTCTGCTAGATTGACTGAGCATTTTTCCCCTCCATTTCTCTGCAACTCTATATTAAAACAGTTTTTGAGCAGAAATCAATCAAATGAGGAATGTTTTTTCAGTGAGTCTCTCTTGATACCTGTGGGTGAAAAAATTTGCCAAGAAGTTATTATGTCTGCTCACTTAATTTTTATTTCTTGAGATTCATCCACTAAAGAGAAGACTCACACTACCATTTTTTAAATTTGGGGCTTTTGAGATTTACTGGTTTTAGTGGGTTTTCCTTTAAACTCCAAAGTCAGTTCCTTTTTTGCAGTCTGCCCCCTAGTCACAGTTTTTCATTAAACAAAACCAAAACCAGCAGCTAAGAATTAGTTAAAAAAAAAAAAGAGAAAAAGATATTAGAAAAAGCCGAAGTACTATCAGTTGAAATTAAAAAGAGCATTATGAATCCATTCAGTAAAG
Source organism: Phylloscopus whistleri (assembly GCA_017589585.1). Taxonomy (NCBI): domain Eukaryota; kingdom Metazoa; phylum Chordata; class Aves; order Passeriformes; family Phylloscopidae; genus Phylloscopus; species Phylloscopus whistleri. Next base: position 36,768 of record JADMLD010001407.1, on the reverse strand, counting down.
GAATGAAATTACAGATTCAGCATGAATCAATCATTTGAGTAGAAGCTGATAGCATCCTGAGGATAAATAACACAGCTCTATGGTTTATTGCCGTGTGTTTATTTTCTCTGCAAAGCTTCTTCTTGAGGTCTCCTTACAGAAACACCATCTGTGGTTTAAACCGTGGGATTCTTTCCAGCCAGGAAGCAGCATTGGATGAGGTGAGATTCCGGAGCTTTGCACTGTTTTGGCTTGGCAATTCCAAACAGTGGAGGAGCAAAGAATGAACCACTCCTTTAGGGCTTATCAGCAGTGTACAACAATATCCTCACACTACAGGAGGTTAGGGCTAATACTTCATAATTAATGGGAGGTAATGGGGTTCTCTGTGGTCCTCCTAGCTGTAATTGATATATGGTGCCTGGACTGAGTTTTGTCTCTGTATTCCATATTCAGGTTCCAGAAATACATTTGGTATTAAGAAATGGTCTCCTCTGTAATTCCCTCAGAATCAACAGTCTGCAAGTGCAGAAAAACATGCCCTGCTCCTAACAGACCAATTTTCATGAGTTTTGAAATGTTTTTTTCTTTTGATTGTACCAGGTAATATTCTAAACTTAGAAAGAAGTGATATTTGGCAGCTTTCAGAACAATTTTTATAATGACTGCAACATTTTCAAGGCTCTAAATCAAAGCAGAATTTGAGTATAAAGAAATTGCTAGTGACAATAGCTAACAATATGTTATGATGATGAAGAAAGGGGAAATAATCATCTTGCGTCATTCCAGCTGTCTGCATCTAAGGTCAAGACAACACTGACCATCTTCTGAATGTAAATGAAGCCTGGGGTTTTTGGTTATTCACATGAACAAGAAGTGAATCCACCTTTACTGAATTCCACCTTGAGATTACAGATTAATGCAAGAGTCCTACCAGGCAACACTTTATCCATTTTCTGATAGAGAGTCAAGAACTTTATCATTTCTTGCTGTTGTGAAACTGTGAAAAACTTGTGACAATAATGTTTAAACCCAGAAATAATTTTACATTGCTTGCTGTAAACGAAATATTGCCATATGTACAGAACCTGTGCAGATGACTCTGAAGAAGCACAAACAAAAATATAGGAATAATTTTGAAAACAATGTGTAGGTGTTTGAGGAGACAGATGTTTAATAATAATTAAAACTGATTGTCAAGTACCTATACTGCCACTATAGAGAGACTCCTTAAATTTTGGGGGGGATTGATACGAGGGCCCTCATCTAGACTGAACATATGCTTAGCTTCAGAAGCAATGATTAATTAGTAGTGTGAAGGGAGCTGATTAGATGCTTTCACATACTGATGGATCCAGATTTGCTTTCTATTTCCATATAATATGAAGGAACATGAGAATGAACATATTCAGAAGAGCACAAGGAATTTCTAGTTCACATGCTTAGAACCTCAATTTCGCTTGCTTTTACTGGTGCCCCAAGTCACTTTCTAATACCATTTAGTAGAGCAAAAATTATCAAATTGTGTGTGTGTCAAATTCTCTGTATATTAGCATAGCTGAAAATTTCAGTAGATGGATAATTCACTTGAAAATGTTAAAATCAGTCTCTGAGATGTTTTTAAAATCTCATCTATGTACTTTAAAGACAATATTTGTTTATTTTGAATCTTGATTTTATTTGAAGATCTGTGGGTACTTGCGATGTCATCTGTGACATTTCTCTGATCTTTACTATGTCCTCTGTAAGCTTGAACAAGACTGTATTGAAAATAAAATAAGCCTCAGTATTCTTCAGAGCTCTATAACAAAGATCCATAGTGAAAATGTTCTGACTAAAGTATCTATTCTAAACTCCTAGAGAGCCAGAAGGCAGGAGATGTTAAACAGTTTGCTAGATCTTATCCATGTGTAGGTAATTTTTTCTTCTAAGTTTATGCTGGCTTATGGTTCTAATAATCCTAAATTTTTGAACCATGATTTTGTCGGTGTTGGAACACTTAGAAAACAGAATTAAAAGATGCTGAAGGCTCCAGTCCACATGCAAGATATTCGATCCCAAGTTACCTCCATTTAAAATTTCCATTATTCAGAAAGCAGGCAGTCCAACAAGAAGTTTAACAATTAAGAGCTTGCTGGTTCCCTAACATGTCAAAATGGGGGTTATGATGTATGTTTCAGAACGGAGTTCAAGATCTATATGAAATATTTATGGCAAAATTTTGCATAGCAGTATCTTTTTTTTCAGAGAAGTATTCAACCAACTTTAAAAATTAATTCCTTTCTGCAGTGTGTAAGCTTACTAGTGTGAGCTATCTGTAGATCTGTCCTGGGGTTAATCAGGTGGCTAAAAGATAAAATACCTTGTGTTTTCTTATTCTCTTTCTCCTGTCTGACCCAAACCTTATTTCCATAAAGAAGTTAGATTACTAAATGAAAAGTGCATGTTTCCACATTTCAATATACTCAATAAGAAAACACATTTCATAGAGAAGTGTAATAGAGGGTTATTTTGCAGGTGTTATCCAAACTGTTGTTTGCCATTTCAGTGTGACAGTATGAACAACTGAGCTGAAAATCTGTACATCTTTAAGCCTTGCTCATATTCCTGATCAAGGCTTTATGCATTATAAATACTCTCTGTATTTTAATAGTTAGATATTTGAGGTTTTCTGAGCTTGTATTTGAAGTATTTGCTTTAAATGGCACAACTTTGATCTCATATTTACAGTATTGCAGAACTGTGCTGTCTGTTTTTAATGCAAATACCAACTGGAACAAACAGGATGAGTCCTCTACTGCTTTATGTCTGCTTACAATGCGTTTCGTAATGTCAGAGTGGCTTCACCTTGCTTAGGACAGAAGAAAATCCTATCCAAATAAATTTAAAATTCCTACCTGACCTGATGCATGCCAAGTATAGCTGAGCTAACCAGTTTTTAAGGATGGGATGAAGCCCTGTGTATGAGCTAAGTACAGATACTCAATAGAAATACATGCTAGAAAGTGTTTCAGGGTTTTTTTTGCCCAATTTCATGATGTTTGTGTTTTCTCCTCTTTTGCATTGCTTTCCTCGTGCCTGCTTTTTAGATCTTATTCTTCTGATATTAAAATAATTTCCAGCTTCTTTTTATCCAAATCAGCATCTTCTGACTGCTTGCTTCATCAGTTGAACTAAGAATGTCCACAAATGTTTGATTTTCTCTATTCTCCTTGTCTTGAGACCAACCCTGGCTGCTTTTTCAATGGAATCCTTCTTTCCCCCTAATGGAATCCTTCTTTCCCCCTCTTATATCAAAGCTTTTAAATTCTGTTTCAAAGGAGATAGCAGCCTTAGAATTCATAGTATCCCATCCTCCTAAAATACACCATTGAGAAAATCAAAGGAGGACATTGATAATCCAGTTAAAAGATCAGAAGGAGAAAAAATGTTTTAACCATCTAATTCATTACTTTTTGCAGAGAGAGAGAGATGAAAAATCACTGATGTTTTTGGGCTAAGTTAGTCTCTTTACTTGATTCTTGCATGCTTTGGGTCACACTATCAATTAACATGCTGTAGAAGTGAGAGTAAAAAAAGTTAAAAAAGGAAAATATTCCTACTACCTTTTGGATCCTTTCTCTCAGGCTGGCCTGCCAGGCCTTAAGACATTCAGAGTGTTGTCCAATTAATAGTGAACTGAATGAAACCTGGAACAATCCCCACTAGGAACAGGACTGAAATGGATCATTCTGCCCCATGGACAAGTGAGGTAATTTGCAACGCTGACAATAGGCTATGGGAATTTATAGAAAGTATAAAATGAGGTAATCAGCTGTCATGAACTAAACAAAAGAAGTTCCTAACCTTACAGTGCCAAGGAACAACACTAGGAAACAAACAACTACACAGGAACATGGTCTCCCAAGTGGTAAACCCAAAGACTTGGTCAAATCTCACATGGTTGTGGGTACAATTATTTGTATTGCCTGTAGAGTTTATTTGGTGTATGTGGTAGCTATTGATAATATTCACCAGGGACTGGTGACATAATATGTCACAATATTTCTGTTTTGAAGTGCTGTGATAAATCAGATGTTTTCCCATGTTGAAGGGATTTCTCTTTGAGCAGTGATTTGTAGAAATTTTGAAGGATACAGCTGTGAAACAGGAATGCCATATAATGCAGGCTGCAATAAACTGTACAAATGATCTAGCTGCATGACCTTCAAAATTAACAACTAAATTAACTTCCTTTCATCTCCTGCAAACTAGAATACTGTGTTCTTGGTGGAGGCTGAGAAATCCTCTCAGAATTTCACAATGCTACATATATAATATTCTGTACAATACATGCTGTTTAAGTCCCTTTTTTTTTTCTTTTTAATATATAACACTCTCAAGGAAAAAAATCTAAGCTAAAGCCAGCTGCATTTGTTAGAATATGGCATCCAGCAGCTCAGTCATGAGAAACAGATCCAGCTCTCTCTGTCCTTTTATTAGTACTTTATTTTCTAATATTTTTGATGTCCATAGAGTCTGATTTAGAGTTCTTATTAGGCACCAAACCAGACCTCACCTGAGTCCTCTTAGGGCCTTGAGGTGGTGGGGCTGAACCTACAAGAGACATCTGAGAGTAATGATCATTACAGACATTTTCTGCTTCCTCACCAAAGAGTGCCTGCTGGCTAAAAATTTCCAAGAGCTCCAGGATGAACTTCATCCCCTGTCTCCAAAGCCTTTCAGTGGAAGGCAAGATGGATCTCCCAGTGCAGTGTGAGTGATGAGGAGACCCAAATGCAGGGGGGTGAGAGAACATTTTGTCCTCCCCAGCTGCTTTTCAAATGCAACATCTCAGTATCTTCATAGGTCCTGGCTTCACTGAAATCCCATTTTTAGGGTGACACAGAAGGTCAAAGTAGAGGTATGTGGGTTTTTCTGTAGGTTTACAGCGTCATATCAATTTTTATTAATGTGTCATTTTCACTAATAAAAACAAATAAAACTGTCAAATTCAGTATTTAAATAGCATAATACCACTTTCTAAAGGATTACTTTGACATTAACTTGGGAATTTTTAGGGAATGTTTACTTTTAGCATATTAGGAGCTCCTACTATTTCAAAGTGAACTCTCCCTACTTAATCTTCAATCATTTCATGTCACATTTGAAGAGAAAACTAAACACCAATAGTAATAGAGGCTTTTAAATTCCAGCTTTATAAATCTTTGAAAGATGTTTGAATTATGTGCAACATATTAAACAAAGATAACATTCTTATCACTGTATTAGGGTAGTACTTGGCTTGCTAAGTGAATTACTTTTCTGCATGGTATTTGGTTGCTTCTCTGCTGTTTAAATAGCAAAGGTGTGACTATGCAGAGGCAGTGTCCATACAAATGTCTCTTTGAACAGTACTTGTGAAAGCATTTCTGTTTCAGCCTACCTTAGACATTGTAGGTTCTTGCAGATATGCTGGAATAAAATTGGTATATTTCCATATAATCAAAATCCTTAAGAGATCTAAAGGTAGCTGGAGAAACACAGATTATTTAAACAAGACGAATTATAGAAAAGCAATTTGGAAACTTTGGCTAATTTAACTCGTTCTTTGAATTTGCACCTCTTGGGGGAATTTTGGAGGGCAATATTCAAAGTACAATGTTCTACTGCCATTTCCAAACACTCTCTATCAATAGTCCCACTTCTTTGGGCACAAGGCAGGTGTCTTGCAGGGAGAAGCAATAAGAGCAAAGGCTATTTTTAAAAGAATAGGAACTGGTTGAAACAGTTGGTTACTTATTTAGGAAACAGGGCAGGTAGAGGATAGGTATTCTTCAAAAGCATTGTGCATTCTATAAACTTGTGGCAATTACCTTGTGGCATGCATTGTAACTTGTCAGATGTCTCCTTAGATCACATCATTTTATAATCCAATGAGTTAGGGCAGATGTTACCTGCTATGGCACTTAAAGGCAACACTAAACAAATGCATCTGCCCCAGGGTTGGACTTTTACAGTTTCTAGAAAAAAGCAAAGCGACTTTGGAAAATTAAATAGAAGCTGAGATTAAAGAATAAAGAAAAAACCCCACAAGGTGCTGCTGATTAGAATATAATATACACACTGGAAGATGAAAATATGGATAAGATCAGTCAGCAAGGTGCCAAGCATTTTCAGGATGCCTGTAATGCATGATCTCCCCATAACAGAGGTAGTGGCATAATAGCAGATCTTATTACTAGTCATGCTACAGACACAATTGGATTAGATTAGAGCGATTGTCAATGCAGTCAAGCATCCTGGTGTCCAGCAGTGGGAAATGCATCCCTCAGAAAAGAAAAAAAAGAAAAAAAGGGGGGGAAAAAAAAGAAAAAAAAAAAGTGAAGCCTATAAAGTCTTGAACTGCACAGGGTTAATATGAGATGAGTAACACTTCCTGACCTGAGGCAAAAGTCATGTCGTGACCTAACCCCAGAAATAAAGTGTTTAATAGTTCTGTGTTCACTAGGAAATGCTCGACTGCAGTCTCATCTTTCCTTTGACCTCTCCTAAACCACTTGTCTCAATATCTTGTGATAGAAAGTTTCATACAAAGTTCTGTAGCACTGTTTTATTTTCCCCACCTTAAGTTTGTTTCCTGATCTGTCTACAATATGTCACGCTTGTTTGGAGTATTTTTATAATTATATTTATCATGTGATAATCAGATTTTGCCTTTCACACCTTCTTCTCAAATTAGGCAATACTGCTCAGTGCAGTCATCACTGACTTTTTATTTATGATGTAGTCTCTCCTTGAGCTGTGCAGAAAACTACTTTTTAAATAATACTGTGGATTGGCTCTGTCCATTGCAGATTAATGTTTAGGGCAAAGGCATTAGAGCCATCCCAGTAGTTGCAGGTTTCCATGAAAAATTTCCTTGCCCTATTTTGGAGACACTCGGTCAAATGCAAGATTTTGGAATTCTTTATAAAATTTTCACAGAGAAAAGATAAAAATCATTTAAATATTCGCCAAACTAGACAAAAGAAATTGTAGCACACCTTTTTCATAACCAAACTAAAATGGATTACAAATTGTCTTCAAATCCTTTGATTGTCAAATTGTCCATATACACTATTAGCATATGTTTTTATAAATGTCAACGAGAGTTATGATGTTTTTTGTGGACTATTAATCCCAGCTATTTTAAATGTCTTCCATAACAGGTGTGCAATCACACTCTGTAAGTACCCAATTTCTTTCTACAGAAGAAAAAAAGCATTGATTAGTTTTGCCAGATGCCAACATTTTGTAAGCCAGTGACGAGAGATAACTCGCACTCTTCAATAACAGGGGGTTTCTTACAGACATAATTGTACATCTCTGTTTCACTTTTTAAACAACCCAGACAGACTTTTCTAACAGGCAAAAAAAGCAGAAGTTCTAATGAAATGGTAAATTAATTCTGTTGTGATTTGTTTGTCTTGTGAGAAATTAGTTTATTGTCCAGAAGATAGTAGCCAGCTAAATTTCCCCGATTAGGAGCAAGGTAGGCACATCAGGAGTAAAAAGTGAAATGGAAAATCGTCCAAGCTACATTAACATAGCATAATTGTGATAATAAATTTATACTAACCAATACATTCTGGCCATTGAAGAGCTGTTCTTTAAGGGTAATAAGAACAAAAAATCTCTAAATAAAGCTTATGAAAGGTCACACATCGTAGGACCTGTGCAAGAATGCCTGTGCTGTGCAGCATTAAAGGGAAGATCCAGCAGACTGTAAAGTGGTGGTGTTATTACAAATTTTTGATGATAGAAAAAGAAAAAAACAAACAAAACAAAACAAAAACCCAGAAAAACACAAACCATAAGGAGAACTGTTTTTGCCTTCAATCCATTCTCTCTCCCACACTTCCACAACTCTCACTGATAGCCTTATGGCAGTGCAGTCAGTGCAGCTGATCTCCCTGCACAAGGAAGCATTAGGTTGTTGCAGTCAGTAAAGATGCAACTAGTAAAATGAGATTCAGGATTACAACTTTTTTCCCTATCTGATGGGAAAAGGTGTAAATTCTTACTATATACATGTACATAGAGATATACACATACATATTTTTATATATGAGAAATATATATGTATATGTCAGGGAAGAGGGAGAGAAAATGAATAAACAATTCTTATTTTTGTTATATTTTGGAGTCTATATCCTCATGGTCATTTAAGGATTCAGGGCTCACGTTTAAGCTGCTGCATACCCCTACCATGGAGTACAAGGAGGGGATACTCTGCATTTTTAACCTAGTTTTAAATTTAGTGGCTAAACCTTTTTCCACAAGTGCTTAATGTATTTCACGTCCAGTGAATGATAGCTAAATGGAATTTTAGAAAAAATATCTGCCAATTTAATGAAGTTATGCAAATATTAGGTTTACTCTAAGCTCTTGCCGTTATTTTTTCTTTGACAAGGATTAGGGAAACACTGTTTATATTTTCTGTGTTAAAAAGAGCTTTATTTTCAGAACATTTATGCTCTTCTGGGTTTTGCAGTAGGAATAGGCTGCTTTCTTAGCTCATCTTCTGATGTTGTAGTAAGGATATGATTGTAAAGCTAAAAGAAAGCTGCCTGTCCATAGTCATTAGTGTTAGCCTGCATTTGCCATGTGCTATTTTGAAGTCAGATTTTGTTTTACTTCAAAATTTAAGGAGCTCTAAGTTATTCTGATCTCTTCTTGAATTAATAAAGAATTTAAAGTCAATAAACTTAAACTTTTAAAGGAAAAACACAGGAGAGTATTTTAAATATGTGTACTTGTGCACATATATATGCACAGGTGTTTTACATATATGAGAGAGAGATTTTCAACTTCTTCTCTCCCCTCACACCTCCCAACAGTTATTTTGAACTGTTTTGAACCAGATACTTATTGAATTAGTTAACTCTGTTTCAACCAGTGTAAAACTGCAAGTATAGATAAAGAGCAGGATTACATAAAACTGGTATATATTGTATCAGCTGGGGCTGAGACATGAGAATATAGTGCTATTACACCTGTCTTGATCTTGCCCACCTCTTTAACCATCTTTTTATTTGGAAAGCAGGCTTCAAATAACCCTAGATAAGAAGCGTTAAATAGTTGATAATAAAGTACAGGTGGATTTTAAGGCTGCAACATGAGATAGCAAGGAATTCTATAATATACACAGAAAGCAATGCTTAACCCTTGAAACCCTATGAGCAGCACTCAAATGAGAGTTCTTAGTAACAGCAAAATTGCTGGTACTGCTGTAAAGACTCCCTACTTAGTTAAATCATATATATAACCAGGTAAACTGAGAAATTTACATTTAGTTATGCAGCTAAAATGCCATTAAGCTCTCATCTTCCTGAAAAAGGGACATCTCTCTTGGCAGCATAGCCAGGCTACCTTGAACGTGGTTCGCCTACAAATAAAATCTGAAACTGATACAGGATAAGTTGCAGTCTCTGGAAATGCCCAACACCAGTTTATGCAACAAGATTTAGACTAGGAACATATTTTGTCTACAAGGCCTTCTACAAAGAGTAGAGAAGTTCAGAACAGACTTTGGAGATGAGGAGATGGTGGTGCTCTTGCGTTTTCCTTCAAAAGTTTTGAGAATCCCTTAGCACCAGCTAATTTAATCCTGAAGCAATTAATTTCCATCAGTTCAGATCTCAGTTAACAGTCAGTAATGACCTGCATGCATTAATCCATTGAATGAGTCTCTTTGAAGCATTTTTAATCAATTTATGAGCAGATGTACAATATGAAATTCTTTAACTAGAGATGTTTTACACTGAAATGCACTAACTGAGTCACCATGTGGGGGAAGTTTAACGACATTGAGTCAAGTTAGTGGGCTAGTCAGCTACTGGAGGTGGCACCTGATCTGCTAAAATGGCATTTGTGTCTTCAGAGAGGTGAGAAACCCTATAATTTAGTGGGAGAAATGTCAAAACTAACTCCTGAATAGCACAGGGTTAGACAAACTTCAGAAGAAGTAATTGAGTTTGAATGGATACCACGAATCACTCCCAGAAATGAAATGTACTTCAGCAGGAAAGGCTTGTCTCTGATAAAGCGGCTACTGCTGGTGTGGGTATATCTAGAAATTAAAAGGCAAAAGAGGATTTTCCTCCAAAAATGATAGTACATCAATTAATGTGGTTAAAGCAGCTAACCGAGGAACCAAAAAGCACCTTAAAATCCCTCAGAAGTCTGACAAATTTGATGAGCCAGACCATGAGCCAGATCAGGCTCCATGTTTCTAAAGTAAATCAGCACTTATAACTGCTAGAATTATGTATACCAAGCAGACCTGTATTGGGTAACAAGCACATTTTCTGCTCACAGATATGACTACAGAGTAGGCTAATTGCTGATATTCTGCACAGCTTTGGCAATATCACCTATGGTGACAAGTGCTATAAATTCTTATCCTCAGAATAAATCTCTTTAAGGTTTGACACAGTTTAACACAGCCATCATGTTCTGGGAGAAGGGTTTGTGTGCAATGCATCACAAGTTCAGAAGTCCTATCCTGCAGCCTCTAGATTTGTGAGCAAGGATGTTGGCTACCCATGAGCTTGACAGTCTTTTTTTTCAGTTTCAGTGAATACAAGTTGGCTGGGAATAACTTGCAGCTGGTACAGCTCTATTTTTAAGTAAGAAATTAAAATTAGCCTTTCTGCTTCCCCTCACAATTCCATCTGCTACAATTAATATTAACACGATTTCTAACTTGTCCTTTTAGCAAATTATATTTTTAGAAAGACTCCATAAAAGGTTAGTGTGAAGAACACACGTTCTGCATTTTTGACAATCTGCTTGCAGAAAATGTGATCCTTGATAATAACATGTAGGTCAGAGGGAATTTTATTTAAAACTTTCCAGCTAATACACGGTACAGGAAGCACCCTCAAGCGTGCAGTTGTTTTTGAGATATTGTTCAAGCCTTCATCCCCATCACACAGTGGATTCCATGCTGGCACTCTTAAGGAGGCTGGAATTCAAAGATAGCTGAAAAACTGAGCTCAGAAAAAAATTGCCCACACTTCATCAATAATACATGTCTTCATCATCTACAAGTGCTAGAAATATAAAACAATAATTGGAAGTACAGAGCAGCCTTTCAAAGATATTGTTGCTTTCTGTTCCTGATGCTCTAGTGGGTATTAAAGGTCCTTCCTAAATTAGGCCATGAGCTTTGTTAAATTTTCTTATTTGGAAAATATTTGCCTTAACTCCATAAAGGATTTAATCTAGAGACTTCTAGTGAATTGTAGTTGTATATTTGTAGATGAAATTGGCAACGTTTTCAGGCAGACGTGACCCCAGGAAGCAGCTAACCACAGAATTGGGTGTATTTGGTCTGGTTTATGACAACTTTGTACAATTACCTTATAAAATGCTCCTTAATGCAAAAATTACCTTGTATATTCAATACTGATTTTAAGGACATGTAGATGACTGTAGGATTTCAGGTGAAGTGCTCTTTCTATGCTGAATACGCCAGTGTTTTGCTCTGTTTGAAAACAGAATTCTTCAGAATAAAATGTTGTGAAAATCGAGCTTAATTGTGTTGTGTTGTCCCACTTGAATCTCATGGACATCAATTTTGCTGTTCATTTCTAGGAGAGGACTCGTAGGACAAATGGTATAGTTTTTATTCATCCTGTTGCTTAACACACAGATCTCAATGCTACTGCAGCACTAAAAACTCCACTGTGTGTTTTGTGCAGGTGACTCTGCAGGCACACACATAGAGCAATACCCATTTACACTCAGTTGCACAATTCTACCCTTACTTTCAGGGCCAGTTTTATAGAGAGCACTGCTGATGCTCCGTACACTATCAGCAGTAATTCTCGAAATATCCACATATCCTAAAAAGAGTGCTGAGAGTTACCTTTTTCATCTTTTTTGCAGTCTGAAAAATCTCCCCAAACTATCACTATTGATTCAGCAGTCATTTCCTTCTGTTGGATGATGACCTTATTGGTTAATATCTGACCTCAAGAATGATAGCTGGAGGAATTAGTACTGAGGCTGTGTGGATACCTGGGTATTGCCACTGCTGCCTGGGACAGTAGAGAAAGAACACAAACCAGGGCGAGAAGTGCTCACTGTCACAGAACATACAATGGCTGAGGGCAGAGATCCTGAGCCGTGTTGTATTTGCATCTGTAAACCAGAATAAATTGAAAAAAACAACTGTTTATCTTTGAATAGTTTGGATGTAGTTAGCAAATTAAATCTGTAAGCTCTTCACTGTCCTCTTTGCTGCCATTCAACTCCATTCTGCTGTGTATTGAAGTAATTCTAGTAAGCACCTTAGCTATTGCTGAGTAAATAAGTGAGTAAACTCAATTACTGTTATAATGAGCTGAGATCACAGTTTCACTTTGACAATATTTTAATAAAGGAGAAATTCATTAGCACTCACTTAATGACTGTTCTCCTTTGCCTATGTTGAAATTACCACTCTTTTAGTTGATGGGAATTTCCTAAACAAAGGCACCAGTAAATTTAACCTGCATAATATTATTTTGATAATATCTATTTATGGTACTTTTAAAATAACTTTTTTATTTAAATCATTAAAATTACCTTCTTTGTTGATTATTTATTCGTTTGTATAGTTTATATGATTTGACTGGCACAAATGTTGGCCCTGGATCTGGAATTTATGTATCTACTGCTTAACTTTAAATATATACTTAACTGAAAATGAAATCAATGTTAATTAACAGTAATGTGGGAATCTGAATTGTTTTCCAAATAGAAGAATGTGAGGTAGAAAAGTAAAGATAACTTGGAGGGTTAAAAAAAGATTTCTGTCTACATTGAAATGAAGTACAACAGTCTTTTTCAAACAGTGAGTGAATTGAGTTGACCCAGAGTGGTTCTGTCTCTGTTTTATATCAACAAGAGCTGCCAGTTTCAGTTAGAGAAGTAAATATAACCTGCCTTTATGCAGGTGTGCAAGCCTTAATAAAGTTTAAAGTAAAAGCTGTCAAGGGCATAGTCTTGCTGTAGCATCACCAGGTAACAGCAGCATAGTGCACAGAAGCAGTTACTGAGCTCAGAAAATGAAGGGAATCCACTACTTGTGTGCTGGGAAAATTTTATCAGATTCTAGTTTAATACAAGAGTCTTGGGTGCTGCCAAAGGACTGGCTTAGGTTGCTGTAAATTCCTGCAACAACCCAGACTTCACATCACTCTAGAAAGCCCTGGGAATAAAGAAATTAGAGATGTCAGAAACTTCTGGGCAATGATAATGCCATCTTCTATTTTGTCCAAGAGACAGCTTCTTTTAAAGTGGATTTAGCACTTAAAAAAGTTTCCTTACTAATTAAAAAGAAGCACTCTGCAAGCCCCTCATTGCTCCATCCCTCCTACACTTCTACACTCTGGAGATTTATAGGTCTGATTCTTCCACAGTCCCTATTTATAAATCCACATTTCAAGGAGTTATAGTGACATTCTCTAATTTCTTCCTGCTGGCCACCACTTTTCTGTAAAGAGTTTTAAAAGAATAATTAAATTTCGTTACAGTGAAAAGTCCAATTATTCTTTATGCATTTGGGCAAGGGCACCACTGGTTTCTCTGGAGGTTTGATGACAAGTGCTCTCTGAAGAGGCCTGACAAAATAAATGTATTACAGTCCATTGTCTCTGCCTCATGGCATAATAGAAAAGGAAGCCTGGCTGCAGCCTTGCCTCTGTCATACCCAAATGTAGTTATATGGCATTTTTTAGGAAGCCAGCTCTTCTGATATCATATATATATATATATATATATATATATATATATATATATATATATATGTACCAGAAACCCAAAAGTTAGCGTAATACAGTACTTATAAAATTTCTAGAATCCCAATGCCTGACTCTGAGGTCATGATAATCTCAGGAAGAAATAAACTACTTTAAGGACATTATTAAATGCCTTTATTTCTGTCAGGTGCTGAGTCCTTACAGCCAATAAATGTCATTGACGTAAACTTGCTTCCTGAAAATATATTTTAATTTCAGTGATATCCTTCTTTATTGTACTTTCAAATTGTGTGAAAATTTGTTCAATCTAGGGCATGTTTTCAACTTTTTACTATGGCTATTATCTCCATTAAGAATTCCATTTGCTGATTTTGGTCATGTAGGATGTTCTGTAAGTCACTTTGAAGTTGCATGTGCAAATGGCATCCTGAAGTTCCCATTTAAGTTTCAGTCTCTCTGAATAACATTGTCCCTCTTGATCGTGCCTTATTTTTCATGTTGTCATTTGTGCAAGTCTTCAAAGTGCCATTGCTGTGCATGAGCATTAGTGTGATCAGTACATTTTCCCTGGAGAAAAGAGGGGGATAAGTACAGCAGGAATTCAAGATCTCAAGAGGAAATGCTTTTCCCATGAGCACACTGTGTCGGGGGAGGCAAAGGCACAGCTACAACACAGGCAGGCCAAAGCACATGGAGTTCCACAGAACTCTCATGCAGGAGGAGTGAGATGCTTTGCATTGCCATAAGAAGGGAAATAATTGGTGTTCATAACTTTGCTTCTTACTGTGTGTTGTCAAATGTGTGCTTTCTTATGCAAATAGCTGCTTATTGAGAACGACACAGTGTCTTGTGTCCCATACTCACTGCTTCAGGCTTCTGATTCTTGGTGACACAAGTTTTTCCTACATGTTGGACAAACACTAGTATCAAATTCACATTGATTATGAAACCATATTGAGGTTATTTACAAACAGTCAAAACCCTTAATTGTTCTTTCAATGCAGTCAGTCACTTCAGGGATAGATTCACTCCCCATGAATAAACTAGTATCTGTATAGCAAGCCCTGAGAGGCAGAACTTGTGCTACATCAGAAGTGTTCTGTCAGGCAGCAAAGCAGACACCTGAAAATACAGATCATTGTGGACAAAAGAAGGTCTTATTAAAAACAGCAAACCTCTCTTTGCTGGGTGAAAAGTCTGCTAGAATTTGAAGTCATATTTCTGAATTTTGTGCTCTTGTGTTTAACCCCAAACTGTTGTTAAGGTGGCACCTTTCAGAGCTCAGTGGTACCGAATCCTGCTCGCTCCTCCTGTTGAGAGACTTCCTCTTACTGTTTTAATTTACAATATATTTTGCCTGGTTTTTACAATCTTTATATTATTTTTACTCAGGTTATTGCTTGTTACAACAGATTTCTCATGAGCAGCTATGCAGGTGTCTCAGGAAATTACATAAGACTGTGATAGCTGGAAACTTAACTCACCCCAGCAATTTATAAAGCAGTTCTGGAGTTGATGGGAATTAGAAGTGACTTACAGAACACACTGTGCTATGTCATCTCTCTGTGTGCTGCGAGGAAGTCTGTAGTTACTTTGGTAGCACATCAGAAGACAAAACAATCTCTTCAGTAAATATTATTTATATTCACAAGTGTGTTTGTTCACGTATCTCCCTTCAGCACACAAACAAGTACCTTTGTAGGAAACAGTCAGTGACATGCAAAATACAGAATTTTCTACTGTTTTACTAACCCTAAGAGAGTGAACTACACACAGCAGGAATTGGATTTTGGATGACTAAAGCATTTACATGTATTTTCTTGGGAGACTAATGAATCTCTAGGCTTTGGTTTCCATACAACTCATAATGAATAAATAATATTGATGAACTTAGTTAAAGTAGTAGTACAAAGAGGCTGAAGAAATGACTTGGAACTGCCTGGGTGTTATGTGTGTGGAAAACTGTTAGGGGAAAATCTGATTCTCCCAAAACTGGAAGGAAAAACTTCCTGTAACTCCAGGGCAAACAAGTTCATGTCCAAAATGAAAGTTAAGAGGCCCATGCAAGCTTGTTATCAATTATCAGAGTGCTTCTGCTTAGGGAAGCCATGTGTGTATCTCACACACCAGTACTGAGCCTGTACCACTCTTTCCCTGAGTGCTCAGTCCCAAACCTCAGTGTCAGCAAGACACTGAGTACCCATGTACTCTGACAGAGCTCAGATTGTGTCTTTATCTGCTTCAGAGCTGGTCATGGGTAATTTCCTAAGATTGCCTTTGTGCTATCAATAAAATCTCTTGTGTGCTGGTGTGTTAATTGTTCTTGTGTGCAAATACAACCTTATAACAAGCTGTAAAACCTTGAACAAATGCTTGCACATCATCAGTTTTCATTGTTCACTGAATAAATAAAAGATCATTAAAACATGTTAGTAATGTGTAGCAAATAATAATGTTTACTGAGGCAATCTAAAATAAATAATATTAATGAGCATTCTTATACTGTGATATTAGTACAAATATGATCATTAACTTACCCTTTCTATACTTTTTATCGTGTTGTTGTTAAGCATTAAATAATGTGTTTTTAATGGACTCTTATTTACTGAGCAATGAAATAGCTTTGTTAATAAATTTAATTAGCCATACAAAAATGTTAATTAGAAAAAAAAAAACAAACCCCACAAATAAAAATGACATCTGCCTGGAACACTGCTGCTGCTGCTGCAGCTCCCAGTGAGAAAGGTTGGCAGGAGCTGCTCAGCTGCAGGGGTCACACACACTCAGGGCAGGGCTGGAGCCCCTCTCTAAGCAGGGATTGGGAACAGTGCAGGTGCCAGAGCCTGAGGCTCAGCCTGGCTCGGGGGCTCTGCAGCCCTGGGGCTGTGGGGATTCCTGCTCCCTCCACTCCCTGGGACAGCTTTACACGTTGTATCAAACCAGTGCCTCAGACATCGCTGCCAGGATTGCCTTTGATGGAAGAATTTTCAAAGGTTGACCTCAAGATCACCTGTTTCCAAACTGACACTGGTTCTGAAGATAGTATTTTTTAAAAGTCTGTGAGATTTGTTCTGCTGGATTGCCCAAAATTTTTTGTAAATTGTTAGAAGACACAATGTAGACATGGTATCTACATGGCATTCACTATAAAACATAATTATTCTTCTTTTAAATTAGGATAATTGGATCAGGCAGCTGGATATGCGAGTGCAATACTAACCATATGTTAATGCATTTTTTCTGAGGCAGTTTTCTGACAAAAACACTCTATCATTGGATTTCTCAAGAAAAATTCAATGATATAGACAGTGGGAAACATTGCTTCTTGTTTGACAGATGCTAGTAGACGCCATGCAACTTTTTTCTGCATTATCTGCATGCAATTTTTTTTTGTGATTTTTTTTTTTTTTTGTTTTTGTTTTTGTTTTTTGGTCCTCAGAAAATGGAAAATTGGAAAGAATGATTTCTCCATGAGGAAATCTTAACATAGTGAAGTTTCTACTGGATGTATTGAAAGTTTATTAATAATAATTGGAAGATTTCAGGAGCTTAGGTCAGGATAAAAATAAGACATTCTGGTGAAATACAAAAAAATAAAATAGAACAATAGAACTATTTAAATAAATACATATCCTGATTATACTAAATTATACATTCTGTACAACAGCTTAATGAATTTTGAAATGTGGAATCCACTGTTTTCCCATAGACGGGATCCATGTTCTCATGTTCTCTCACCTCAGATTATATTTACAACTTTTGCCATGGTTTTTCTAGCCTTCACATAAGATACAAACATCTTAATTCAATTCATTGACTTCCAGATGGCAGCAGTGACTCACTTTGGAGAATGGTCTAGGATAATCATACTGGTGCTCAAAGAAATTTAATGTCATTCATATTTGGCACACAATACCTGAAAAATGGAATGTTGTAGTCTAAAAATTCATATGAAAAAGTGAGTTTCTGTAAATTTTCTTTAAGTGTCTTCTTTGAAAAGCCTTCCATTTACAGTATCAAAAATCAGTGTGATGGGTTTTAGCTTTTTTCAAAATGCTTTGTTTTCATATTTAAATTAAGTATGTCAAGTACAATATTCAACCCTGATTTCGCTTTTAATCCTGATTTCACTTTAAGGTTTTTTGTTTGCTTTTTTTTTTTTGCTTTTTTTGTCCAGTTAGTTAGGGGTGAATTTTTAGAGTTCTCTGCACATTTAATGTGTATAACATTTAATTTCTAAAAGATGGTGTGTAGTATATTCCTGCATTTAACATAATAGCTTGGCTACTAATGTTAATCATCAGCACACTTAGAAATGAGGATAATGCAAACGTACATACAAGTAAATTCACATTATGTGAGACTTGTATAACATTTATAATTAGGATTCATTTTAAAAGTGCATGAAAACGCCAGGAGGAAATTTAAAGTGACATGTATTACTATTATGCAAATCCAGCACTTACTAAACTCTTTATTCTCAGACTAAATTCTGCTATCTAAATAATTGGTTCCCAACTGGAAATTATCACCAGCAGCCAAATTCTCTTCTCCCTTCCAACCCTTCCCTTGATCATGTTTATTCAGTAACACAACAGCATTCAGCGGTGTTGATAAACATGCTTACTGTTCATTTGGTTCAGCTTCAGTAACATGAGCCTCTGGAATTAGCAAGCAGTGGTTACAAGGATACAATACACACTCTAGTACCTTTAGCTGCTCTACCAGAACCTCAGCTGAAAGAGCATGGAGCATTTCAAAGCTTAGTTGACATTTGTTACCTTTTTTCTTGGCAATGTCTGCAGCTTTTACATCTGCTCATAAATCATTTTTAGCCTAATGTGGCGTTGAGCCTTCTTGTTTTGCAATAATAGCCAGGGTGCTGCCCAGCAGGGGCAACACAAATAGATACCCAGAGTTAATTATTTGGACAGGTAATGGCAACTTCACTTCCTCAGCAAGGGAAACAAAGTCATCCAGATCTGATAATGGAAAGAGATTAATTTAAGAGGCAATTATAGATGGGGAAAGATAAGTAGAGAATAAACTTCCAAAACAAAGTTCAAAAATATCAGACTAACTTAAAATAAGTAGGCCAGGCAAACTCTGTAGCTGAAATCAGTGTGTTCCTGTTTCTACCTGTAGAAAGTTGGATCCACCATGTTATGTACAGGTCCACAACACATACTTGGGGCAGCTGCTGCACAGTTAAACTTCCTGTGGCGGTCACTGGAACAGAGCTACTGTGGTACTCCTGTGCCAGTACTTGTGGGTTTGTGGTTGTGAGGACAGAAATCCCATTAGAATATGACTATGTTGGGGTGAAAAATTTGCACCATTGCTGCAACTCATGTGTTTGGTGTGAAAAATGAGAAAAAAAAAATGAAGAGCTGCTTTAATAGAAAACACTACTTACTCAGAAAATTAATATTTAAGACTTTAAAATATGTGATTTTTAAAATTTATTTTTTTAACTTCCTTACACATGGGTCTATTAGAGGTTTCTATAATGATATCTTGAAGTTTACCATTTAATATTTTCTCCAAAAGCAATCAAGAGCTGAATTCATTTGATATGGAGTTTGGGTTCAATTTTCTTGACTCTCTTGCTGGCATTTGCACAGTTTTCATCTGAATGCATGCAAGATTGAACAGTAACGACATATTTTTATGAAGCACCAGTGGGCATTTCATTGGAACGAGTATTTGTGGCAAAGTAATTAAAGAGCAGATTTTACCACATGAACCCTCCAAACAGCCGCAGGTAAATATTCCCAAAAATGAACTCCCTGTATTATCTTAGATGAAGTGTCAACAGCAAGACTGATTTTGAGACATGCTGACAAAACAAGGGATCATATTTCCAGATGGCTGGGCTGGTACTGATCCCACTGGTACCAATGTTGCTCTTGCATCACTGCTGTTCTGCCTCACACATCTCCTGCTGTTTTGAGTTCACCACAGCCACTTTTGTAACTCTGTCACCAAAACCAAGAACTTTGTAATGGAACTGTGGTTACATATGTGAAAAGGTGCAGTTAATCAGGGGAAGCATGCCATCAAGCACAGGAGATTGGGATCCAATCTCATCTACTGGTTTGGAATATTTATTCTCTCTAATAAAAGAGAGACATTTTTCTATCACTTAAACATAAAAAAAAAGAAAAAAGAAAATATGAAGTATATTAAATAATTTCGCAGAGTTATTTAGTTTAATTCTATCACAGAGACAAACCCTTTGTATTTAGATATAGTCTATGCTCATCATTCCTGGATATAGCTCTGATGCTGCAGTTGCTGTATCTATAGAAGCTTAGCACATCTGCTGCATGAATCTGGAATGAGAAAATGTAGCCTTGCAATTCCCAGAAAATACTAGCACTTCTACCACCTCAGTGTGGAAAAATGCCATAGACCTGGATTAAACTCACTTAATGCCAGCTAAATGTAAGAAGACTGTGAAGCCAGTCTGCATCAGACATTTCTGTTTTGTCTATAGCCGTGGAGATAGGGAAAGAGAGAACTCATCCTATTACATCATGCTGCTCAAGATTTTTTGGCTGCATTACCTGTCTAGGCACTCTTTTCTTTTTAATTGAAGTGGAACTCCAGCTCTCAGATGAAGCACTTGAAATGCTGATGGCTACAGCTGGAGCACCTGACCAAAGACTGCCATGAGTTTCACCAAAGATTAGAAACAGGAAGATGTCAACCACTCTCTGTAAAATATGGCCCAAGTTGTGTTTTAAACAATAGACATTTTAGAGGGAAGACACTTTTCTTGAAGCAGTTTTGTCATGCTTATTTTTAGAGATACAGCATGCAGCATACTTTCATTACTAAATTCTTCCCCCCTGGAAGCAGAAGACAATTTCATAATTATTAAAAAAAGATCAAAAAACATTTTTGATGTGTGCTTATTATCTTGTTGCATGTTAGAACTCCACTGAGAGAAGGAATCTAAATGAAGAGCCACAGCCTTTGTCAGCCCTCCTGCTAAGGGTAGCAATAAATGCAAAGTGAAAAACATGACAAAAAGCATGGCCAAAGCTGTCTGTTCAGTTCTGAAGAGTAGTACATGCCAATCAAAAGGAAAAAAAAAATGCACAAGCTTCAGCTCAGCATTTCTTCTGTTGCAACAAAACTTATCCTCCTTTCCAAACAGTATAAATAGTAAGGATTCACTGACAGAAGGGAATTTCAGAAGCTAACAACTTCAAGACAGTTGATTCCTTAATGGCACCAAATGGAGCTTCAGTACAAGTTGGTCTGCCAGTTCAGAAATGTCACATGATGTAAACCTCTCATTCTCTCACAAGAAATAAAGGATGAATCACTGACTTCTGTTAGGAATCAGATTTTAAAATATCAACACTGCATGTAACCTCTGTAGAAATTCAAATGTTTTTCTACGTTTTTGCATCTAATTTCACTCTGCATGGTTTACAATCAAATTGTTTGTGCTGGTGTAATTTAACTTTTAACCCAACTTCTTCCATAATTGCTTGTACTCTGCGTGTGTGTATGTGTGTGTGTATCTGCCTGTCATTCTTTTTTCCAATCATTTTTAAAGCTGCTATCCAATTTTAGCTCAACTGGATACAAATATACAGGTCTCAGGTATATTTAGCTCCCACAAGATTTAGAGCTATATCTAGCTGGAAGAAAGCAGAGGAGAAAGGAGAGGGACAGATCTTTGTGGACATTCACCCCTGAAAACACAAAGCAGATGGGGTTTCTACAGAACTGTGTGTAATACTGAGCTGGCTAGAGTGGCAATAATAATACTTAATCACAAAGTAAGACATAATAATAATAATTATGAACAGGGTCCTTGGAAAGGAGAACAAGGGCAGGGACAGGTCAGCCTGTATTCATGGGGTCTCTCCACCTTGTAAGAGCATGAATACAGTTCTGCTTCATATTGATGGATGTGAGAGTCCCTTTAAATTTCCATAGTAAATATACATAGCAGTCTATGGCACATATAACATTTCTTATTTAACAAGGAAGTTGCCAAAAAGAAAATAAACTCAGAAAATCATAATGGAGACTCTATATTAAAAATTATATGCTGGGTATATTACTATTAATAGAACATTAATGTTGGAAAAGTTGGAAAGTTGTCTGGTCAGCTGAAGTAGAAAAAGACTCATAAATAAAGGGACCTTTTTGAGCTGGAGATTAATTTTAAAGAAAGGACTACACTGTTACCATCTTACAGTAGTCTGTCAGCAATTTAGCACTTGCAAATTAGAGGCACCTAAGACCTACATGACAATTCTTAATGTGCCTGTACATAGGAGGCAGATGCTTATAGAGATGTGTGCAGAAGGCAAAAGCCTTGAATTTCTAAAGGCAGGAAGATTAAAGGTAGACTATTAGCAAGAGAATGGAACAAATAAAGCTGTGAGGGACTATTCTTTAGCAGATAAATGAGTGTTTAGAAATATGGTAATAAGGTTTGAAAGAGAGTGGCAGTGTTTTGTAGCTGATAAATGCACAGCATAACAGATAATTATTTCACAATTCACTGCAGTCCTAAGCATGATACTTGTCTAATGAATGTAAAATTATTTTTACTTAATTTTATACCCAGTAAAACTTGCCTAAACTATGTTATGTTTGCTAGAGATTTATGCTTTCCCACCCATTATGGTAAACTACTTCTTGTCTTTTAATACGTAAACAAATTATTCATATTAAAAATTAATTTCAAAAAATGTACCAAGTTACATAACTTGTAGTTTCTTTCTTCACTGAAACAACCATCAAAGACTATTAAAAACATCAGCTTTATGAACAAAGGACATAAGAGGAGTCAAATGTACCTAGGACAATAACATTTCTTAATAGTCAGTGTATTAATGGTGCACATTTTTCACTGCACACTCAGAAAACTTTTTAAAGTCCACAGCATAATGACAGTTTATGAAATAGTGAGAAGGGAAGCAGTAGTTAGAGTAAGTGAGAGCTGTAATTATTCCCTGTAGCAGGTCTGTTTCCTTAGTTTTGTGAAAAGCTGATGAAGCTACAGTAGGACCTCTGTGTTATTTGAACTCAGCAATGTTGAGTCTCTTTCAGACATTTCAGGAGTGAATGCAGAAAAGATGCCAAATCTGCAGTTCTGTGATCTTGGCCAGTGCAGTCATCCCACCTGAGGCATCCAAAGGCAGCTCTAAGGAGCTCTGAAGCTTCTCTCAGTAATGTTGACAGGCAAAATTTGAGAAAAACATAAAAAATTTGAATCATGTGTTGGAAGAGTGCCATGAACTTTAAATGATGCTTGTTCCTGAGCATCCTGCCTCGTTCTGAGACAGTCAGGGAAAACAATGATCACAGAATCACTAGATTGGAAGAGACCTCCAAGATCATTGAGTCCAACCCAGCCCTAACACCTCAGCTAAACCGTGGCACCGAGTGACACATCCAGTCTTTTTTTAAACACATCCAGGGATGGTGACTCCACCACCTCCCTGGGCAGACCATTCCAGTACTTTATCATTCTTTCTTGTAAAAAGCTTTTTCCTATCGCCCAACCTATATTTCCCTTAGTGCAGCTTGAGACTGTGTCCTCTCCTTCTGTCAGTTGCTGCCTGGAGAAAGAGACCAACCCCGCCTGACCACACCCACCTTTCAGGAAGTTGTAGAGACTGATGAGGTCACCTCTGAGTCTCCTTTTCTCCAGGCTAAACACCCCCAGCTCCCTCAGCTGTTCCTCACAGGGTTTGTGTTCCAAGCCCCTCACCAGCTTCAGTGCCTCCTCTGGACGCGCTCCAGCGTCTCAATGTCCTTCCTGAACTGAGGGGCCAGAGCTGGACACAGCACTTGAGGTACTTTTCAAGCACCCAGGCAATAAACTTAGTAGAGTTTCAAATATGAGTTAACATCTTTGTCAGCTAAACAATTATTCGTGTGAGCTGATGCTCCTGTATCAGTTAAAAGTCTTCATTAATAGAAGTTAAAATTAACAAAAACATTGAGAAATTATTGCAGACTGTGTTACTGCCTAAAGATGCAGGGTTTTATAAGTGCTTAGGAAGACAGTTTATTTCCCAGAGTCAAAAAGACATGTTTAATATAAGTATTTTCTTATAATACATTTAAAATTTTATTAACTTGTCGATCTGGAGAGGAATTTTCAAGGAATTATCCCTTACTGTCCCTGAAGCCATGTAAAAGTATAATGGCATAAGAGCTGGCTAAATTTGAGTTTGGTTGTATAACAGCATCTCAGGGAAAAAAGATCTAATGGAATGATATTAGTGTATCTGTACATATATTGTGACAACTGTAGCCTCAAGGATGCATTTCTGCCACATCAACTCATTTCAGATTTCATTCACAATGTGGAGAGCCTGCAACTTGTGCTCTGAAAGGAATGTCCTAAAGCTAGGACCTATCAGTCTGGATAGCTCACCTTTTTCTTCTTGAGTTAAACAAGGATAAACAATGAAAATAAAGTATCTGAAATATGGAAGGAACCTGTAAAACAAATCTGGATTCTCGCTCTCTCTCTCTGGATCTCTCTCTCCCTCCCTCCCCTATTATTTTGCCTTAGAAAATTACAGAAGTGTCATTTAATAACAATAAATCTATTTAAATAATTGGATGTCAAATACTTGCCTGAAAAGGTTCTTCTTCTAAGAAACTTTATATTATGTGCCAGGAAAACAAAATCACTATCCTCTAGCACTGTGTGATTACTGCTTTTAGAGTTCTGCTGTTAAATTTGTGGTGTAATAGTATCTGCTTCAGAAAAACTAACAGGAAAAAGGAAAACAAGGAGCTGAATCCTGAGCAGTATGATTCAATGGCATCTGATGAAAACAGATTTAACATCATACAAGATCTGACCCATAAAGCATCTGGAAATCATTCATCCGTCTTTGCTTTGGAAAGAAGCAGTATTAGTGGGAATTGGCAATGAGGTCTTCTGACAAATTGACATTTTCTAATAGTAATTACTGTAAACTCTGAAAGCATTTGCAAGAAGGATCCAAACATGAAATGCTGCCAGGAGCTGATAATAAAGCTTGTCTTTAGTAGCTGTAAGTTACTGTGGCTGGTGTGGATCTGCACTAGTGGCTCTTGAGTTTAAAACGAGAGGCCGTGCAAACAGCAGAGCCAAATAGCAAACCCTGAACACTGTAGGGTACCCAGATTGTAGTTTATTCCCACTGGAAGACAATTTTCTGAGACTGAAACTTGCAAATCCTGGCTTCTGTTTGTGCAAATGTTTATACTGAATAAAGAATTTATTTCATTTCCAATGAAGTAGCACCAGGGGAGGTTTAGATTAGACGTTAGGAAAACCGTTTTTCACTGAAAGTGGGATCAGGCGTTGGAACTGGCTACTCAGGGAAGTGGTGAAATCATCATCTCTGGAGATGTTCAAGGTTGTGTGAATGTGGCTCTTGGGGATGAGGCTTAGTTCACGGTGGTGTGTGTTAACAGCTGGACTTGATGATCTTAGATGGCTTTTCCAATGTTAATGACTATGAAGTACTGCAGAATGGATTTACAGCTGGAGAAAAATCCCTAAGAAAGATGCAGCTAACAAAGAGTAATTGATACCCCCAGTTGCAGGGCAATTGCCTTTTTTATGTGTACACAGAAATCACTTAAAATGTTGCTTGAAGCACAAAACTGACTGAACAGTGGGCTTGGACTGCCCTGTTTCCTTCATGGAGTTTCAGTATCTTATCTGTATAAGCACTTTTCATGAAGCTGCTTCATTTGCAGTTTTTCATATCTAGTTTCTGCAGCCTAAATGGATCTGTGACATTTGATAACATGCACAGGTTTGGTGCTTGAAAACCTACAAATACATCACAGTAAAAGAATGAGTAACCACTTGAGTATCTTTTGGGTTTCTGTAGCAGTTCAAGGGAAGGAGAGATAGCCATATGGCAGTTCTAGTAGGGTTTGTAGCAACATATTTCATAGACTTGATCTTCTGGGACTGACCAATAACCCCATAAATGACAGCAGGCTCGGAACAGACAGGGAGGTGTTTGTGTGTCTGATGCTCAGGGACCACTGCAGGTTTGTGACCAACACTTGGGTGTGGCCAGCGGGGCGGAGCTGCCTTTGTTCAGGGTGATCAGGTACCAATGGCATCAATCGCTGCTGTCAGTGCTCCTCCTGCAGCCTGGCATAAGAGTGGATGTGTCCCTGGGGCAGCCAGGCCAGCCGGGCAGGACTGAACAGCTGGCTCAGCCCAACAGGGGTACAAACCCTAAACAACTGCCAAAAGCTTTTTAGAGAGAGCAAGGTCTGGCTGTAACCTCTCTGCTCTTTCTCAGTGTAACGACAGGATAATCCAGGGACTGGCACTGGAAATTACATTGGTATTGGGATTGAACTATTTATTCCAAATTTTTGCTAAATACCCTATAGTGTATACAATGACCTGCTAAGTCAGAAATCCTTTCTATTATGTGTTGTTTTTAAATAAGTATATTTTATATTAAATATAAACCCTTCCATGCATGGAATAGCCAAAATATTCTGGTCAGAGAGTATTGAACTCTGACACCTTCACATTTAGAAAAAAAGAAAAAAATCAGTTTAGCAATAGCTGGCAGGGCTGGGGAACTGTGTGAATTGATTTGTACAGGATGCCAGTGAGGATAAAAGGTTCAATAGCATCTTTGTATTTCACTGTGCTTTTGAAGTAGCACAATTTTTCACAAAGTTTTAAGATAATATTCTTCTGAGTCACTGACCAAAAGTTCCATTATCTAAATGAGCTAATAAAACAAACCTGGCATCAAAGGTTGCAATCATTGTTTTGGCGAATGAAGGGGAAAGTGAAGCAGATTTAACATTTTAAAATGTGCTTTATGGTTAAACACTACACTTTCCAAGTGTGAAATGGAGGATTAAATTCAGTATCAAGGCTCAAAAAAATAAATTTTATCAAATTATTCCTTTCATCTAAAGAGTGAAGTAAATCCAGTTTTATTTTATTTCTGAACTATTTTAAGGTTTATATGGTTTTGGATGCATTGGGGTATTAGTTAGTTAGAAGGATGGTGCTATCATTCTGTTTTTTATGTAAATGATGACATTTTTATGGTGACCACTGTTGCAATAACATGGCTATTCTGAATTTATATTGAAATTCCTATATATGGACTCTGTACAAAGACTATTAACTCCAAGTAAAGAAAGAGAAAGCTTTTGAGACAAATATTGTTAAGTTGGCATATTCAAACCCATTCATTTGACAAAATTAGCTAGAAAATACAGGATACACTCATATCTAACTATTAAATATATAATGTAAATCACTGTTTACAACATACTGTGGCAGTATTTTCTTAAGAGATGTAAACATTATGTGTTGCTGTTATTACTGCTTTTGTTTGAGTTGGTTTGGTTTATTTTAACTGAAAATAGTCACAGTATAACACTAAAATGTTGCCATTGTTGCTTTTTTCAAAGTCAAAAAATTACCTATCATCAGTACCAGGACAAAGTAGCTCAAAGCCTTCTTGCCAGTCCATTGAATTTTGCAGAACTGGCATCATTCTAAAAAGTCAGTTTTGTTGACTTTGTACAATAAGTTGCAGTCTACATCTGTGTGCATATTGCATCTTAGACTCCCCAAGGTTCAGAACTGCATGGTTTTACTTCTAGACTCTGTCATCTAAATTTGTATTAATACAAAATCAGGAATAATATATATGTGCCACCATTTATTCATTGTGGTCTATATTGGACCTTTGCTTGTAAATACAAATGCACATAAAGCACAGCTTACAATTCTACTGCCCCAAAACAACTTGGCAGTTCCTGCCTGTTACAGGTTGCCCACTAGTGCCAGACTGTAAATATAGCAACAGTGTTCTTCTCAAATGTCCTGTCCATGACCTGGGACACTTCTGGTGTAAAGGCTGAACTGCTTACACTGCTCATCTGAGTTATCTTTCTCTCTTCTGTATGTGGCTGTGTCCCTGTTAAAAATGTCTTTCCTTGTGCTTTACTCTTTTGAGACAAGTTCTGTGTGCAAGGCAATGAGGTACTTTTGTCCTCTTACAGGCACTGCCTGTTTCTGCAGGGATGGAATGAATAATAGAACAGATATTTAAATATTTTGCCATATGTTAATATATTTAGATCCTTTTTCAGTTAGGGGGGACTGCCCACAATAAAAAACACTTTTAGTATATCTGGTCAAATATAAACAGTGGTTTTACAACAGTGTATTTAGCATTACATTTATTTATTTGGCAATGTATTTAGCAATAACAGTGATTTGGTTTGTTGTTTTTTTGGTCTATGCTTATACTGGAGTGCTCATTTTTTTGATCACTCTTCATAAAAGGGCCAAGTTTGAATAAGTCTGTGCCTAGGTATAGTTTTGAAACTGTTTTTTAAGAGTATTACTTCTCTAGTCTGAACTTGAACTGTGATTTTAGACTGATAGTCTAAAACTATTGACTTTCTCTGACTGGATGACAAAGTTATGTTATGCAAGTTACTATTTCCTCTGCCAGAATTGTGTTCAGTTTTGTACTGTTTTTGTATTACATCTCTTTACCTGGCTAGAATTCAAGTCTCATAGGATGGGAGAGCATTGGCAGTGTTATTCAGTACTGGTTTTGGAGAAGCTTTCATGAAACAAAATAGGCATGAGTCAGCTCTTATTAGTGTGCATGTGTTATCTAATTTCGTAATTCAACCTGTGCAAAAATGTATAGTTATTCACTAAATAATCAGAAGTGATCTACTGTATAACTTAGACTTTTAGTATCAAAGAGAAGTCACTTTATAGTGGATTGCTTGTACATCTTCTGGATATCAGGCAACTTGTACATTTAAAACCAGAAACAGTGATTATAGTGAACTCTTCTATTCCTTTCTTTTGTCTTTCTCTAAGTGGAATTGAAGGTCAAAGGGCATCCTGTCAAAAGAATGTCTCTATCTCTAAGTGACTCTAAATATATATACAAAGGGAAAGGAATAGAAAATAATTTGCAACTTAAAACAAGTAGGAAAATAGCCATGCTTGGTGTTAAAACTTTAATATTTCTAATAGACTATGAACTTTGTACTTAAATTTAGCATTTTAACATCTCTGCAACTTATAAATAATTTTTCAATGCAATATATTTTCTGCAGACCACTACAGTTAGTCTTTGCTTGATATTACCTTTTAAATTATTGAGGCAGTTTCATACAATGCATCACCTTTATTCATTATTAAGAAGGCAAGCCACAGAACTCCCATATTTTCACTTGGGTGCTATTAATAACAAAAAGGGAGCTAACCAAGGCAGGACAAGAATAAGGATTGCATCGAGAGAAGACATTTCAGCTGAATTTTCTTCTTCACTGGAGAAAAAAGGATAAACATTTAAGTCGACATTAAAAAAATACTGGAATGAATTTTACTGAGCTGCAGCTGTAATTGAACTGTTGATTACTTTGTTATTTTTTGCTAATATTTTAAAAAATGCATAAATGGTAATGTGCTAGCAACAGAACGGATAATGCTTCTGTTATCCTGAATTATAAAATGTAATGTTGATTTTTTTGAAACAGATGAGATGATCCATAGGGTTTCCATATTCATTGGATTGTACACAATGTTTGTAGAACTTTTATTTATTTATTCAAGATTTTTTACTTATATTGTATTCCAAGGTAAATGACAAGAATACACAGAAGATAAATGTTTGCTTATCACCTTACCTTTTTATATACTTTAACCCTTTTTTGTGAGGCATTCAGAGGTCTGCACTGACATTAAAAGGTGAAAACCTGTTTGCAAGGGTTGGTTTGGGTTTTTTTAGAAATCATTTTTTCCTTTTCATCTTGTCTACGTCCTTAATAGTTTTTTTACTTGCTTCATCATGAACATTCATGCAGTATTTTATTAATGCAACAGTAATCTCTCACGTGAACAAGAACAGTTCCCATGTAGATAGTAGGATTCATTATTCACTTAAGGAGTGTTGCCTCCTTTTGAGTAAACATCACTTTACCCAGCCAAGGAGCAGAAGTGCAATGGAATTCAGATGTTTGAACATGAGAAACTGGAGCAATAAGTTTCTCAAAACATAATGAAAGCCAAATCTTGAGAAAAGCTAAGGCTGAGCTATAGCTTAATATTTCATTTGTCATAATGAAGAAATTTATAGAAGTATAAATCTGAATGTGAAATTACTTCAGAGACAAAAGGGGAAATATTAATTAGATCATCTTTCCTACCCATGTCTGCTGAGAAAAACCAGATAGTGGTGGATTTAATTTCAAAATCATCTTATTTCCTACCTCAGGTATGGTGAAAACAGGTGATCGTATGTAATATTTTATTAACCAATTCAGATTGTGCATTTACTGTAAAAAAGTCTTTAGGGGAGCTAATACAGGACTTGTTACTTGAGTGAAACTAGAGCATGACTTTGGCTGAAAGGTAAATTGAGCTTGTTGCATGATGGGGAGTCAGCATGAGCTGCCTAGTCTCAGATAAGCTTTCTCATGATTGCTTATGTAACATGTTGACCTTGGAATAATTTCCTGGCAGCCACAGGGAGATTGTTGACTTGACAGTTTTTACACAGTAAAGTTTTGTATGAAATTATTGAGGCGCATCTGGATGCTCAGTTGCTTTAATTTTATATTGCTGATAAAATAATGAGAATTTTATACAATTTATGTCTTTAGTAACTACCTCTCTTCTTGGGAGAATTCGGTATTAAGAAATTCTGCTTTTCAGCTTTTCAGCTAAACTGAAACTGCCAACTCTTTAACTAAGGTGTATTGAAGTTATCAAGGTACAACAGAGACATTTCCTACATTTTGCTTATGTTGCAAGGATTGGTACAAGAGATAAGAGCAAAATGATGGGATCCTTCTGTCCTGTGTGTCCTTCATGAGTTTTGCAAGTTACTAAGCATTTCTGTGCACATTTCTTGGAACAAAAGAGAAAGAAAAATCTTCCTTTGCTCCCTCCTTCATTAACTTTTAGATAGCTCCTTTGAGAACAACATTTCAATCACTTTCATATTTTTTTCTTGAACTATCATTAAAATTTTATGGTGTTATTTAGTTCTCTTTTTTGTGTGTATGTTTGGGTTGTGGGGTTTTTTTGGTTGGTTTGTTGGTTGGTTTTTTTGGTTTTTTGGGGGGGTTGGTTTTTTTGGTGGTTTTTTCTTTTTTTATTTTTTTCTTTTTGTATTACCCATTAATACATTTAATTGGGTCAGAATTTACATCACTCTCATTTGATTGGGTTTTAGGACTTAGTGCTATACTGGAAAATCCCAAGATTAGAAGATTATAGTTAAATACTTGGGAAAAATGTGTCTGCAAATCCTAGATGAATCTATTTGCAAACCATCAGATGGAATTATTCTGAATTGCTTTATCAGTTTTACTGACACCAGTGAAGGTTGTTTTTCACGGTCAAACCCTCAGTCAGGTCAGGTGGGGTGAATGTAGTACAGCAGAAGGATGTCCATTTGTCCTTGTCGGGATACTCGTGGTCACATGTTCCTGGGAATAAGTACAGACAGACTAGCAAGGAGAAAACTGAGTGTATTGCCAAATTATCCCCTGACACTGCTGCTGGATCTGCTGGGGACTATCATTGCTGATCAGCACAGCAGGCCTCTAATATCTTATTTTCAAGTGAAAAGCTGGAAAAAATGGTGTTCTATACTAAAGCTGACTACAAAGCCAATGACAGTACAGTAATGGAAAAAATGTGAGTTATCAAATGAGAATACAGCAATGATGAT
Source organism: Phylloscopus whistleri (assembly GCA_017589585.1). NCBI lineage: Eukaryota > Metazoa > Chordata > Aves > Passeriformes > Phylloscopidae > Phylloscopus > Phylloscopus whistleri. The sequence goes on along the minus strand of JADMLD010001407.1, from coordinate 5,261 downwards.
AAAAGACTAAAGGACTCTTAGAAATGTTGTTTGTATTCTTTCATAAATGAAGGGAGTTCTGCTGCGTATTTAAAACTCTTGGCTTCCTCCCCTCCATTAAAATATATAAGTAATAACTGTAAACAAATAATCAGCTCTTTATAATACAGGAGTAAAGAATAAACAGCTGCTGAGTGAAATGAGAAAATTTCTTATCAGAAAAATAGAAAAAATCAGAAATAAGAAAAATTTCTGATGAGCATCAAAACTGAAAGGATATGGAATATGCAGGAATTATGGGGACTTTTCATGTTCAATAATGAATGTCAGGAATTGCTCAGTGTTTCCACCTAGATCATTCCATCCTGTTCACCATGTCCAAAGGTAAAACTGTTTCGTTTTGGATGGTGTTAGAAGATGGATAAATTGGCTTTTGGTGTTTTCACATGGATTTCACTTCACTCTGGGCACAAAAACAATTGGATTGACTGAGAAAAACTGTGACCTGGAGCAGTTCTTTTGGTGGAAACAATGGTAAATCATTTATTTTGGGGGAAACAAACAAATAAACAAACCCCCAAGCACAATACCTCATTTCTAGAGAATGTGCTCTTATCTCTGGACTGATGTTTTGGGATCCAGTGGATCTCTAATAGGGATGTAACTACGTATGAGTAATGCTGATACAACATCTATGTGTTCTGCTCAGATCATCTCTGCTGAGAAACTTGATTTTAACTTTGATGGCCACTTTTATCTTGTTTCTTGATCTGAGACTCTTGAAAGGACATGGAAAAAAGCAAGTTTTTAGACTTTAGGTATCAACCACAGTTCTTAAACTGCAAGTTGTAACTGAAGGCCATCTGTGGAACATGGGTGGTGCTTTTTGGTTGGCTTGTGCTGAGTGTAGTGGCTTGCACAGATGGCAGCAACAAGAACAAACCTTCTGCTGCCTGTCTGGGAATTGTTTGCCTCTCTCTCTCAGCAGCAATGCCGTGCACCACAGAAGGCCTGAGAGCAGGGATGTTCAGAAACTCAGGACTGAATCTGCACATCAGTATTTCTACAGAGTTTCCAAGGGGGCACCAAAAGGGCAGCAAAGTCTGCATCTCTCCATGAACTGACAGGAGTCCTTAAAAGCAAAATATAATTTAATCTTAGTAAGGTCATGAGACCAATATAACATAAAAACAAAAGTCTGGCCTTTGCTTGCTCCTTCCTGGCATGGGGAACACCAGGTTTTTAAACACAGAATAAATGCTCCTTTTATAAAAAAGACAAGAAAAACTTGGGGTGGGAGTGGTTGGGTAAGGTTCATCTTCCAGTCAGCACATGTAACACAGAACAAGAGTTGTTTGCAGATATGTTGAGGCAGAAAATGTCATTTACATAGCCTTTATCAAAGTAAAACCATGGTGTCAGAAGTAGTAGAATTTAAAATTTCAAGTCCACGATTCATCCAGTTGTTCTGTTTTTCCAGTCTGTTCAATGCTCTGCAAGCCTCCATCTCCTATGGAAAGTCCTTCTCTTATGCACCTATTTAGAACTGATTTTCTTTCTTTGCCTTTCTTCCTTGTAGCATTCAACCACTTCATCCCCTGAGATCCCACTACCTCCCTGTGCTGTTAACACACCCATTCCTTTAGCCACCCCGCTGGCACAACACCCTCCACCTGCATTTCCCCTGCTCCTGGATTCCAGCTTCCTTTTGTCATGCTTATTCTTTCTTAGCTATTGCCTGTAACTTCCCAATGTATCCAGCCTTCTTACTCCCTTTTTTTCTCCACCCTTCACAGTACCTTAGAATATTTTGTTTACACTGTGTTATACAGCAATACTTGGTCTGGGGCCCTTCCATTTCCCAGCCTTTGTGACAGTGCCCTGATGGGGGCACACAGCTTGTGGTGATTGGGAACGAGCTCCAGTGATACCCTAACGAGCTCCAGCTGTGTGGGACAGGTGCCCGGTGTTGAAGGTAACAACCAGGGGGTGCTGAGGTGCACTGACCAGTCACAGAAGGGCACAGAGCCCACACAGGTGCAATGCATTTAGAGGAAGGGTATAAAAGGTGGTACTGAGGAGCAAGGAAATGCTACTGCTCAGAACCTTCTTTGGTGTCAGTTGTGGCCTTCTCTGTCAACCTGATACAAATCTGTCTTATCCAAAGGTAGGGGAAAACCTCCACCAGCCCTCTTTTGCTTTGCAGTTAGCATCAGCTAACAGAGGCTGCTACAGGGTTAGAGTAGCTATGGAGGGCCATAGTTCTGTCTGGGGTGGAGACTTCTTAGTTTTTCATTTTGATTAGCAAGTTAAATCCGGGATGACTTTTTTTCCAACTATGAGATGTGTAATTTGCTGCTGCAAATAAAGAACTCCAGTGTGAAAATGGAGCATAAAAGGCATTTTTTTTACTGTTTCGCTCAGTCAAAAATGTGATTGCTGCTTATTAAACTAGCACAGGTTTGAACCATTAGAACAGGTCTTTGCCTTTCCCTTAATTGAAGTAGATTTTGTAATATGGTTTTGAAAATTTTTAGTGCTTTTTGTTATAACAGTCCCATATATCTAAACAGAGAACTCAGTATTATAAGACTGAACAAACCACAAATGCTATTAATAGAGACCTGCTGCCACTGAGAATACAGACTGAGATGCCTGTTGGAAACCTAGGCCTTAATCTAAGGAACTGCTTTCTAAGCAGGCAGCCTGTCAAAACAAACTGGGCTGCTGGAACACCACCCTGAGAAGATTAATGCCCAACCATTCTGTTTAATTTAAGCTGAGCTTTCTAGACAAGCTCAAAGGACCCTGACACATAGATCCCAGTGAAAGTGAATCCCTGACTTCCCTAAGCCTTATTGGAAATTCTAGCATGATGTCATTTAAAGTCTGGCTTCTGACTGTCCTCAGTGTTTGTGCAGCTATGCGCATGTTCTCACTGCCTCCCCTGTACTCACTGCCTCCACACTGGGATGTGCACAAGAGGTGGAAATGACCAAACTCTGGTCATACCTACCTTGGGGAAGAACATCTTAAATAAAGTTATAATTTAAATGGTAAAAAAAAGTCTGATTTTAAATTATTCATTTTGGAGAGAGGGATTTAGATACACACTGCACATGCATTTGCTTTATTTTGGTGGATTATTTGTCATGAAAACTGTCACACTGACAACTTTTGGATAAGTTTTATGTGCCCATCCTCGCTGCAGGGATGCCTTTTAAAGGAGAGCAGCTGTCAGAAATATTGTCAATAGGTGCCTGTTCATGGAGTGGGTTTGTTTTTGGCATTTCTGTTTAGGAGAAAGCCCCATGATCTTATCAGCCAACAGAGAAGTTCAGTGAACTGCATTGTGGGTATGCTGGTTAGAAACCACTAAATGGTAAAGGTTTTGGTGACGTGTGCTGCCATAAGCAGCATGTGATTTCTTTTGATACCTGCTTCCCTGAAGGGAATTCCCTTTAACAACTGCAAGCTTGGACTGGTCCTTTCATGTTCTGTAGGAGCCTGAGTCAGGTCAATGGGGACCAGGGGAGGCCCAGGATGCTAACAGACAATAAGCCTCTGTATTGAATGGCATTTTAGTTTTTTTTGATTAAGTTCTGTGTTTATATTTTGTGCTAACACATACTGGTTCTATTCTTAGAGCAGAATAAACCAGAAATCCTTTAAGGCCTTGTGCCTTTATTACCATTTAGGTCTGAGGATAGATGCATTATTTATGTGTTTGTAAGGGTCACAATGCTTTGGTATATGTCTTTTTAGGGAGGGGTTATGTAGCAGATATTATAGGGTCAGCTAGCTTCCAAATCCAGGACTGATTATTCAAAGAGCAGTACTTGTTGATACAATAACTGCAAAAATAGATGAACTCCTTGTTTTAATGAGGCAAGGAATAACATGCACAACTAAGTCCTTTACAGAATGTTGTAGGAACATCTTTCTTCACACAACCTTAAAAAAAAAAAAAAAAAAAGGCAATCTTTTAAGAGTGCTTGACAGGCCCCTGATCGGTGCCAGATTAGTTTAATGAAGCACAGTGCCACTAATACTAATCCCTTCTCTAAACTTCCATTCAGTCCCTTAAAGCCTTTACCTTTTGCAATGTCTGGGTGTGCAAGAGTGTAAGAGATAAGGAAAAGGAGACAGTGAGGCACTCAAAAAAGCTGCAGGGAGCTAATCAGTGATCAGCTTTCAGTGGCTCCAGAAGTGCAAGCTTCCCATAGCTGCTTAGTGTTGTTACGTGCTCTGTAGGTATTTACAGAGTTCCAACTTGTAACTTGAGGAGAGTGCATGCACTTCTGAAAAGTTTAGAGATGCAAGTGAAGCTTCTTTCATATTATAGTAGGATTCATGAGATGAAAAATTACTTCCTCAGAATTTTTGTATTATCTGGGTTTTTATAGTAATATGACAACTCCATAAATCTTCTCTCATTTTGCACTCATTCTCTTATTGTTTAAAATCAAGAATGCAATGAAGGTACTGAATGTTTAAAGCTATCTGTGTCAAATCATCTCCAGGAAGCTCTGAACCTTTCAGAATTTAACCCTCTTGTAGCACAAATCTCTCTCTTTAGCTGTAGAGAAGTGCCTGAGCTAATGATACCTTTTTCACTCCATGTGTGTTCTGTTACATGTATTTGTGTGTTTGCTGCATGACTTGATTTTTGACTTGATTTTTCTCTTTTGAATACTCTCATGTTGATGTTCTGGAGAAAATATTATGAGATTTTTTTTTTCCAAGTGTTGTTGAAAGATTTTGTCAAATTCTGTGATACTGAATAAAACCACAGCTCTATTAAATGAATGTTCCTGTACATATCTACACCAAATGAAGGTCTGATGTGTTAGATTTGAAGATTAAAGAAACAATGTATATAAGTTATTTAAAGAAGTGTCTAACATGCAATGCATATATATTAGTGGGTCTCTTTCTCATTTAGGCTTCCATTGAAAAGAAACTTTATATGAAGATGTATTAAAATATTGTATGGTCATTGATATACTAATTAGTAGTAGTATTGTAGGTGTTGATGCTACAGAGGTGTGCTCTGTGTATGATGAGAAAATGCATGTTCAAGGGTTCAGTGCATTGTGCTGGTTAGAAACAGTAAATGGTTTTGGTGACGTGCTGCTCATAAATTGAAAAAAAAAAAAAACAAACAACAAAAAAATAAACAAAAAAAAAAACCCCAAACACAAAACAACAAAAAAATGGTGTTTTTAGTGGGGTTAGGTGTGCAGCCTATGACTATTTTGGATGAGCAGTGAAGAATGTTA